>JAQFVV010012393.1:12365298-13000298 GCA_028023455.1 Epiperipatus broadwayi | reverse complement strand
CAGACGGCTCAGAACTGACACAGCAAACCAGTCATCCATCAGATATTGGTTTTTTGTCACTTTCTAAACATTATCAAAGACACATAAATATTGAAAATGCTTCCACAGAATAAAAAAAAATTAAAAAAAAAATCTACAAGGTAGGAAAATTATTTTTTGGTTGTGCTGGAAAACACTATTACCAAATTATTAAAATAAATAGAGTAAAACTCTTGATTGTGAAGAATAGTGCAGTGTTTTCTATGTATTCAAATGTAGATCTCTTCAGCCTACTTTAACCATCTATTATGCTTTGAGTAGTGGATAGACTTCAAGTGGAATTTCCATTTCAAGATAATATGATGAAGAGATCTGCTCTTAGATGCATATGAGGATATGCAAAATTATACATTGTTATTCCTTAACAAATTTAGTACAGTGATAACCTGAGAAACTTAAGACCAGCACCTTTTATAATTAGAACTCTATATAGCACTTTGAAATATCACATAACCTTTTAAGCAATAATTATTTAATAGAATCTTTGACATGTGATGTGTAATATAGTACTAGAGTGATGAACTTGAATACTAAAGAGTCTTGGATCAACAATGAATAATATTTCTGCAGTGTAATTTTTACTACATCATTCCTAATCCATCATTTCTAATGCACAGATGTTTAATAAGTTCCGGAGCAATTAATCATTCAATTTATATATTTATTTTAACAAATTATTAATAGTAATGTCTAAACATCACATGATCACCATTCTTTGTGCTAACACAAAGATGTGATGTGATGTACTGTAGCTTCTCCTTAAACGGAGTTAAGAATCTCTCAACAATTATGTCCAGAGAAACCTGTTAGCCACTTTATTTTCCATTCCCCAGTTTAAGTTTTCCCAAACTCTCTGGAGAGTTTTGTCTCTGTGTAATAATAATGACACAAGCATTTATGTTAGGGGCAGATTTACATATGATTTTTTTTAAAAAAAACGAAAATGAATAGTTTGCCAAAAAAAAAAAAAAAAAAAAGTCAATGAATCGTAAGCAACAGAATCAATCTTAATTTAAGGAATAATAATTTAGCTTTAATACATCTGTTAGCTATTTTTTTTATAAATAAAATCTACATCTGAGTTTATACACTTTATCAAAATTTTATTTTTTAAAATGATTATTGAAAATAAAATTGTTATTTTAAATTGTATACTGAGATTTTATAAGTTCTAACAATATTTTGGCAAAAATCTTAATGTTTATATTCATTTATTTTTTATTTAAAGTCAGTGCATATATCTTCAATTTGCATTCGTCTAAGGAAAATTACTTAATTTTTAAAATTAAACTTATTTAGAAGTAACTTTTTCATTGGAAACTATAGTTGGTTCAAAAGTAAAACAATATAAAGAAAATAAATCCATTAACACTAGTAATACAGTATGTCTCATTAAAAGATGACACATTCTTTCCCCAAGCATTCTGCAGTGATATCTCTGACTTAACATGTATTATGCAGTGAGGTAATTGATGACAAAAACATTAAAGTGCTAAAGTGGCTAGATTATGAGTTAAGATATGAAATGCAATAGGTATTTTATATCTTAATCTATGATGAAACAACATCATAATATTAAATTTTGTGTTAAATTTGAGCACTACTCCTATTGAAATGTTTGTACTGATGCAACTGTATATGGAGTAAAAATATGAGATTCAAGCACATTGAAGAGAATATATGAAGGTACAGAATAGTTGGAGGTATTTATATCTTGAGTTGTCACCATTGTATTAAAACACGTCAAGTATTGAAATACTAAAGTAGCTAAAATAAAATTGGACTAAACATATCACTAGAAGAGGTCATAATTTATGAACAATTTTAATCTAAAACTGTATCTCAAAAATATATATACCAAGCCTATGAATGAATTAAACCAAAAATTTGCTAAAGTGAGGAAAGAAAATTTTGAAACACAGAAATTAGATTAAAATGGAAAAGATCTTCATTTTATAGTGGACTGTTTATGCATAAAAATGTTAATATGATTAATTTAAAAAAAAAAAGAATATTTTAAATTATTGAATAATTTTGTAATGACCACAAAATTTATTGATTCTTTTTCATGTGTGTATGTGTATATTGAAGCAACCAAATCATCTCTACCAATCATTAAATGCCAGCCCCATTAGTGCACATAAAATACTATTTACATATATACTATTTCCATATTTAATGAAATTATGAATGTTGATTAGTAATATTATCAAAATTGATTGGAAATACTCTCATATTGTGAACAAAAGTTTCTTTTAATGTGATTACACATTAAATTTCATATGACAGAAATAATTTCTATCCATTTCAGCAAATGTAAAATAAATAGCTATATGAAGATTGATGTTTAGTTGCATTGAGAGAGATATTGTTTTTATCTGAGTCTCATTTAATGTTAAACTTTGATAACATCATTGATCAAACATTTCACTTTTGTTAGATCTGGAATTTCTGTAGTTGGTCATTTTATAGATCATATTGTCCATTTAAAAAAAAAGTCTGAAATTTATGACTGAAAGCAAATAGAATTTTTGTGACTTCATTTACATTTAGTTTGCTATACCATATTGGAAAGTTTATATATATTATAATAAACGATTTTCAGGATTGGAAAAATACAGAATTTTTTTGGGAAATATCATGTACCAGCCAAAGATTCCTGCTTAAAGTCTTTAAAATGGCCTCATTCAGAGATACAAAAATTCTCTCTGCAGATGTAAGGTGCCAACATTTCTATAAAATCTTATTTATTCTTATCCATCCTATGGCATTCAAAACTGTTGGGTTTCAAGTAATACTGAGGCTGTGCAAAAAAAAGTTAGCAAAAATTTTGCATTTTGTTTTAGTTCTTTATTAACTTAAATTGAAAAATCTTTGTTAACATGTAGAATAATTTTGCCTCATCCTAAAGAAATCATTGATAAGGTCATCAGAATGTTGATTAGTTTTAACATTAAACATATATTTCCATTAGTCCAAAATCTTGATGATTTTCTGTAAATTTTATATCAAAATGTCAATAAAATATCATTATTAATTATTTGCTAGACTATTAGATGATGGAAATAGTCCTATGAATAATTAATAGTAAAATACCACCATTGCAAACCTTCAGTCAAACCATATAAAATTTCATGTTTTTAAAACCAAGAAGTTACTGAAATCCATTGAATATAGATATATTAGTGTAAGAATTAGTATAAAAGACCATCCCAAAAAAATACTTCTTGCAAAATTGCTGTAAAAAGCTTCAGAGATATGGAGTTTGTTGTTTACTGTTCTAAATATTAATCTTCCTAATATCATTACATAATCTAATTATTGATGTTCCAGTTTGATAAATATTCTGTAAAATATAACAATACCCTGGATTTATATATCGTGATGATCCATTATTTTAATTACTGAAGAAATGCTTATAGAATCAATTGCCTTTTCATAATCTATAAATCCAAAATATAATGGCAATTTATATTCATTGGGTTTTTATAACTTCTCTCAATACATCTAAGTGCCCACTGTGCTAAAACCTCTTTCAAATTTTAGTCTTTTCTTTTGGTGGGTTAAAATCCAAAGTTTGCTGCAAACTAATTATCTTCGTAACAATTTCATATAGATCTGATAAAAGACTGAAAGTCTGATAATCTCTAAAATCATTTTTGTCACTCTTTTTAAATATTAACATTAGTAATGCATTAGTCTAATCAACTGATATTTCTTTATCATTTAGCCATTTGGTATACAACTTTGCCAGAATTTTTCTGTATTTTCACCTGCTTCTTTTAAGATATCAATAATAAATACCATCAGTACCTAGAACTTTTTTCTTCTTCATAGATTTGATTGCCAGCTTATCTAAAATTCTGAAAAATTCAGAATATATTGTAGGGAATGCATTGTTTTCTTGGTCTTTATGACTATATAATTCTTTATAGTACTTTTTCATACAATTCATGATGTCACATCATCTTTTCTTCTATTGCAGAAATATATTTCCTGCTAATACAAAATGTTGAATTATACTTTTGATGTTTAGCCTTCTTTGATAATTCATAATTACTTTTTCTTACATTAGTATTAATCATTTTTTGTATGATTTTACAAATTTCTAAATATTCAAAGCTATTTAATACTTTATTTTAATATATTTTTATATTCTTTATTTTCTTCATAAATTGTCTGGCTTCAGTAGAAATTTTACTAGTTGATTGCTGCTTTTTAATGCCACATATCTTTGTTGCAGTTCTTAAAGATGTATCAATTATCTTCCTATTGATTTTGTTGAAATCTGAACCATCTTCAAAATCTATTAATACTTTAAAATAATTTGAAAAATTCTAATTTAAATTAATTGGAATATTTCTGAAGTTAGTCGATTATAAATAATATTTTTTTAAAATCCTTTTTATCCCTTTAGTTTTGCTTTAACATGTATTTTCATCCCACTAATAGATGATCACTTTCTGTGTTGAATTTATTAAAAACCTTACAATCTTGAAATACATATTTTAAATTAGTCAAAATATAATCCAATTCTGCTGTACATTAATTTAAATGCTTTTATGTCCATTTTTATTTAGCAATTTTCTTAAAGAAAGAATTTCGAATATAAGGTTTTTCTTTTTTTGTGATTTTCACAAATCTGTGTTCTCTCTCATTTATATATACTATAACCAAATTAACCTCCAAACATTTTATCTTTCAATTGTTTACCAAATCTAGTTTAAAGTCTCTTATGACAATTTTAAAATGTTGTTTGGTTTAATCAAAATACTTTTGCACATTGATATTAAAATTCTCGATGAGAACATGTTGGTGCATAAACATTACCTACATTTTGGTATTTTCCATTAAGTTGAATACCTAATCTTTCCACTCTGCCTGATACACGAATCTCCACAATTTTGTTTTTTTCTTTATAATTATTTCTACTTCACTTATGCTTCCAATATTTGTGCCATTGTAGTAGAATATATATCCATTTTTTAAATCAATTGTCTCTTTACTTTTTCTTCTAACTTAAAGTTCAACAATGTCTCATTTAAGATTAGACATTCTTCTTCCAGTTCTTGCAGTCTTTCTTTAATTGAAAGTGATATGCAGTTATAAGTACCTAAAGTAGGTTATTATCAAATAGCAAACTAAAATCAGAAGAAATTCTTAGTACTCTATACTTTCAGCCACCAACAGTTGCTGTGGATGGCAATTTTATAGCATCCTGAAAATAAGAGTGATTTAATTTTGTCTGTCATGGGTATAAATACCTCTTTAAAAAAAGGTTATTTATACACATATTTATTCTGCCTTTGAAAAAACTCAACTAATATTTCAGTTAAGAATTATCACACAACTGAGAAAAAAGACATGGTGTTTCTTGATTTTAAAGTTAGAGGTAAAAAGCTAATATACCCATCATGCTTGCTGATCTTTGTTGGTGATCAATACATTCATGTTTGTATACTATATAAATAATCATATAATAACAGCTGCAATGATAAAAGTGTATGGAATGAACACTAAAAATTTGTCTTGTTTTGTTTCTTTAAGGCCTGATTAAGGAATGAGGGTATCCTTTCAGTTAATATGAAATTCTATTCTGCAACCAAATTTTGAATAACTATATTTAAGAATGGCTGATTTTATGGAAAATAGTTTATTTTTAACTTTTTAATGGTGTCCAGAAAAATGACATTTGACATCTTTAATTCTTTAGGTGCTAAATAAAGTACTAATAATAAAAACTAGAATAAATCTTTTATGTAGAATAATATATTTTAAATTGTTAATATGCTAATATAAATATTAATATATAAATATATGATTTAATTTTAAACATTTGTATTCTGTGGATTTTTATACATGGGTGTTGTGTAGCTTTTTCCAGTCAGGGTTGCTATAGATAGATCTAGGCTTAATGATTGGTAAATGGATCAGTAAATATTTTTAGCTAAGAATTTGGTTAAGAAATAAAATAAGAATAAAGAAGCTTCACAAAACTAACTATCAATTTCCAGTTAGGGAAAATTTGTTAACTCCCAGTTGGCTGTATACTAACTTATTAATTTTTTTTCAATGCTTATCCTTTTCTTTTGCAGTAGTAATAAAACTATATTTTTTCTGACCTGAATGCTAAATGTTTATATTATTTAAATTTGAATTTATCCATAAAAGTGGGATCATGTGATGAAATATTCACACTTTAAATATAGAATACATCATCTAGATCTATTTATACAATTAACTATATCCACTACTGTGATGAACGTGATTAGTGTTTCGATCTCTAACACATCTGAAGAAACGAGATTGCAAGTGAAACATAAGGAGGATGAGGAATCAGTCTGTTTATTTTATGTTAAATAATGGTAGTAACATTAAATATATATGTATATTCATTATTTTTGCTTCCATTTTTAAAGCTACTTTTTAATATATATTTAATAATAAAAATAACATTATTAATTTAAAATAGCTTGATTTTATTATTATCAGATTCCTAAAAATGTCTTTAAGTCAACAGACTTCACTTGCAAAGCAAAGACTTAAAATTTTTAAAAAAAGTTTTTAAGATTTACCTAAGAGATTAGAGAAAAAGAAGAGACAAATGAATCTCCTGGCATTATCAGTCCATACAAGCTTAGCAAAAGAAAAGTTTTGTCATGAGAATAGAACTTACTAAAGAAGGTGATCTTAAAAAGTCAGCTGCTTTAGAAAACAACTGTTTAAGCTTTGTGTTTGTGCTTGTGTGCATCTATGACATATGTGTGTGTCAGAGGAAATCCTCCAGAGAAGCAATTCAGTCTAAATTTTTGAAAGCAAATTATAATACTTTTAATAGACAAATGAAAAGCATTATATATTTTTTAATAATTTAGATTTTTATTTTTATTATTTCAAATTATTGTTTCTATTTTAGCCCACACAGAAAGTTAGTATTGAATAAAATAAAATTCATAAATGCATTTATAAAATTTTAAATATTTCAGTATTTAAAAGCGCTCTACTATAGAGATAACGCACCTAGTGTCGTGCACATGACCTGAGTTCAAATTCCAACCGGATAAAACTTGAAAATGATTTATGATTATTGATTTGAATTTCACTATATAATTGTTGCATTATTTATATTATATATAAAGATTTCTTCAGCAGAAGTTTAAAAAACAGAATCACAAAATACCAAATAAATGTATTTAACAACCAACATTTATTCACCATCATTAACCAGTATCAATCCACTGCAGGATGAAGATCTCTCCAAGCTCAATCCATCTTTTTCTATTTTTAGCTTCTCTTCTCCACATCATCCCTGCATACTTTCTTAGCTTTTATTATATGTGATTATATCCGTTTTACATATTACTAGTATTGTCATGGCAAAACTCAGTTTTAACTTTTGATTTTTATTTTCCTTTTTAGTTTAGAGTGGCCGTACTCATTTTATCGGCTAATAGTATTAATAATGGCAAAACTTACAAATTAATAAAGTATATCACTTTTCCCTCTTTTTTAAAGTTGTAATATCTTCCTATCTGCCTCTTGTCTTTTTAAATTTGTAAGACTATTATTAGTTGACCATCATATTAGAACGTGACAATTTTTCCATCATATTTAGATATGAGATAATTTTAAACTGAAATATTTCATTGATATAAGTTAGTTGGTTTCATTTTTAGATAGATTTTAAAACTTGTTCAATGCCAATTGTTTATAGAAACTATTGTTAAAAAAATATTTACTAATGTAAAATTACATTTTTTATTCTAAATTATAGTTCGTTCATCATCCCTCATGTACATATTAATTTAAAAATTTTCATTGTCTTATATAGACGAATTATTATATGGAAATTCCCATGATATTTCTATATATATATGTGCGCACACGCAAAATAGATATAGTTAAAAAAATACACAGACTTATAATCTATACAGCTTTTTAAAACATTTTCTTTTAATTCTATTTTTCTTTGCCTATGTTAATTTTCTTACTGTTTTTCTATATATATGTATATATTTTTTCTTGTTTTAAGTTGCGGTAGAAAATCAATATTTTGATGTCTGCAGGGAAATCGTGTTGAATTGCATTAATAAAACAACAAGAAACGCATATATATTTAACATTCGGGATTACATGTTTACACGATAATAATATTTTGAAATATATATATATCAAAGAACTTAATAAATAAAACTGGGGGAAAAAATACAACAATTGTAAATAAATAAATTGAATAAAAATGCAAATAACAAAGTTTATAAAAATTATCACGAACCCTCCTTCAGCTTTTCATATGCGGTATATAGTATAATATTGTAAAGATCCTCCCTCCACATCCACTTTTCTTTCCAAATTTTTATTGTACGAACCACTAACTTTCATATCTAAAGTACATTATATTATATCTATTTTATGGGCCGACTATCTTCTATGATTTTATAAAATTCACACACATATATAATGTGGTACATAATTTATAGCATATAAAATCATATAATTTAGATTTTTACTTTTTATATCTACTAACGTGAAAATAAATATAAAAAAGACAGATAAAATATGAAATGTATGAAAAAAAAATTATGTTGTTATTATTATGCAGTTTTGTAAACATTATATTACCTTGAGATTGTTTCTAAAACTAGTGGTTTATTGTGTATATGAAATAATTTCAAGCCCAAACATAAAATAATATTTTTTCCAGATGAGAATGGATTGACTTTATTTTATTATA
The DNA here is from genome assembly GCA_028023455.1 of Epiperipatus broadwayi. Classification (NCBI taxonomy): domain Eukaryota; kingdom Metazoa; phylum Onychophora; class Udeonychophora; order Euonychophora; family Peripatidae; genus Epiperipatus; species Epiperipatus broadwayi. Next base: position 12,991,525 of record JAQFVV010012393.1, on the reverse strand, counting down.
TAGAGGCTTGTCTCAAACACTTTAGAAAGCACGAATTTTAAAGCAATCATATTACTTTTCAAAGCTATATTAAATTGTTTTTGTTATTTTTGTTTTGTGATAAAAATATTGGAATTATCATACTGTCATATCTTTTGTGAATTAATTTATTAATTAATTTTATTAAATAATTGTTAAAAAATAATAGAGTTAATATCTTTATTACTTTACTTATCTGTTCTATGAATTACTTAGAATGGCCATCTTATCTTTATAAAGTTGCTATCTTGTTCAAGGTTTCAGAGATCCCTCTATAGTCAAAAAATATTATAAATATTCAAGGTGCATATGATAAAGGTTAGAGCCTTTCTCTAAAGTATTTACATAATGTATTAAAGGATTTGTAAATTATTCCAGTAAGCATAAATTAAAATAGATTAAGCATATATATTTATATTTTCACCCATTCACTGTTATAGTCTCTAAGGTCTTCTGATCCTGATCTAGCTCTAAAAAAATAATGATTTGTCAAGGTATATGTTTGTATTGGGGGATCTAGATGGTTGTCTGGATGACCCAAAAGTTATGATCTCCTTTAAAATTGATTCATTACATTTACGTATACAGATTAAATTAGTTTATAGTTGGCCTGTACATTTATGGTACAATTTGGCTCAGAGCATTGATGATGATCAGTGTGTATCAGTACCCCAGCATTTTTTATCATAGATACTTTAATACTTAAGTATGTGCAGGCAGATGATTATTTTTTATTGCCCTAAGTTTAGCATTGGCTAGAAGGGAATTAACTTGTATTATAATGTACTGTTTTTAAATCTGGTCACAAAAGATGACTGATGATGTTTAATGCTGGAGATATAACTTATAATTATTATTTATTTTTATTAAAGGCTGATTTATTCATGCTTTTTTATATTTGTTCATTGATTACTGATATTTGAGGATGATGATGATTGCAAAGACTATTACAACAGTAGTTAGAAAATTAATTTTGAAATGTTATATAATATTAAACACTGGATATATATATATACCAAGGATTTTATGAAACTCCATGTTTGCAGTGCTCAAGAAGCTACGTAGGTCAGTTTAATAGACAAATAAATGTCAGAATTAAGGAACATAAAAATGTCTTTAATCAAAAAATTAACTCATCAGTTTTTAGAAATTGGTCACAAACCTGACTTTGACAATGCAAAAATGCTTGCTAATTTATAGAGATATGATTTGAGAACCATGAGACAGTCAATTGAAATATTAAAGAGACTGAATAGTTTAAATAGGGCTGATGAAGCACAATGTATTCCAGCCATATGGAAACCTCTCATTTTATCTATGTCTTCTAATATTGATTTTAAATTAATGGGTGTTAAAACTAAGAAAAATATACATTTTGATAAACCTCATATTCTGAATAATAAACTATTTCAAGCAGATTCTCATGCTTCATCTCGCACTCAGTCACATTACAGTTTGAGATCAAACAAATTTTCTTTCAAGAATTTACCTTGACAATGGCGGATACTATTTTGTTGAGATATTGGTATATAATAGAAAATAATACATGGTTTTACCCCAAAAATAATTTATTTACATCATACAACCATGAAAACATTATATATATATATATATATATATATATATATATATATATATATATATATATATATATTTGAATTAATATTGACAAGTGTAAATTGAAGAAAATCTCATATATGTCAAATAAATAATACATATATAAATCAATTTAAAATAGCTTTAAAAAATAATATAACTGATTTAAATTCTTACTTTCTGGCCAAAGTGTTTCATACAAGTAAAACATAAGTAAAATCATAAATTCTTATAAAACATCATATAATCTTTTATTTATTTTATGTAGCATTCATAGAATATATTATATTTTGGATATCATTGCAATATGAAATATTTAAAATTGGTATTGGATAATTCTCATAATCACCAATCATTATATCTTCTATAACAATAATTATGATAATATACTTTTATTAATTAATCATGTGTAATAATAATAATATTCCAAACAATCTTTACAAATCATGTGCAAACAAGTAATACTTCAAACCATTAATCTTTATAGATCATATGTATAGATATGAAGAATCAAAGAAAAACACTCAAACAAATCAAACTCTCAAAACAATATAATTTTCTAAAATAAATTAACTTTATTATAATTTAATTACTTACAATCTACAATAACATAAAAAATATTTTAAAAAAAATTAAAATATTTACACAGTAAAATATAATAAATAAACAAATATTCATTCCGACTATCTAATATGAAAAATAAAATCATACAGTAGTGTAACAGTAATATATTATTGTTAGCAACAGGACAAAAACTATCTATTGTCACTATGATGACAAGATAATGATGATAAATAATATGATTTTTAAACTTAATACTATGTTTCATAGTATTTAAAAAATAGTTATAATTATACAACTTCTTACTATAGGTTTAAATTAAAACACACTCATCTAATGTTAGCATATAATGTAATATTTAAAATTATTAAACACTTCTTTTGCATTTCAATAAAGCATTTATTTTAACCTTTTGATATGCTTTAGTATTTCAATGCAAGAAATTTTAAATAAAGAAAAATATAGTTATGCCTCCCTTCATCAATTTAATTACTTATAAAAGCAGTTAAAATATAATCTCATAACTTTTCTCTATTTTTATGTCATAGTTCTTGTAGAAAATTTTAAGTATACTAATAAATTATATTGCTTGATATATTTTATATTTTATTTATTTTCATACTTTACATCCATCATAATATTCAAAAATCACACTTTCATTACTCTCTGTTACAATCCAACCAAAATATGTATTTATAGTTGAGTTTTCATGATCTCTAACATAAAAAAACATTTTTAGGAATGTTAAATCATTTCTCTTTTATTTTATTATAACAAACAGTAAATAATTCAATATAATTTGTGATAGAATTTTTTATCTTATCTTGCTTTCACAAAAATTCTAACTTCCAACAGTTTAGATATTACTCTAATCATCTTTAAAAAAATTTCATTTACAATGTATTACCAGTGGTGATTGATAGTGATTATAATGAGGGATATGGATATAATAATAACAAAACCAACAAGTAAGAAAAAGCATCATCATGAATACAGTGCTTAAAGGTCCATATTTATCAGGCATCTTAAATTCAGGTCATGGCTTCTAGATCAGCTCTAACTGACTGTAAAAGAACACAACTATCCATGGAAAAACTACTATAAAGTCCTTTGCTACCTGTATGTTAAAAAATTCTCAACTTCTGATAATGTATTTCACATATATCATCTTTTTAAAAATATCCCTAACACCTAGGATTTCATTTAATAATTACTTTCCCAACCACCATTCTACATCTTTCACATGCTGAATGATTTTGCTAACATTGTAAAGAAATACAAATCACACTCCAAAAAAAAACCCAAACTATTTTTCTAAAAACAATAAAGATCTAATGTTCACTTCAAGATGGTTCAAAATATCTCAGACACAAATGATTTTGATAAAATATTCATTAGTATTATATGTCTATTCATTTATTACAGAATCATATAATTTAGAGATAAATACCTTCATATCAATGCATCTCAACAGATACCATCCACAACAATAATATATTAACCCTTTTCCCACCTCTTACGAGGCTCCTTGTTGACATCTGACGTCACTCTAACTCTGCCAGTTCTTATGCTAAAATATTCATTTGACAGGTATTGAATAGGTTTTTAAAAGTTCTGTAAGATGGTGCCCTCTTCCGAATTATTTTACAAGTAAAAAATAAAAAAAAATGCATTTAAACCTAAACAAAGAAAGAACATTAGTTGTGATTGGTTCTTAGCATGCTCTCAGCCGAAAAAGACATTCTGATTGGCTGGAAAGAACAAAGAAACTGCCTGATCAAAGAAAATAAAGAAAAACGCTGAGATTTTCATTTCGAATATGATTTAAAGTATTATAAAAGAATATTTTGAGAAATTACAAATTATTTTCAGAGAGAATACTAAAAAAACAAAATTATTTTCGAAAAATATTGAAGATTTTAGTAAAAATATTTAAGATTTAGTAAAAAGAAATATTTATTTTTCTATAACATAAAAGTCGACCTTTTTGTTTATATTATAGCTTTTATGTTGCCGAAATTGAATATTTTAGAATAAATAAATAGCAATTTATTTTTGAAAGAACTTTCGTTCTCTTCATAACCTGAAAAATTAGTAATATACTTTTTATAAATGTATCTGAGTTGAATTTAATATTATAGGCAAATATGTTTTAACAATAGGCTTTGTCTTCAGTTTGTGAGTTGGCCAATTAAAAGATTTGATTTTTACCTCATACAACCAATAATATAATTAGCGGTTTAAGGGTTAACAACTCAATCACATAAAATATATGCATATTCAAGCATTTATGAGAAAAATATTTAAAATAGTCTTAGATATTTTATAAGGAATTCTCTTTACATTTACTTTTCATTTTAGAATAAATAATACTCTAATAATCATATAAATGATTCATTTAACTTCTAAATATTCAAGCAATATGATGAATAACAATAAAGTATTAATTAAAAAATATCATTTAAAAAACATTATCAAAAATGCAACACAAAGCAAATAATATGTTACCCATAATTCTAACAATTTTTAGAATTATAAATGGTGACCCACTTCTTTTCTCAACCATCCAACCAAATAAGCTACAAAAAATTTATTACCTGTCATAAAAATTAATATCTGAAACCTATTTTTCTTTATTTATTAAGAAGAACAAAACTATTTTAATATTAAACAAACAACATATTTATAATAAATATTAATTAAACATTATTTAAAATATTAGCATTAAAATTAATATAATAAGAAAAATTCAAAGTTACTAAAAGCCTTTTAATCTCCTTGTACATGCAGCAGTTTCAATTTTTCCCTCATTGCTAAGCTACTAGGGAAAGTTCTGAATGAAAACTTCTTTCTCTTTCTTACATTGTAAATGCACAAATTGCAAAGTCAAAATTCTGAAAAATCCAGGCAAAACATTGTTCATCCTTAAAAGATAAATATATCATTTAGCCTATTTTCTGAATATTTATCAAGATAATCAATATTTCAATGGAAAAAACATTTATGAAGCCATTTTTATATTTAACAATATATTCTTTACATATGCATATTTCTCATATCAATTTCACTTTTTTATAGTAAGATTTTCCATCTTATTTTAAATAAGAAAGTCATTTTAAAATGTAAAGTTTATTCATTGATTTTTATAATAAATCTTTTTTAAAACATAAATTCAAAAGTCATTTTCTTTCAATTTTTGCAATATATCACTTGCAGATATAAAATTTATTTAAATTAATCTATTAAGATAAACTAGAAATAAGGCATTCCATTCACATTTATATAGCAATAAATTATACTCACACATCTCAAAACATTCTTTGATTTAGATTTTTTAACCTTTGTGCCATCAAAAATTCCAGTTGGTTGATTGAGTTAAAACTCCAAACTTTTGATTGGTCAATTACAAAATTAGCAGTAAAATATATTCATCTTTTAATATTATATTTGTTTTAGTTTTATTTATAAAAAGGAAATTAATAATTTGTCAGATTATGAAAGTGAACAAAAGTTTTTTCAAAAATAAATTTCTTTTTATAATTATAAAAATATTCTATAGCAGAGAAGCTAAAAAGAACATTTGTAACCATTAGAAAATATTGCATATGTCATTGATTTATTTCACAATTTATATTTGTGTAAAAATATTTTTTTTACTAAAATCTTAACTATTCTTCTAAAATAATTATATTTTCACCATATTTTATCAAAATAATTTATAATATGTAAAAAATACTAAAAAATACTCTAAAACATTTTTGTTTTGAAAATTAAAACAAAGAACTTGGAGCTGTCAAAATTGTTAACAAGAGCTCCCTTTTGTAAAAATGAGAAACAACCAATCAGCACCTTGGAAAGTTTACATTATCCTATTGTTCTAGCTTCAAATTTAAATATTATTGATTTTTACTTATAAAATAATTCTAGAGAGGGCAGAATCTTATGGTACTTTTTAAGCTTTAAAATGAGCATAAATTTGCTACAATAATGTACAAATTATAATTTTTTAGCCAATTTGATTATAATCAGAACAGATGACCTAATGGTTAATTCAGATGCAAAATATTAACTTTTCTTTTTCTTCTCTTGAAATTTATAAAACTATTAGTATAACTCAACAAATATCCTTTTCACACTTGTTAGCTTAAATGTTCTTGAACAATTATATTTATTAGAATTAAGTAAAGTCATTAGAAATAAATGTTCATTCATACTACACATATTAAACATATCAAATTCAAAGTCCTTACATATCTTCAAATCTTCTTCAGACCTATGGTTTATTTTCTCATGGTATTTGATACACATTTTACTGATACATAAGTGATTACCATCATTTTCCATAAAATTATAGTTCCTAATTAAGCTTCAAAGTAAACCTTTTTAATAGGGAATAACTGGTTTTTTTTATTCAGGCATTATTTTGAAACAGTTAGTTAATTATACTTTTAACAACTTTTAAATAGAAAATAATAATGATTATAAAAATTACAACTCTAAACAGTTAGATGAACAAAACAAAAAATATTCATAATCAATTTCCTAATTTACACTCTCACTTATTAACACTTATTAACAATGTCTAGACTGATCAAATATTTCTTTTTATACTGATTTGATCTAGTAATCTCATTGGTCAATCCTGCATCTTAACACATGCTTAATTTACATAAAAAATAAATATTATCTTTAAAAAATAAGTTTTAAAACTATGACTCATCAATTTTAATTATTATTTCAGAATTATTTAATACTCCTAAATATTAAACACCCAGATTAAAACAATTTAAAGTATCTTCAAATAATTTGAATTATTAATTTTTAAACAAAATATATTTAAACAACACAATAACTTTAATTATTACTTTAAATAAAATTCACAAATATTAATTTGCAACATCTAAATGTTTCTTATTTTTATTAACAAGCCACAAATCAAGGTTTTTGTTTACAAACACAAAAGCTCACATACCAACACAAACATCTTTAAGCCATGTGACACTTTCAGAACATTCTTGAACAATAAATAACTAATTATTTAGAATAATTTAAGCAAATAATTATTTAAAAACACATTAAAGACATTATATAATATTTATTACTGTCATTTAACTATTGTTTTATTATCTTATCAGTTAAATATAATAAATAATTTATTTTATCTTTTAAATGATATATTGTTTTTATTATTTAACTTACATTAAAATGACTTTAAAGTATTTGAAATCTCTTTATAAGCTTCCTATTTAGTGAGTTTAAACCACTACTATGTATAAAATCACTATGACATAGTACAAACTAACATAAATTTAATTAAAAAAAACTGGCTACATTTAAAGCTGTACTTAAAATGACTATACTAAATACCTGGGCATAATATATATATATATATATATATACACACACAAATATAATTAAAAATATTATAATACTAAAAGTACTTCTGTGGATGGAAAGGCTGTATGTAATAGTTATTAGCATTATATATATATATATATTAAATTTACTAACCTGATGGATATGTCATCTTCTTCATATTTCTTTGTAGAAAAATGTGTTGAGAAGGCCTGTTTGGCATTGGGCCTTTTAAATTTTTACATTTTATTTACTTACTAAGACATTAAAGGGATTTGAAGAAATGTAAATCAGTGTTATTTATTATTTTTTATGTAGTTAATATAGAGTAGATACATTGCTGCATATCTATTACATTTAGTTGCAAACCATCCCACAAATATATGAAACTCTGATTAAAGCAAATTAAATACAATATACATGTTTAATATATATTTACACGCATAGAATATTGGATCAATACATCTAGACATATTTGTGATTCACAGATTAGTTTATATAGTCTTCACAAAATGCATCTCCAGTGTACTATTACTACTACTACTGTTATTATTATTATTATTATTATTGTTATTATTATTATTATTATTACTATTATTATTATTATTATTATTATTATTATTATTATTATTATTATTATTATTCGAAAGTGGCTAATACTAATGCATCTGTAACCATATATAATACATGTAATTAAAAGCACTGGCAAAAATAATTAACAAAAAAATAGAATAATGCAGCTTTGACAAAGTATAGTACAATAATAACTTGAGATGATAGTGATCACCTGACAGAATGAGTACATATCATAATAACAGCTAACAAAGATAACTCACAATCACATTCATATAGGTTGACATGAAAATAATATTTATAACTTTCTATTCAATATTTTTTTTAAATAGTTAGTTACTGGATAATAATTCTAAAGACAGCAGAAGATTATAACACTTGTGTTTTCATTATTTTTTTATATAAGAATTAATTAGAGGGGATTTGAATCCAGATTTTCAAGCTCCTTTCAGTCATCTATTCCATCTTATACAACTGATACACATGACTCATGAAAAGAATAAATAATCCTCAATATATGTATTTTGTGCTGAACCAACACTCATCAGCTGGTCCAGATCATCATCTCCCCCCCTATATATATATATATATATATATATATATATATATATATATATATATATATATATATATATATATATAATCAGTTTTTGGTTTATATTAAGATAGTAAATATTCAAACTATAATGGACAGGCTTCAATATTTTCCACTTTACAACTCTTTAGCCATCCATATCATTGATTAATTGGATGATGGCATGCTCAAAGTCCTTATTTGCAAATTTGGTGGTCATACCCATGTTGACTATAAGTTATTCTGACCCCTCATATGTAGAACTTTAAGACTATTTAAATACACAAAAGAGGGATAGGCAGAATACAGACTGAATCTGTGATATTTGAATACATATAGCATATACATACTAATTGTATTTAAATATATATTCGGATGTATCACACTTATTATTATTTAAAACAAAAACAAAATTCAGTTTAACTCTACTACAGATATTGATCAGGAATTAGATACTCAACCTGACTTCAGGCAGAAAGCTTAACATACATTCATGCATGTTTTTTTAAAATAATATATAACAAATGTCATGTAACTTATTTAAACAAACTATCTGAAGAAGTCAATAAGTTTTAGAACATAAAGGTTTTCCTAAAGAAAGAAAAAACCTAAAACTATTGTTTTACAAAATTTAAATACATGTCGACAATTGTTAGTACAGGCTATTAACATTTTAAATCAATATCAAGTGTTTATTATTTAATAAAAATAAATTCCTTTGGTTTGAATAAGATGTTATTATATTGTGAGATTTAATTACTTTTTCTAATTTATTAGGGATATGACGATATATTACAATGGCTATATTATATTTACTTTCAATTAACATTTTTCTAATGTTTTATTTACCATAACAAATAATATATTTTTATTCATTAGGATTTTTGTCGTGGTTATAAACATAATTTGATTTTACTTTATATACACATTGTTAAATTGTATCAAGTCATAAATAATTTGTGATGACCCTTTATATATGAGTTTATATTTTCATCATCTCATTAGTTTCTGTTGATATGCTTTATGTATATAAAAGTTTCAACATTTTCTCCCCATTTTAAAATTGATTCCTACAGTTTTCATTACTGTCCTCCATTCCTTCCAAATAAATTCAAACTTTTTCCACATTCTTCAATATTGTTATGTTCTCCATAAAATCTTTTATATTTAACATATTTTTTGATTTTACAATCATTCATGATTAATTTTACCCATTTATTAAAAAAGTTGCAATCATGGGAAATTTTTTTTGTATGAAATATATAGTTTCCTGAATTTATAATGTAGATTTAAATGACAGAGCTTATTAAAATTTATGATAAGATTGATGTAAAATAGTCTTTAAATAACTCCCTAAAGACAAAGATCTCTCCAACATTTTCTAAATAGAGGAGCAGTAAAGGAGAGTAACCAAACTGCTAATTTCCATGTGGTATGAATATAAGCAGTTTTCCATACATGTTTTACTTTCTAACTAAGAATATGTAAATAATATTTTTATAAAGCGCAGACGGTATTGAAAATTAAATTGAGAGAGTGCAAACTTCTCAAGCGCTTGTGACTATTAGTAACCAATCAGATTTTAAGCACTGGGACAGGGAATTTAACAAGAAAAGATTTCACACTGCATGTTTATAACTTGAACTAAGTCAATTAAGTGTGATGATATTTAAGATTCACACTCTCAGATATAAGTACTTTGGACTGGCTTGGATATATAGAAAGACAAGTAAAGAAGAGAGTGGGAACCACTCTTTTCTTGTTAAATTCCCTGTCCCAGTGCTTAAGATCTGATTGGTTATTAATAGTCACAAGGACTTGAGAAGTTTGCACTCTCTCAATTTAACTAAGAATATATAGATATCTTTTAACAAGCTAACTAGATTAAACTATCTTGAAAAAATTTTAAACTTGATTTCTATCCTGAGTTTAAATCCCATATCATGATTATGATAGAAAGTGATTATATAATGCTACATGCGTTTTCATAATTTATAATTTAACCTGAACTCACCCCTAGCACTGTTTATAAAATTAAATACCCCTCAAATTGGATGCCAATCAATCTATTATGGTAAAACTTGAGCATTCTTATCTACATGCTTTACACAGCATTAATATCTTTACAAAAGAGCCTCAGACAAACTAGAATACAGCTCTATCTTCTTGGAACACCAAAATGTGACAGGGCACCAATTTATTCCTTCTTCTGCAACTATTCAATATACAGATAGAAATGATTCTAAGAGGAAAATCAGAGAAGTATGCTCTATATAAAACAATAATAATGATATCAATCACAGATTAGTCCTTCCCAGTCTAAATAATTAACATTTGTAATTTAAATAAATAAATTTGAATTCCATCAACTGTATATACATACACACTCATTTCTTTGCGATTTTCCAAGTTATCTTCCTATGAATATGAGAACATTATAAGTTCTCCAAAGTGTTCAGCCATTTAATTTTTATAAAACTAATAAACTTCTTTATTAATAAGTATAAGGGCATATATTACGTCTGTTACATTTCATATATGAGAAGTTTAAATTATTTCTTCATTAGTTAAAAACAATAAATCTGCATTATTTACCTTAGAATATTTTTTACTATTATTTAATTCATAATATCTAATGTTTTCTCTCATTTTATTACTCTTTTTTTAGAGTCTTTATATTCATAGTTGTTATTCTTTCTTTCTTGATTCTTTTAATTTTATTTCTGGTTTTGTACATTCATTTGTGACCAATTATTATCACTGATTAACATTATAAATATTTTGTTTCTTTTTGGGCAAAAATCTAACAAAAACAATAATTTCTAGATAAGTAATAAATCAGTTTAAATAATTCTTGTAAAACAAAAAAACTTATCATGGACGAACATTGAAAGAGATCATAATATTCATTGGATAAAATATTAGAAGAAAAAAGTTTTTTTAATTTTTTTTTCTTGTTTTATTCTCTTCTTATAAAAAGGCATAAAGATATATATTAAGTGCTCAATTACTAATTGTGTTAGTTATAAATAACCCATATGAAAAATAATTTTAAGATAGCTTAAAAATACTCTCATCTATTTAGACAAAAATAAAAATTCTAACTGGTTTGTTTATCTTAAATCATAGGCAGGTTGGGTGGATGTGCATATAGCTATGAATATGAGAGCAAGAAGGCTCTCGAAAGCGCTCAGCTAAAATAGTATTTTATATTTGCTTTCGATTATATATACTAGCTTTATTATCAGCGCGTACAACACATATATATATAGTATTTAACAAGTTATGAAAACTGAATGTGAAAAGTTTTTTTTTTTAGTCTGAAAAAAAAAAAAAGAACAAAGTGTAAAATTTAATTATATTTTGGATTTGTAAGATGAGTTTCCTGTTTATTAGATTTGTTATTGATTAAAGATAGTTAACTTGTTTTGTAAAGAAATTAAAAAAGAATTGAATAGGTCATAATTAATTCATTAATTCTTTAAAAAAATAGCTAGCTGCAGTAAAACAAAGTGCTTATTAAGAAATAAAGATTTGTTGGTTAATTTTGAATTCAAAAAAGAATTTAAGGCTTACTTTTAAAAAGCAAACTAAATTGATGGTTTGGAGGAAAGCAGTTGTCTCAACAATTCCATGCAAATTTTTTTAATGGATCAATGGACAGCAAGCTAAGTTTTATTCTGCAGTTGGAATTACTATATTTCAAAACATTTTAAACAAATACCATCACGGCATTATGTACGAACTTTACTATATTAATGAAAATCTAAGAATGGAGTACTAGATTTAAACTAGTGTCTTAGATGTGCCAATATGCTAGAATATAAGCTTGCTTTGAAACGTATCTGAATGAAAATCTCTTTAAAACTTTACTATGGAAAGCCTGTTGAACCTTCCAGATGATGTAACCTTAGATTTGTATGCTTTCCCCCCCATTTATAGGTATAATTAATGAACAAAAAATACATTCAAGAAGAAAAATTATTTGAAGAGAACCGCAAAAACAAAACAAAAAACAAACTAACCTGAAAGAATCAAAGACATCTACTCAAGAAAGAGGACAATGTCTACTTATCCAAGTAAACACCAAAGTGAATAAGTTAAAATAACCTACAAACAGTTTGTGTAAGTATGTGCAGAAAAAGAGGAGGGAAAATCACATTCAATACTGTGTGTACATTTTCTTTTTGAACTCAAAAGATAAAAGATAAAAGTTGTCTTGGTGAATAATTTTTTTTTGTCTTATTCTATTCAATAATAAATTTTTTGATTATTAATACTAGGTTAATAAATTATTATTTTTATTATTTTTTAGTTTTATCTGTGATTTTAGAATAAAAGAGATGATATTATATATATATTTGGTTCTGTGTATACATTCTCTTATTAGAGCTTTTACATTTGTGTTTTTTATATATGTGATAGCAGGATGATAGCAGGATACATACAATTCATATTTTAAAGCTAATTTATTTATAAAATTTTAGACAAATTATAAAATTATTGCTATAGTAACTAAATTCTTAAATTATATATTATGTAGTAAAACATTAATTTATACCAAACTCCTTTTTAGTATTCACTATTTTTTTAATTTTATTAAAATAATTTTGTTTTGTTAAAATGTAGTCTTCTTCTGATTTATGAAGCATTAATGATGGTATACTATATTAAACTTCATTATTTTCTGTGTGATAATTGGATATCAATTTATTAGTTGCATAAGTCATAGCTAATTAACACACGATAAAAATCCCGATTATGGAACATAATAAATACTTAATGTAAATAAATATATAAAAGTTGAGTATCAGTAACTTTAATTTACAATGATACATGATGGAGAAGTAGTCAAAATTTTTTCTTAGATATTTTATGTACAAGTTATTATTAATAAAATAAAAATAATTGTTATTAATTGTGCTAAGGACTCTATTGGTTAATCGACCCCTGTTTTTCCTTAAATCCATTTCATTTTAGTTCAAAATCAGGGTTTATTTTTTTAAAATTTAAATACTTCTTAAAGCCCTTGCTCTGTACCATGATAAATATTGCAATCGCTATGTAAATTAAATATTTCCTCACTACACCACTCATTCTATACCATTATAATTGATGACTCAAATGTGGCTCAATGATGATTGAGTACTGGTTATCAGTACTGTACATGGGTATATAATTTGGACATTGTAGAATAAACTATTCAACCACTAAACATTACATGATCATCATTCTTTATGCTTACACAAGCTGTTTACACAGAGTACCCTCTCCTTACAGTAGCATTACTTAGTGTAAGCCAGAGTAATTAATGAAATGCAAGAAGGATTGGGTATAAAATCCCTATCTATTGTCTATTTATGCAATATCCCCAGACTGTTTTCTAACTCATGGCTTTCATCAGTGAGGCAGCTTGGATCTGAGAACACTGCACTTAGATCTTAAGAATTTAATGCAATCCTCAGAAGCCACCTGGTTTTTCACTGATGAAATCCACAAACTAGAAACTAGTCTGGGGATATTGGATGAATAGGCACTAGATAAGGATTTTATGTACAAACATTCCTGAATTCATTGATTATTCTGGCTTGCACTGAGCAGCACTATAGTCAATTAGGATGATAAAGTTTGAGATTGTATATTTGACATACTGGTATGTTGACTTTCTACCTATTTTATATACCTATATACCCTGTTATAATGCTGACAGTTACTGGAAAAATAGATATATAAGAAATGTCACACACATACTGGTATACTCAGCATAAAAGCAGAGGAAGGCATACAACAAAGAAGGATTGGTAAAGATAAAATAGGCAAGAAGGTTTTGAAGAAATGTCTAGATAGTTAGTGAACTACAATTTAAGAATGGAGTAGTAATAAATGAAACAACAGTCAAATATGGAACAATCAGCAAGGCAAAAATAAAACAGCTATTTCAACCATAGCTAACATAGCAAGAAGTTTGAAAAATACATCAGTCAGCACAATAATGGGAAAGACCACAAAAGAGATGCTAGATATGGTTAATTAATATTGAAATGTTGTGTTCATTGATACCAGAAATTCAACAGAAAACTAATGCAAAATTCCAAGAAATGCAGAGAGATAATCTGAAATTCCAAAAAAATATGGGAGAGAAATCTAAGAAATTAAAAAAAAAAGAATAATAAAGTTTGGGGCAATCTAAACAAGTTTAAAATGATCTCAGAGGCTATGAAAAACACAAAAAAATGACACCATAAGTACAAGAACAGGTACCATATAAGAAAGAAACTGTAGAAATAAAGGTATGTGTTAACTTGGCAAAAATTGTTGAAGGATCTGTCAGCAATAGTAGTAGTGAAATGCAAGAAAATATGCAGAGTATCATGGAAAGAATTGAATAATTAAAATTGTAAAAGAATTAAAAAAAGTGAAGAACAAGATCAGAAGATAAAGAGAATCAGTGTTGGAGAGTTACCTAAGAGAGCATTTTGATGACCAAAAAGAGCATAAGCAATTCCATAAAAATGAAAAAAGAGAATCAGAACTGCTTTAAAAAATGGGTGAAAGAAAAAGAGAGTAAAAGAAGACTTAGTCAAAAAAATTAATGAGTGATGCCACAAAGATAAGGCAATTTAAAAGTCCTAAGATATATAGTAGAAACAATCAGTGTTTAGAAGTACCAATTATAAAAGGCAATGCAAGGAAAATACCTATGGAGCTTTTGGATAGCCTTTGAAGTTATTTACAGTTAAATCTTCTGAGAGAAAAAGAGCAAATAGCAGTGACATATGAAACATCTAAGAATCTTCTAAAGAATAGTGGAATGCATTAATTAAAAAAATCACCTTATATGCAGAATACAGAGAGACTATCTTAAATAATATATCAAGAAGGGGTTTGATATCAGGTCATGTAGAAAAGATGGAGAGTGGTAAAAGATATATTTAGTTGACATCCATGTGGGAAATTAAAAATGATGACTGCTTGGAATGTAATGGAAAGAGAGATTATAATAATATTTTATCACAATCTACTTTTTAAAATAAAGCAGATGATTTTAAGTATCATAACATATAGAACAGGCTACTGAAAATTTAAATGGTGATCAGCATGAGCTTTCAAAATCAGGAAGGTGTGGGCATAAGAGAAAGTAAGTTCATAATCATTAGGTAATCTAACAAATATGGATATCAATGAAGCTATTGTTGGGTATAAGAATGTAAAAGACAACTACAGATTTTGGCGTTATTAGTGAAATAAAAGAAGAAAAAAACATATAGTTTAGGAAAAATTCAAGCAGTAAGATGATTGTGAAGTTATCCAAAGCCAAGGCAATAATGCATTACTGACAGATCACCCATGTATTACCATATCAAAGTATTAATACTGGAATAGAAAAGAATAGTGATAGAATCAAGAAAGAGAGAATGAATTCCAGTCCAATATGAAGATAGAAACAATGATACAGAATGGTAGAAAATATTTTAATTAACACGAATGAGACACCATCATCACAAAAATAATACCAGGACAGATGTAAAGATTGGCTTTTATAGGGGTTACAAGGTAAACCTAATCTGGTTAATAACTCTAGATTTAGGAAATGGATACATGATTTTCAAAAAAGATATAAAAATATTACACACTATGAAATAAATTATGAAAATAAAGTATGCACATTTTTCTGGAAAATAAACAAAATATACAATGAACACTGAAATTGACTTCTAAAAGCAAACAAAGATCATGTGAATTAACACAATAACAGGCTAATATATTACCATCTTGCTGAAAACAAGAGTTACAAATATAAAATGGGAATAATTTAGAGAAAGATCCAGAGAAGACTGTGATGTCAGCCAAGAATGAGTAAAATATAAAGAAGTAATTTTAAGAGAACAAAAGTATCTGCAAATAATAAAAGAAGACAGTGATTTGGAAATTCAATGAAGTAACAGTATCTGAAAGAAAAAAAATCTTAATTCACATCATGAAAGGTAGGGTGTTAGAAAATGTCTCCATTTACTTCTTGTAAATGGTGTTAAGGGATTGAATGCCAAATATTAAAGACATATAAAAAGTAAAA
This sequence comes from Epiperipatus broadwayi, assembly GCA_028023455.1. Lineage (NCBI taxonomy): Eukaryota > Metazoa > Onychophora > Udeonychophora > Euonychophora > Peripatidae > Epiperipatus > Epiperipatus broadwayi. The sequence continues at coordinate 12,974,774 of JAQFVV010012393.1, read as the reverse complement.
ATAATGACAAACTGTAGAAAAGGTGAGACAAGAGCTAATGCATGTGCATATTTTTACGCTATTATAGAACGTAAGATTGTAGTGTGTCAATATGCACTTTTTGGATATCTAAGCATTATATAATGCAAGTTGGTATCCTAATACTCATGCAATCTTTTGGAGATTTATATAGCACTTAGAAAAAGTGGTGAATTTTTGATAGCTCCATATAGTATCTCCTGGCTATGCTCAATTGATCAATATTTAATGACAAAGGCTTGCATATAGAGTTATCATACATTCCTGCTCGGTTATTGGCTTACTAGTAGTAGATGATTTAAGTTTGCATCCATGTGTCAACATGAATATTCAGGTGTAACCTTGTTCATACTGTCGAATTGTTTTCAGAATACTAATAGTTGAAGGTTTAATGGCATTTCTGGAGATGTAAACAAGTATAAATTTCTCTGAACTTTTTTAATGGTAATTTATTTGTTTGAGTTTTTTTAGTTATAGAAAAAAAAAAAAGAAAAAAGAGGTGATTATCCAACATAAATATCTATGCTGAAAATATTCAATTTAAAAATTATTAAAAACATCTGGTAAAAATATAAAGGCTGGTTATTAGTAAATTAAACAGATTGATAGAAGAAAGAAGGAGGAAAAAAGAAGATGGATTAAGAATAAAATAAAGATAAGGTTTAAATTCTGTGACCATTAATTTTTAATTTTATTTATTGGAGGAAATTATGTGGAGGAACACATGTACTATCATTTATGCTAAAGCAACACTTGAATAAACTTGTATTATTTTCTGTTATAAATAGAGAGAATTTAAAAAATATATACTTAGAAGAAAATAAATATTAGAGTTAAAATATAAAACTGACAACAGAATGATACAAAGTTAATATGCATTCTATTTTTTTCTGAATTTGTCAGTTTTAATAGACTTTCACAATTTTAACAAACTTATGAAAATTGAAAGCAGAATATATATAAATATATTTTATTTTTTTTAAAAAAAAAAACAGAAATGTAAAATTCAGTCATATTTTTGATTTATAAAAGAATTATTTAGTTTATTAGATTTGTAAGTTGATTAATTAACCCTTTCAAATTCTAATACTGTTAGACCTTGAGTAAGTTTTGGAAAATTTTCAACCTTTTACTTCTGTATAAAATCTTTATTTTATACTGAAACTTAATAAAATGGACTTGATTTCTTTTATAAATAAATAGTATTCTAAAAAAAAAATCATATTTGAAATTTGTAAATATTTAAACAATGAGTTATAAATAAAAATAGAGAACATAAATTCCATCAAGTATCAAGACACGAGTTTGAACCCACATCTGCAAAATTGGTTTGTACTGAAAGGCATGGTGTTAAGCATAAGATAAAGGAGGCTTACTTTATAGGAGAGGACTTCTTCACCATTAATCATAAAGGAGCATGTTTTGCTATATCAAAAAGATGGTCTAATTGACTCATTTGCATAGAGTTTGCATATTATACTGATAGAATGATTTCAACGAACGAGTCAAAACTGGTTATGATTATGAGAAGTACAGTTTTTCGAAAGTGCTCAGCCATTTTAATTGACTAATTGATATTAATTATATAGCTTTACATTATAAGTGTGATAGCACTATTTAATATTATCACAATGATGTTAATGTAAACACTGTTCTAGAAGAACTAATTCTTTTTTATTTTTAAGTTTCTTTTAAAAAGGCAAATAAATAAATATGGATTTTTGATAAAAGTATCAAATTCTGCTTTGTAATATGATATTTGCTTTATAATTATTAAAATATTTGAGAAAATTCTAACACTGTACTAATTTAGACAGGTGATACTTTTACACAATGAAATTCACATAACTCATGGTCAAACCTATGCCATAATTTTCATTGATAATATCAAGGTTATTAACTTCTCTTTATAAAAATAAAACATAAATAAATAAAATTAAATTGAATATGTGCATTTTTTAATTTGGGAAATAAAAATAATGAGAAATATTTAATAAACGAGCAAAAAAAATCATATTTTTTTTATTCCAAAAACTTTGAGTAAAAACGAGATTATGAGGAAGAAACATCCTTAAAAAATATTTTCTTTGAGACAATAGAATAAAGGTTATTAAGATTTGCTAACTGTCTGTAAGATACTGATCTCTTCAGATTTGTTTCAATTAAAAAAGCAATAGAAACAGTATGACAGAATCTACATTATAATAAAAAATTGTATGCTAATACGACAAATGATAGGGGTTAACAGTGATCTAAAGCAGGGGTGGCCAATAAGTTGATCGTGATTCACCGATTGATTGCAAAGCTAATTTTGGTCGATTGCGAGACCAATCTGGCAAGAGCTGTCAGGTTATGAGTAAAACAAATTAAGTGAAGATTTTAAAGTTTTTTTGTTATTTTTGTTTTTGTTCTAATTTTTTTCCAATTCTAGATAGGTGAAGTCCACTAAGTCGTATCATTATTGAAAATAATATTTTTAATTTTGATTTAATATGTTTCACTTGTAACCGAATGCAACATGTGAACATAACACACAAATGCAACAGTTTGCATGCAGTTATTACTCATAGAAAAACACAGCCATTTAGCTTGAATATTTGGTAGTGTCATACGGTAGATTTTTTTCTTTAGTATTAACAATATTATTATTACTAATCAATATTATCTATCCATGGTGACCATGTTGAGTTTCAATTTTTCTTCTGTTTGAAATGTAAGTACTTTTTTATGCTTTAATTTAAATTGTGGCTTTTCTTAACTATCTACTTACTTGATTAATGAGCATTCTTGGCAACAGATGTCTAAGCTGAAGTCATTCCGTAGTTCATGAGTTTTTAATTTTCTTGGAAAATATTTAATTCAATATTTATTATTTATTTTGAATATTTAATTCTTATCAGTTAAGTTTGGGAAAATAAAATTGTCATAAGTATTTATTTTTTCGTTTTAGTATACCCATGAACATGAGTAGTAAACCCCCCAAAAATCGAAAATTTATCATTTCAATGAAGAATGGGAACTCGATTACTTTTTTACAATGGTGAATGATAAATGTTGTTGCTTAATATGCTTTACCTCAATAGCCATTGCTAAAAAGGGTAATCTGGAGAGACATTTTTTTAGCTTTACATAACAAGTATCAAACGGATTTGAGAAAATGTAAAGTTAGGGATCTTAAAACTCAATTAAAAAATCAACAAAATGTTTTTAAAAAGCCAATGTTGAAGTCACAAGCAGTAACTACTGCATCATTCAAAGTAAACTATCTCTTAGCAAAAAAATGTAAACCGTTTTCCAAGGGTGAATTTGTAAATGAAACTTTTTTGTAAATGTCAGATTCACTTTTTAATAATTTTCATAAAAAGAGTGAAATTATTACTGCAATTCAAGATCTATGACTGTCTCAAAACACTGTGGTGTGAAGATGAATTGAGAAGATGAGTGGAAAATGTAAAAGTGCAGTTATATAATGATATTAATAGATGTTCTTGTTTTTTCCTTCAATGTCATGAATCGATAGATATGGGTTACAGCACAATTATTTGTTTTCATTCTTATGGTTTTTAAAGATTTTACATCTAAAGAAGAATTGTTGGGTATAATTTCTTTGGAAGAAAGAACTAGTTGTGTGGATATATTCAAAGACTTTAAAATCTTGTTCAATGATTTGAAAATACCACTTTTTAAATTAGTTTCAATAACAATGCATGGTACAGCTGCAATGATAGGTTGCATAAATGGATTTATAGCCCTATGTCAAAATAAAGTTGACTTCCCAGATTTTTTGAGCTACCACTGCATAATTCACCAGTAAATGTTAGCCAGCAAGAGACTAAACACCAAAGAAGTAATAGACATAGCATTTAAAATTGTTAATTCAATTCGAGGAAGTTCCCTCAAACGATGACGTCTCTTCCAACTGCCACTCGATGAAGGCCAACCTGAATTATTACTATACACCGATATAAGATGACTAAGCAGAGGTAAATTTCTGCAATGATTTCATGATTAATTGCCTGAAATAATAGATTTTGTCAATGGGTAGGATAGAAAATATGAAAATTTAAATGATGAAACTTGGCTTAGTGACTTAGCTTTTTTTTTTTTACCGATTTTACTTCAATGTTAAGTCATTTAAATTTAGAATTACAAGATAAAATAAAACAGTAATTGATATGATCGGCTGCATAAATTCATATAAAACAAAATTTATTTTGCTAATAGAAGATCTGCAACAAAATAATCTGAATCATTTTCCAAATATGGCAGATCAACTACAAAAACACAAAAATATTAATTATAATATCGACAAATACGTCGCTGAAATCCAAAAAGTAATTAAAGATTTTAAAGTAAGATTCCAAGATTTTGAAAAATTAAAGAAATTGTGGAAAGTATATCTTTTCCTAAAATATATATAAAAAAAGATGTATATCTTTTCCTTTTAAAAAAAGATTTAAGCGTGAAATGCATTAGCCAAAAAATTTTTCAGACATTTCCTATGGAGCAAAAGGCATTAGAAAATAAAATTATAATTTTACAAATTGATTTAATTTTACAAGCTAGAAAGTTTGAAAAAGATTTTTGGAAATACGTCAACTGAAAAAAATATTCCAATATCACCAAATGTAGTGAATATATTCATTTTTGTTTTGGATCTACATATCTGTGTGAATCGGCATTTTCATACTTAAAGTTAATGAAGACTAAACAACGTTCTGTCCTGACTGATTCCCATATTGAGGATTCTTTGTTATTATCATTGTCAGGATATACACCTAATTATGATTCCTTGGTTAGAAACATGCAAACACAGTTTTCCCATTAATGTTAAGATAATAAAATAAATTCTAAATATGTCTTTATCAGTAGCTAATATGAATTTATAAATATTGTTAATAATTAATCATGTTGCTTTAATTTCCCCAAACATGAGTTTTTGGCCCGTTAAATAATTATTTTTATGGAGGTAGATATATAAAAATAGTATGTATTTCACCCCTCCCTCCACTTAGACTATACCTATGACAACAAGTCGATCGCAACACATTTTAAAAATAAAAAGTAGATCTTATGAGCACAAAAGTTGGCCACCCCTGATCTAAGGCAGCAGAACTACCATGCTTTTTAAGAAGAAAATTCCCAACAATTTTTAATAAGACTCATCCATTCAAAAGTAATAAATTTATTTTGTTTAAAGGAAAGCATGAAAAAATAAATGTGTCAAAATGAAGTCATTAATTCTTAAAAATATCAGCCAGGAGCAGTAAAATTGTTTATTAAAAAATAAGAATTTTCTGTCTAATTTTGAAATGAGAAAAGTATTTAATGCCTACTTTTTTAATATAGATTAGATCAATGGTTTGCAAAAAACCTGTCACCTTAATAAACATGTTGTTTTTATTGGATCAATATGTAGAAAACTATGTTTATTCACGATTTTAATTTTTAGACAGCATTATGAAAAAAACTTTATTGTGTTATTAAAATTTAAAATTGAAGCACTAGACTTAAATTAGTATACCACCTATGCCAATAAAATATAATTCTGCATCAGTATAAGAGGATCTGCATAAGATGTAAGCTTGCTTTGAAATTATCTGAATGAAAATCTCTTTTAATCTTTTCTAAGGAAAGTCTTTTATCCTTCCAGATGATATAGCCTTAACTTTAAGTGCATTTTCTTGCATATAATTGCAATTGACAGGTAGTAAAAATTTACTTTTTGAAATTATATAAAATAAAGTAAAATTTTGAAGAAAACTATAAGGAAAAGAAAAGCAAGCTGAAAAGTACCAAAGATGTTTGTTCAAAGAAAAAAAAAGATTACTCATTTACTCATCTGTGGGAACACTAAATTGAATAAGCTGTAAAAAAACCTAGAAATAATCTATCTCCTATATGTGTGAACAAAAAGGTGAAAAAAATCATTTAACTGTTAAAGAGAGTGTGTCACATCTGTATAAACATTTTTTTTAGCTCAAAAATTAAAAATTCTAAAGTACTTAGATGAAAATTAGATGAGAATTTTATTTTGTCTAATTCTATTCAATAATCAATTTTTCATTTTATTAATATTAGATTTATAAAGCTCTCTTTTATTTAGTCCTGTCTATAGTTTTAGAATAGAAGAGATTGTATAATAATATACATTTTTTTGTTTTGTGCATATGTTTTCTTATTATGCATTTTACATTCATAGTTTATTACATTCAAATATCAGCCTTTCAAGCTAATTGAGCACACGCCTTTTGAGAGTGTTAAATAAATGAATACTTTCCTCTTCAATCCAAGATATAGTATTTATGCAGGAATAAAAAGGATCCCTCTTATTCCTACAACTCAAATTCTTTTATATGAGAAAATCTGAAGTACTGTTGAGGAGAGCATGAGTAGAATTCTCACTTTAAATTACTATTTATGATGTTTTTTGACCGAATGACGTTGGTGAAATTCCTTAGAATTTACTAAACGTCATTTTTACTGAAACTTAATTATAAGTAAATAAGCAATTATTTTATCTAGCGCCATGTTTACAATTATATTACATTCAAATATCAGCCTTATAACTTACATGTAAAGTAATTTATTTTGATGAAATTTCTAAATAGAATGTGATATATTATTTAGTGTAAAAAGTAAATTTTTAAATAATGCATTGTGTAGTAAAATGTTAATTTATGACACACTCAAACCTATTTAAACATTTTTAAAATAGTTTTGTTTTGCTAAAATTGAAAGTCTTTGATTACCTTTCTTCCTTTCTATGCATCATTAGTAATAACATGCCACATTACATTTCATTGTTTGGCATATGTGACAATTGCATATCAATTTGTTAGTTACATATATCAAAACAGCTGGATATATAGTTTGTTTGTGTAATAAATATGGTGGGATATTTTTAAAATGATAGCTGCCACTCATAATAAATTCAAATCATTATCGTCACATTGTTTTTAGAATGACTGGTAGAGAGATTGTATAAGGAAAAGTTAGTTATCTATAATGTTTATATATAGTGACACATAATGAAGCAGTAATCAAAGTTATTACTTGCATATATACCTAATATATAAATTAGTATTGCTAAACAGGTACTCTACTGGTTAATCAATTCTGTTTGTCTGAAAGTTCATTTTATTTCTGCTAAAAATTATGTTTGTTTTCTATTATTTAAATTTCCTTCACTATCGCATGTGTCATATAATTACTATATATATATATAATATTTTCATGGTTATGTGATGTAATAAATAGTTTTTGGTTAAACCATGTGTTAGTTTTGATTAATTCCCAATGTTCTGATGAAATAGCGTCCACTATTGTCAAGGTTAACTTTTCAAAACAATTGACAGTGGCCGATAATATTTCATCGAAATGTTGGGAATTAATCAAATCTAACACATGGTTTAATCCAAAAACTGTTTTATTTACATCATATAATCCTGAAAACATTAAATATAATATTATCAATCTCTATGGGGAAAAAATGTTTTATCATTTAAAAGGCTTTGAAAAGTTAACCTTGACAATGGTGGTTGCTATTTTGTCATGTTGGGAATTAATCAAAACTAACATACTGTTTAACCCAAAAACTATTATATATATATATATATATATATATATATATAATAGTTTTTGGTATATATATATATATATATATAAGAATTACAGCAATGAATATATATCTATGTAACAATAAAGACTACTCTTTTAAAATTACACATTTAAACAAAAATCATTTAAACAATGTGTTTATTAATATAAAATAAAAATGAAATAGAATTGTGAAAGGTAGTTACATTTTACAGAGTTGTAAAAATCCTAACTAATAATTACCAATATGTAAACAATTTTTTAAATTGCGAATATGATTGTATAGAAGAATGTTGACATTTATGGTGAATGCATCTCAAACATAAATCTTAATAATGATATTTTCACAGAAAATATGCCTTCCATTAAACCCCAAAACAAGAAATATGGTTTGAAATCAGAATATTCTATACTTTCACAATAATTTATCTAATAATTAGAAAAATATGCATAATTAAGGTTATAATAAAAAAATATTTTAATACAAAAAACTAATAAAAGATTTAACCTAATTTATTTTTGGACACAGAGCCTAATAAAATAAACATTATTTCTAGATAAATAATAGTAAATAAGTTTAAGTAATGTTTTTAGAACAAAGACTTTTTCAGAAAACTATCATAGAGAAATAATGAAGGGAAAAATGTTAATCATTAGACAAGTAAAATGATGATTGATTAGAGTTTTTATAAAAAAAAAATTGTTTTATTAATATGAAAAATTAATGATTAAGTGACTTGGTTATAAATCATATACTTAAAAAGCAATTAAGTTTGCTTAAAAATATTTTCAATTAATTTAGAGATTAAAACTTTTAATTGAATTCAAACTTCATAGTGTATGAATGTGTTAGTTACTCTAACACAAAATTCTTGTCATTACATATATATATGTATATACAGAGAAACAAAACTTATTTGATAGTTGAATATATTTATTAAAGTAAGATAAAACCAAATAAACATCTGAAATTAATTACAAAGAGTTACAAATATTTTAACTTATTATTATCAGCATATATATAATTCTATAAATTTTCTCTTATAGACATATAAATATGATTCCTTTGGTATTTATGGTTGCAAATGCTTTTGAATATAAAATTCAATAAGTAGCTTTTTCAAGAAGTATAATAACTACTGTTTCCTATTGCATTGCCAAGTGTATATCATATAATATTCAATCGACCAAACACTTTACTACTTTTACAATGCTTTATTATCCAGCCTTTCCTTCACTTTACAGTTTCGATTGCCCCAGCAATCTTCTTCAGAACTACAACATAATAAAAACATATGAGTATAAATATACATGAACATATAATTTACAATCTATATACATCTTATAATATCTTTATTTTACATTATTATTATTTATTTCTTCCCTTTTACATTCTATATTTATTAATCAAAATATCTCCTACCCTTATATATACACACATACATATACATACATACATATATATACACACATACATATATTTTCCATATATATATATTCTACTTTTATTCGTTATTTTATCCTATTCTCATAATATATAACTCTAAGTTAATATCTTTCATCTTTTACATTATTATTATTCACTTTACTAATAATTATTTAATAACATAGAATTTATTTTACTTTATATTATAATGCTAAGCACCTTTGTTATCTTCTAACCTCAATGCTAAATTCAAATTTTAAATTTTTTTAAAAAACTCCAAAAATTTTACCATTATACTTTGAGTAAACCCCCCCCCCTCTTTACATTTACACATACATTAATAGTACCTACCTCTTCCTATTTTATAAGTAATTTTTAAAAAAAAAAATTAATTTTATTTTTATTCTTTATTTATTTTATTTTCATTACTCTTTAAATACTTCACTTTAATTTAATGTTTTTTATGTTTTTATTATTATCCATTTTACAAACTATCAATATTCATAATCTAACCATTCAATAATTTATAATCTTTTTAACATTTAATTTTATTATTTTAAACACACTTTCAAATTATTTTTTAACTTACAGATATATCTCCTAATCTCAACTGTTGCAATCAAATATTAAAAAACTATCATTAAACTTTTATTACCCCCATCTTTAAATTATTAGCAGCTCCCTCATCTGGTTTTTAAATAACTAAATTTTTTTATATAATCCTTTATTTTATATCAAAATTCTTTTCTATCCTAAATCTCTGTTCAAAACAGGCCTAATACTATTAATGTAAATAGCCTCTTTTATTTTTCTATCCCTTTTATTATCCGTAAAGTGTACCATCCTTATAGAATCCTTTTCAAACTCATGCTCCTGTTTCTAATTTATGTAAATATATATATTGGTGAATTTTTATCATACTTATGTTGTAACAGTCTTCTATATATTGAATTCTTCATTTTGCCAACATAATTTATTTTTATATTATTAATTTGACACTTTTTACAATTAATCTCATATACGCCATTTATTTCATTATCTAAATTTTTATTATAACTACTAATATATGTATTTTCTAAAATATTAATCATATTTTTTCTTTTTTTATTAACTACTTTAAAATTTAATACATTACTAAACTTTTTATTAATTTTACCTATAACTTATTTAAATTTTTAACTACATAATTATTCCCTGTCTTTATGCCTATATAATTAACTTTATTACTACTTCTTTCTTCTTCATTATTACTTATAAACTTTATCTTATTTTCTATTAATCTAATATTATCACTTATAAATTTATATGGATAATCATTGTTTATAAATTCTTTTTGGTTCTTTTTTAATTAACTCTACCTGTTTATCATAATCTTCTTTACTTGAACAATAATTTACCGCTCTATGAATTCTAGAATGTATTGTATTTACTTTAAATCTTACATTTATATTTGAATGCCAATTAGTTATATTATTATCTATATCACTTTTTTATGAATTGATGTTTTAAGTCTACATTTCCCTTTCTATATGACTTCATCATTTTTATATCCAAATATATCAGTTATTATCCTCTTCTTTTTCTATAACAAACTTAATCTTCTTATCCAATTTATTAACATCTTCTATAAATAAATCTATCTGTCTCTTTGTTTTATTAAATATCAATAAATAATCATCTACATATATTCTAATAAAGATTGGAGCATTATTATTAACCAACATTAACTTCTGCAATTCTTCCATATAAACATTACTTAATACTCCAACTTAATGCTCCTCCTATTAATAAACCTTTTTGCTTATAAAACCTATCATTAAATTGAAATGTCACTTCTTTACAACATAATTCTTAATTTCCTTTAATTGTTTTATAAGTATATTTATTTCTTTATTATTATCTTTTATATATCTACTAATTATTATATCTATTGCTTTCTCCACATTAATATTTGCATACATTGATACCACATCCATTTTAATCATTGTCAAATTATAAGTACAACATTTATTTATTACATTTTTAATATCACTTAATAAAACTTTATTATTTTTTATATATGAATGACATGCAATATTAACATATTTCTTTAAAACCTTATTCACCAACCATTTAGATATTTTATTATAATATAAAGTGATATAGATAATAATATAACTAATTGGCATTTAAATATAAATGTAAAATATAAAGTAAATACAATACATTCTAGAATTCATAGAGTGGTAAATTATTTGTTCAAGTAAAGAAGATTATGTTAAACAGGTAGAGTTAATTAAAAAAGAATTTATTAATAATTATTATCCATATAAATTTATAAGTGATAATATTAGATTAATAGAAAATAAGATAAAGTCTATAAGTAATAATAAAGAAGAAAGAAATAGTAATAAAGTTAATTATATAGGTATAAAGACAAGGAATAATTATGTAGCTAAAACTTTAAATAAGGTTATAGATAAAATTAATAAAAAGTTTAGTAATGTATTAAATGTTAAAGTAGTTAATAAATGGAGAAAAAATATGATTAGTATTTTAGAAAATAAATATATTAGTAGTTATAATAAAAATTTAGATAATAAAGTAAATGGCATATATGAGATTAATTGTAAAAAGTGTCAAATTAATAATATAAAAATAAATTATGTTGGCAAAATGAAAAATTCAATATATAGAAGACTGTTATAACATAAGTATGATAAAAATTCACCAATATATATTTACATAAATTAGAAACAGGGGCATGAGTTTGAAAAGGATTCTATAAGGATGGTACACTTTACGGATAATAAAAGGGATAGAAAAATAAAAGAGGCTATTTATATTAATAGTATTGGGCCTGTTTTGAACAGAGATTTAGGATGAAAAAGAATTTTGATATAAAATACAGGATTATATAAAAAAAATTAGTTATATAAAAATCATAAGAGGGAGCTGCTAATAGTTTAAAGAGGGGAGTAATAAAATTTTAACGGTAGTTTTTTAAACTTTGATTGTAACAGTTGATGTTAGGAGATATAACGGTCAGTTAAAAAATAATTTGAAAGTGTGTTTAAAATAAAAAAAATAAATGTTAAAAAGATTATAAATTATTGAATGGATAGATTATGAATATTGGTGGTTAGTAAAATGGATAATAATAAAAGATAAAAGACATTAAATTAAAGTGGAGTATTTAAAGAGTAATGAGAATAGTAAAATATATATATATTTTAAATTTAGTTATAAAATAGGAAGAGGTAGGTACTATTAATATATGTGTAAATTTAAAGGGGGGGGGGTTACTCAAAGTATAACGGTAAAATTTTGGGAGTTTTTAAAAAAAAATTTAAAATTTGAATTTAACATTGAGGTTAGGAGATAACAAAGGTGCTTAGAATTATATTATAAAGTAAAATAGATTATAAGTTATTAAATAATTGTTAGTAAATTGAATGAAGATATTAACTTAGAGTTATATATTATGAGAATAAGATAAAATAAGGAATAAAAGTAGAATATATATATATGGAAAAATATATATGTATGTGTGTATATATAAGTGTATATGTATGTATATGTATGTGTGTATATATAAGGGTAGGAAATATTTTGATTAATAAATATAGAATGTAAAAGAAAAGAAATGAATAACAGTAATGTAAAATAAAGATATTATAAGATGTATATAGATTGTAAATTATACGTTCATGTATATTTATGCTCACATGTTTTTATTACGTCGTAGTTCTGAAGAAGATTGCTGGAGCAATTGAAACTGTAAAGTGAAGGAAAGATTGGATAATAAAGCATTGTAAAAGTAGTAAAGTGTTTGGTCAATTGAATATTATATAAGTAGCTTTCTGCAGAAACTAAGCCTTTCGTTAGATTCCAAAACAAAAAATATATTGGTATCAAAACAGGAAATATTTCTAATGTTCTATTCAGCCTCAATAACTTACAGTGATGAAAAAAATATTCATAATTAAGGAGATAATAAAAAGCTTTATTTTAATAACAAAATAGGAATAAAAAAATAAAATAATAGCAAAATATATTAATATATGAACACTGTGTAGCCATTATATATATCAATGTAATTTTTGGACAAGTTCTAGTTGAGCAATTGAAGTTGCAATCTGAATTACAAAAGTTTTAAAAAATCTAAAAAGAGAATTTGATCAATTAAGTTTAAAGACCACATTGTAAAATGGATAGACAAAATAAAGAAGTTTGCTGAAGTTTTGTGGAAAATAAAAACTGTGGTTCAGAGAAATTACTTTAAATTTAGAGAGACTCATCTTACAGTAGATTATTCATGATTGAAAATGATAATGCCAATTTATTAGTAATTTAAAAAAAACTTTAACCAAAAATTGTTTACTGATGTATATTAATCATTTGTCTGTTTCTTTGAAATTATTTTCTGAATATGTTGATGATTGTCTGTCATTGATAATGATAAATTGGATGATTTTTAAAATAAATTGAATAGTTTTGTTTCTAATATTCAATTTAGTAATAATGGGAGGGGGATATTTTTGGTTTTGTGAAATTAAAAGTTTTAGATTGGAATAGTGATAAAATTAATTATATTTTCTTGTAATATTTTATTAAAGAAAAAAATTAAGAAATATAATAAGGCTTGAAAGTTGTCAATATTTCAGTTGTTAGAAGATTATTTTGATACATTTTTAAAAAAATAAAAGATTTAATAATTCTAAAAGACAATTTGCTTATGATTATGATTTTATAAAGAATATTTATTATTTAAATAAAAACATTTGTAAATCTGATATTAAAAATGTTAATGTTAATGACAAAAAATTACTTCCCTTTTTTAAGTTTTTAGTTTACAGATTGTGTAGCTACAATGGCTCTAAGCAGTTTTATAACACAAATGCTACAACTGGTATCTGATACCACTTCTAAAAATTATTATTTTCTGATAAAATTATTGTTCCAAATTTGACTTAATTAATTACAAGTATTATTTACAATACATATTGTAATATTTATATAAAAAAGTAAAAAGTATATAATTATAAATTTACAAAAAAAAATGGAAAAATAAATTAATTTTATTTAGAGTAACTTCTAAATGAAATCAATTGATAGCTTTCTTTTAGAAAATTAATAATTTTTTTTTTATAAAAAATATATTTGATTTATTTTTATTATAGTAAACATTATTTGTATAAAAAGTAAAAAAAAAACATAAATTGCAAAAAATGGAGAAATAAAATTCCTTTCATTTAGAATATCTTTTAACTGAAAAGTTGATTGCTTTTTTTTAAAAAAAAAATTATTTATTTTTATAATAATTTGAATTGTGTTATTGTAAGCATTATTAACAATATGTATCATAATATATATATATAAGAAAAAGATATATAAAAATAGATAACAAATAATGAAGAAATAAACTTTTTATCATTTATGTGTTGTTTTCTGTCATTTAGTAAAATTACTACATGTTATTATAAAGAAATAAAATTTATTTTTTAAGTTATAATCATTATTTATAAAAATTGGAGAAATAAAATTACTTAAATTTAAACTACAAGAAATATGAGATACTGCTAAATGCTAAAAAAGTGCCATAAATCATACACTGTTTTTAAAAAATAAGACTAATTTGATTTTTGTGAAATGTAGCCATGCGTAGGAAGATACTGAGACAGTCATTTGCTCAATTAAAAAAATTTCTGTGAAATTAAGGTATATAAATTTTTTTTACAGTATAGCATACTGGTTGTAACTATTGAGAGTTAATAATAATATTCATTTATTGGGAGGGGAATATGAGATCTTTTTTAAAAAAAGGATTTTGATGTAAAGTCTTTATTAAATAATTCAAAACAGTCTATTGGTGGTAAATGTATTCCTGATATACTTAATAAGATTTCTCATAGTTATCATAAAGCAGTAAATTGAATTTTAATCGAGTTAAAGTTTATATCAGTAGAATTAAAAATAGGTATCATAATTCAGTTTTGTATATTCACAAACTCAATATGGGTCATAATATAATATTTGGTAATTCAAAAGTTATCTTTTATGAAAAAACTGAATTAAAAAAAAAGAGTTAAATAAACTTTGGTAATTAATCTTTTTGATTCTGAGGCCATAAATCTTATAAAAAATTCCTTTGATATTAAAGTTAGTTGGTATTTTAAATAAATTATAGGAATAATTAGTTTGCTATAAATAAGCATGTTATGATTTATTGATTGGTGACTTGAGAAAGCATATTTGTGTAAAAAGCATAACCATAATTGCAATGAATTATAGTACAAATTTATTATTTTACGAATACTTTAATGTTTTATGATTTTCTATTTTATTATTTATCTATTTTTGTTTTTATTAAAATAAACCCTTTTTCTGTTTTCTTTTTTGAAAACATAGATTCAGTGGAGAATTTTTTTAGGGAGACATATATGTTCATATTAATGACAATTAGTATCATCAATTTTAAATAATAATTAATTATAGAAGCTAATCAAAATAACTATTATTCAAAACTTCTTTTATCCAAACAATATTTTAAAATGAATTTTTTTTAATAATAAATAAATTGTTTTGTACACATATTTAGAAACAAATAGTTGGAAGAAAAAAAATTCAGTAAGTATCTATTAAAAAACATTCAGCAAACTATCTGCAACTTAATAAGCTTAATAGCAGTAAAATGCCTTTAATTTTTCTATCTTCATAGAGTTTAGATTTACAATGAGATGATACAAAGCTTGAAATTGGAAAAACTCACAATCTAAAAAGCCTAGAACCAGAGATTTTGGATTAATAACATTTAACTTCTCCTTTCGGACAGTAAAAGATCATTACTATATAGTACTTCTCATGACATAACTAACTAAAAAAAACTATTAACAGCCATTCTCAAGTAGTGATATTAAATCCAGTAATGGCACCATTCTGTTCTGACATTTTACTTCTTTTTAATCTTTAAGAAATATTATTTAACTGCTATTTTTCTAAAGATATTACGTGAAGATCAAAATAAAACATATGTTTCTCTGTATTTAATTCAGCTGATATCCTTCTTCAGGCTTATCTAGACATTTTTTTTTTATTCTAAATGGTATATTATCACAATCAAATAATAAAATCTTATGATTCAGTTCTAATAATCCTTTTATAGATACCCTGCAATGAATATTTTGAGTATTATTTCATTGTAAGGACTGACAATAAACAGTAACTGAAAACCAGCATCAAATACCAGCTTCACTAAATTTTAGATAATAGTAGTTTAATAGAGCTTTATTAAATTAAAATAAGTTTACAAACTTTATTTGAATTCAGGTGTAACATACAAATTAATTTACTTTGTTATGTTATTATAATTATGCACACAATAATATATTTAATTCTTTTAGATTTCCGTTTATATATATTTTAATGTTGATTAAACAGAAATAAAAGTTCAGTCAATATATTTGAATAAAGAAAGATAAAATTAGGCAGGCATACATGCAGTGGTCAAACAAATAAACAAACAGACAGTCAGACAGATAGACAGCCATGCATAGATAAATAGAAAAATAATTTATATATATATATATAGTGAGACAGGCATAGATAAATAGATAGTTTATATATATATATATATAGATAGACAGACACACATAGTTTTACATTAGTACATTTGTTTTTAATATTAAAAAATAATTAATTTTATATTGCCAAAGCTTAAATATATACCATAATACAATACATCAATTATAAATTTTATTTGATTGGTCTTAGAGTATATTTATAATATTTATGATGATCATTTTGTTTGTGTGAACTGATTTATTCTCAAGATATTATAAAGGAAAAGAAAACTAAGCGATACATTCAAGCAAACTTTAACAAATTACATCCCCCAATACTTATTTTTTTATCTGCGTCATTAAATACAAAAGAATTCAAAAATGCCATCAATTTTCTACTGGATAATATTATTTATTTATTTCTTCTTTTTTCTTTTTTTTTTTTTTAAAAAATGCATATTCAGGATTTTTTAAAAAACTTCCAATTATGCAATAGAAATATTGTTCTAATTGAACTTTATTTTTAAAAAATATTCTTTTCTTGAGTTTGATGATACCTAGATCTTCATATGATAACGGGAAGCAGAATTTACACAGGAAAAAAATATTATGCCCGAATTTTTCCTGTTGAATATCATTATTATATATAAGTAGTACATATTCATAATATTTTAATATAAATATAGAGGGAGAAAAATTAATAAAAAGAGCTTCTCGTTCAAGTGTTTCATACGCTTTTTAATGTGTATAATGAATACGTAAACCAATAAACATCACCTGATCACCATTTCTTATACTTGCTCTTAACTGTTATTAAAACAGGTAAAACTCTCTATATATGTATTGCCACTCAGTGCGAGCCAGGGTAATCAATGGATGCCAGAAGGTCACAATCCAGAAACTAGTCTGGGGATATTGGATGAATAGGCACTAGATGGGGATTTTATGCACAAGCCTTCTGGCATCCATTGATTACTCTGGCTTGCACTGAGTGGCAATACACATATAGAGAGTTTTGCCTATGAATGTGTAAACAAATGAACAGATAAATAGGTACATAAATAGTTAGAAAGACAAGTAGATGGATAGATGGATAAATTAAAATATATGAAAAGTATTTCATTAGGTGTTTTAATATGTATAGAAATTATTCTCAATTACTAAGAAATATTTATAAATTGTAATAAAAGATTTAATGCTGTAAAAATGTACATTTGATTATAAATAAGTAATAGCCCGATTTTCTATTTAAAAAGCATGATTGTATATCTATTTTATTTTTAATAGATCTACATACAATCATGATATTTAAAAAGAAAGTTGAGATAAGTTTGTTGATGGGGAGATTAAAGAATGTAAACTCTAATTCATTTTATTATTTAAGATTTCTTTCAAAAAATTAATATAATGATTAGAGGTCAATCAGTTATATTTCTTCTAGGGTGATGGTTTATGCATCACAAAATACAATGTAAGATCACTATGAACTTTGACATCACATTAAAATATCAACCTTTCAACTCCTCTAAGATGATTGGTTTATAGTTAGATGGAGTTGACGAATAAAGGGAGCATGAAAGTCTGGCTTCAAATTCCATCTAGCTTAAAAGTACATAGAATATACTTATACTTAAATATTAGATAAAGATAAGTGGATTGATGTATAGACAGAAAAAATGGTATCTATATAGATTGATGAGCAGATATGTAAGTAAGAAAGCAAGCAAGTAAAAATATAAAAAAAATGGATTAACTAATTAATAGAAAAATGGATGGATAAATGGATAAAATTAAACAATAAAATATATAAATAGTTGGATGTACAGGCAACTGAATGAATGGATTGATAAAGCTCACTACAGGGTAAAAGTCTCTTCAACATGTTTTCACAGAAAAACAATGGAGAAGTTATTTCTTATTAGGATAGTTACTTCACTTGATAATGATTTTATGACTTTTTTCTAATCTGCTTAAAGATCTTCTAGGATGAAAATATTTTTCAAGTTTTATCCAGATTTATAACAGGCTCTTCATACAAATATAATGTAATTAATATTTAAACAATAATGCTAATATTAATATATTATTTTAATAGTTGAATGCAAGTATACTTTATGTACTTGGAGTTTAGATGTAATTGAAGAGGATTTGAACACAGACTTTTCAGTTCTCTTCAACTATCCAATCTATCTCAAACAACCAATACACATGAACACACATATGTGAAAAAGATAAATGATATCCAATATACATATTTCATGTTGAACCAGTACTCACCAGTTGGTCCAGATCATCATCTCCCATATATATATATATAATCAATGTTCGGTTTTCATTAAGACAACAAATTTTCAAACTTTAATGGACAGACTTCAATCTACTTCACCCTCCAATTGTTCAGCCATCCATACCAATGTGCTATAGTATTTTTTTTTTTTTTATAAATCATTATTATATGTGGTTTGGTATAGTGGAAGATTGATAGATTCTGAGTTTAAAGCCCACTAGTCATATCTAGTCTAACATTTTTGGTACTCATACGTCTAATGAATTCCCAAACAATAAAAACATTTTATTATTTTTTTATTATTACATAAACAATAACAAAAATGGGGGGAAAAGAAAAATATTGAGCTATATAGAATGACTTTTTTATTCAAGAAGTTGTTATTGTATTTGTTGATTTAATTAAAATGATAATAAAATATCTTAATGCTTGTCGATAAGTCAATTGTAAAATATTTGCAATAGTTTAAAGAAATTAAATATGTATACTAATGGATTATTTATTAAATTTCCTACTTTTGTTTTATTATTATTATTATTATTATTATTTTTTCTACTTCTGTTATTAAATTATACAATGACATTTATTATTTTCTATGTTCAATTTCTTTATGCGTAGATCAAAAGCTATTTTTTTTTATGAATATATAAAACACGTCGCTAATTAGAATAAAATACAGCATAGAAAACCTTAAAATGAAATATATTGAAAACACTAATTATTAATAAAATATATAAACAAATAAATATAATTGTATTAAAGATCTTATTTATATAACAAAATTGCATATTTTTATATTCTATAAAAAGTGTATATATAGAATAATACTTATGAGAATAACATTGTAAACTTTAGTTAGATCGTTGTTTTATTTATTTTAATGTATAAGTTATATATATTTTATTTGTATAAATATAAAAACTACTGTAAAAATATTATGCATAAAGAATTCAAAGTGTAGAAAATAATAATAACATATAAAAATAATAAATCCCAGTATATGTTTTAATAACAAAAATAGAAAAGATGCATCTACAAAAACTATAAAAATATAATAAATAAAGTTAAGTTCAGTCGCATTTATTTGTCTATTTTTATCAACCAATATTAATTGATGAAGTTTTTAGAAAAATTCAAATTTAAACTTTTTAAATAGGCAGTTTTTTAAGTGGCATTATGCTCTTTTCTTCTTCTGTTTTTGAAGGCCTCATCAGTAGCACTGCTAGTAAGGAAATTAAACCTGGGACCATTAGATTTGTGATCCTACCAAAGGCAAGTGAGTTAAACATTTATACTCTAATCTAAGAGGGTCTTCTGGATCTTCACTTTTTAGTTCAGAGTAATTGAATGATGTCAAAACATGATAAATTACTACATTAAGTTGATTTATGGGATTGTTTGCCATTGTCATATGAGTGAATTTTTTAAATATTCTTTTTTAAAGCTTTTATCTCTTTGTATAACATTTTTCTTTTTCTCAATCAAACATATATTCATTGGTACATAAGTGATTTTCTATTTTAGATATATCTTTTTTTTTATGTCTAATCATCATTTTGTGTTCTTTTAATATGTTTTTAATGGAAGGACTCAATTCATCCACATTCAAATAGAATTTTGTAAATGCAATTTTTGATTATTAGCATTTCAAGTTTAGGTTTTTTAGGGTTTGGTGATGAATATAGAGATTAGATTTAGCTAGGATAGTTTTACCACCCATTAGTAAATTTTTTGGAAAATAAATACACACCCAAAGTTAAACTAAACAAAGAGTTTAATATATAACAGTTAAGAATTTCTGTACAGTGCTATGGCTTTGGAAATCTTTTCTAATGTTACATTGACTGCAGATTTTCTGTAGTTTGTCTGTTATCTTCTGTATGTAAAGATACACTACAATATCTGTAATTATTTTTCTTTTGATAATTCTTTTATTATTTACTTAAGGTTTATCTAATAATATTTAGAGCTTGGTTTTTCATAGAGCTTTTCTATTACCAAAACATTAGCTTCTTAAAAAACCTCTTTTACTGTATTCAACAGTGATAGTATAATTTCATGTCTTGGTGTTTCTGTCATGTTTGGATATATATGCTAAATTTTTTTCTGTGTGTGTGGAGAGGGGGGTTCTGCAAAGAATAGATTTATTTTGTCATCAGAGATTTTGACATATCCTAAAAATGCCAATTTTTGTTCTTGTTCTGATTCTATTGTAAAATCAATTGAAAGATATATGTTATTAATGTAGTTTAAGAATGTTTGTAATACTGCCTCACTATGCGACCATACTATACGTGCATCATACACATAATGAAGCTAGACTTTAGGTGGATAAAAAGTGGTATTTATGGCTATGGTTTCAAATTCTTTAATGTAAATATCATTAATCAGGGGTAACAGTTATCCTGTTCCTACTTGGAAGCTGTTATCATCATTTAATATTTTTCTTGCAATAGACAATGATTCATTACACAATACATTTGTGAATAAGCTTTCTATATCAAAGCTTACCAATTTGTGAATTCTTTCTCTATTGATGCACTTGATTAATTTCACAAAGTGCCTAAAAGCTTTGACAAAATTAAGAACCTTGACAAAAAAATCTTTTTAATGTTTGATAAGGTGAATACCTAAAACTATCAGTAGATCTTAATAGAATGTGGTTATATAAATTTTAGACAGACCATAAAGATGTTGAACTTTGCTGGAATATATTAATTTACTTTTTTTATGAATCAGTGGAATATCTGTGATGCTTTCTAAGTGATGCTCTCAAAGTAATGCATGTAACATTGTTTCTGCAGTTGATACTGGATTTTTTTTTGCTATATTTTTATGCTGCCTTGCAGGGAAGAGCTGTTTGATGTTGTTATTGTAATCAGCAACATTTGTAACAACAATAACATTGTTTTGGCAGCAGGGAAAATGATTAGAGATTTAATAGCTTTATTCTCATCATAAATGATTGATTTGGGATTTTGTTGTTGCTCAAAGGTTTTTTTTATTCTTCAGCATACTTCTGCTGCTTTCTCTAAAGACAATTTTTGAGTGACTTATACCTAATAAAGAGATATGAGGTTTTAAATGTGTTATCAAAGTTTGTCTTTTTTTACAGAATTGAAATTTCAAAATCTGTTAGATATTTAAAACTAAAATTTTTAACCGATGAAGCAGAAAGGTTATTTGGTGCAGTATGGAATTCAGTAAGCTCATAGAGGTTTACCAGTTTCTTCATTTGACATTCTTCATTTTTTTTTTTTTGCAATTTAGACATATGATTTTCTTTATGCTTTTAAAATTTTTTATGAAATCTTTATTAGTAAATTTGTTTATTAATAAATATTCTATATTACCAGGTTTGATAATAAAAGCCTTTGAACATTTATTATTACTTTTAATAGAGTCTCATTTATTCTCTAAGTAATTTTCTCAGCTCAATGGGAGAAAATTAAAAGTGTTAGTTGCCAACTTTTAGAAATATCTCTGCCAGATTTACATAGGAAAGTTTTTATTGATTTTTTTTTTTACTTTGTGAGATTTATAAAGAGCTTTCAAATAAGCTCTTAACAAGCCTTGCAGAATATCCTCAACCTGAGACTGGTTTCTGCTACTGTTTTCCTCAGTGAGATACCAGGATATTCAAGCATTAGATTAAAAATACTAGGACAAGCCCAAAACTTTATCTAATCGATAACTATTAAATAGAAAATCTGAAATTTTCAGACATCCATCTGTCTTCCAATCCAGCTATCTAACTTAAATAGCCATATGGGTTGAGAATATTCTGCAAAACTTGTTAAGAGCTTATTTGCAACCTCTTTATAAAACATTTGTAATACAAGCTTGTTTAAATTAGGTCATGTGACATCTGTCTTGATTTATTTGTAACTTTGGTAAATTATAAACATAATTTTTTATAACGGCTTAAGTTTGATTTTATATCCAAATTCATAGTATGCACTTAGTATTTGTTCTAAGGTTTATGATGATGATATTGTAATTATATGTTCGTATAATATTCATTTTAAAAGTTATTTAAAAAAAAACTTTATTTAAACTTTCCAAATACTTTTGACTATTAATAATAGCACACAGATTATTATACAGCACAATGTTTTGAGTAATATTATAATCCTTCTTCTCCAACAGATTCTGGTCTGACCAGTGACAAAAGTATCAAGGGAATTGAATCTTGGCTCTTATATTTGTAAATATTAAATCATAGGCAATGCTACAACCAACTATCCCATTTTGCCAACTCAAAAGTAATTAAAATTTCACCCAAATTCCTATAGTAAATCAAAAACTATCTCCTGTCTACAAAAGTCCTCTTGATTTCTCCACTTTTTACTTAAGATCTAGGTTAATTAATAATTTCCAGACATTGTTTAATTTTCACAAAATTTGTTGACTTATGGAATTTTTTACCATTTACAGGTAAACATTTTCTTTACATTTTTTTTTTAACTTTTCTTTCTCCATTATTTTTATTATTTCACAATTGAGCATATTTTTATTGGTACATTCATGGTTTGCTTTTTCAAATATAGCTATTTTTTCAGTTGTAATCATCAGTTTGTGTTCTCTTAATTACTTTTTGATAAAGCGACTAGTTTTATTAGTATACATTCTTCTGAATTCATATGGCATTTTGTAGAGGTTAGAATTTCTCATTAAAAGAAAAATAACTGATCCAAAATTTCTCAGGTATCAAACCCTGGGTTCCATTAGTATTATAGATTATTTGCTTAAAAAATAAACTTATTGATGAAGACTCCATAAAAGTTTTTCAAGCAGTAAAAATATATATTCTAAATTGCATGAAAAAATACAAATATGTCAAAATGAAAATAAATTTGTAAATCTACATAGGCATTTAAAATGTCATACTATGACAAAAATTTACCAGAATTCTCATTTAAAATTCTTAGTTCTGAACATTTAACAGATATTCTGAACTTTTTGTTCTGGAAAAAGGATTAAACTTTACCATCACACTAATGACAACAACATAAAAAGTTATTCAAGAATGTTATCTAGTGGAAACAGAAGAATTACACTGGAGAATAAAATGAACACTTGGAAAACACTAAAATTCCAAATCAATAATTTTCTATGATGAGAAAAAAGCTATTAAATCTCTCAAGTTAGATAAACTTATAATTATTCTTTATGATGATAAAGATACTAATACTAGTGATTAAAGTAACAAAATAAGAAACCTCATTACTGTAGGCCAAGATAAAAAGATGGCAAAAATTCCTATAACCAATGAGAGAAACAAAATCACAAATATTACTTAGAAAATATCACAGGTATTTTCTGGACTAAAAAAAAAAAGATAAATTAATACCCTAATTCAGCAAAATTTCTTATCTTTATGTTCTATCTAAAATCTGTATGGCCTACATTTTATTAAGACTTATTGATAGTTCTAAACATTCACTTTGTCAAAACTTTTTTCTTTAGCATACAAGGCACATGAATTCAAGCATGTTATGAAAATAATTAAAATCATGAATAATAAAAAAACAAATATATTGGAAAGTATATTCCCAAATGCATCCTGTGAAGAAGCATTATCTATTGTTTGGTAAAGATTAAATGTTGGTAATAGCTTCCAAGCAAGAATAATTTTTCTATTGATATTATAATGAGACTCTTAACATTTTACATAATAACAATATATTTTCAATACAACACAAAATTGTATTTTTATATTGGACTATTTCCATCATCTAATATGTGTGTTGAATGTTTTTAGACAAGTTTAATTTTATTTAAATATTCCAAATGCATTCAACTGTTAGTAACATTCAGCACATATATTAGATGATGGAAATAGTCCAATATAAAAATACAGCTAGAACACCATCATCAAAAACCTTCAGAAAAACAACAGAAAATTCTTTGAAAAAATTAATGGATGACTATAGGTTCATCACTACCAGCCCTGATTAGCAATATTTATATGGAAGAATTGCAATCAAAGCCATAATATTTTATCTACCTGAAGTCTGCCTTTTCTATAGTGGACAATATATTTATTATAACCCCATGGTAAATTGGTATTACAAATACCCTGGACAAACAGCAATAACATATCTGCTTTAAAGAGTAGTAATTAATTTATTGAGTGCACAGAAAGCATATGCAAATACTTTAAACAGGCTTTAACCTGTATTCAATACACTTTAAAATTCATAATATGCTTGATTAGTATGAATTTTAAAGCACATTGAATACAGGTTAAAGCCTGTTTAAAATATATATCTCCTTTACTTAAATACACAATAGAATCAGAGCAAGAACAAAACTTGGTATTTTTAGATGTATGTTATTGTGACAAATCTTCTTTATGGCCTAATCAAAACTACATTTTACCCTCCTCTCTCACACAAAAAATACTTAGCATATACATCTAAATGAGAGAAATACAAAACATGAAATAATACTATCAATATGAGACAGAGTAAAAAAAGTTTTGATCAGAAACCAGTGATATGGAAATAGAAAATATCTATATCGAACAAATTCTCATGAAGAATGATTATCTATCAGTTGTCATTAAAAAAATCTTAAATGGAGGACAAAAAGAAAATATCAAAAGTGAAAAACAATTATAAGTATCTGATGTGTATCTATATGTACCATGATTAGCTTAAACAAACTAAAAAAACTGTGCAATCAATATAACATCAGAGCAGCTTTCAAAGGCTATAGTATGCTAGAAAAATTCTAAACCCTATAAAATCTAATCTTGGAATGCTTAAAACAAAAATTATATCTACAAAATATCATGTGAATGTGGAAGGAAATATATTGGTTAACCAGTTTCCCTAATTGGAAAGTGGTTAAAAGAACATAGACTAATGGGTAGAAAAAAAAACAAAACAAATGTATCTAAAGTAGCAGACCATATATATACCAATGCGTTCATTTGGCAAACATCTCCATAATTTAATATAGTGTGATAATTCACAATGTTTGTGAACCCTCATTAGTCAGATAAGAATTGGAGAAAGCAAAACTATTATTACTAAGAATATGAAATTTGCACTTGTTGTTACTACCTTTGACAAAATATCCTAGTTGGTTAGAGCATTACTTTAAATTTAACATGAATATAAAGAACATGAATTCTATTTTTTAGTAATACTGTTGCTAGTTAGGCCAACCTATATAAAAAAGAGAGTAGAGAAATACTACTTGAAACATTGTATTATATAGTAATATATGGGTTATTACTAACAGTTGAATATATTTGAAAAGTTTAAATAAAGATTGTATTTCTAAATATATTTAATAATTAATATTAAATAATGGAAATAGTCTTATGTATAATTACAACTACAATATTAAAAGTTGTCATTTCAAGAAAATAATACTTATATATCTAGCATTTTATTATGAATATTGTTGGTATGATATTATTGTTTTTTGAATATATAATATGGCACATCTTTTTATATCTTTTTTCCAATTTAAATGATTTTAATATATAACAAATTGAAAGCATGACTTATTATCCTCTCATGATAAAAAGTAGTAAACTGTAATTTCTCTTTACCTTTGATCAGCTTTGCTGACATGTTTGTCCAGGTTTCATTAAAATAAATTAAACAAAAGAATGAATTTAGACATTTAAAATGATACAAATCAATTCTTTTTCTTCACTTGTGATTCTATATTTATAATAATTAATGAACATATTGCCAAGTACTCTAAAGTAAATATTGATTTCTTTTTTCATAACTTTTTATTTCATGTATAACTTTATAATATATGATATAAATGATCCAGGACATATGGTGATGTGTTTTTAAGAATTGTAAGTAAGTCTTCTGATTAGGTTACTCCATATGTATCTATCACATCTCATGTATGAGTTTATTAGCATAGTTTTTATTCTTTCTATTGTCTTTGCCAGCTACAAATTTATGTGAGATATAGATCCATGACCAAATATGAATATATCCTTTTCCATTCAGATGTATGATGATCATGATATTTTAATTTATTTGTATTACACTTATGCTCTAAAGATCATTTAATAGATGATTCTTTATTAAGATTTGTAAACAGGTAATTAATTATCAATAGAGAGGCATATACAACCACATCATCCAAATATTTGACACACAAAGGGACCTGTCATTTATCAAATTTTGAATTGTGAATAACACATTATTCATAGGACTAAATTCAAAAATATTGTTCCTCGGAAAATCATTTGATAAATGGTTACTGTTTGTTTCTAGAGTATAATCTTTCTAGAGTATAATTTCTCTGGATTTCCATCATATATATTTTCCTGTTATTGTCTTATTGGCATTACATTTATATACTTTTGA
This sequence comes from Epiperipatus broadwayi, assembly GCA_028023455.1. Taxonomy (NCBI): domain Eukaryota; kingdom Metazoa; phylum Onychophora; class Udeonychophora; order Euonychophora; family Peripatidae; genus Epiperipatus; species Epiperipatus broadwayi. The sequence continues at coordinate 12,947,549 of JAQFVV010012393.1, read as the reverse complement.
TTTGATGTCATTTGAAAGTCAGAAATGCAATCTTTGTTATCAATGATCTGAGATATTTTCACAATGTAAAGAATTTAATTTTTTCTCATAAAACATTCATTAAAAAAAGAGTATCATACTTTAATTATGTACAAAATTTTTATTTTATTTTTAAAGTTAGATTGCAAGTCAAAAAACAAAACAACATTTTCACTTTTTCAGGTCAAACACCAAAATTACTTATCTTACTGATTGTTAAATGTTATCTGGAGCTGATGTAGTTGAGGAATGGGCATGGAGCAATTACAACTTGCATTTAATAAAAATTATTAATGTTACTAAGAAGATGCCAAATTTTGTTTACCTTAGAAAAATCAATAATTTATATGCATTGGTAGTATAAGCCTAAAAATCTTATTAGCCAGGATAACAAGTCCACACTTTTAAAATTCATTATTTTAAAAATCCATTTTTTTTCCCATATGTCATAGAATCGGCCAGGAGGTGAACCTGCTACAACAATCTGCAACCAACTGCTTGCTTGCAAGGCAACTGCGCTGACCTCTCGGCTAACAACACTTGACGAAAAAATTCATTCTTACCATGCAATTTACTATTATGGATCTATTTTATTCTTTTATATCATTTGAATAAAATCAATGATTGTAGACCCACATCATGTTAATTAAGCAATTACAGTAATCCTTCCATATCCACAATATTTGGTAATCATGTCATGTCACAATTTCTGAAAGTTTTGAATAACACCGAATCATGTAATAGATATTTTATACACATCCATATGGTTATATATAATTTTCAATCTTGTGTAATGAATCAAACATTGTTAAATAAGCATTCCAGTATTCCTTTATTCATGTATGTATATGACCATGTATCTATATTTTATATTGTATCACTGTCAAGATTCCTGAATGACATTAACTGCTTGGTGGTACTGAAGCAAAATGTAAATATAAAACTAATATTTATAATAAGCATTTGTATATATAAACAAATCTAAAATATGTATTCACATTTTTATACATGAAAATTTTTGCTTTAATATAGTAAATCCCTATCCCTATAAATAGAATATGTTAAAACAATTAGATTTGTTTGGAAGAATATGGAACAAAAAGGTTAAATTGCTGTCAAGCGTTGTTAGCTGAGAGGTCATCACAACCGCCTTGCAAGCAAGTAGTTGGTTGCAGACGGTTGTGGGTTCGCGTCCCGGCCGATGCTATGACATATGGAAAAAAAAAAGGTTAAATTGCTTTGTAATTTGACCTTTTCTTGGAACGCAGAGAGCATACGACCTTCCAAATATTTCTGAATGACATTTACTAACCAGAAAAAGGTTGCTGATATTCAATCGAAAATTGGTGTAATATTAATATTTACAATAAGTAAAGGTATACAAGGATGAAGCCAAAATGTGAATTCACGTATGTATTTTTATGTGTAAAACATATGTGACACACATTAATTTATATAGAATTGTATGTACATATTATATATGCACTAAGAACAAAAAATCAAAATGTAGAAATATTTTTTATATCGCAGACAACTGAAAATACAGAATGGAAATGGAGCTTAATGAGAACATTAAACTAAAAGGAATTATAATTCTAAAATTATAAAAAGCTCATAATTTAATGATCTTCAAGACATTATATTTTATTCATTTAAAATCATGCTATTTTTTGAGATTATATATTAGTTTAAAACAGTGGTCCCCAACTTTTTTGCACTTAAGAGCACATTCTATAATACCGGCCAGATGGCGGTCACCATTTATTTTTTCAATGTAAATTTATAGTTGGATATTGTTAATAATAGATTTTTTATACTGTAAAAGTATAGTATGTCATACAATTTGATTACAATATAATACAGTAATTTATAAGAAATCTTAAAAATTAAATTTATTCGTATCAGATAAATAATTTTTTATCGTGTTCGGATAGCGGCGGGCATACGAAAAATGGTCTGCGGGCACCGTGGTGCCCGCGGGTATAGGGTCGGAGATCCCTGGTTTAAAAGATACTTTAAGTTAAAAAAACAACAAATTAAAATTAGAAATAAATTTAAACAATATAATTTATAAATAAAAATTGTTAAATAAGGAGCAAAATTTTTCTCTCTTAAATCTTGTCGAATAAAAATTATTCTACATGTTTTTCGTTAATATCAACTGTATTTTATTAACATTTTAATATATTATCCAATAAATCTTCAATATCCCAACACTACACTAACTACTAGAGACATATTAACTCTATGTTTCTCTTTAATATATAATATATTATAGAAGTATAACCATTACTTATAGATTATAAGGAATGAATTTAAATCGTTTTAGTGTAATGATTAATTTCATTACATACACACATGTTTATATCATTTACATACGTAATATTTTTAGAGTACCAAATATATACAGATTTAAAATATATATGAGACATTTAAGAAAAGATAGTCAAAATAAGAGTCATAGATCAATTCATAGATCACATGACACTATCTCTTAAGCTTGTAAGTTGTAAACAGTGAGGATTGCCAATTCCTCTACAAGCTTTATGATAAATACTTAGCCAGAGCCAGCACTTAAAATATCTCTGTCAGAAACCCCTCCCCAAACCCCTGTCCATGGTTTCATGCTTTGGCACTTCTCAGAGAGGTGTCAGGGTAAGTTCAGACACTAGATCTAAAAAATACCAACCCAAAGCTAAGCCCTTAGCTAAAAGTTATCTATTGAGTGGAAAATCTGAAATTTTCAGACATCTACATGTCTTCAAACCCAGCTATCCAACTCAAATAGTTATATGGGGCTGATAGATCTTCATCCATACCATATATTAGTAGTCATAGCAATATAAAATTGCATAAGACTTTTGGCAGAGAGGAATTTTAAAAAAAGTTAATTAAGTTGATTTCACTCATATATTATAAACCAAATATTGACTATACCTAATGAGTATAATTAAACAGTTTCTCATAGATGTGAGGTTGAATTAGATATAAGAAGGAGGCAAGGTTATTTTTCTACATGTTTGTTTAAGTTTGGGCACAAGTGATTAATGAATGTTAATATTTGTATATATATATATGAAAAAACAAATACAAGTTAATCACGTAACCTGCTATCACTTGTTATTTATGTCCAAAAGATGGCGCTATACCAAAACCGCCGAACAAGTGTAAGATTTGTTTTACATAAACGAAAAAAGAGTCAGAAATTAACTACCTCTTTCATTTGCTCACTCCCAGATCAGCTGATTTCAAACTGGTTTGCTATCCTCAGTGGGAGATAGATACTCTATCTCCCACTGAGGATAGCAAACCAGCTTGAAATCAGCTGATCTGGGAGTGAGCAAATCTCCCACTGAGGATAGCAAACCAGCTTGAAATCAGCTGATCTGGGAGTGAGCAAATGAAAGAGGTAGTTAATTTCTGACTCTTTTTTCGTTTATGTAAAACAAATCTTACACTTGTTCGGCGGTTTTGGTATAGCGCCATCTTTTGGACATATATATATATATTATTTCTAATATTCTCCACGATAAATAAATTCATAGTATTATTTCTGGGAGATTCTATGTAACAAGAATATAATAGTTAGATAGTTGATGTTTTAGTACAATAACAAATACTTTCCTCAGAGCTTCTTCTTTCTCAAATCATAAAAATGTGTGTGGTGAGATTCAAAATTACAACTGTTCTGTCATATGTAAAAAGAATAATTTATAAAATTTGTAATGTTTTAAAGAAAAATAATATTCACACAAGTTATACTATATTTAAAAAAATTAATGAAGTATTTCCACACCCTAAAGATAAAATTCCTTTGGGGTCTCGTGGTGTATATGAAATTCCATGTGGAGTTTGTTTAGATTCATACATTGATCAGACCAATCATAGCATAAACATAAGTAAAAAGAAACACATTTTGGAAGTTAAAAAAAATTTAATTCATCAGCCATTTATTTGCACATTAAATTAAAAAACCATGACATCAATTTTAATAAAACCCATATTATGGAAAAAAATGAACAATATAACGAAAGACTGCTAAGAGAAGCTATAGAGATTTTTAAAAGGCCTAAGAGCATAAATGAAAAGTGTGAATTAAAAAAAATTAACAATATTTGGAAAAAGCTATTGGAGAATAAAATATTTTTTAAAACTTCTCAACCAACAAATTTAGGAATAAGGAGAAAATAATAAAAAAAAATAACAATTTTAAATCACACCACACACATTCTTATGATTTGAAAAAGAATCTCTGAGAAAAGTACTTGTTATTGTATTGAAATGTCAGCTATTTGGCTACTATATTTTTATTACACAGAAACTCCCAGAAAAAATACTATATATATATATATATATATATATATGTATATATATATAGGCTGCAGAAAGGAGTTTGCTATTAACTGAAAGGAGACCCTTTGATTTCTCTTGGAGGCCTTAAAGGAACTGAGCAGGGCAAATTCCTAATGTCCACTCCATACGTTCTTGTCGTTGCAGCTGTTATTACTATATGTTTATTCATATAGTATACGAACATGGATGGGCTGCTCACCAACACGCATTACCCAGCGTGGTGAGTTTATTGGCTTTTTACCTCTAAGTTTAAGATCAAGAAACACCATGGTCTTTCTTCTCAGTGCTTGATAAGGCAGTATGAATGTTTGTGTAAATGATAAAGATTTTTCCCAATTATACAATTATGACAGACAAAAATAAAGCATGGCCCTTAATCCCAGGAGGCTGTAAAGTCACCAACCAAGGCAGCAGTTGGTGGCCGAAGGCGGAGGGTGCTAAGAATATCCTGGAGGCGGACCCAGGCTGCCATTTGATGACGATTTTTTATTTAGGTACTTACAACTGCAGATCACTTTCAAGTGAAGGAAGATTGCAAGAATTAGAAGAATAACTCTCTTATATTAAATGGGATATTATTGGACTTTGTGAAGTTAGAAGAAAAGGTGAAGAGACAATTGATTTAAAAAGTGGACATATGCTCTATTATAAAGGCACAAATATTGGAAATACAAGTGGAGTAGGATTCATTATAAATAAAAAGTGGAAGAACAATATTGTGGAGATTGATGGTGTATCAGACAGAGTGGCAAGATTAGTTATACAACTTAATAGCAGATATCAAATGCAGATAATTCAGGTTTATGCCCCAACAAGTTCTCACAGTGATGAAGTAGTAGAAGATTTTTATATGGATGTACAAAAGGCTTTTGATCAGAGTAAACAACATTTTAAAATTGTTATGAGAGATTTTAATGCTAGAATTGGTAAACAAATGAAAGATGAAAGTGTTGTAGGTAATTTTGGTTATGGTAATAGAAATGAGAGAGGACATAGACTTGTGGAGTTTGCAGAGAAGGAAAAACTTTATATTATGAATTCTTTTTTTGAGAAAAATGTTAGAAGGAAATGGACATGGAAGCATCCAAATGAAGGTACAGCAGAATTGGATTATATTTTGACTAACAGGAAATACATATTTCAAGATTGTAATGTTCTTAATAAATTTAACACAGGAAGTGATCATCGATTAGTAAGGGGTAAGATACATGTTAATGTAAAACTAGAGAGACAAAAATTATTAAGAAAAACTATATTTACAGTTGATATTCCTAATCTTCAGAAACATTCTAATGAATTTAAATTAGAACTTATAAATCGGTTTCAAGTATTAGTAGATTTTGAACATGATTCAGATTTGAATGAAATTAATATGAAAATAACTGATACACTTTTAAAAACTGCAACAAAGATAGCTGATAGAAAAAAGCAGCAATTGACTAATAAAATTTCTACTGAGACTAGAGAACTTATGAAGAAAAGAAGGAATATGAAGATATGCAAGAATGATGCATTAAAAAGAATTGAATATCTCGAATTTTGTAAAATGGTGCGGAAAAGAGTTGAAAATGATATAAGAAAGTATAACTGTGAACTAGCAAGAAAAGCTGTAGAAGAAAATAAAAGTCTTAAGAATGTAAAACAACATTTTGGTATTGGTAGGAAATTTATATCTGCAATAAGGAAAAAAGATAGAATTATTACTAAAAAGAGGGATGACATTATGAAATTGGTAGAAGATTTTTATCAAGAATTATATAGTAATAAAGAACAAGTACCTCCTATATCTATTACATCTTCCGAATTGCCCAGAATTTTAAATGAAGAAGTGAGAAATGCAATTAAATGTATGAAAAAAGGAAAGGCTCCAGGTAATGATGGAATTATAATTGATATATTAAAAGAAGCAGGTGAAGAAACAGAAAAAATATTAGCAAAGTTATATACCAAATGTCTAAATGATAAAGATGTACCGGATGATTGGAAGAATGCAGTAATAATATTAATATTTAAAAAAGGTGATAAAGAAGATATTAGAAATTACAGACCTATCAGCCTTTTATCAGTTTTATATAAAATTTTTACCAAGATAATTACAACTCGTCTACAGAGAACCTTGGATTTTCACCAACCAAGAGAACAAGATGGATTTAAAAGTGGTTTTAGTACAGTAGATCATATTCAAGTATTGAGAGAAGTTATAGAAAGGACAAATGAATATGAGTTGTCATTATGTTTTGGATTTGTAGATTATGAAAAGGCATTTGATTCTATAAACATTTCTTCAGTGATTAAAGCATTGGATCATCAAGGTATAGATCCAGGATATTGTCATATTTTAAAGAATATTTATAAAAATGCAACAGCAACAATTAGATTACATAATGATACTGGGAAAGTCAACATTGAGAAAGGTGTAAGACAAGGTGACTCCATATCTCCAAAACTTTTTACAGCAGTGCTGCAAGAAGTATTTTGTGGATTAAAATGGGAAACTAAAGGAGTGAAAGTAAATGGAGATTATTTAAGTCATTTAGATTTCGCAGATGATGTAGTTGTTTTTGCAAATAATGCTTCCGAGCTGCAGGAAATGTTGCAGGAGTTATCAGATGAAAGTAGGAAAGTAGGACTAAAGATAAATGTTAAAAAGACTAAAGTAATGTTTAATCGATTTGCTCCAAATATGAAAATAAAGATTGATTATGATGAATTAGAAGAAGTTAAGAGTTACAAATACCTTGGTCAGATTATTAATACAGATGGAAACATAATAGAGGAAATTAATCATAGAATTAAACTTGGTTGGAGTGCTTTTGGTAGAAATAACTTGATATTAAAAGGAAATATGCCTATGTGTTTGAAAAGAAAGGTTTTTAACAAATGTGTTTTACCAGTTCTTACTTATGGATCTGAGACTTGGACACTTAATAGAAGATCAATACAGAGACTTCAGACCACTCAAAGAAGTATGGAGAGATGTATGTTGAGAGTAACAAGAAGAGATCGAAAACGCAATGTATGGGTAAGAGAACAAACAGGTGTTACTGACCTCATTGAAAAAATTAAAAGATTGAAGTGGAGTTGGGCTGGACATATTGCTAGAAGAGATGATAATAGATGGACAATTGAAATTTTAAACTGGATTCCAAGAGATTGTAAAAGATCCAGAAGGAGACCACATGTAAGATGGATGGATGAAATAAGAAAATGTGTAGGGGTGATGTGGAGAAGAGAAGCTAAAGATCGGAGAAGATGGATTAAACTTGGAGAGACCTTCATCCTGCAGTGGATTGATAATGGTTGATAATGATGATATATATATATATATATATATATATATATATATATATATATATATATATATATATATATATATATATATATATATATATATAAAATCAAAATTACTCAAATTCACAACTCAAGCAGACTAGCCAAGAAAATAAACTCTAAAACCCTACCAATGGTTTCACTGCTAAAAACAGACTTCTCAAGTGTAATTTTGTAGTTCTTTACACTTGAGAAGTTTGCATGTAGTATTTTAAAATTTATTTTCTTGGCTAGTCTGGTTGAGTTATGAATTTAGAATAATTTTGATTATCTATTTACTAGTTTAGCTTTATGCTTTTAATGTTTATATATATAATTCCAGCAAATTCCAATGAAAATAGGCCCTCAATTGTAGTTCTAGTATCATAATATCTAGTAAATTTGTTTTTTTGGACTTTAGTATCATAGAACATGGTTGCATGACAATTTACCAATGTCATTACATGATAAATTTACAAAATAACTCTATGATTATAGTATTCTAATAATTTATCTTTTAACTTGTTAACACTGTAACCAGACATTAGAGTCTATGTATATTGTAAGTCAATATGTAAGATAACATTTTATTATGATAATCACCTAAGCTATAAGTTGCTGAAGATATTACTTTCATCACCAGATGGTAAATCTTTGAAAACTCTGATATATATATATATTAAATAGAACCAAGTGCATATTGCTAGCTGAAATCTAAAATATTACTATAACCACATGTTACTTTTTTTTTCAACAACACATTTTTGTCTGTGACACATTATTCAGACTTATGTTTGTTTCACAAGAGTGCACTGTGGAAAAAAGTAACGTTTGGTGATAGTGATATTATATATATATTGAACCTGATTGAAATCCGATTAAGTTTTAATTTTCATTAAACTTAATTTTTGTTAAATCTTATTTAATGTTTAAATTTTTATTATTATTTAAAAAGAATACGTGTATCAAAATACATACGCGTTTATATGTAAAACGGATCAATTTAATGTTTATCGGTTTATTTTAAAATAGTTTTCTTATACCACTTGTTTTTACTTTAAATCAATTAATTAAAAACAAAAAAAAACAAGCAACCTAGCTAATTACATTCCTGTGGCTTTTATGTTAATTATTGTAAACAATTCTAAAAGCGGAGATTTGATTTCTATGTAGTTGTTTTCATTTCAATAATCCCTGGGTAGAATTCTTAGATAGATTGAGCGGGAGATTAATATTTGCCCTGCCTAAGGCTTAGAAATTGGACAACAAGGAAAGTATTTCACGGGAAATGGAGCAATGTATAAATAGCCCCGAAAATTTGGAGTGTTAGTTAATTCATTATTCATAATTAGACAAGCTGTTCCTCAAGGGAAAGTTTATCTCAATGGACATTTAAATTCTTAAAGGAAATTCGCTGTTATTTAAATCTTTTTGACAACAAGATGAAAAATTCTATATGTGTTACCACCACCCGAATGGTTTGCTAACTCAACAAAAGACGGATCCCTAACTTCCAAATTTGCTCCAGTAATGCCTTAAACACTTAGAAGAAGCCGGAACCTCTTTACATCTACCTTGCTGTCTAAAGACCTTAAAATGAACTAAAATAATAGTGCGCATTCTACGTGAACATTGCTTTTACCGAAAGGTAACTATTTTCGTTTTTATTCTTCCCAGGGTAAATTAATTCTCATTAAATCTCTGCTCAGTCTAATCATAAATATGTATTCATAAGCTTAAGTAACTTATATAGCCTCATATTTAATATTTTCTGTGTTTTCTAATATTTTGTAGTGTGTCATGGAATCTTAGTTTTAAGATTCCAAGTTGCTTTCAATTTTTGTTTATTGGAGAGTGACGAGTGAGTTTTCTATTTTTATGTATTTTTATAAATGCTTTGGCAGTCATGCCTTTTAAATGCTTACCTGTAATTATGTTAATATTCAATAATTAATTTTAAACTCTATGTTTGCCCTATTGCTAAACCTTCAAAATCTTTTGGCTGACGACTTTATTGTCTAATTTTCCGCAGGTAGGGATTTCGTTTCTTATATCTCTGAAAGCGGAAATTAAAATTGTTTTTCTTTGCAATTTTATAAGTTGTCAGCAGGAAGATAAAATATATCCCTCTTTAAAGTATAGGTGAGCAATACTTTCGTTCTGCTGGAGTATTTAAACTTTTAATATTTTGTACTCATGTGCACTCTCCGATAGATTTCTTTTTGTATTTATTATGTGTGCTTTAAATTTATCAGAGCGTGTACTCAGAATTTATTTGTAAGTTTATTTTCTTTAAATGCTGGGGCAAATGTAACTGTTTTTCTAATTATTTACTTGCCCCTTATTGAGACCTTTAATTATTAATTTTAAAGTAATTTTCGCCAATCATTTGGCTGGGATTCACCAGTTTTTAAGTGTTTTACTTCCTTTCAATCTTATTTTTTGGTTGTTCTCGAGGTGGATCAATCACCATTATTTTAAACATAGTAATAGGTGCAGTTCATACCGATATAAGGACATTCGAGGTCTGACCATGTTTAGATCTCGAAAAGCTCACCGGCACTGGTTTTATTGTTTGAATATCTGAAAGTGAGGACCAATGTTTGGATGAATCCTTTGCTGAATGAAATTTGTTTCCTCCCTTTTAAATTTGTTTATTCGAGAATCAGTAGATCTGCTAGAGCATTGCATTTAGTCTTTCTGGTACACGCCTGAGCTAATCATATTTGTTAACTTATAAACTTTTCTTATAAGTTATTCTTCTCTGAATAAAATTTTATTAAATATGTTTAAACTTAATTTGGCTGACGTTTGTCTTGGTGCTTTTGTCTCAATTGTCTAAACAATTTAAGATCTCTTGTTTCTCCCTGAGTCTAGTCGGCGCAAACCATCATCATCATCTATTCTGATCACAGTAAACAAATTTTCCAGACACGTAGTGGTCTGGTGGCGACCTCTGTATCAGAATAGATTGATAGACGAAATTCTAAAGCTTTCGTCCGGCACAATATATATATAACCATCAATCATTATGATGTATAATATATATTTCCACACATGAACTTATATAAAGACTTTCATAAGCTTTGATTTGCAATATATTGTATATATTAGCACATTGTGTATATCAACACACATTGTGATATAAATATAAATATACACCTATGCATGTAGATATATATATTTATTTATTTATCTATATGCATATGTTTTCAAAATGTATTAATTATTTATAAACTAAAATTAATAGGTGTTTAATTATAATTTTTACTGTTGAATTATCTCAAGGTGAACATTGTCTCTTATCGGGTAGGTTATTAAATATTTGTTGGAGCACTGATTATAAAATGCAACTATATCTAAAATATTGTATAACCTTAATTAGTAACGAGAGATTGTCATTACCATATTTTACTTTTTATTTTGTGAAACAAAGATTTAGATAACTTGATCAAGATTTGTGCGATAGATGAGGCCCTCATTTATGTTTATAAGCTTTAAAACTATAAATAGATGTGAAACACTGAAGCGATAAAAATATCTTGCATTTTCAAAAATTTGACAAAAAGATGAGGTCTTGGAAAGCGTGAGTTATAAAAAGAAATGTGTTGCATCTGTTTTATGGAGATTGCAGGTAAGAATAATATTTTCTCGGCATAGATTAATTCTATAAAGTTAATAGAAAACCTGTATTTGAAATAAATCTCGAATCTGATTGTCAGGTGAATGTTTTATGTCATGTTGTTGATAATCAGCGTGCTGACTCATTAATCAACGTACAACAAATCGTTATAACTCCAGCTATCTCTCTTAAAAATTACATCTGTTTTTTACACAAATCTTTAAATTGTATTAATTTCTCATTTCTATAACTTCTTTTATAACTTAAAAAATTTTGAGATTTTTTTTTTAAAGATTGGAAAAAAAATCACTTTTATGTGAAACTAAAATATTTGACACATGACAGATTTAAAGTTAAAAGTGTAGTTAGAAGGCCTGTATTAAACTTGTCAACTGTAACAAGATGTCATTTGTCATATGTGATGACTTGTAAAAATAATTGTTTTGTGACAAGCTGGATTGATATCTTATGAAAAGAAAATATTTATCAAGGTTTGATGTAAGATCAAAACATTTTACTAGAGATATTTTTAAAGAATATATATATATATATGTACATAATGCATCTACCTAGTGCTAGCAACGAGAGTTCAAATTTAGATATTTTATCTGATAACTGAAAATTTTTAAGCAAGAATGTTATTTCTCACATATTCATATCTGATTTAATTAGTCATTCAATTTATCATCATTTTTGAATTGCAGTTGAAAATTTCTTCAAATTTAAATCCGTTTTCAATATATTATTTCTTTTCTTTATATCACTTGAATATATTTCCGTTTCTTATTTATTCATCTCACATATGGTTTGTTTCTAGATCTTTTAAATCTCTTGGAATCCAATTTAAGACTCAGCTGTCCATAACAACTTTTTTAACAACATATTAGGTTAACTCCATTTTAGTCTTATTTCTTTCAACGATTCAATGATATCTATTTATACTCTCACTGAAGTAATTAATTTTTTATCCATTAACATAAACATATCTCTTTTTCCTATTACTTTTCTTTTACCAAAACAACTCTATTTAAATTTAACTCTTTGGTTTCATCCACTGTATTTTCATCTGTAATAATAATTGGACTAAAAATGTTAGCAACTACTCTTAAATCGTTATTATTAATTATTGATCCACAAATAAATTTTTATCTATTATTAACTAAACAAAAATAAGAAAAAAAAATTATTATAAATTCTCACCAACCAGAGCACTTTTTTTCCTCATGTGTCATAGCATTAGCCGGAAAGTGAACCCACTGACCCGGGACAACTGCTTGTAAAGCAGTTGTCGCTGACCTCTCGACCACCAATGCTTTACTAATTTCTCATGTTAGAAATTTTAGAAAAAATATATTAAAGTATGCTATTTAAGGCTTTTTTATCTTTTAATTCAAGTGATCTATATGTTTTTAATAATGGAGTGACATAAATAGATTTATTTATCATATGTTCTGTTGTTTGGAAGTCAATATAAATCTGAAATTTAATATAGAATATAGAACATACTACTTTTATTTAATTAATCACATTAGGTTTTATTTATTGCTTACTTTGTTTTTAATGTTAAGTAGTAAACCAGTTTTACTGTTGAATGTGCTATAAAATAAATAATTGAATAGCAAATAAATATTTTAGTAATTCATTTTAAAAATAAAACATATTTGCAAATCAGAACAGAAATGGTGAGAAATAACATAGAATAAAATTTTATAATCAAAGAAGGTAGTAAAAAGCTGGAATACAATTAGGCAGAACAACTTATAAAAATGAAAGTATATAATTAGAAGAAAGACTTAGTAAAACAAGATTAGATCATGATAATATTTGTAGAAAATGCAAATATTAGAAACAAAATGATGATATGATAAGACTTGGAAAAAAATACTAAAAGATTTAGAAAAAAAAACATCAAAAAAATATTTGGAATTTTGGTTTATTTCTAAAATTTTATTAAAAATATTTGAATATATAAATATAAAGCATTGCATATACATAACATAGAACTATTGTACCAGAAATAAAACCTAGTTTGAATAAAACAATATTAATCTTATACACTATTTGAAATCAGCTAAAAACTATATATATATAAATCTTACAAGAATAAATAATTATTTTCCTAAATTATAACATTTTTTCACATTGCTCTATATCAGTGGTCTTCAACCTTTTCACACCTGCTGACCAGTAAAAATAAGGATAAGGTTTCATGGCCTGGCAAAAATAAGAATAAGGTTTTGCGGACCAGCAGAAGTCTATAGATAAATTTTCTTAAAGTTGTAAACTGCTTAGCTTTAGATGAGCATAATAGTTATAACTGATCAAAACAACAATTTAAATATACAAGATGAAATTATATATATATATATAGGGAGTTTGTATAATAAAAAACTTTTTTTTTTAAATTTTTTTAGAAAAGTAATAAAAAATTTAATTCTCCCCCCCCCCCCATAAACATCTGTGATAACTAAAAACACAAATTAATTTATGTATGATTGATTAGATTTTGTTTTTGTTCTGTTTCTTTTTTTTTAATTGGGTAAAAATGAGATGAAAAAATAAATAAAAATTGTTTATATTAATTAAAAGTTTAAACTCTTATTATTTTGTTATTACAAACTTTCCTGCAGCCCGGCAGAAAACTTCTGTGGCCCAGTACTGGTCCATGGACCAAGGGTTGAAGATCACTGCTGTATATTTTCAGTCAGTTTTTAAGTGTTCAGATAGTTGAGAATTGAAGGTGAAATAAAAAGAGATGGATTAATTAAAAAACTTGACATACTTCTCATATAACAAATATAGGTATGGAGAAAAATTTAAAAAAGAGTGAAGTTATTTGCTTCAAAATTTGGAAGTGAGGCAATTTTGTTAGACAGGGAGGTTAGTATTTTTTTAGATGGAATACAAAAAAGTAAATGAATGTTCATAAATTAAATCAAAAGTGTTTTGAAAGTTACAATATATGAAAAATTAAAATATTTTAGTAAATAATTGTTAATGAGATTATAGACACAGTGTTGAAATTTTTTTTTACAATAAGCAAAGTTAAAGATAGAATTTAGTTGTACTTATTTATGTAAAATGGGATAAATGTGTAGAAAATATATTAGTAGTACATAATTATGAGGGATGGAAGAAAAAGTTACAAAAGTTGGTCAGAGAAAATGAAGCAGACTTATGGAAAATGGTTAAAAATAAAAAAGAGTTATATAAAAATTAAAAATAGATAAAATTTAAAAGATTTTTAACAACACTAGAAGCACTTTATTGATATTTTGGTACAAGGCAGAAACTTTAGGTATTAGGGAAAGGAAATAAAAACATGAAATAAAGATTTGAATTATACATGTGTTTAGGTGATATGAGATAAAGAATATGCAATATTTATTTTTGGAGAGCAGACTATTGAAAGATCACTATAAAATGTTTGGAAAGTGGGGGAAATATAATAATAAAAAGAATATAAAAAATATACTTTTTTATTTTTTATTGTGTTAAAAAAATGAAAACAGGACATTAGAATACTAGAATTAACAACACAATTTATTTCAAATTGGAATAAGAGATGGAGGAAAATACTCAATGTTGGCAAAATGATTGGAGTTATATGTTTTAAAAGGAGGAATATTTAATTTTACTATCAGTGTCTCTCAACATATGGCCTATGCATAAAAATTTCTGACTTCATCTAAGAATATTTTTATTATCATAATATATCATTATCAATAAATAGTAAGAGAATATTTTTTAGTTATTGTGAAAACAAAATTTTATTTAAAAACTATTATTTAACTTGAAATAATAATTTGGAATAAATTTTATTTTCATCATCATCATCATCATTTTTAACTATAAATCTAATACTAATAAATGTATAATGTATTTTTCTCTATCTTTATTAGTCTTCTTAATCAATGCAAACAAACTCTACTTTATTTATTTTAGTGATATTAAGTATTGCCTGAGAATATGGTATTAAATAATAGACAAAAATAGCTTTAATATTACTAAACAATAGAAATATTGATATATGCATATACAAAAACAATTATATGTTGGATTATTTCCAATGTCTAGAAAAATGCAAACTTATTTTTAAACTTTTCAAATACATTTAACTGTTAGTAATAGCACATAGATTAGTATATAACACAAAGTTTTGAGTGGTATAATTTTCCTCACTTCTTCAGTTGCAGCTGACCTGATTAGTGATACTACTGATGTGGGGAATTGAATTTGAACTTGCCACCTTAAATTTAATATTCATTTCAGGTTCAATTCTTATATCTGTATCACTTTAGATTCAATAATCACAAATCTAAGAGTCCAAAATTCAACTCCTTTCCTAGTAAGCCAGAAATACCTGAAGAAGAATGATATCACTGGAAACATTGTGTCATATACTAAACTGCATGCTATTTTTAACAG
Source organism: Epiperipatus broadwayi (assembly GCA_028023455.1). Classification (NCBI taxonomy): domain Eukaryota; kingdom Metazoa; phylum Onychophora; class Udeonychophora; order Euonychophora; family Peripatidae; genus Epiperipatus; species Epiperipatus broadwayi. Next base: position 12,931,819 of record JAQFVV010012393.1, on the reverse strand, counting down.
TTGAATATGTTTGAAAATAAAGTTTAAATTTTTTTAAAGAGATTTAAAATTTAATATTGAATGATATAGTTCATTTAATTACTACTAAAATGCTACATCACAAACCTTCACACAAACAATGTGTATACAATAGATTTCAGTATTTCAAAATGATTCATAAGTAGCAATAATTTTTAAATTCAGTTTTTTGGCAAAATGTTTTCATTTAAAATTATTTATTGACTTTGTATAAAAAAAATCTTTTCATTTTTTGTTAAAATTAGTTTATTGTGTTTAGATTGTATTTGTTGATTAATAATCTGGATATCACTTGTTACAGTATTAGTCACCTTTGTCTTGCTATGATTCAAGAATTAATCAGTATAGTAAAATCTGACCCAACATTGCTCAATAAAAAAGTTATAAATGAAAAGATATCATTGTTACACTAGACAAGTGATGTGATGTGATGCTGGCTTCTTCTTTTTCTGAGTCAGGAATCTCTCAACCACTATGCCCAGAGAACATCCCTTTCCATTTCCCTTACTATGTTTTTCTCATATTCTTCTTTATCTTACTTCATATTATTTCCATGATATAATCTTTGTCAATTCTATGGCCTTTACATCTAAATTCCCCATATCTTTTTCCAAACCCAGCATAAGAACAAAGAACCCACTTTCTGTATAATCACTTTGTTTTTATTTATTCTCCCACAACTTCATTATTTGTCACTTTTCTGCTTCTAGGTATTTACATTCAATTAACAGATGCCTAATACAATCTATGCCTTTCTTACATAACTTGCAGACTAAATCACTCATATTTTTCTATTTATGTGTATATTCCCTTGTTGCTAAAGATACTGTTTGAGCCTTAAACAGTAAACTACTTTCCTTGGTATTATCATAAATTAACTGGCACCCAATGTTGTGTTCTGTGCAGATCTGTTTGTATTGCCATCTGGTATCAATTTAATTCATGCTTAAATTTAGAGCAATTTGAGATGGGTTTCTCAGTAAATAATAATTTCTATGAAAAAATTATATGATCCTTAATTGATAAAACTTATTCATGGAAAATATGCAGTGATTAATAAGAAACCGTATTCAAAAAATTGGACTCATAATAGCTTTAAAGAAGCTAACGGTTATTTAAGAAGTGATTATTATTAAGTGATTTAAGTAAAACTGTATGAATTGTTATATTTTACTGATTCAACTTCTATATCTTAATTAAATACTATATTATCTGGTTCTTAAACTAATCACTTGTTATATATTATATATAATTTGTTATATTAAAAATCTGAAAATTTTAATGTATGCTGTGAAATAGCTTTTCCTTAAATGATGTCAGAAGTTTTTGTGCATAGACACCAAAAGAAAATTCCTGTTAAACACATTACCACATTAAACTTTCAGAAACAACGCAAAATATTGTGGACTAATAATTGAACAGCTAGGTGAGTTAAGTGTGAGATATCAGAAAAAAATGCTAAGTTTTCTAGAAAATACTAAAATAAAAATGAAAAAGATCATGTGCTGTTCAAGCATCAAAATTGACAGGTTAATTTTTGATCAGAGATTTTTAATTCTTAAGGTCATCTTTCTATTATTGCACTTAAGCCTGCAAGACCTTGAAAACATTGAGCCACGTAAAAAAATTTAAGTACTATTTAAATGTCAAATTATGGGCATGTCAAGTAGATGTGGTAAACCATTTATATTAATATTTTCTTTTATATTCACAGATTAAAAAAGTTCCACGCAAAATAGATAGTTGAATCAAAAAGTTATCTGAAGTGATATAGAGAAATACAATTATATTTGTATTTATATTGGACTATTTCCAGCACCTAATATTAAATATTGAATGTTTTTAGAAAAAATTAACTTTATTTACATCTTCCAATTACATTCAACTGCTGTTACTAACAGATGAATGTAATTGGAAGATTAAAATAAAGTTAATTTTTTTTAAAGACATTCAATACTTAATATTAGATGATGTAAATAGTCCAATACATAAGTAACATACCATCATCACAAATCTTCAGGAAAACACAAATAAATTATATTTGAAAATAGTAAAATACAAAAGTCTTTTATTTGCATGGTTGAAAATCATGAAGAGCCAGAGATTAAAGATAATCACAAAAACATAGACAAAATATTTTCATAATGAAAACAAAACTATTTTCAAAAGAGTTTTTGTATAAGAAAACTGTATGAGAAAAATATAAAATATTACTTATATGTTTTGGGCCTGATTATATCATTTTCAGTGTATCAATATTCTTCCATCTTCATAACCTTGAAGTCAAATCTAGAAAGCAATAAAAAAATGTTGGTAAGTGCAATATTTGCAAGGAAATTCATAATTTGTTTTGCAGTCATTTCTTAATCATTCCAGTTTTTATTAATATTATTGGAAATCATCAAATAAACTTTAAATTTTAGCAAATATATTGATAGTAGTTCTCTAAAATGACCTATAACCTGTTGGTTTTCATTATTTTCAACCAGATTCTTTGTGATTTAAGCAAATGTTAAGTTATAATCTCATTTAAAATCAATTTAGTTTATTTTTACTTATTCACGATTATTCTAAACCTATAAAATTACATTTGACAAAGGGCAAAACAAATAATGTAAGACAAATATGGTATTGGGAAGAAAAATGTATAACAATGACAAACAATGAATATATTTTACACCATTATGAAAAATATCAGGATGCCATTTGAAAAAGAGAATTAAAAGGGAATTTATAGTTATAAAAATGGATTACTGGAGAAGGTATGTAGAAGGCCAATGAAAGAATGGTTAAGTAATAAAAGAATTTGAGAAATAATAAATATGGAACACACTATATACATGAAAATTGGAATGATATACATATAAAAGGAATATATCACAGGAAAAATTACCAAAATAAATATTAAACTGAATACCACTTGGCAAGAGAAAAAGTGTGTCCAAAAAGAAGTTGAAAAGAGGAAATAGATATAAAAATTAAAAGAAATTTTCAGAGAGATTTATTGACTGATAGAGAATTAGGGCAATTGGAAATAAAAAGATATAGTAAAGCTGTATAGACCAATAAAACCAGAAATTTTTTATTAGTTTCTGCTTTGTGTGTTTTTTGTAATAAGTCTTCATTTCCAAATTTGCTTTATAGCATCTTAAAGTGATTTAAGAGCTTTTTAATTGTGCAAAAGATTCATTAAACTTTATAATCTTACTCTAACATTGTAATGCTAAAGTCAAATATGTTAAAGGCAGAAAGTAATAAAAAACTACTACCAACAATGGTCAAGTATTATCAGTTGGTTAGAATGATTATCTAATTGACTTGACCTGCCCTCTAGGCAGAAAATTTACCATACACATATATTTTTAAATACATAGTTTTTTTCCTTCTTTTATCTAAAATATTATGCAAAATTTGTGACATAATTTTATAATATTTAAAAATTGAATAATTTAGAAATTGAAGTCATTTAAAAATAGCATATTATCTTCCCACTTTGGGAAATACAGATATATTGGTTTATCAAAAAAATATTAAAAGTAAAATGTGTGGATAATATATTATTGATATAGAAAAAAATTAAAAGCTGAAATAAAGTCAGCTTGAATACGTCTCTAGAAGATATGACAATGAATAGACAATTAAAGTTCTACATGTATCTCAAGAGATTGTAAAACCACATGGAAAAAAACCACATATAAGATCAGTGAGTGAAATAAGGAAGTTTTGTATAATGATATGTATAAAGAGGAGCTATGAGCTAAAAAAACTGAATTAAACTCACGTCTTTATACTGCAGTGAAAAGATAGTGTTTAAAAATGATGGTGATAATTATATATAATATTTTAAAAAGTTGTATATAGCAGAATATACGAACTGTGTATATATATAACATTTTTAATAACTTTAAAACATTGAATAGCTTTTCTGTTTTGTTAATTAAATTGAAATTTTTAATTTTCTCTGCTGTCATTTACAGTTTACTTATTTTTATAAACACATTCAAGGTATCATCGTCAGAGTTTTATCTGTCATCGCCGGTAGCAGATTGTTTTAAGGCTGGATTTGCTTCAAATGCTTTTCAGAAGTGGAAAAAATATAATCAGATATATTAAAAACTCTACAATGAATTTATTAAAACCATTTATTAATTAATTCCATAAACAGATAAAAATTAATAAAAAATGATGTTGAGTTTTTAATTTGTCTTTAAAAACAAACAAACAAATAAACAGTTTTTATATTTCATTCATTTTTTGTTTTTGTTTAGTTTATACCAAACAAGCAAACAAAAAAAAAAGTAAATACCATTTTAACCAAATAAAGAACCTTATTATAGTAAAATGTAAATCTAAAAAAATCAGCATTTATATTGAAGTTTATGATATAGACTAAACATTATTTATTAAATAGAGCCGACATATGAGAATTGTCAATAATATAAAACTAATAACAATACGCTGAGAAAAATTTTCTGCATCTTCGTCCAACTTTGCAATTAATGTATACATTTTAATTTTATGGGACAAATAAAACTACTTTTTATTTTTTTGTACTACTATATGGTAGATCTATCTATAGGCGCACCTACTTATAGCTCTATTTATATCTAAGTATGTATTTATTTGTCTATTTATACAAAAAAGTATGTATGTATATATGTAAATATGTTTCTATCTAAATAAGTATGTAAGATTTGAAATACCAGGCACTCTTATACCTGGAGCCTAATAGTAAATATAGAGGATTTGAACTAATACTTTCAAGCCCCTTCACTATCCACACTATTTCATATTACTGATATCTAAATAAGTATGCATATATTTATTTATTTAAGTATATATGTATGTATGTATTTATTTATCTATCTGTTTGACTAATTATTTATAGATATATATCTTTCTCTATGTAAATATATAATAGCTATATGTATAGATTGTTTATTAGGTGTGATCCAAGAAAATTTAATTTCAGTTTTTTATTTTATGTATTAATAAATATAAATAGTCTTATAGTGCTTAGTTAAAAGAATTTAGATTGACAAATTAAGGACAGTGGATGTTTGTTCCTATTTTTATGATGTTTATTTTGAAGAATTTTTATTAGAGATTCCAAATGTCTAATTTCTGGTCATTAAAAAATGGTTGTTATAATCACTTAAAAATTTATTAATCATTAAATTTCTAGCCCTTTGATATCTATTTAAAATATTTTATTTGGTAGAGAAACTAAATATTTAATTTTCGCCCATAAGTTATAAAAAGATTTTGTTATATATATAGCTTAACATTTTCAAATATTATTGATGCACAGCTAGATGAAATTCTCTCCAAGTTTACTCAAGTTTCTCTTATCTCTAGCCTCTGTTTTCTATATCACACCAATAATTTTTTTATTCCATTCATATATCTCATATGTAGTCTTTTTCTAGGTCTTTTAAAGACTCTTGGAATCCAGTTTAAGATTTCAATTATTCATTTTTTATTATATCTTGCAGCAATATGTCAAGATAAGCACTACTTCCGTTTCTTAATTCTAACAACAATGTCAGTAATACCTGTTTGTTCTCCCATCTTTGTATTTTATTTTTGATCTCTTTTTTGTTGCAGATAACATATATCTCTTCATACTTTATCAAGTGGTCTGAAGTATTTGTATTGCTCTTCTGTTAAGTGTACTAGTCTCAGATTCATAACTTAGAACTAAATTAATCTATTAGAAACCTTCCTTTTCAAACACATAGACATCTTTTTTTTATTATCAAGTTATTTGTACCAAACACATTCCATTTTAATTTAGTTTTATGCTTAATTTTGTAGACCATATTTGCATCTATGCTAATAATATGAGTAAGATATTTATAATTGGTAACTTCTTGTAATTCATCATTATCAATCTTTATTTTCTTCTTTTGAAAAAAGTCATTATACATTATTTTAGACTTTATAGCATTTAACTCTAGTTATCCTTTTTTATTTTCATCTGATAACTCTTGAAACATTTCCTAAAGTTCTGAAACACTTTTGGCAAAAAACAATCACATCAAGTGTAAAATCTAGATGATTTAAATAATTTCTGTTTACTTTTGTAACCTTAGCTTCCCATTTTACTTCTTGTAAAACTATTATAAAATATTGGAGATACATAATCATCCTGTTATGTACCATCTTAATATTAATTTGCATAACAGCTCTATAAGATTTCTAACTCTTTGGCTATGAATATGAGGTTAAAAGACCTCAAAAGTGCTAAGCCTGACATTTAATTTTGATATTTCTAACTTCACTAATGAGCATTCAAAGCATGGTATAATTACTTTAGCATACTTTGTAATGTATTCAGTCTTCAAAATATAATAACATCTTGAGTCTATATTTTGGTGATTCTAAGCCTTAATCACTGTAAATAGGCTTACAAAATCAAATTCATTTTCATAATATACAAACCAAAGCATATTGGCATCTCATATATATTCATTGCTTTTTTCTAAAACTTCTCTCAATACATAGATGTGATCTATTATGTTAAATCCATCTTTAAATTCAGTTTGTTATTTTGGTTGATTAAAAGTCAAAGTTCACTATAGAAAATTTGTAATAGATTAATTTGACTTACTGATAGCATTTTCATCAGTTTATTTCTTGCATAGATACCTGTATCTGCTTTTCATCAAAGATGTAATTCAATTAGAATTTATAGTATATCCACCAGAATTTCTTAATTTAGAACCATTAAACTTTTTTAAAATTATATTTTAAACAGTATTGTATATGCCTCACAAACTACTTTAAAAAATTAGAAGACAAAATTGTTATATTATTAATAAATAATTTATGATATATACTAAGAGGTTTCAAAACATTATTGAAAATCCATTGATTTTATGAAACATTCCAATCACTATTTCCTTCAAATATTAAAAAAAAAACTACATGAGATTCAGTCACATGACATAAATATACATTTTGTGTCTTCAATATATTAGAAAGGTTATTAAAAAAATAAAAAAAGGAAACATTTTATTTGCATTTTCTTTACACTGTAGTAAAGTTAGAAATATAAAAGAAAAGAAATAGAAATTTATATTTTATTTTATATATTTTTTTTTATTTTGTCATTTTTTCAAAAATAGTACAAGAATACTTTCATAAAATCTGTTACCAATTTTACTTAATAATCACAGATATTCTTGTTTTTTTATTGCACTTTTATTAATATTAATATATAATATTTAAATTAATCTAAATAGTAATTGATCTTAATTATATAACAAAACTTAATCTTATAAAAAATGTTTAAAAAATATTAAACAATTAAGGTTATAATATAGTTTATAATTTTGTTTTGTTTTAGTCTATTATGACTATCTAATACAGTTGAAATATTTAAATTAGTATTAAAGATCATAAAAGTGAAGGAAACTAACACATTTTTATCAATAAAATTTTCATCGAGAAAGTATGAATGACATCAATTTCTATATTGTCATTAACTACTACTATCCCATTCATTTCTAAAAGATAATTTATCATCCAAAAGATCAATCGATTTGTTAGTCTTCAGAAGATTATGTCTCAATTTAGCACTGTAAGGGACAAATTAAACTTTAATTCAAAAATTTTTATCTTTTAAATCCATTTCTCTATGCTGTATTTTTGAACCACATACAGTCTTTTCAACAGATATATCCACAGTAACACATTTGCTCACTATTAATATTAGCATTGAACTGATACCTTGAGTCCCACTAAACATCTTCTGAATAATGAAGTTCATTCTGAGATGTTGCAAAAAAGCCCAAAACTCATATATATTGCATTGGTCAATCCTTTCATTCCACTCTTCTTTAAATCTTTTTTAGAAAAGAAACAGGAGCAAAATATACAGCCATAGTTGATGGCTTATTTATACATGTATTGTTTAAAATTAGGGATGGATAGTTGGTTATTTACACTTGTTGTCTAATATCAAGTTTGATTACTTGGTTCTATGATTTGAGTCACATCATCATCATTCTCATTTTTCATCCATCTGGATGCCACTAACAGGAAAAATGGAAACCCCTGAAATAGAGTTTGATCCCATTCTTATATTCCATCTTTACATTATGTAATATCTATTATAAATATGTTTTAATAAAATGACTAAATTAAACATCTTTTATTCACTAAATATTTCTTTTAATATTCATTTCCTTATTTTCCAATATATATTTTTACTATTTTTGGCTAATCAATACATTTTTCTTTTATAATAGCTAAGCTCATTTTTAATGCATCCTTGAAATTTCTGACCTACTAAAGATTAATTTAAATTAGAGTTTACATATTTGAGAGAAATACACTAACTAAATAAAAATTTATTTACTTTTGTAAATCAATTAACTTTTTCACTATCAATTCCTCCCACTCTTTATTCAATATTATATTTTGATAATTTTGACATTATTGATTACAAATGTAAGTTTACAAATGAAAGACATTCTAGAAGTAATATTTGAACTTTGCAAAATAGAAAACTAAATTACTTACTAAACAGAAAAATGTAATGCTAACATTAGCACTTTTTTTATAGGGTCATAATGTTACTATTTATAAAAATTATTGAAGAAAATATTTCTTACCCAAATTTTATTTTTAAAATGGAAATGCATTTTAATTGATACGTTATAAAAGAATGAAAATATGTTTTGAAATTCAAAATTACACTTACTACAAAAAATGTATTCACTTGTGTTTATAAATGCAGTTCATTTTAGCCAATCATCACAGCTTTTGCTTTATCATAATTATGGATTTTACAACATGTCTTTTTAAAAACAAACATTTTCAAATAAAATGTAATCATAATCATGTATGTTTTAAAAATAAACATTTTATGAATATATTGTATAAATAAGCTTAAATATTTAAATAAATTACTGAAAATTACCATTTCCCCCAAAATATTAAAAGGAAAAAGCATGTTCTCAAAAGCCTGAGGCCAAATAATCGACTGATCATTGGTGCTGTCAGTTTTTTTGTATTATGGCACACTCAGGTTATTATCAGCATTTTTGAAATTTGCATGATATTTGACTGAGGTATGTACATTATTGACTGATTTTTTAAATTAATAATTTTAGTTCCAATTTTCACCACAAAAAAGGGAACTAGTGAATTAATGTTATACATAACTGTTTGGATGAATAAAATAAAAAAATAATAAATGAAGCAAAGAAAAGAAAGAGACTAATAAAGAAATTAACAGTGTTTTCATATAATAAATATAATGTAGCTATAATTGTATGGAAGGGAATGGCAGTTGCATGGTTAAAATATGGTAAAGATGCATTATGTATTAGTAAAGGGGTGTTAGATTATTTAGAAAAAGTATAAAGAGTAGTATGAAAACATGCAAAAGAGGCAATTCAAAGAGAAATGGGATACTCAAGTTTTTATATGAGAAATGTAAAAAGCAAAATGAAAGTGTTCAGTAGATTTCAGTTTATGAATAATAAGACAATAGCCAAAATAGTATTTAATTGGGTTATGAGTAAAGTACAGGAAACAAGATGGGTGAAAAAGGTAGTACAGTATGCAGAAGATTTGGATAAAAAATTTATGTCAGTATTATTATACAAATGGTAGGATGATTGTGCTAGGAGAATTATTGAGTATTGTAGTGGAAAGGAATGGGATAGAAGAATAGATGAATTAGTAAAGAATACGGAGAACTAATATGAAGAGTAAAAGGAGTTTAAATATATATAGAAGTAAGCAGAATATTGGGTGTGAGATAATATATGATAATAGCAAGGGAAATAGTTTTCTGTTTGGGGCTTGATCAGAATCATTAGCCACAAGAAAATATGCACATAAATAGAGAAATATGAGTATTTAGTCAGCAAGTTGTGTAGGGAAGGCATAGAAAATATTAAGTAATTGAATGCAAATTCCTGAAAGCAGAAATGGTACAAATAATGAAGTTGTGGAAGAATAAATATAAACAAAGTGTTATGCAAAAAGTGGGTTATTGGTTTTTATGCTAGGTTTGAGAAAAGATAAGGGGATTTAGATATAAAGATCATGGAGTTGACAAAGATTATGTTGTGAAAATGTGATGGAGCAGGATAGAGAAAAATATGGGAAAAATTTAGGGCAGGGAATGGAAAGGAAAGGTAAAGTGGTTAACAGCTTTTTCTGGGCATAGTGTCTGAGAGATTCCTGACCCTGTATAAGGAAAAGTCACAATACATTGCATCACATTGCATAACTATAAAACAATGAAGAAAAGCTGAGATAATAGAAGCTGCATCATAACGTGTCAAAACACCTCAAAGTCAGTGGAAAAGTCACAACTATCTGAAATTAGATAACATAATTAATGGATCATCTAAAAAAAATTTTTTTTTACAATTACTGACATATATATTTCAAAACTATATTCATTTTTATCTTTAACTAAATAAAGAATTTTATTTTTGAGGGTAATTTACAAAGAAAAAAATTAAGATATGAACTGTTGTATATGGAAGTAGGCACATTCTAATAGGCGCTCTAGAATTCTTTTTTGACATTGGGAGAGCTGCCAAACAACTAAATGATAAACAATTTTAAATCTTTTATATAAATTGCCTATTAAACTGTTCTGGGTATTTTGTCCAATAAAAAATAAATTTCAAACTTAATCAAAAGTTAAAAAAAATAACACAACAATTAATAAACTAAAAAATTAAAAACAATTTTAGATATTTGGATATTTTATGTTTTCCTGAAGGTTTGTGATGATGATGTTTTATTTGTATTTATGTATTGATTATTTCCATCATCTAATATAAGTATTGAATGTATTTAAAAAAAAATAATTTTATGTAAATATTCCAAATACATTCAACTGTTAATAATAGCACATCAAACAGGTTAGTATATGCACAATGTTTCAAGAGGTATTATTCTACCCTCTTCTTCAGGTGTTGTTGGCCTGATCAATACTAACATGAGAATCAAACCTGGACCCTTATATTCTTGAGTATTGAATTTTAAGGTAATGCTCTAATCAAGTGAGCTATCCTGCCAAAAACAATAGTCAGCAGAAATTTCATATACTTATCTATAAGATTTCTCCTGATTTCTCCACTTTTTCCTAAAAGTAATGGTGATTAGTGGTTTCTATACATTATGTATAGTCACAATAGAATGTCTTATGGGATTCTTTGCCATTGTCATGTGAGCAGCTTCTTTAAATTTTCTTCTTTGTACCTTTTCTTCTCTATCAATATTTTTGTATTTTTCCCAATTGAACATATTTTCATTCATGCATACATAATCTGCTACTTTAGATACATCTGTTTTCTTTTTTCTAATCATCAGTTTGTGTTCGTGTAAGCACTTTTAAATGGGTTGACTGGTCTCACCAATATGCATTTTTACATATTCACATGGTATTTCATAGAAGCAGTTTTTTCTTTGCAGAATTTTTAGTTTAGGCTTTGTAGATGTTAGAATTCCTTGTAGGATGGTATGGCTCTAAAAAGCTGTTTTGATGTTATACTGCTTGCAAATTTTTCTTAATTTATCTGCTACTTTTGGCATTCATGGTACAAAGAAAAAAATTTAAAGAACCTGCTCACTTGACAGTGGTAAACAATTCTGTAAGTCAACTTGGTATAACTATATATAGGGTTTGGAAACCACTAATCAACTTTGCTCTTAAGAAAAAGTAAAAAAAAAATCAGAAGAAAACTCATAGATAAGTATATTCAATTTCTATTGACTGCTGCCTTTGGGAGGATGGCATAGTTGGTTAAAGGTTTCCTTAAAATTCAATACTCAAGAACCTAAGGGTACAGGTTCAATGCCTATGGTAATAATGTCACTGATGAGGTTGCGATACTTTAAGAAGAGAGAATAATACCTCTCAAAACATTGTGCATATAATAACCTGTGTGATATTACTAACAATTGAATGTATTTGGAATATTTAAATGAAGTTAAATTTTTTTAAAAAGACATTCACTACTCATATTGGATGATAGAAATAGTCCAATATATAAATGCAATTTGAATATTTTGTCTGATAAAAAATATTTCACATTTATTGAAAGTTAGTAGAAATGATTACCAAAAATATTGTGTCAGAATACAAGATTAAACTAATAAAAATGATTAAAAAGATGATGGTATAATACATAAAAAAAACAACATTTAGAATTTAGCATACATTAAAATTGAATTAATATTGCAATTGTCAAAAAAAATCTATATGAAAAATATTTATTTTATGTTGCTGATATTATCTGGAAAAAAATAAAACTGTTGTGGTGTCTTCATGGTCTGAAGTAAGAGGGAGAAAAAAAAATTGAAGGGTTAAAAAGTTGAAGGGTTTTATTGACCTCATAATGTGAGATTGGGAAAAAATAAAAAGTTCTGCATTGGTAAATTGATATAAAAAAAAAACAAAAATTAAAGCATATTTTGTCAAACAATTGATAAATGTTTGGTTTTCTAATATATTTATTTAAAAATGTCTATCTATCTATCCCCTATCTATCTAATATGTCTAATTATTTACTTCTATATCTATTTTTTTATTTTATTTATTCATCTACCTATTTATTTATTCATTCACCACTCTATTTATCCAGCCATCTATCTATTCTTCCAACCATTTATCTATCTATTAATTCATCCATCCTCATCTATATATCTGTCTCTTTATATATCCAACCATTTATTCATCTATATCTACCCATCCAACCATTCTATCTATTCATCTATCTATTTCTATCTGGTAGTTTAATTATTTGCCTATTCAACTATTTGGCCATCATTTATTGATCCAACCATCTATTTATATATATATATATTCATTCATCAATTTATATATATATTTATTTATCTATTTACTTATCTATCTATTTGTTTTTTATGTATTATTTATTTATCTATCCAATCATCTATCTATTTGATTATCTATTTACCTACCCATTCACAGTCATTTATTAGTTATCTGTCTATCTATATAATTATCTATAAATTTATCTGCCCATCAATTTACCTGTCTATATATTTTATTATCTGTTTATTTGTATATTCATTTAACTATCAATTTATCCATCTATCCATTCAACCATCTATCTGTCCATCCATTTATCATCTATCTATCCATTTACTTAACTTTTTATATATTTGTGTTTTTTTATGTACATATCCATCCATTCATTGTATCTATTTACCCACCCATATATTTTATCAATCTACTTATCTCCTTGACTATATATCTATTTATCCATAATATTTATCTGTCTATTTGCCCATTCATCAATATATCAACTTATTCTTCTATCAATTTCTGTATCTATCTGTGTATCTGTTTTCTGCTTGTATTTATTTATCTACTTATTTAATTATTTATTAAACTATTTATCCATTTATCAAATTGATCATTTATCCATTAGCCATCTACCTATCTATCTGTTTATATACTCATTTCCCCACCTGCTTGTTTATCTATTTATCTAACTAACCCTTAAATCCATACAAACACTTATATCCATTTATTCATCTAGTCATTAAATCATTTGTATGTCCATCTATCTATTTATCTATCTATCTATACATCTTTCTATCTACCTATTTATGTTCATCCATTCATCTTCTATCTATCTATTATTTATTCTATCTGCTTAACCCCATATTGAGCCACCATCTATTTACTCTATCATCTGTTAATTTATTTATTGAATTAACTATTTATATATTTATCTATTCACCCATAAATCCATCAATATTCTTCTATATATCTCAACATCTATACCCTTTTTTCTTTGTGTCTATATAACTATTTATATAGCCATATATCTATTTAACTATCTATATACCTACCCACCTATTCATTCATTTATAAAATAGAAAGATAAATAGCTGGCTGGATAGTATGATGAATAAATACATATAGAGATAAAAATAGACATACAGATAGACATGTAAGTAACTAGGCAGATAGTTAAACATGTGGATAAATAGATAGCTAATATATAAGTGAATAGATAATTTGATAGATAAGAGGGTTAAATAGATGGATAATTATATGGATAAATATATACATAGACAGAAAACACATAGATAAATGGATAGATTGATGGATAAATAGATAGGTAAATTGATGATTGGACAAATAGGTGGCTAGGTAATCAGTTGATAGCTAAGTTAAAAAGGCATATATATATATTTTAACGGTCACTGAAAAGAGCCTTCAAGATATCTGCTGTACGAGGGCGCCATCTAGGCATTTGAACCTAGAAAAATTCATATAGTAGGCAGATACGCAAATTAAGATCCAAACATTTTTTTATATATATTATTTTGACCGTTTTCCCATTGTCACTAGCCCATGGAGTAGCAGAGATTAATATAATATAAATTCTTATCCAATTATATCTCAATATAAAAATAAATAAATAAAATAAGCCACTGCCAATAATTAACACACAAATAGATTTTTATTAACGCACATTTAAAATTGAGGTATAAATTTATTTTAGATTTTACATTAATAATTTTTTTTAAAATTTAAATTCAAATTATTATTTAAATAGACCGCACAGATGGATATTTCTGAGGGTGAATTTTTTTACCATGACGCATGTATTACTAACGGTCCTTCCATACAAAGTTTTCCCAAAAACAAATCGAGTCATTCACCCCTTAACAGAAGCTTTCCCAAACTTTGGGTCATTCAAAGGGGTAAATGAAGCAACTCACAGCAAAACACATACATATCAGGCAATGAAATTAAACCCTCCCAACTTTAACTCTTTGAACGCCTCCGATGAGGCTCCTCGTTGACATCTGACATCACTCTAACTCAGCCAGTTTTTATATGAAAATATTCGTTAAACACGTATTGAATTCGTTTTTAAAAGTTCTGTAAGATGGTGCCATCTTCCGATTTATTTTACAAGTAAAAAATAAAAAAAAAATGCATTTAAACCTAAACAAAGAAGGAACATTATTTGTGATTGGTTCTTAGCATGCTCTCAGCCGAAAAAGACATTCTGATTGGCTGGAAAGAACAAAGAAACTGCCTGATCAAAGAAAATAAAGAAAAACGCTGAGATTTTCATTTCGAATACGATTTAAATTATTATTAAATTATATTTATGGAAATTAAAAATTATTTTCAGAGAGAATAATAAAAAAACAAAATTATTTTCGAAAAATATTGAAGATTTTAGTACAAATATTGAAGTTGTAGTAAAAAGAAATATTTACTTTTCTATAACGTAAAAGTCGATCTTTTTGTTTATATTATAGCTTTTATGTTGCCGAAATTGAATATTTTAGAATAAAAAAATAGCAATTTATTTTTGAAAGAACTTTCGTTCTCTTCACAACTTGAAAAATTAATAATATACTTTTTATAAACGTATCTGAGTTGAATTTAATATTATAGGTGAATATGTTTTAACAATAGGCTTTTTCTTCAGTTTGTGAGTTGGCCAATTACAAGCTTTGATTTTTACCTCATACAACCAATGATTTAATTAGCGGTTAAAGAGTTAACGTAACTTTTAATTAGAACATAATACACACACACACACACAAAATGAAATGGAAATGATTGCTTAAACATCTGCATAAAAAAAATATATTAACAATAGAATTTGCATTTTTAAGTCAGATAAGAGTTCTTATTTTCAGCTATTAATTAATTGCAATTTTTTAGGAAAGTTCTTATTAAATAGACACAAGAGTTCATACATTATGAATTGAGCAGATTTAGAGATCCATCTTCATGATCACTTTCATAGATTTTGTCAGTCTTTGAAATGAAACCGCTACTTGCCATTCATTTGGTCAGGAACTGTCATCCAGAGGCCTCAGCTGGTTGTCCGGAAAATTAAATTTATTGCAGACTTCCATATCGTGAAAATCTGCAATATAGCTAGTTATAACGATATATTCATAGTCAGCTCTCAGATCCCAATTATAATAATCCTTTGGCTTTTATATTTTTATTAGTCTCTTGTCATCCAATCTTTGGATTCAACTGGCAAGGCATCACTAATCCTTTCGTGTTTCAGTTATGGTCCGTGCTGTCATTTCCGTGCTTGCATTGGTTATTTAATTTCTTTGTATTCTCTTACCATTTAATTTATTTTAAGTGCCTCAAGGAGTTTGCTTTAGAACAATCATTTAATTAATAAAACAATCATTTCCATTTTCTAACATTATAGAAATCAACATTTTTTTTATTTTCAAAGATATCAAATCTTTATATCTTTACTTTTTTACAAAAAAATACTTTCAAATGCTTTTATTTTTTAAAAGTTTTCAAAGTTTCCTATCTGTGCGATCTATATATACATTACACAACTTTTAATTTTCAGTTTATAAGTTAAGTTTTTTTTTTTTTTCATTTTAATAAATCAATTTTTATTCCCGATCTTTTTATTTTAGTTTTAAAATAATGTAAAGGCATATTTATATACCGTTACAATATATATATAGATTGAACCGGATATGTTATCTTAAAGGTAACCATTGGGGAATCAAAACTAAAATTTATAGTTATAAAGCTTTTAAAAGAAAATTGCATTTAAAAATTATGTATTTTGTTATTTTTTTTTTTATTTATCAAGAGTATGTGCCATAACACTTGTACTGGAATATAAATGGAAATTGTAAAACATTTTAATTAGAAATTTTGATTCAGATAAATTTTGTTTTTGTGTTTGTTATTTTAATCTATTTTAAAAGCTGAAATTCATTTTTTAATTTATTAAAAGTGGGATTAAAAAGAAAAGTAAAAGCATAGGAGAGATAAAAAATAGCCCTGATTAAATATTTTAATTAAGATCCAAATGAGAGGTAAAATGATTAACCCTGATTAAAATTTTTTAATTAAAATCTGGTGGAACATAACAATTGTATATAAAAGCTCTGGGATTTTGTTTGAGGATATATGTAACTTTTATATTCGCCAATGATAGGCTGTTTATATAAATCTTTTTATATTTGCTAATTGCAGACTACTTATAGAAAACTTATATTTTTGCTAATTGCAGACTGCTGATGTGATATTTTATGATGTGATATTTTATCTTTGTAAATTGTGGACTGCTGCTAAAGATTGTTGTTTTCTAGGGTAATTGCAAAGAAAGATTGTGATTTTCCAACTGCTAAAGGAAATCAGTTGAAAAGAAAAAAGAAGTGAATATGCTTAAGACCAGAATTAGCAGCCATCCATTTATAATGCAGAAACTACTCACCTTAAAGAATACTATTAAAAGTAAGCAGTGCTAAACCATCTAAAACAAACCCTGGAGCTTGGAATTGTGCTGTCATAAACATGTCCTAAATGCCTAGTTTGAGACTGATCCTGAAGATTACCATCATGCTTCCTGACCAGATAAATGGAGATCCCAAAATTGTCATAATATATTCTCAAGAGAACTAAAACCTTGCACACACTGCTGGAATCAATTGGATGATAAAACCGAAGCTTTGAAGTTAACTGAATGTTTTTCTATTTTAACCAGGGCTTACATCTTTAGACTGTAGATTCAAAGAAAGAATATGAAAAATATGATAGGCCTATGAGTAAGAAATTTGATATTAATAATATTTCTTTTATTCAATGTATTTGTTTAAAACCTATAAATTGTAGATAATTAAATTAATATTTCATTTTTTCACTTTGTCAGAGAGTATATTGCAAATTGATATTTTATATTCACTGTTTTCTTTCTTTTTATATTATTAACTATTGTTAAAAGATTTGGCAGATACTAGTAGTTTTCTTTTTATCTCCTCACCTGTTCCCTATTTTCAATGGAAATTAATTTAGTTAATGTGTGTTTGCATTTCCTACAGACTCTAGTTTTTATGGCTAGCAATTTATCGATTATATAGTCCTGTTTTTATTAAACCATAGAGATTTTGTTTTCCTATAATTTCAGATTATATGAAATCATATTCTGTTCTCTTTGCTGGTATGGAGGTAACCTTAAGGATGGTATTTAGGTGATTTTTTATGAGCATATGACATCCTTGTTCATACCTTTGTGTTATGGGTTAAAGGAAAACTCAATCTGCACTGTTTGTTGACTTCCGTACAAGATCGTTTTTCTTAAAATCTCTAAATAAAGGAAAATTGCAAGTGAAGAGTAGATAAATCGATAGCAGAAAGATCATTATAAAGTCTTATAATTCTTAGATGAGAAAACAAAATTATCTGCCAAAATGTTTAATGCCTATACTCTTGTGCACTTTTATACAAGAAAGTTGGGGAATTTGGGTCAATGGTATATATTTATTTTTGACTAATATTTGTGAATTCAATAATAAGTAAAATTTATCAATAATTATATTGGTTGCGACTAACATTTGTTTCTGTGTCCTGTCTGTCAATTGTCTGAACAATGTTTAAAATCTCTTTCTCTCCCTGAGTCTAGCTGGCAGCATTTATATTTATCAACTTCAACTTTTTGATCACTGTAAATCAAATTTTCTAGGTCAACAGTGGCCTAGTGGTACCCTCAGTGTTAAAAAGAAATTGAGTGTCTGATACCATTTATATATAGATAGGTTGAGAAGATAAATAGATAGAATGGATGAGTGATTAGATAGATATAAGAAAGAATGAATGTATAGGTAGAAAAATAATGTATATAGATAGATATGTGGAGGAGTGAATGGATTGATAAATAAATATGTAGATGTTTCCCAAAAGGAACATCTAAAATTATTTAAATGTTTTTAATTTGTTAATTGTAAATATTGTTTTTGTTTGAACTTTCAATAAATTTGAAATATTTTATTGGGTGAAATATCTGGAACAGTTTCATAGACACTTTTGTTTAAATATTTAAAACTGTTTATCCTTATGTGTGGCAGCAGTGGTTCAATGGCTTCCTCTAACACCAAAAAGAGCATTTACTAAAATGGCACCAATAGGTAACGAGTAAAAACGCTTGAAGATTAAGAAAGTATTAAATAGTAATATTTAAATTATTATATGTTTGAATTTGAACCCAAACATATAGACACAATATTATGTTAAAACATGTCTAAATATATGTGCTTGAATGTGTCAAATATAAATGTGATAATATGGTGGACTATTTCCATTATCTATCATGAAATGTTGAATGTCTAGTAAATTTTAAACTTTATTTAAACATTTCAAATACAAACAATTGTTAGTATAACATACAAATATACAGCAGAGGTTATTAGATTACAAAACATTTCAAGTGGTCTTATTCTTCACTCTTTTAAATGTTGCTAGCCTGACTAGTGCCAATATTAGCATAGGAGTTGAACTTAAACATTTAGATTTTTCATTATCAATTTTAAGGCAGCACTCTAAGGAACTGAATGATTCTGCTAAAGGCAATAGGTTTCATATATTTATCTATGTGGGTTGATTCAAATTTTTCTGATGCTTCCAGTTTTTTAATGCTGTTTTCTAAAAGAAAGATTAATTAGTGGCTTCCAGACATTATGCATTGATGGACTGGGTTGACTTATAAAATTATTTGCCATTGTCATATAAACAACATCTTTAAAATTTCTTCTTTGCAACTTTTCTTCTCATTTTCCCAATTAAACATATGTTCAACAATATACATATGGTTTGCTACTGTAGACAGATCTATGTTTTATTTTCTAATTATTAGTTTATATTTTGTCAATTTCTATCCAGCAGAGCAACAGGGCTCACCAATACACTGCCATCCACATTCACATGATATCCATAGATGCAATTTTTGTTTTTCAGCATTTCAAGTTTAGGCTTTGTAAAAGTTAAAATTCCTTGAAAGGTGGTATAGCTTTGAAAAGTTGTTTTAATGTTGTATTGATTGCAAATTTTGTTTAATTTAGCTGCCATTAAATATGTATGGATACTCTATAGTTCCAATAATGATTTTTTTAATCTATTAAAGGCTTTCTTGATGATAGCTGATAGATAACGACTCTTTATGAAAATTTGCTCTGTAGATCTTTTTATGTTTTAAATCATCGCTTTCTGAACAAATTTCCTTTGCTCTGCTTCATAGTAATAGTATAATTTCATATCTTGAGATTCTGGTGTGATTGGATATATATGCCAAGTACCTACCAGTGTGGGTTGGTTTTTTATAAATTATTTTTACTGTACCATGAGAGGTCTTGTCACAAGAAAATCTAAGAATGCCAATTTTGTTATTATTCTGATTTGAATGAACCTGCATAGATAAGTATATAAAATTTCTACTGACTGTTGCCTTTGACAGAATAACTCAGAAAGTTAGAGTATTGTCGTAAAATTTGATATTCAAGAATAAAGAGGTGCAAGTTTAACTCCTATGCTAATATTGTCACTGATCAGGCCTGAAACACCTGAAAAAAAGCAGAGAATAACCACACTCAAAATTTTGTGTAATTTACTAACCTTGTTGTCTATTTCTGTAAAATCATTAACAATTGTTTATATTTAAAAAGTTTAAATAAAGCTTAAAATTTTATAGACATCAACATTTAATGATAGGTGTTGGAAATAGTCCAATGTATTATCACATTTAAAATACCTTCATCACTAACTGTCAGGTCAATTCTAAGTACTTGATGTAAACCTGATGCTATGTTGAAGTTTAGACATTATGAAAAATTAGGTCTAAAACTGGCCAAATTAGAACATTATTTAACTTTTCTAAGTAAATGTAAATCTGAAAGAATTTTTCATAAGAGTTTGCAATTAAAATCTTCTATTCATCCATTGAGAGCTGAGAATATTATTCAGAGAGCAAGTAAGGCTCTATTGAGAGAAAGAATACATGCTCACATTTTTTGAATATCAAATAAATATGGAATGATTTTTAAGAAATAAAATTTAGATGAAGACTTCACAAGAAGAAGTGAAAAAATTATATTCTAGATTACATGGAAGAATAAAAGAATGTCAGAAAAAAAGTATTGTAACTACCTTGGCACAACAAAAGTCATATAGTAACAAAGAACATATCAATTTCATTAGTTAAACATCTTAGCTCTAAACTTCTTACAGGTGCTAAATTACCTATTCTTGAAAAAGGTTTAAATTTTACCATTATAACATATGCTGTCCCATTATTGGATTCAAAAACCACTGAAGAAGTCATCCAAAAATACCCTTTAAAGCTTGAGAGACATACAAAGCAGAATCATACCTTTTGTGTTATGAGATGAAAGCTATTAAATCTCTTAAACAGGATATATGTACAATCATTCTGTCTGATCACAAAGGTAACACTGCAGATGTAATGGATACAGATGATTATGGTAACAAACTACAAGAATTTTTCATAGCAAACCAATACAAAAAAGTGGCAAAAAATCCAAATACAGAGGTAATGTTACAAGCATTATTCTAGAGGCATCACAAGTATTTCAATGATTCAGAAAAAAAAGAAAATTAACATCATATTTCAGCAAAATTTCTCATCCTTATCGATTATATAAAATTCATAATAATCATGTTCCATTAAGATCTAGTATTAGTTCTAGAAATTTACTATGTCAAAACTTGGCAAGATTTCTTCTTGTTACTTTTAGTTCTTTAGCATGCAGTATTGCCTTAAAATTATCTATTCAAGAAACTAGAAATGTAAGTTCAACTCCTATGGTAGTTTTGCCCTGGTCAGACTAGAAATGTAAGTTCAACTCCTATGGTAGTTTTGCCCTGGTCAGAACAGTAACACCTGAAAAAGAATAGAGATAATATCACTCAACAAATATCACTCAGCATATTGTGTATCTACTAACCTGTATTGTCTATTTACATATTATTACTAGTAATTGTTTACATTTGAAAAGTTTAAATAAAGTTTACAATTTTATAGACATTTAATATTTAATGATAGATGATAGAAATAATTTAACATATTATCTCATCTAAAATACCACCATCACTAATCTTCAGGCAAACGGCAAATGTATAAGTTACATGCATATATTAAATAATTGGTTTTAATTCAAATAAATTTGTTTTAAGTAAAGCTTTTTTTTAAATAATCCAATTAATATTTCTAGTTTAATAGTTTATAAATATTTTAGAGAGATTAAAGTCAAATTATTTTTATCTTTTGTTTTAAAAAGTTTGGAAAATATTTATAATTGATAATAAGTCTTAGTACGAAAGTGTTTGGATTTTTTTAATCTGATAAAGATCTACAAGCAGAAAATGTTAATTAAAAAGAAAATAAAGAACAGCTTTTTTTTTGTTTATTATTCATAGAAGATTAAGATTTAATAATATTTTAGTTATTTTTGTTTACATGTTTTAGTTATTCAGTGAGGATTAAAATTTGTATTCTTGTAACAAAATTTAATTGAATGAGATTTTAAAAACCTTATAAATAAAAGAAATATCTATTGTTAAAGGATTGTAATGATCGCAACCTACAGAAAGAGAAACAGAAAGGGCAGCAAAATTAAATATTGAGCCAGATTGAAGGCAATCTATAATAAAATCAGAAAGAAGAGAGAAACATCAAGTTGAGTGTTTTGTTCCGCATTGTATTAATCCATAAATTATTTCTTTATTTTTTAAATGGTTGAATAAGTAACCTAAAACTTCTTTTTATGGCCGCTGATTTTTGACAATTAACCAAGTAGTTGGCATAACTTATGTTCTCTCAGAAATGTTAAAACTACTGTATCTAATAAATTTATTGAATTAATGATTCAACATATTAATATAATGCAATGGTCAAGTATTAATATGTTTATTGATATTATTTAAAATATATTTAATTAGCATAGTATAAGTAAAATAAAGTTAAAATGGAAATTATAGAAGTGAACAATCTTTTAGCAGTATTATTGAAAGGCAATTGCATAAATGAACAAAAAATAGAAGGCATTAAAGACAATAATCAAATGATTATGATGAAATTGATGGCTAATAATCATCAAATGATGATAGAATTTAAAAGAAAGTGAAAATAAAGAATTTATTAGAAAAATGGAAATAATTGCTTCAGAAAGTTTGAAACTGTTGTACATAAAAATGCTGAAAAGTGTGAAAATCTTAAAACTAAAAAAAATATGATAGAGAAATTGAAAGTTAATAGTAGAGATATGAAAATTGATGGGTATTCATAAAGAGTACACATATTATAGGGATATTATAAAAATATAGCTTGATATGGATATGTCAATGCTCATAAACTCAACATGAATAATATAGAAAAACCTACAAGTAATATACATTTTTTAGAAGTCTTCAAATTTGTGCTTATATTAGAGATAAATATAGAACTGATCTAAATACTATTGACAAGTCAAAAGTTGTTATGGAAAAGTCTAAATAAGTAGCAAGCCTAAAAAAATAAAGTAAAAAGTACTGTAAATATTAAAAGTAGCTGCAAGCTTTGTGGAAACCTTATATAAATATGGGATAAATGCAAGGCAATTTATATGAAAGATAAAAATAATTATAACACTTACAAAGTTTGAATCAGTAAAGTTAATAGTCTGATACATAGCTGAACAGGAGATCAATATTATGCTGTTTAATTACTGTTCATAGAAAAAGGTAAGATTAAATTAAAGGTTAGCCATATTCTATAACATATAAGCCTTATTCCTGAATGTGAATTACTTGGACTCAGAATATGCACCTGGAGAATAGAACTATGTTTGAAGTATCCATTTGTTTGTAAAGTTCCAATGTCTACAATTAACAAAAATAAATATTTTATAATAATAAATTGTAAATCTATTTTGAATCTTGATAAATAAATGATTAACCCACTAAAGACTGCATGATGCATTTATTGATTACTCTGGCTTGCACTACATGGCACTACTGATGGACATTTTTGCTCCTGTTATGAATAAATCATAATAATAAAGTTTTTACAACATGTGTAACATAGTATGACATAAATTATAAGAACCAATGTTATATATAGAGCTTGCAAAATAAGCTCTTAACAAGCTTTGAGAATATCCTCAACCCCAGACATCAGACTTGATTTTTTTGTAATTTTATAAAAATCAAATAATATAAAAAATATATAAAAAAACACCATGGAAGAAAAACAGCATGTGTTATGAATAAATGATAACAACATGTGTTAAAAATAGTATGTTATAATTATAAGAACCAAATAATATAAAAATATATAAAAAAAGTTCATGGAAAAACAGCATAAATGATCAATCATACTATATATGAATTATCAATTGTTTGATCAAATGCATAATCCCTAAAAATGTCTGCTAAGTAATAGAATAGGTTGTTTATTGAGTGTGTTCTGATTGAATTTAATTTTAAAATGTTTCAATATGTGATAAATGCCAAAGAGACTTACAACATTTAGTTTGAAACATTCAGTTGAGAGAAAAGTGATACCAAATACGTATTCCTGATTTTAAGGTACTTATTTTGAAAAATTCATGTTGTTGAAAATAACAGGTATTTAATTTCTGAACTTTCACAAGATTTTGTTGTTACACTTTTTAAGAACTTTCAAATATTTTATTTCTAGCCCTCTAATATTTATTTGAAAAAATTGAAATGTTGGAGATATCAGATGTTTAGTTCCTGCTCATTGCAAAAAAAAAAACTTTGCTAAAATATTTAGCAGAAATTTTATTTTTGGTTATAGGAAATTCCAGATTGCATTTCTTTTTGGCAGCTAATGAAGTAATTAATAAATTTAAATGAATTTTGGAATAAGGAAAAATCCCAATCTTAACTTATTGATTGATTGAATTATTACAACTTCACAATACAAACTTGTTAATGAGAACAAAGTGGATACTTCAAACTACACTAAGCATATTTAATATTGGTGAAACTCAAAAAAAATATGCAATAAGAGAGTTGATTAATTCCATAAAAAATAATATTATTAAAATATAGAAAAAAATAATTCAAAGTAGATAAAACAAAACAAACAAATATCAGTAACATTTTTTTTTTTTATCTTGAAAGAAACAGATATCAGGCATTACCTTCTTAGGCCACATTTAATACACAATATATATATATATATATATATATATATATATATATGTGTATTAAATGTATTGGTATAGATCCATATATATATATATATATATATATCAAAACTACCCCAAATTTAAAATTAAACCAGACCAGCATAAAAATAATATTAAAACACAACCTAAGGTTTCACTGCTACAAGCAGACTTCTCAAGTGTAAAGAACTACAAAAAAAACCACACATTATATATACTATTAAAAACTACCCACAAATCCATTCACTTCCCATCCACCCTTAATATTAAAAGAACTCTTAAATAAGTTAATTGCTTCAGAATAATAAATTTTCAATAATAAAGACTCTTTAATTCTTCTTTTGATTTCATTTCTCTCAAAGAAGACAACCTTAGCTTCATCAAAATCAATAGTGTGGCCTGTATCTTTTTCATGGACATATAAAGCAGAACTAAGATATCTATTTTTAACTCTACTTTTATGAACCTTTATTCTTTCATTTAAACTCAAACTACTCTGACCTATGTAAACCTTCTTACAAAATAAACAAGGAATAAAATATACCACACCAGGAATAGTCTTTCTATCAAAAACTTCTTTTGTATTATTTAATAAATTATTCAATGTAACACCCCTTTTCCAAGCAATTTTCTTATTTCCAAACAATTTACTATTTCTACACACAATTTTATAAGAAGACAATTTAAATGGCAAAGAAATAAAATCATATTTTTCTTTAACCTTTACATCCTTACAAATATTACTATTAAATAAAATACTTTTAACAAATTTATCAGAGTATCCAACACTCAAATAATCTTTATAAAATTGATATTTCTGAAACAAAGCTACCCCACTAGAATTATTTAATTTAATATTCCTATGACAATAATTCCTTAAAGCAGCTACTTTATGAGATACAGACTGATAGCTATCAGGTTTAATTATAGATCTTAATTCTTTACTTTTAACTAAATGACTGCACAATAAACAATTAGTTTCTATATTTCTAATCACCAAAAGATCTAAAAATTTTAACTTACCAAAATCTAACCCCCCTCCTTCTAACACAAATTTTATAGAAGGATCAAAACAATTAAACTCATTTACAACTTCCTTCAATTTATCATTCTCAACTACAAATAAACAATCATCAACATATCTGACAAATAATTTTACATATAAACAATTCTTTTTAATAATAATTTCGTCTTTCATAAAACTAATATAAACTGATTAAAAGAAAATTGATAGATATTATGAAGAAAATGGTTAATTTAAAATTTTTTAATAGAGTAGATTATTTAAAATGCTATCCTAATGATTTTACATCAGCTAAGATGTTTGTGAATATTAAAACTCATAAAGATGGTTTTCCTTTAAGATTTATTTTTGATTTTACAGGTAGTGTTGTAGAGGGTATTTCTAGATTCTTGAATAATTTTTTAAAACAATTTGTTGATTTTGGTCAGTACACAGTTTCTTCTTCTTTTGAGGCTTTTGATAAGATTAATAATTTTAAAATGGAAAGTAATTGGGTATTTGGAAGTTTAGATATTGAAAATATGTATCAGTCTGTTAATAGGTTAAGCAGTATTGATGTTCTTTTGTCTGTTTTGATTAAGAAAAGTTCTTTATCAAAAAATAAAATTAAGGTAATTAAAGATTTGCTTTTGTTATTGGAAGATTCTATGTATTTTACTTATAGAGGTAATTTTTATAAGATTAAGGAAGGGTGGATAATAGGTTATATTATTTCTCCTTTAGTATGTTCAGTTTATATTAGTTTTATGGAAGAGGAAATTATTATTAAAAAGAATTGTTTATATGTAAAATTATTTGTCAGATATGTTGATGATTGTTTATTTGTAGTTGAGAATGATAAATTTAAGGAATTTGTAAATGAGTTTAATTGTTTTGATCCTTCTATAAAATTTGTGTTAGAAGGAGGGAGGTTAGATTTTGGTAAGTTAAAATTTTTAGATCTTTTGGTGATTAGAAATATAGAAACTAATTGTTTATTGAGCAGTCATTTAGTTAAAAGTAAAGAATTAAGATCTATAATTAAACCTGATAGCTATCAGTCTGTATCTCATAAAGTAGCTGCTTTAAGGAATTATTGTCATAGGAATATTAAATTAAATAATTCTAGTGGGGTAGCTTTGTTTCAGAAATATAAATTTTATAAAGATTATTTGAGTGTTGGATACTCTGATAAATTTGTTAAAAGTATTTTATTTAATAGTAATATTTGTAAGGATGTAAAGGTTAAAGAAAAATATGATTTTATTTCTTTGCCATTTAAATTGTCTTCTTATAAAATTGTGTGTAGAAATAGTAAATTGTTTGGAAATAAGAAAATTGCTTGGAAAAGGGGTGTTACATTGAATAATTTATTAAATAATACAAAAGAAGTTTTTGATAGAAAGACTATTCCTGGTGTGGTATATTTGATTCCTTGTTTATTGTAAGAAGGTTTACATAGGTCAGAGTAGTTTGAGTTTAAATGAAAGAATAAAGGTTCATAAAAGTAGAGTTAAAAATAGATATCTTAGTTCTGCTTTGTATGTCCATGAAAAAGATACAGGCCACACTATTGATTTTGATGAAGCTAAGGTTGTCTTCTTTGAGAGAAATGAAATCAAAAGAAGAATTAAAGAGTCTTTATTATTGAAAATTTATTATTCTGAAGCAATTAACTTATTTAAGAGTTCTTTTAATATTAAGGGTGGATGGGAAGTGAATGGGTTTGTGGGTAGTTTTTAGTATATATAATGTGTGGTTTTTTTGTAGTTCTTTACACTTGAGAAGTCTGTTTGTAGCAGTGAAACCTTAGGTTGTGTTTTAATATTATTTTTATGCTGGTCTGGTTTAATTTTAAATTTGGGGTAGTTTTGATTTTATATTGACTAGTTTAGCTTTATGCTTGTAATGTTTATATATATATATATATATATATATATATATATAAACATATATATATATATATATATATATATATATGGCACTGTAGGTTAAATATATGATGCAATGCTTTAAAAAATACTTTTAGATTGTTTGACACATCAATTAAACTGTAGTAATTTGCTATCTGTATATATAGTGAACAATTATAAAGATATGGGTAAGAGATTGTGGTTTCAGTCAATTTATGAGTGCTGGTTTAGCATAAAATGTGCATCTTGGGTATCACAGATCATTTTTTCACCTGCCTTTGATTATATATTTATGATTCCATTTCTCCACAAAGTATTAAAATCAGATAGAAAACAGTTCATACCTTGTATGAGTATGTTGCGCTGAAAATTAAACTATAAAAATTTTATTGATGATGCTTTTGATGTTTATTGTATCATCTTTTAACTATCTATTTTTATATTTTAATTAACTAGATATTTTTATATGTTTAAAAAAAGATTTGATTTGTTTTCTCTGATATTTTTAAACTAAAATTGTGTTTTCAACTTTCAACTGTAATTAGAATTTTATATATCATGTACAAAAATTTTGAAGTAAATTATTAACCACAATCAAATTCAAAAATTTACTGCCAATGGTTTTCCTGTCAAGGTTAAATAATACGCAACTTTTCAATTGCGATGTAACACAAAATAACATAAATATATAGTATAATACTTTCTTACAATTTCAATTCACATTTCAATTAAATTTCATATTAAAAGACATTTAAACAAATTAATATTTTCAGAATTAAAAATATTTCTTAAGAGAGATTTTACAATATTTTTTCTTCTTTTCATTCTTTTTTTTTTTTTTAAAAAAAGAAACTTTATTTTTAAACATAATCTTTTGACATATATTTATTTTCTCATTATTGTATAACACAGAACTGAGATATTTATTTTTATCCTACTTTATAAACTTTCATTCTTTTATTTAAACTCAAAATACTTTGACCTATTGATGTGTATATATATAAAAAATAGAAGTTAAAATATAAAAATTAAAATCAATTAAATAAAAAATTATTGAGAGAATTAATTAAAATTTCCTGACAAAAATAAAAAAAAACTAATTACATTCTTAATTAAATAAATTCCAATTATTTATTTATCAAGCACCATGTTTTATTTGTAATAGTCATAAGGGAATCACTCGGATATATGCTGAATAAATTTTATAAAGCTGAGGAATATTCTCACTTTCTAAACATAGCATAGAGTCGATAAACAGAGCAAAACTCTCCATACAGTATTGCCACCTGTGCTAAACAGAGTAATCAATGGATGCCAGAAGGCTTGTGCATAAAATCCCTATCTAATGCCTACTCATCCAATATCCCCAGACTATTTTCTGGCTTGTGGCCTTCGTCAGTGAGGAGCTTTGGATCTGAGAGCACTCCATCTAGATCTTAGGATCTAATGCAACCCTCTAGCAACCACCTTTTATCTCTACTTAACTACAAAACTATGAGAATGAAATTGAAAGCACAAAAAATATTTTCAATCTAAGCTCAATAGCTTATATAGTCATATGGGTCTGAACTCAGTTCAGCACCCATACATTTTGGTGTCTTTGGCTCTTTTACAACCATAGCCACCACTATCCTATTAGGCAGGATTGGTGTTAAACCATTAAGCATCACATGATACTAGCACATTAATTGTTGATAAACAGAGCAAAACTCTCTATACAGTATTGCCACCTGTTGTAAACAAAGTAATCAATGGATGCCAGAAGGCTTGTGCATAAAATCCCTATCTAATGCCTACTCATCCAATATACCCAGACTAGTTTCTGGCTTGTGGCCTTCGTCAGTGAGGAGCTTTGGATCTGAGATCACTGCATCTAGATCTTAGGATCTAATGCAACCCTCTAGCAACCACCTTTTATCTCTACTTAACTACAAAACTATGAGAATGAAATTGAAAACACAAAAAAATATTTTCAATCTAAGCTCTATAGCTTATATAGTCATATGGATCTGAACTCAGTTCAGCACCCATACATTTTGGTGTCTTTTTGCTCTGTTTATCAGCAATTAATGTGCTAGTATAGGAAATGTGATCATGTGATGCTTAATGGTTTAACACCAATCCTGCCTAATAGAATAGTGGTGGCTATGGTTGTAAAAGAGCCAAAGACACCAAAATGTATGGGTGCTGAACTGAGTTCAGACCCATATGACTATATAAGCTATTAAGCTTAGATTGAAAATATTTTTCAATTTCATTCTCATAGTTTTGTAGTTAATTAGAGATAAAAGGTGGTTGCTAGAGGGTTGCATTAGATCCTAAGATCTAGATGCAGTGCTCTCAGATCCAAAGCTCCTCACTGACGAAGGCCACAAGTCAGAAACTAGCTTGGGGATATTGGATGAGTAGGCATTAGATAGGGATTTTATGCACAAGCCTTCTGGAATCCATTGATTACTCTGTTCACAGGTGGCAATACTGTATGGAGAGTTTTACTCTGTTTATCAACAATTAATGTGCTAGTATAGGAAATGTGATCATGTGATGGTTAATGGTTTAACACCAATCTGGCCTAATAGAATAGTGGTGGCTATGGTTGTAAAAGAGCCAAAGACACCAAAATGTATGGGTGCTGAACTGAGTTCAGACCCATATGACTATATAAGCTATTAAGCTTAGATTGAAAATATTTTTCAATTTCATTCTCATAGTTTTGTAGTTAATTAGAGATAAAAGGTGGTTGCTAGAGGGTTGCATTAGATCCTAAGATCTAGATGCAGTGCTCTCAGATCCAAAGCTCCTCACTGACAAAGGCCACAAGCCAGAAACTAGTCTGGGGATATTGGATGAGTAGGCATTAGTTAGGGATTTTATGCACAAGCCTTCTGGCATCCATTGATTACTCTGTTTAGCACAGGTAGCAATACTGTATGGAGAGTTTTGCTCTGTTTATCAACAATTAATGTGCCAGTATAGGAAATGTGATCATGTGATAGCATAGAGTCTTTAAAAAGATAAGAATGAATCTACCTTATCTTTTTTTATCTAAATGTATATATATATATATATAAGCCAATCTTAAGCATTTAAAATTTATTAATATACAGTGAATGGAATTAAAAATGATTGATTAAGTCTTTCATACTCTCATTTATAAATGCTTAAGATTGGTAAATCATAATAAATAAATCCTTATTTTTTTATATAAATATATATATATATATATATATATATATAAATTTAGGTAAAAAAATAAGGATTTATTTATTATGATTTTTCAAAGACTATCTTGTATTTAGAAAGTTACAGTATTTCTTAATTTTATAAAATTATATAGTGATTGGGTCAGGGTGATTCCCTAATGATTATTGCAAATAAAACATGGCACTAGATAAATAAATAATTAGTTATATGTATTTAATATTACATCTAATACTAATGTGTAGTAAATTATAAAAATTTCATAAATGCCATTTATTATTATATAGTGAGTAAATTGAAATAAAAGTGATTGGTTAAGACCTTCATGCTTTCATTTCTAAATGCTTAAGATTGGCCTATATATAAAAATTTAGGTAAAAAAGATAAGGTTGATTCATTCTTAATTTTTCAAAGACTATCTCATGTTTAGAAAGTGAGAATATTCTTCAACTTTATAAAATTCATGCAGCACATATTGGGGTGATTTTCTTATGATTATTATAAATTCTAATTATAGACAAGATTAAAGTCAGAAAGTATAAAATAGAGAAGAAAGTACAAAGTTAATTAAGATATCAATTAGTGACTTTAGACAACAATAATGCAAATAATATAAAATCCCTCAAAAAAAAAAAACTCAGATTAGCCTAACTAGAAATTCAATAGCTGAAATAAATAATTGGACATAAGATTGATGAGTGAAGAAAAGTGATAGAAGACTATTTGCAAAATATCTGAGATTGAAGTGCAGCTCATATCTGAAGGTCCAAAGGTAGCCTAAGGTGTATACAGGTTGTATTAACTTTACAATTTTTTGATATTCCTTAGGGCTTAGTATCTATAAGTATTTGTATATTTATGCTTTTATTTTATTACATTAATTGTATATATTATATGTCATTGATTAGTGAAAACTTGGGCTTATTATTGTATATAAAATACTAACAAATTAATTCCGATAATAAATGGCTAATAATCATTAATTGCAGAATTATTTATTTAATTATTTATTATTATATGTCTTGCAGTATTAACCTCAAAGTCATCCTCACCCAGAAGATCAACACATATTAGTTGGCACAGCATGACAAACCATTGAGATTTTCAAAAAATTATAATCAATATCAAATAACAATTTTTTCACAGTTCTAGAAACCATTAGAATATCTGAAATTATTAAAAAATATCAAAAATAGTAATTAAAAATTTGTAAGACTATAGACAAATTAGAAATTATTTAAATGATTCTATAATAAATCTTAATTAGGTAAATAATTATAATGTCACAGCTTAATATAAAGAAATTTGACATGCATAGAGCAACTGAATGGCTTTTCTATATAAGCCATATAAAAAAATATTTTGTAATAAATAATATAACAAGATGAAATAAGAATTGTCATTCTATTGTAGCTTGCTGACTAGAATGTAATTCAAATAGTAAATCATTTATGTAGTCATAAAAATCTGGAGAATTAAAATATTAAGAATTTAATGATATATTACATAATAATTTTGATCCCAAATGTGCTAAACATGTAGGACAGCTTTACTTTTAGAATTTCTGACAAAATAGAGATGAAACATCCACAAAGTAGATTTAGCATTGCAAGAATTATCAAAAGACTATTTTAAAAGAAATATTTGGAAAAAGTATTATTACAACAATTTTTATAGAGCATATCTGTTAGAGGCTTTAAAAACAGTTATTGATAGTCATTGACCTTACATATAAAACATAATAAAAATGAGTCTTGACTATGAAACAGTTGTAGAGCAATCAAAATAGCTTGAGATTAATAGCTGAACTATATCAAATAAATGTTAGCACAAATGGATGAAAAAGAAACAATCAAATGTAAAAAATACAGAATGTTAGGACACATGTTTACAATCTGTAAGTGGAAGGTGAAAAATATCAAAATTACAGGAAGATGGGTCATTTTGTAAGAGTTTGCAAAAGTATCCAAAAAGTGAAAAAATTCTCAATTTAATAAGCCAATTACTGGAAAGACTAGCAAACAGAGCTTAAAAATGTGAAAACTGTAAATAATGCTCAAATAATGCTATTAGGTAAAATATTTGACCTACCACTTTTATGAAAGTCAACAGTGCTTCAGAAATAACTTACATGGAATATAAATATTGGAAGTCAATATTATACACTCAAAATAAAATGATTAAGCTAGAGAAAATAGAACTTAGCAAAAATGTAAACAGAAATCCAATTGAATTTTCTGGAAAAGTTATTGTATTGGTACAGACAAATGATGAAATTAAACAGCTGCAAATCCTATAATGGGAAGAGACTGGTTCAAGTCTTTGGGCATTAAAATATAGATTACAAATAATCATGAGAGGAAAACAGCAAGCTAGAACACAAGAAAAGGCTCAGCAATTGCAGAAATTAATTATTGAACAACAGTATGTTTTGAAAGAATTTCATGAACTCTTAATATAAAAATGCTATATCAATATCTTATTTCCAAAGCCACAATGGGATTTCACCAGTGAAAAAATTATGGAGCTGGAAACATAAAACCAAATAATCATCATTATGCCCACTACAAAATTCTATAGAACCTATGTCAGGTGTATGAAAAAAAATTGACAGTACATTTGGGTTAAAGATTCCTTAAAGAGAAGTGAATATCAGGTATAAGAATTAAATTTCCATCATTAAAACAGTACTGATAAAGTCAAAAATATTAACACAATTTCATAATCACAGTAATTGTCCAAAAATGTGTAATACATAATTATTTGCCATCCTATGTATAATCAAGCCAGAAGTTTAATGGAAAAAACAGGGAGCAAACAACTGGAGTAGAAAGGGAAGTATTAAATATAGCATGGATGGTGAAAACATAATAGAAACAACTACTCATGATAATATTAATCTTAAATCAAAAAAGTATAAACCTTAAAGATTGTGGAAACCATTAGAATATCTTAAAGATTACATTATATGAGAGAAAAATGCTTTTTGAAGAAAGGGGAGGAGTGATGTGTACATACATTTATAAAAAAATATAAATTAAAATATATAGATTAACACCAATTAAGGAAAATTTCTGAAAGAAATAATTTAAAAATTTCTGACAGAAAAGCATTTTAAATATTCAAGCCTATTAAAAAAATTTTAACTTTTGCATTTTTTTTCATAATGCCTATTAAATTCATTTAAATCATACTACTAGAATTTTTTTAAAAAGAAATGCATTTACTAATAGTTATTTTTTTAAAATCTATCTTCAGTCTAAAAACACATCCTTTTATAATAGCAAAATAGACAGCTATGTTAATATAAAAATGACCACATAAGAAGCTATTAATTTAGAAATTTTTATAATTATTTTCATAATAAGAAAATAGTATGTAGAAAGATGTTATTCTAAAGAGCTTATTTAATAATGCAATAGAATTACTAGGAATACCATTTCTGAAGTTGTTTATATTCTTCCTTAATTCTATATGTATGTAGATTAAAATATTTTCAGTTTAAATAAAAGTGAATGTTCATAAAAAATAATTAAAAGAATATTTTGATTCTGCAATTAATATTTATGAGAAAAATATAGGCTATATGGTTATGTTTTCATAGGCTAATGTAAGCTTGGCTTGTTTAAAAAGAATGAAAACAATTAAGACATATTTTAATACAAATTTATGATTGTGAAGGTATTGATTTGTTTAAAACTTTTTTTAATATTAAATATAATTGGAGTGCAAATTATTTGGATTATCTTGATAGGTAAATCGTCAATGGTAAATTTTTAAATTTGATTTTTGACAATTATTTAAATATGAATTGGTGTGCTTGATTTATTATATTTGTCATTTGTATAATTATTACAGAAGAAATCAAACACTTATATTGAAAGCTATTAAAATAATAGACTGGTAGAAAAAATGAGTACTAATGGCTAAAGATGTTACATGTGTGAATAGAAAAACATCCTTGAATCATTTGCTTACTTGTCTCCAAAGTTCTCAAGCTATCCTGAATATTAGTATGTGCAGCTAATATATAGATATAACAAGATGTCTTCACTAGATTAAGCAATGTAAATACATTTAAGTAAGCTTATCAAACTATAAATAAATAAGTACATACTGAAGCATTTACCAAAATCCTAATCTTATATTTAAAATTGTCTTAGAAGTCATTTAAGGTTTTGGCTGGAAAATTGATATTAATTTAAGCTACAGGCCAAAGAAATCGTATTACAAATATATTCGCAAATAAGATTACTAAAAAATGGAACTTTATAATGCTAAGTAAACATTTTAATAATATATGATTCATAATATTTTTGATAAGATATGATCTATTCAGAGCTAGCTATTTTAAATATTTAAACCATTCAAAAATAATCACATATAATTTTCAAATTATTTAAATCTATTTACTTATAATATATAGAGGTGGTATTTTTCCACCTCATAATAGTATAGTAGATATTTTTATTTATATCTATTTTAATAAATAAATAATACAAAAACTCTGTCAGATAATGAAAATTATTCTTCACGTATAAAGCTTGATAAACAGAGTAGTCAAAATTCCAAAAACATTAATCATAAAAAACAATTCGCCAAGCGCTTTCAGATACTGTATACCGGAATCAGACCTTGGCAAATTATTTTTTATGATTGTTTTTTTTTCATTTTGGCTACTTTGTTTATCACGCTTTATACCTCAAGAATAGTTTTTGTATCTATTCTATGTTTGTATGTAAAATTTATCTAATTAATAAGAAAATAGATGGGTAGCACTAAGCGCATATATATAGTTATCAAGATTGATTAAAAATTTTAATTATACTTTTGGTATGTTAATGGTGGTGGGGCAGATAAGATACACTTCACTGTAAAAAAATAAGTAAAGAATGTAGAAATTTTATAAAAGTGAATGACTTAAATGTATCTAAAAATTTATCCATAATTCAATGAAAGCCAGACAAGAAATTAGACCTGTAGCAAAACAACAAAAGAAAATATTTTCTTGCTGCATGGCTATTATATATATTCCTAAAATTAGAACTAAAGACTACAAGTTTAGAAAAAGCTAAGTGAAAGAATTGGGGGGGGGGGCTTTTTACTTTGTTTCAAGAAGCTTCACTATGTTTTTTTGGCTATATCAACTGTGATTCTTTCTGGGGAACCCAGCTCTACATCTGCAGGAGCATAACACCACATACAGTGCCCAAAGGCTGCAGAACCATCAGTGACTAGTCAAAAAATTATGTCAGTGTTCAGTGTGGACTTTTGAAAATAATAAATTACATGTAATATTAGATAACCATTAAAAGCACAACTTCATTCCAGTAGAATAATTTGAAAGTCAGCCAAATGAATGCATGAGCTCATGACATTCAATGCTCATTGTATGGACTGGACTATGACAAAGGAATAAGAAATCAATGTCAGATATGGGATATCTTATAATGTGAAATTAAACTATTCTTAAAATAAGACTCAGTACAATAGTTTAGAATCAATAAAGTATATCATGTAAATCAATTTTAACTTACATGTATTATGTAGCTTGCTTTCTTGTATATATGTATAATTTGTTTATTTTTTATATTTATCATGTACTTGATTATTCTTAATATTAAATCATTTCATAGTTCAATGGAGTTAGACTCAGTCTATCCCTTAAGGCAGATTAAAGAATAGTTATTTTATAGTATTATGAGTTGCTAGTTTTCTAAATAAGCTTTGTTGGAAGGAGATTTGGTATTATTGGTTAATACCATTTTAATAAATGCGCTCAGTTCATCCTCTTTCAAAATTAAAAAAAATGTATCTTGTTAGTAGGGTAAAATAATTTAATCTCTATGTTTAGATTAATTTGTTTTTGCTAGCTCATGTTCTGGTGTTGTCTTACATTGATTGGTATCTTAT
Organism: Epiperipatus broadwayi; assembly: GCA_028023455.1. NCBI lineage: Eukaryota > Metazoa > Onychophora > Udeonychophora > Euonychophora > Peripatidae > Epiperipatus > Epiperipatus broadwayi. The sequence continues at coordinate 12,894,775 of JAQFVV010012393.1, read as the reverse complement.
AGTCTCCAGTTTTGTATTGCCAATTCATTATCATTCTGGGAAGTTTACATATACCTCTCAGGAATGTTGGAATATATCATGATATATATATATATATATATATATATATATATATATATATATATATATATATATATATATATATATATATATATATATATATATATATATATATATATAATGTTTATTCAGAGTTGGATTTAGGTTCTATAATAATTTATTGTAAGAGGTTTTGAGGTGAGAAAGGGAATAATTTGGTTAAGAGATTTAAAATATGGATCGAATCACTACATTGGATTATGTTAAGGCTTAGAAATAAATAAAGTTTTTTTTAAAGTAATATTATTATTTAAACTTAATTATTATTTCCAACTATTATTAAAGTTCACCAACCTAGTATTATCTTTCTATTATTAGTAATTTATTCAGTTAAAAAGGGGTTAATAATAAATGTTTACCTGTGATGGGTGTTCATGTACATAAATGATTGTTTTATTGTGATGTATATGATTGCAACAAAAAATAAATTATGATCAGTTTTTGTTGAAATGGTTAATGAGATTATTCCTTCAAGAAGTATAATGATTACTCTTCCTTATTGCACTGCCAAATGTATACCACATAATATTAAATCATCCATGCACTTTACTACTGTTACACAATGCTTTATTTATACAGTTTTGATTGCCTCAGCAATCTTCTTTAGAACTCTTATATCTCAGAACTCTTATAAATTCCTTGTGAGTCTGGTTCCAGGCTTCGGTCTGGTGGGACCAACTAGTGGTCATATAAGTTACACACATGTCAACTTGTACTACCACAATATATAGAATTGATTTGTCAGATGAATGTAGTTAAGCTATTGGCATTGGAAAGTAATTAAACTTTTTTATATAAGAGTTAATTATTGATTATACTAATTTTAAGATAATAATCCAAATACAACAATTTTTTAAGTATTTAAATTAATTAACTTTTTAATGTAATTTTATATTTATCATGTAAATAACAAATTCTTATATTTGTATTATTATTATTTCATTTATTAAATTGGTTATTTTATTAAATTTGCATTTTTTCTTTTTTGTCCATACTTTTATACTATTTATTTTGTTCTTATAATAGAAGCTTATGCATATTCTCTGAGTTGAAGTAAAATGGAAATCGTTTTATAGAAAGGAGTAATAAAAATAAATGCCTCTTTTCCCCAAATAACTTAACTATTACTATGGATGTAGATATTTACACAGCTATGCATATCTTTGAGGGCAATGCATTCTCCTAAATATGACATCTCATCGTGGGTTGTAAATTGATAATATTGTACATAATACTAACTCAATTAAGTCAGTTGTATTATCTATTGATATATGTATAAACTGTTATGGGTTTCATGGCATACAATATAGTAGTGTGTGCATTTAAAAAGGTCTTAATTATTTTATTAATTCTGATTTTGAAGTTAAAACAAGCATGTTTTTATGTTAACCCATTTGCTGTCAAATATTCCAGTTGGCCGAGTGAGGGTAAACTCTAAACCTTTGATTGGTCAATTACAGAATCAGCAGTAAAAATTAATTCATCTTTTAATATTACATTCAATTTAGGTTTGTAAAAAGTATATTAATAATTTGTCAGATTATAAAAGTGAACAAAAGTTTCTTCCAAAATAAATTTCTATTTATAATTATAAAAATATTCGATAGTAGAAAACCTAAAAAGAAAGTTTGTAACAAATTAGAAAGTGCTGCAAATGTCATTAATTTCTTTCTCAATTTATATTAGTGTAAAAGTAAAGAATTTTTTACTAAAATCTTACTATTATTCTAAAATAGTTATATTTTCAGCATATTTTACCATAATACATTATAATATGTAAATAAATGCCAGCAAAATATTCTAAATTATTCATTTTTTGTTTGAAAATGAAATAATTTCTTTCTCAATTTATATTAGTGTAAAAGTAAAGAATTTTTTTACTAAAATCTTACTATTATTCTAAAATAGTTATATTTTCAGCATATTTTACCATAATACATTATAATATGTAAATAAATGCCAGCAAAACATTCTAAATTATTCATTTTTTGTTTGAAAATGAAATAAAGAACTTGGGGTGATAAAACTTGTTGACAGATGTCAAAATTGTTGTTAGCACTGGCTTTTTTTAAAATTTATGTTCATAATTAAAACACCCAGGCTTATTGTATACCTGTGTCTATATATGTAATATATAGGGTATATGAGCACAGACTTTCACATGACCCATCACTCTCCACTCTATCACATATCACTTATACACTTGAACACATATATGTTGAAAAAATAAATAATCACCAATATACATATTTCATGCTAAACCAGCAATCATCAGTTGGTCCAGATTACCATCTCTACATATATATGCTATAAGTGCTCAGATATGTATTAAGTTAGCCAAACCTTACACTTTAATGGAAAGGCTTCGATCTACTCCACACTTCAACTCTTCAACCAGCCACCCAATTGAAAATTTGATTATGGAATGCTCAAAGGCCACCCTGAGGCTGAGATTCTTATCATACCCTTGTAAAAGCAAAGATTTTTTTTACTAAAATCTTACTATTTTTTAAAAATAATTATATTTTTAGCATATTTTTATAAAAATACATTATAATAACTTATCAAAATAATTTATAATATGTAAAAAAATAATTAAAAACACTCTAAATCATTTATTTCTATTTTCAAAATCAAAACAAATAAGTTAGAGTGGTGAAAATTATTAACATGCACTCTTCTTTTGTTTGTGATGAGAACCAACCAATTGGCATCTAGGAAAACCTGCTTTCACCCCTAGTTGTAGATTTGAATGCCAATATTTTTGATTTTTTACTTGAAAAATAATTCAAGAGAGGTCAGCATCTTATTGTACTTTTTAAGCTTTAAAATGAGCCTAAATTCACTATGATAACATTTAAACTGGCAGTTTTAGAGCAAGTTAAAGCTGTGTTCAAGTTAACTTGAAACAACCTGGAAAGGGCTTAAAATAGATATACTGATAAATATAGAATTCCATTATCTATTTTAGAAATGTTATTTTAAGTAATGCTTGTATAACATTTTGATAATAAAATTCCATAAGGTTGTTTTCAAAGGGTTAAAGTAAATTGAAGAGAATAATTAACTTTTTCCAATCAAGATAGTAAAGAGATTTTGCATTAATTGATTTTCTCCCTACACCCTGGCTATAAAAAAATTGAAAAAAAGATTAGAATAAAATTTCTGGGTAGTTTTTAAGAGTTCTTAGAGTTGTCCAGATTAGGATAGAACTACCATGAAGAGAGAATTGAAGGAAAGGCAGTGGATACAATGGCTGCTATTAGTTCACTATGGTAGTTTAGATTTACATAGAAGCAATATTCAGCTTTTCTGTGTTTTATAACCTATATGGTATGATATAGTATACCTGATGTCTATTCAATCTTAGACTAAATGGATAAATTCTAATGTAATCAATTATCTGAATTATATCTTTCCCAAAATGACAACAAGCCAATATATTCTTTTAAAAGAGACCAGATTATCAAAAGAGGCATCAGCATGCTGAAGAATTAGTTATACATAGTGCAGCTGGTGAGTTATTTTAAATAATTCCTTAAAAATGACATTTAAACATGAAACAAGTAGAATAATTTTGGCTTGAGTTAAAGGCATAAAAATAATGAATTTATTCATACAAGATTTTATATTTTATATAAAAAAGCAGACTCCTAAAGCATTTCTAGATTGGAAAACAGAGAAACTCACGAGTATTTTTTAAAGATGTTTATAATTAATCAAAAGTAACCTGTCAAAGATTGATATTATTTTTATTTTTAAAAATAAAATAGAAAAAACTTTTATGAATTTTATATATATTTCAACATGGAATTAATTGTGAAAAATATAACATTTTTAATATTTTTTTATTTTACAAATTAAAATATATGATAGAAATGTCAGTGTGTACTTACATGTCCATCCACACACACATGTATATGTTAAATCATTAATTAATTATGTATTGTAAAAAATGAATTCATTTATAGGTTTATGACAATTCAAATATGTACATAAATTATATTGTATGTCTGTGTGCATATATCAATGTGTGTCAGGTCAACACATATGTAAAATTAACCATCATTTATTATTATATGACAACTCAAATATGTTCATAAATTATTATACCACATGTCTGTGTGCTGATATATAGGTGTTTTATATAAACCTATTTGAACATATATATAAATATAAATAACAATGAGATAATTTATTTTTTGTATATTAATCAAAATTAGAAGACTTAATTTATATGTGTATAGCCATATTCTGCAGACCTTAATTTCATTTTTTTTATTGTTATTAATAAACTGATATTTCATTGTTAGTATTATTCCAGTGAACTTAATCTTAAATAGTTTTAAAATATTACATGTTGCATTATCTCTTGCTTACAGTAATTGTTATAGAGCTTGCATTCTCTGAGCTAGATTCTTGCATAAGAGTCTGTTATTTAAAAGGAAGTTATATTAGTGCTTATGGGCATCAAGTTGATGATCCTGGATTGGTGCAAAGGTGATATCCTTTAGAATCCATGCACTACATTTTATTTAGTTTAGTATTCATTTAGAAAATATGTTTATAGTTGACCAGTAAATTAATGGTACTAAATGGCCAGAGCATTGATGATGATCAGCATATTTTAATATCCCAGCATTATTGTTTTTATTGTTATATATTCTGATGGAGTATTACTTAAGTTTGTGCATCCAAATTAATGTTTAGACAATCTTCCCAAAGATGGCAAGGGCTAAATAGTTAGCCTGGTCTACAGTAGACCCATTTCAAATCCAGCCATTAGATTGACTGTTGATTTATTTTATTGTTTATCATACATGATGATGAATAATTATTATTTTTGAGTAATTCTGGTGAACTTATAGTTAACAAATTTATACTTATTGTTAGTTGTGAAAATGACAGAATGAGATCTCTCATAACTTTTTCATGCTCATTTGTTTAATATTTAATTTTATATTTAAAATCCAGTTGATTTGGGCTGGATGATAAGGAGTCCCATCATCCTAGGAGCATCCCACAAGATTCTTTACTGTTACAATATATCTACAATATAAATAAAATATTATCTAAGTTCATTCTTGTGTAATTTATTCTCTCTCTCTCTCTCTCTCTCTATATATATATATATATATATATAGAGAGAGAGAGAGAGAGATATCAAAATGTTGGTATATATATATATATATATATATATATACCAACATTTTGTCCAGGTCAAACTGGTTATCAACTGGGCAACAAATATCATAAATTAACTGTAGAGGTGCTGTAGACACTGATGTATAACAATAATGAACATTCTGTTAATAAAAAATAAAAATAATTATGAATTATGTAGATTAATGAGTTTTTAAAACATTTTTCAAATAGAAGGTAATTTGCATATATCATCATGTTTGTTGATACAATCTGGTCTTTTAAAGATTGCAATGTCTTCTTTTATCTGACATTATTGGAAAGTGTCACATGTGTGTAGTATTCTCATATTAGAAAAATCAATATTATGACCTATATCTGTACTATTCAGAGATAATTCTGATGATGATGAGTGATTCTTAACTGCATTAATATGTCCATCTCTTTTAGTATTGATGTGATGATTTCTCATACCTGTATGAGAATCTCTACAAATATTGCATAAAATTTCATAAACTTCATGGCCTTCAAGTGAGATTACATCTTTAGGCTTGGATAAAATGGTATTAATTTTTTGGTGACTGGTATATGTTGTCTTTATGTTATAACATCTTAGAATACTTTCAATATTGTCTGTAGTTCCTTTTATGAAAAGAATAAAAACTCTAATCATTATTATTTTTATTTTAATTATAAAGGGTTTGAATTAAGACTCTGTGTACTGTTTTATTATTATAGCCCTTAGCTGACAAAATATTGCTTATATGATGGATTTCATCTTCAAGATTTAGTTTATCTGAAAGAAGGTTAATAGCTCTAGTGGATAGTATTTTTGCAACATAAAAATATTTTAGCTGGATGATGATATGATAACAATTTTAAATATCTGTCAGTGTGTGTAGGTTTTTTGAAAACTGAAAAAGATAAAATATTATTACTTTTCTTGATGACAAAGGTAGTTTTCCATTAGCTTCTGCTTCCATTATAAGTTTAATATTAGGGTGTTTATTGTTTATATATTAAAAAATTATGTAAGTTGTTTTAACCATGTGGTCCAATGATAAATGTACCAACTATGTATCTGAGTCACATAAGCGATTTTAAAGATTCTGAGTCTAAAGCATGAATTTCTATATATTCCATAAATAAATAATCTATTTACTCCAGAGATTAGTGAGTTCATCATATTAACAAATGTCTGTTTATGCTATTGGTTAATATGTCTACTTTAACAAACATTAATGATATATGTTTTTAAACTTAATTCTGGTAATTTTAAAAACTATTAAATAAATATGACAATTAAGATTTTCTAGAAGTCATCTTAAAAAACATGCAAATAATGGCCTCTCACTTGTCTGCGTAGTAGCTTGACCTGAGAGTTATTTGCAAGTTTATTGAATTCTAGCAAATTGTTTTTGTTAAGGATTTTTATAATATATGCATATGAAAATTAATTTTTTAAGAATATCATTATATTAATAAATATGATATTAATTCATTTAGTAAATGACTATCTTCAGATTTAGAAACTAATGACTTTCTGATAACTGTACTTTGTTTTAAATGCTGAGAAGTTAAAACATTTGTCAAAAGATTCATTGCTAATGCTTGCACATTAAAACAATATTATTACATATGTTTTTATGGTTAAAATATATAAAGATATTCAAAATAATAGAGAATTTTTATATTAGCATTATATTTTTCATTGATTCAATTTTACCAGCTTGATTATATTAGAATGCCTTTATAGATAATTGTTGTAGTCATTAATATTTATTTTGAAGATTAAAAATTATTTTATATTTATTTTAATATTTATTAACTCATGACAACTTCCTTATCTCCATTACAAAATTATTCTTAATTCATATTTATACTTCTTAATTAAGTATATGAATATTCATTAATATTACTTTTTTTAAACATATAACTATTGTCAAAGAATACATAAATGATTTATAAAATCCAATTCACTGAAAATCATATCTATTTAGTTAGTCTATACTAATACACATAACCAACTGATAAGCTATGATTCACATTCAAATGTATTTTGAAACATGTATTTTTCTTGTCTAGAGCTATATATTTAAAGAAAGGAAATATATAAAGAATGTGTTATGTGATATATATATATTGTAACACAAGTGAAATATATATGTTAAAGATACACATATAATTGCAATATATATTTTTATTTTAAGAGAAAAAGAAGAAGGAAGTGATTAATTTATTAATAAAATGAAATAGAGAAAAGAAAAAGTAATAATGTAAACAGATTTCTTTTTAAGAAACATAATTGTATCAAAAGTAAACAATTGCATATACAAATTTTGTTTTTAAATTGAGTAAAAGGGATGTCTTAAATAAAGATTGAAATTAGTTCTCCTTTTTACAAATTATAGAAGAAAACAAAAGAAAAATGTATGTATAATAAATATCTGCAAAAATCAAAACAAATATAATTTGAAAAGGGGAAAACTTTTAGATGTAATTAGTAAAAGATTACTGGCTAATAAAAGAATATTAGAACTAACAATTAAATTAATTAAAACCATACAAACTAGTTTATCAATATAAAATAATGAGATAGATAGATTAATTTCCAAATGAGATTATATCAGCAAAAAAATGCAAAAATTAATTAAACAATGTAAGTCACAATAAAGATAAAACAATGTGAGAAGTATAAAAGAGAGAAGAGAAAAAAATTATTAGGCAGTCAGATTATTATGTAGATTCAGAGTATAAGTATTATTGCTATTATTATTAATGCTCTGTTTTGATAGTTTTACTATTAAAAATAATGAAGAAAAGATGGTCAGAAAAGGTTGTTGGAAAAATTGTCCATGTTTCTAGTATGCTCGTTCCTTGACTCATCCATCACTGAAGGCTGACTTAGCACCATGTGGTGCTAAAGAACAGTAGGAGTATTCATCTGGTTTTTGAGACTGAGTTCTAAGCAGCATCAGATGTCTTCAACTTGGACTCAATACCTGACCTGTGATATAAGCTGCTGATTCTTTCCCCCATTGTCAACCTGAAGAATGGAAAGGAAACAAGAAACCATCAATGGAAACCAAAAGGCCAACTAGTTGATAGTCAACAAGTAAAAAGAAAACAAATAGGAATACTGAGCCAATAAAAGTGCCATGTACTATTATAAAATCTAGGTAAATATGCTTTTTATCCCCCTTTATAAATGTGTACATATATATGTTTTAATGAAATGAATTCTAATGGACTATCATAATTATAGCCTAAAATAATCTTTAACATTCTTATGTAAACTTATTATATTATGTTATACTTATATGGGTGTGTGCAAAATAAATATTGGTTGGCTTTATTGTTACTTGGTCAATTCTATCTTTCTATTGTAACTGCATAACTAGTAAATGAGTTTTTAAATAGTTATAGGTATTAGGTAAATGTGCCAAGGTTCCCCCCTCACAACAGAGAAGTGGAGCTGGCTTGGAATATTTTAAGCACTGGACAATGGGCCTGTCATCAGAGCATTTTGGATATATAAACATATATTCTGATGGCACCTGATATTCAGCTCAAAAAAAAGAAAATGCTTTGGATGGTAGGAATATGTGCCAGTTGAAGTGGGCCATGGTCAGCAAATATGGCCATGTTATGATTTGTACAGCTCCATCTGGCCATGGGTATCATTGATAGTTATGCATAGTATTCTCCCATTGGCTTGAAGGGCCAATCCATTCCCATAAGTATCAATTTTAAACCTTATTAAAGTTTTAGATTCCCAAAGATATTAAAGTTATATTTAAAAATTATGAAAGATATTTCAACCCAGATAAACAAGTATATTCAGTGGCCCCAGGTCAATATATGTATATGTTATGTAGTTAAATATGGGAAACATCACAATCTATCATATGTTTCACATAAGTGGAGGCAGCATATGACTTGCACCTAACCACAAGCATAATTGGTCACTGGCTTAATAACTCTGTGAAACATAAACTCATATTTTAAGACAATTTTACAATAATCTTCAAATAAAACTATTTATCTAAAGGTAAAAAAAAGTGTGTTTATTTATTTATTTAAATTGAGTATATTAATTTTGCTATGCAAATAAAAAGTTTTAATAAGATTTTTGTTTTGTATATTTATTCTTTCTAATTTCAGTATTATAACATGTTAGAAGGCATTATTATATTTCATATTCAACTCTGTTACATCAGATATTTGGTTTTGTCTAACATTTTGTTTTACAACAAAAGCTTTAAGAATATGTTAAAGAATATGAATTGGCATAAGTTTTATAAAATTGAGAGAACAAAAGTTCTGCTTAACTGAAAATAAAAAATAATCCCCTTTTTTATGTCTATTGAACTGGTTTAAATGTTTCCAAAATTGTTGAATTGCTTAATGATACAAAATGAATAACCTCAAGAATAATAACTACATTTATTAAACATAAATGTTATATAAAGAGCTTGCAAATAAGCTCTTAACAAGCTTTACAGAATATCCCTAATCCCAGACCAGTTTTTGCTACTGGCTTCCTCAGTGAGGTGCTAGGATATTTAAACATTAAATTAAAAATACCAGGACAAGCCCAGCACTTTATCTAATAGATATTTAATGTATTGGAAGACATATGGATGTCTGAAATTTTTAGATTTTCTACTTAATAGTTATCCATTAGATAAAGTGCTGGACTTGTCCTGGTATTTTTAATCTAATGCTTGAATATCCTAGCACCTCACTGAGGAATCCAGTAGCAGAAAACAGTCTGGGGTTAGGGATATTCTGCAAAGCTTATTAAGAGCTTATTTGTTAGTTCTTTATATAATATTTGTAATACAAGCTTGTTTAAATTAGGTCATGTAACATCAGACTTAATTTTTTTTGTAATTAAACATAAATCAATAAGTATTTGTAAAAGCAATAGAAATGGTAATTTACTTTAGATATTCAAACATCAGAAATGATATTTACTGTCCAGAAGATTTTAACTCTCCAACTCTAACACTCAGTACTAAATTTTATAATGTAAATAATAAAATAATCATTTTGGAAATCATATGTTGAGTTTAATCAAGTTAAATTTAGCTTTCAGATTCATTACTTTACCGTGGCATAAAGTCATGTAGAGCTTTACTTATCAATAAAAATTTATGGACATAATTTAGAACAAACAGCAAAATCTTAGCCAAAATAACGATTTCAACATTTAAATTTTTGTTCAAACAGTACAGTGTGAGTTATATTTAATTTAGAACAACTTCTGATTGTTTTACGTAAATATTATCATGTAATAATAATGTTGACATGAACATAGAACTACATGACTAATGATAGAATTAAAATATCTCAATTTATTACTGCCATAACTTTTCCTAATATTTTTCTTGGGTAATGCTTAAAGAAATTTATTATGCAGTCCTTTTTTATTAGGGTGGAAAAACTGGTATCATTTATGTACTTATATCATAGTATTCATTTGTAAAAATATGACATAGGGTTGTTGCATGCAAGTGTTCAGATTGTGAAGAGCACAAAGGCACTTCATTCGAAAGGGTGCTACATCATCATGAAAATTAATAAAATTTATATGTAAATGTAAATGTTTAGACTTCTGAATTGCTCCATTGTTAGAAATATTTTCTGACTGTAAATACTTTTTGCATAAATATGAAAGAGTTACTTTTTTACTTAGTCTTGTGACAATTGCTTAAAATATACTCTACAGTTATACTAACCCAAACAGATCAATACAACATCACCATGATAATTAATAAAATTTACATGTAAATGTTTAGATTTCTGAATCACTTTTATTTAAATATTCTAATTTATAAAAAAATGACACATTACTATAAAAATATTGCCTCATAATAAGTATGTTAATTCTGCAAAATATTGGATAACAGTTGTATAGTAGGTAATTACATTTATCAATAATATTTTAACAGTACAAGTATAGCATGATTCATATAGATTCTAAAATATGGCATCCTGGGATTGAGTCCAATGGTGCTTTAATTTTTTTCTAATAGAAATATTTTTTTTAATACTGATATTTTTTATGTTTTACTAATCATCTTTTCCATGGATTTCAATTGTTTGGAGTTTGATACCTAGCTAATAACTCAAAATTGGCCTATAATATTACTCAAAAACATGCTGATCCAAATCCAAGGGAAAATAGGATTAAGAAATAACACATAATTTTTTAAAAAGATGTTATTGTATGCCAATACATTTAATTCTTAATAAATTTTGTTAAAATGATGTTATCATTTAATGACACAATTGATTGTCACAACTAAATAACATCACCTGAAACACTAAATGATTGTTCTATATGAAAAGTGGTTAAAATCTATTTACTCTAGTAGAACAAAACCCTTGTTTATTTTTTTAGCCATTAATATAGTCTATAATTAAATAAAAAAAGTGTAAAGTTTGATAATGGCATTCAAAAACTTATTGAATAAGTAAAGTATTAATCCAACTTAAAATTTCTTTCCTTAAGTAAATGTAATGTAAATTCTTAACCCCTAGATATCATTTTGCACAGTATGCATAATATGTACAATACAAATATTATTATACTGAAATAATAAGCACATGCAAAATTAAATTATGAAGTAATATAAATATTTTATAATTATTTGATAAGCTAATTTTGTTAATAAAAAATATAAACAAGTTGTACATGGGAGATTTTGAATTAAACTAAAAGTAACAAACAAGAATTGTTTTTAACCAACTTATTACAATGCTGGTTAGAAATGACCTAATTAATGCTAACAATATTTTGTAGCTTCCAAAATCAAGAGAGTACATATGTAAACATAAAGATAAATTGTAAATAATTATAATTTTTAATGTTCTACTATTTTTGTGTTTTTATTAAACAAAATTGTTTTTAATTCATTTTATTTTAATTTGCAAATTTTATTTCATGGGTTTACTGGAATTTAAGAGGCACAAAGATACCTCTTATTCATACAATGATTCTGTTGCACATCATGAACACATCACAGATATATTGACTTAGAAAACCAGATAAATGCTATGATGTAAAATTGTTTTGTCTTAAATCTCTTGCTGTTTGCTTCAAGTAAACTTGATGATGGCTTTAATTCACTCTAAAACAGACTATTTTTACTTTATCATAGTGAATTTACACTCATTTTAAAACTTAAAAAGTACCATAAGATGCTGCCATCTCTAGAATTATTTTACAAGTAAAAAATCAATAATATTTAAATTTGATGCTACAACAATGGGAAAAGACAGATTTTCCTAGATGTTGTGTTGGTTCTTATTTTGAACAAAAGAAGAGCACCTGTCAATAATTTTCACCACTCCAATTTCTTTGTTTTGATTTTGAAAATGAAAACGAAGGTTTTAGAGTGTTTTTTTAGTATTTTTTTTTACATATAAATTATTTTGATAAAATATGCTGAAAATAAAATTATTTTAGAAATATATTTAAGATTTTAGTAAAAATTATTTAATTTTACATAAAATGAGAAAGAAAATTACTGATGTATTCAATATTTTCTAATAGGTTATGAACATTCTTTTTAGGTTATTCACTATAAAATAATTTTATAATTATAAATAAAAATTTATTTTGGAAAAAACTTTTATTTACTTTTATATTCTGATAAATTATTAATTTACTTTTTACAAACAAAATTAAAATGAATATATTAAAAGATGAATATATTTTTACTGCTGATTCTGTAATTGACCAATCAAAAGTTTAGAGTTTTAACTCTCTCGACCATGAATATTTTGTATGATAAGATGCTTAAATTATATAAATACTCCAAGCAAATAAACCATATAAATGAACATTGATTTGGTAAATATAATGCTGACATTATATATGTCATTCTGTTTGCCTGATTTAAATATTATTGAGTTTGTATAGATAGCTTAATCTTGATCAACTGAGAAGTCAATTTTTCTCCATCAGAATCTCTGAGAGAGAATTTAAGGCTTTAATTCTGATAAGTTTTATTCAAATGTTATATAACTTGTTCTTTCTGTAGATTATAAAGTTTTTAAATGCAAATGTTGATTCAAAAGAGTATCAATATATTATTACTATTTTTACTGACCAATGAGTAAAATTATGCACATACTTCACAAATAAGCTATAAAAACACACTAAGTTCCAAAATTTTTATATACTCACATTTATATCTATATGAGTATGAATTCTGCATGTTTCTATTATTATACATATATATTCTTGTACCAAAACTTTTATATACTGTATTATTAAATTAAATAAGATACAATGAATGATAGTGTTAGTAACAATTATATGCAGTGAATTATAAAAACTGGAAACAGCATTTGTCTTAACTAGATAAGTCGAATAGTTTTATTGTAATAATAGTCATTAAAGACATTAACTTTATAATCACTTCGAACTACTATTATTTTATCATGTGATTAGTTGCTGGACAATGGTCAAAGTCAGCCTTTCCTATGTTTTATTTTTATAATCGTTAAGTATTAATTTGTGAAGCCAATTAAAATTATATTAAATAGGTCTTTTTTAAAAAAGATTTATTGAGCGGAAAATATAAATTAAACGCATATATAATTATCATCAAACTTTGCCAACTTTTAAAAAAAAATCAGTGATTTAGAAACTTATATATTAATTAATAATTTACTTAATAAAAACTAATTAAATAAGTTAGCTCGTTGTTCTGGGTAACAGAAATTTAAATAATTATGTACTACTCATTTATATATGTATATATAAAATGCCAAAAATTAGATTTTGTAAATAATTTATTATATAAACTACATATTTAAATTGGCTATCATTTTTATTGAATACCTTTCTAATATCACATAACCTGTAGATAAAATAAATAATTGAAAATTTTTTAAAAATGAATTTTTTTTGTTATGTAAGTGAATTGTTTTCCAGGTATGTCCAGAAGCCCATGCATATGATTTTCCATTTATTAAACTTTTTTATTGACCATTGTAATAAAATAGGCAACGATAACCATGGATTAATCACTTGTAAAGATATAATACTTTCTCCATCATTAGTGATGATCACCTTACCATATATTGCAATCTTAATTTATTTTTAACAGTTAGTACATACCCACACTTATATCCAATCCAGATTAATCATGGACTTTTATCTTTTAGCAGCAAATAGCTAAATAGCATAAAAACATGTTCTTGTAGCTTTGAAATAATTAAACAAAAAAATACGTTTTCACAACTCATTTGTATGAAGTATTATCTGTATACAAGAATAATATTTAGTATTTCTTATCAATTTATAAACCACAATGCAATAATCTATAGCAACATATATGTAATATTTAAATACATGTATATTATATATACTTTAAGCTAGATGTAATTAGAAGGGATTTGAACCGAGTCATTCAAGCTCCCTTTAGTCATCCACTCCATCTTATGCAATTAATACACATGACCACATTGATTCTTTTCACATGTATGTCATTATGTGTATTGGTTGTCTAAGATGAAGTGGATGACTAAAAAGAGTTTGAAAGATTAGGTTCAAATCCCCTCTAATTACAAATATATATGTAATAAATAAATGTGTTAAGAAGAACTTAATTTGGAAACTCCTGTATATATAGATAAAAAAGACATATCCAAGTTCTTTGTTAACTGGACCACCTTTGCATAAAATGCATAAAGAGTGTTATTTTATGAATTATTGTAGAGGTGATACAAACAATAACATAGGAATAAAATTAGCACTTCATCCAATAAAAAAAGCAAACACAGAAATTATATTTGTATTTCTAAGTTGGACTATTTCCACCATCTAAATATATATTGATAGTCTTTAGAAAAAATTTTAAACTTTATTTAAATTTTCAACTTACATTCAACTGTTAGCAACAGCACACAGGTTACTATACATCCAATGTTTCAAATGATATTAATCTCTCTTTTTCATGTATTTCTGGCCTGACTAGTGATAATGCTAGCATAAAAATAAATTATGAAAGAGAGAAGTAACCACAGATGAATAAAATTAACAGATATTTTGATTAATGGCTTTTAAAATTTTTATTAAAATGTGGGGTAATTTACAAGTATTATCACATTCATTAATCCAATCTGTGTTTTTAAAACAATAGTTTTTCTGATTTTTTTGCTGGTAATTGAAAAATCCAAATTATGACCAGTATCTATAATAGAGAGAGAAAATGCTGGGAATAATATATTAGCATCTTCATATTTTCAAAGGCACTACAAACTTCTTATGAGATTTTCACTTCATGATCTCCTTACTTATTCTTTGACTAATAGAATCTGTTTATCTTATAGCATTTCAGAACAGATTCAATAGTAACTGTAATTTATATGAGGAACAGAAACTCTAATAATTTATTGTGCTTTAAAGTCATTAATTAAAACACCTGTTGGCTTTATATTAGACTATTCTTCCACTGTCACTTCCACTTTTATATTTTATTTTTACATTTTTATTTACAACTCCTAAACTCACTCCACTCACAACTTTGATAGCATCCACCTCAGATAAATACAATAATGAATATTACTAATCATTTACTAAACTAGAGATTATCTCTAGCACAGATATAAACTTTAAACATAAGTTAAAAATAAATATATATGATGCTTTAAATTTTAAACATATATTCACCTTTCTCTTTTCCATGTGTAATATATTTTCAGATATATTTAATAACTTCAATACTTCCCCATTCTTTTTAAATTTATATCTTGATTTTCAAATGCTTTTGCTTGCAGTGCCATTAGAATGGGTTTTAACATTAGAATTTCTTAACTGGTTCATAATAGAAGCAATCAAGCCAAGCATTGATATGTACTGTTAATTATACATTTATAAATTTAGATATTTTTTATATCCATTTCCTATAAAAAGCTTCATTTTAACACATACATATATAAAGAAAGTATGTTCTTGAATTCATCAAAAATAAATTTTCTGATGAATTTTCTGATAATAGTTGCATTATTAATGACTTGATTAAAAATATTTGACATTTTGTGATTGGGTGACTAATAAATTGAATATTAAATATCAGAAAAAATTGTGTGCTTTCTAGATCATAAATCCTGTCAGGCAAAAAAATGAAAGAATAATTTGTGGATTAAAACTGCAAAAGAAATTAATCCACTGTCTACTAATCATGGTCATTTTAAATCCAGGATTTTGATACAGTTTAAAATAACATGGATGTTAAAATGATGTAATAATTATATTTAAACAGTGTCCATATTGCTGAAAATATTTTGATATTTTTAAAAATGATATGTGAATTTGTGTGGATTCTTTTAGTGATATATCCATTTTACTGACACATTTAAAACTGGGTAGAAATGTAACTAATTTGATGAATTATTTATCTGTTAAAAATAAAAATGAAGGAACATTGGTCTTCTGGGCCCACCAAGTAGCTACAGGTCATGTATTCGAACCCAGTTCTGTCCAAATAATTTGCACATAAAAGAGTGATGCCAAAAGAAAAGTCAAAGAAGTTTTTTATATAGCAAATTATCTCAGTGCCATTAATAGAAGAGAGGCATTCTTTGCTCTCTCCAAACAATGGACTAACTAATTAAAAATTCAAACTCATTTGCATATGTGTCCAATAAATCACAACAGTCTTCATTTGTAAAGCTATGAGTATAAGATTTGAACATTAAATCTCGAAAACGCTAAGCAGACATATTACATATTATAATATAACTATAGCTTCACTAAAGTATGCAAAAAAAAAAGTCGCATATTTTAAATATCTGTTCTTTATAAACTTAAAAAAAGTGTCAGTGCTTGAGGAAAACTTTTGAAGCATGGTAAAATCATAAAAGTTGAATGGTTTTATGATTTGGGTTGTCATAAGAAGTTTAAGCCCAAGAAATAACAGTTGGAACTGCAATCAGGAAGTTTGAGCTCCAAAACCTGCTACTTTATCATTGCATTAAATAATATAGTGCGAAACATTTAATAATTTACAGCTTGAAGTAAATTACTGAAAGTGATAAAACTTGGCTGCAATCCATGACAAAGAACTCCTGTGACTGCCACTCTATTGCCATGCCAATCCAGTTCATGGAAGCATAGTGATGATATAGTAGCTTCAAAATTATTGGAAGCTGTTAGAAATACATGAATTATAAATATGATTTAATTGTTACAATTTATAAAAATATTTTTATAGAAGACATTACAATAATTATCAATAATATTATTGATTATGCCTATAAAAAGTACTTTCAATTTTATTGAATAAGTTGTTTTCAATCATGGATGAATGCTTACCAAAAATTCAATATTATTTAAAAAATCAATCATTAATATAGTCATTTTGTTTTGCTGGTCAAATACAAGAATGCCATTTCTATATTGGTTTTATCAATTTAGTCAAGATTTTAAACTTGATTAATTCGGAATGTTTATAGTAGTGCTTGAAAAACATAGTTTTTCATGAAAATTTATTTATATTATGAACCTTCTGGAAAAAACATTGTGAGATAGGGAGGTTTTTGGTCACAATAGGCTTGTAATTTTTTTTTAGAAAAATATTTCAAATAGTCATTCAATAGTGATTGGTAGATGGGTAATTAAGCTATTTTTATCTAGAGATAATGTCTAAGACCAATCTGAGTTGATTACATAAATATTAATGCACTGACTATAAAAATAAATAATGTAATTGTAATACAATGCAACCTTCACTACTAATAAAGGAATAAACTGAAGTCATGGCTAACTTTATGTTTTTATATACCTTTTACATGATGATTAAAATAAAGTATTATTATTGAAAAATCTGAGACATTTGAATTGAAAGTGAGTGCTAATTGTCAAACATTGGTGGTCGAGAGGTCAGCGACTGCTTTACAAGCAGTTGTCCCGGGATAGCGGGTTCCTTTCCTGGCTGATGCTATGACATATGAGAGAAAAAATGAGTGCTAATTCATTAAATAGCCTTTTATTGTTGTTAAAATATAACATAAGTTTTTCTTTCTATTTTATTTTTTAATGACTGAAAAGTTATTTTTCATTAAATTTAAAAATAAAATGTAATCTTTTTCTTTTTTTCAAGTAATAAAAAAAAAGTAATAAATAATCAAGCAAAGAGATATTTGAGTATTAACTAAGCTATGACGTACTACACAAGCAGCCGGTAGATACGATCGTCGAAGAACCAAAACAATGCCATGGCAACTGAAACATTGGCATGACTAATCGATAGAAGCGGTCAAGATGTTTTCGTGATCAACTTCGAGATTTTAAAATACTTGGAGTTTTTAGATTTAACTTGAAATAAAAGCATAGGGAGGGGGTCCAGAAATTAATTAAGTCAATCCCTTGTTATAAAAAATAGGGAATAACTTAATTAATTTCTGGAGTCTCCATGCTTTTATTTCAAGTTAAATTTAAAAACTATAATTGTGGTTGAAGAAACAATTATTTTTTTATTTTTAATCCACAGGCAATAAAAGCATTCAATGAACTCTATGAATAGTGAAATATAAAGAACTCTTAGCCAATGGTCTTCATGAAACAGACATCAAAATGTAATAATAGGTTTGGTGATGATTATATTATGATTTTTAATCCACACAATGATTTATAGAATATCTTAAAGTTTGAATGTCATCTATAAAGATTTCAATTTAGTAATTAGCTTTCAAGAAACTCAATTTTTTATTAGCTAGTAATGGGAAAAAATCATTAGCAATTTTTTACTTGGATGACTGTCAGCTTAAAAAGGAGAATTTTGGCAGCTTTTGATAAAAGATAAACGTAAATAGTACACAAACATCAAAGTACTATTACTTAATTTAATAAATTAAAAATAGAATTTATTTTAATTTGTTTTTTTAATGTTTTAACTTACTTATCACTATCACTAATATCTTTATAATTTTAAATATCTAAATATTTTATTTAATTTGAAAGTAAATGCTATATGTTTTATTACTAAATAATTATACATATTATTTCAAGAACCATAATCTTCAACATGCTGTAGAGTCATGTATTATAAGTTTGAATAATCAATGAATATTAGACAATATAGTGATATAAAATCATCATTTTCAGATTTCTAGCTTAAATCTTGAAGAATATGAAGGGAGTAAAAGATGGCTGCTATTTGCATATATATAGTAGTTCTAGTTTTGAGTCCTAATCATCATTGATAAAAGAAAAAAATAAAAGTCAGTGAATCTGGAGATGAGAATTTTTATAGCATTATATTATCTGGATCCATTGACTATTCGATCTTACAGTAGATGACTCTATAATAAATTGCAGATAATTGCTCTTAAAAGCTTAATAAGCACATGACAAGTCATGTGATGTTATTGTTGATATAAATATTATACATAGCCTTTTCATTAAACATTTTATGCAAAGAGTCAAATGAAGGAAAATAATTCCTGCAGAATCACAACAATCATGGACACAAAATAACTGCAATAGAAAAATGGATTTATAAACTCCAATGTATTGGTGTTTTTAACAAGTTAAATGAAAAGGTATTTCTTCATAGGGAAATAACTGTTGCAACTAAATTATCTGCATATAGGCTTATCTTATCTAATTTGTTACATGAAAGTAAGATCTGGGAAGCCTATTAATGTAATATAAAGGCATTAGAAAAGTTTCATTGTAATGAAATTCTGTAAATTTTTAAAACTACAATAGCAAGTTCACAAATCTGATTTTCTTCAACTTCCTGATTATGATACAATAGAGTCCATTATTGTCAAATTACACCCTTATTGGTTTGAACATATAAAATAAATGTAAAATAGAAGATCTTGAGCATGGTTTTCATGAGAAAGACCAATCATATTTACATTATAAAATTTATCCCAAAAACATTCTAAAGAAGATTCATGTTAATATGGTCTCACTGTATGACAGAGAACAGAATAAATTAGAGAGTCACAATTTGAGATGGTGTTGAAATATTTTAAAAGAAAATTTATTTGTTGAAGTTAAAAGACAGCATCTGGAAATATCAAACAAACAGAAAAATGGATCTGGGTGTTCTATATGGAAATACATTTTGATTCATATATTGCTTGCTATAATCATTGCAAATCTCATTTCTAGGTGTATAAATTTGTTTTTAATTTTTCCTCTTGCAATTAAAATAGCCATTTTCATTTGTGAGTGACTGCTACTTCTGATGATAATGGTAAAAAATAATATTAAAAATGTAGATCAGTTACAAAAAGGACAGTTTAACTGAAACACACAGTCTTATTATATACCTGTGTCTATATATGTAATATATAGGGTATATGAGCAGAGACTTTCACATGACCCACCACTCTCCACACTATCTCGTAACACTGACACATTTTAACACACATATATATATATATATTGAAAAGATAAATAATCACCAATATCATATTTCATGCTAAACCAGCAATTATCAGTTGGTCCAGATTACCATCTCCACACATATATGCTATAAGTGCTCAGATATATATCAAGATAGCCAAACCTCATTATTAATGGACAGGCTTCAACCTACTCCATTCTCCAACTCTTCAACCATCCATCCAATAGAAAAAATCTGATGATGGAATGCTCAAAGGCCACCCTGACATATTCCATCATCAGATTTTCAATTGGATGGATGTTTGAAGAGTTGGAGGGTGGAGTAGGTTGAAGCCTGTCCATTAAAGTCTGAGGTTTGGCTATCTTAATATATGTCTGAGCACTTATAGCATATATGTGTGGACCAACTGATGATTGCTGTTTTAGCATGAAATATGGATATTGGTGATTATTTATCTTTTCACCATATATGTGTTCAAGTACATCAGTGTTATGAGATAGTGTGGAGAGTGGTGGGGCATGTGAAAGTCTGTGCTCAGATACTCCATAAAAATAACAGTTTATTGGATTGTATGAAAATATTAATATTAGGCTAAAAATACTATTTAATAATAAAAAAATTCAAATAAATGAAGATGTAAATAATAATAGCGTTATTCACCCACAAAACAATAACTCTTATAATAAATATTCTATGAAAGATAAATGGAAAAAAACCCATACTTTCCAATGATTTGTGAAACATTAATCAAAAATAAAAATCGTATAAATACACAAATATTGGACAGTCAAATAATAAAAAAAAAACTAGAAACATTAATATCCAATTTTAAAATAAAAGACTGACAAAAATAACAGTTCATAATAGAAAAATTAATAGAAGAGATTTTAAGTCAGTTCTATATTTTCACTATTTTATAAATTGCCACAAAATGGATTGTTAAAATAATTTTAATCTTTTATTCTACATTAATGATATTAATAAAATAAAGAAAAAAATACGAATATATATAAAACAATTATACAATTAATTAATAACGGTTCGTTTGAATATTTACAAAAAATTGTACAATGCACGCACATGTACACAGATTATAATGTTATATATGTGTAGGAATATGTGTAAATGTGACTATAAATTATAAGTAAAATATTTATTATTTGCATAGGTATATGGATGTATATATCACTCTATTGAAAACTGATTAAAAGAGGACAAACTGATGATTAGTAAAGAAAAAAAGAGACATATCTAAAGTAGTAGATAATTTATGTCCGAATGAATATGCATACAGTTAGAAAAAGACAAAAATATAGGATAGAATGGAAAAGGTAGAAAAAAGAATATTATAAAGACATTCACATGGTAATGAAAATAATCCAATAAGTCAGTCTAGTGTGATAAGTCATAATACTAGGAAACTACTCATTAACCTTGGCCTTAAGAAAAAGTGAAGAAATCAAATGGATTCTCAAAGATAAATATATAAAATTTCAATGACTGTTTCTTTTAGCCTAGTTGGTTAGAATATTATATTAAATTTAATATTCATGAATCTAAAGCCAGATTCTATTCATATTAACTTATTATCATTGGTCAGAACACCTGAAGAAGAGAGAAAAATAATACCACTCAAAACATTGTGTTATATATTATCAACCTACGTGCTACTATTAACAGTTGAATATATGTGAAAAGTTTAAATAAAATTTGAATATTATTAAATACAATTAACAATTTCTATTAGATAACAGAAATAGTTCACCATATAATTTACAACTAAAATAACATCATTACAAACTTTCCGACAAACACACACTCATCTTTGGTCATAAAAAAAAGTGAATACATATATTTTATATAAATCTATTTAATTATAATATAGTTATATAAACATATAATAATATCATATTTCCGTTTACTGTATAATTTATATGTATATATTTCATAAATATAGTAGTGCCAACCAAATATTGTTTTTGAATACGTGTAATGCTGTGCTATAAATGTTCACACACACACACACACACACACACACACATATATATATATATATATATATATATATATATATATATATATATATATTATACAGAAGAGGGTAATACGATATCTTAAAGTAATATAATAGTTGTTTTCAAATAAACTGTGTGGATATTAGTTATTTATTTACATATATATGAGTTTTAATTAAAGTACCATTTTAGATTTCGAATTCAATTTATTAAAGTGCTTTTAATTTTATATTCATTTCTCATTAATTTATAAAATAATTATGAAAAATTTAACTACATCACTTTAATAGTTTTTTTGAAATAAAACTTTTTTTTAAATTTTGAAATGATTTGATAGTACAAAATCAAAATTTTAGATCTGAATTGGTTATCACTGAGAAATTGGCAAAGCATGTATTAACATAAATCTTATCGTTAAATACGATGTACTGTGTACCTAACTATCTACTTACTTACTGACCAACTGACCTCCCTACTTGACTACCTTCCTATCTACCTACCTACCCATATACCTATTCCACCTTCCTCCTTCCCTCCCTCCCTATCTCCCTATCTATCCACCCACATGTCTAACTATTTGTTTATCTGTTTGTTTATCTCTCTCCCTATCTATTTATATGGTTTGTACAATAACATTATATGCTTTATAAAATATCTATTTCCAATAAGTGAACCTAAATTTTCTAATATACAGTTCAAAGGGTACACAAAAATATCTGAAATCATTTTTTGATAACCACATCTGTTGTAGTACATTCTTTTGCTTCTAGATATCACTTGTGGGAATCCTTCTGCATCACTTGGCCAAATAAGATCATTGCATAAAATTGTAGTCACATATAGCACATTTTCATGTAAATGCATTTCAATATTTGTCAATATTTGTAATGGTTGGTTGAAAAGTAAGAACAATATGAAATTTTTTTTTTTAGGGAAAATGTCAGAAAAAACAATGGTTATGTTGAAAACAGCTTACAAGTAGGTTGCTCTGCAAAAAACACAAATTTACGAGTAGTTAAATGCAAATGTCAAATTTACTACATCCTAAAAAATGTTGGAGGGAAGTCCAATGTCAAGAAAATGCTGTTTTTGGATGCAAATGACATTGTTCACTCAAAATTTATTCTAATAATCAGACTTTTAAAACTTACAATTCTGAAATATGTGATATGATAAAATGTAAACATTCTATTTTGTGGCACAGTGAGGAATACAATCTTCATCACCACAATGCACTAGTGCACATAATCTTGAATGTGAAACAATTTTTAATTAAATTTAGCATAGTCCAACATATCTATCAGCCACATTTGCTCAATCTTGCTTCATACAAATTTTTTTTATTCCCTTGAATGAAAAAATGCCTCAACTTTTTTTTTGGACTTAGAAATGGTGAAGAAAAAAAAGCAATGGTGGTGTTAAAAGGTATCTCTTTGCAAGAGTTTCTGGACCATTTCAAAAAATAAAAAATATATTTAGACCAATACATCGCATTAAATGAACAATACTTTGAATAGAATTCAATTTGTAGCAAATCATTTAGTATAATACTCCCATAGCTGCCTAACTGTTAATTTTTATATGTACTATTTTATAAAAAAACATATTGTGCACATTGTTAAAAAAATTATATATATATATACCTTAGCTTTCTACCAAGGGCAAATCTGCAAATGATTTGAGATAATTATTTCAAATTATTTTGTTTATTAATATATTATTCAAGCATCTGTAGCCACTCCTTTTCTAATGATTTTTTATCAACTTTTACATATTTATATCTTTGTCTTTTTCATTTTGTTCCTTTCATTAAATTCTAAACAATTTTTCTAATTTTATATTCCTGTTAAATATTTCTTTTTTGATTATTCTGTTGGTTGTATAAATAAAAAAAAAAGAGGAAAATCTTAAAAACAAACAAAAATAATAATTATAGTTCTTATTATAGCATTACAACCCTCTAAGCCATATATGAGATTTTGCATTGCACCTATTAAAGTTAATAGATAATAAAAACAATCAATTGGTTTATTGCTCAAGAGATTGTTTTGTATTTTTTTGTTTGGATATAAGGGGTTTCATTTCAAACTGGTGTTTTCCTGAATTTTGGGATTATCAACAGTTTTCATTAAACAGTTTTTGAGTCCTTGTTCTGAATAATTTTTCCTTCTACTTTCAGTGAGTTGTGCTTTCCCCATCATTTCCTTTTGTGATGAAGAGACTTGTATTTTTAAAAATATGCAAAATAATTCATGTTTCTCCATTATATTAATGAAAATACAATTCACAAATTTTCAGGCAAAATAATTTTTGTCTTGAATAGATACTAGTGTTCTCATGATGGTTCAATATTTTAGTTCAATTCTCCTTGTATCTGTAGATGAGTTGGTTAACTCATAAGAAAAATTGTCAGTAATTTGTATAGTGCGAGTTTCCATTTCTGTGTTATCTTTTGCAATTGTCTTTTTTCTTTTTGTTTTTCTTTTGTGGGTGTCTACTCCTGTGATGTATTTGACTTGTTTTTGTGTAAGTGGAGAATTATTAGAGTTTGGTTTAGTCCAATGTACTGCAGTTGCATCTTCTAGAGCATTGTTATCTGCATGTGATTGACTATATTTTGTGAATGGGCTGGGGAATTATTGAGGAAGTTTTCTTTTTGATTTTAAAGTGTTTTTTTTTTTTTGGCTTATTTATTGAATTAAAGTCTTTATTTATTGGATTGCCATTTGTTTTTATTTATTTTTTTTTTTTTTGAAATTTTTTTTCTTACAACTGGTTTAAAATTGTCATTATTCTCTGATGATGAGTCATTGCTATCTATGTCATTAAAAATGCATTTTTTTTCTGATTGCCCTGATGAATTGGTATCATTGTTTATTACTTCATCCAGTTATTTTACCTGGTTTATCTTGTTCTTGTGGAGTCTCATTACGAGTGGATTTCAGCATGATCATGTGGATGATCATGTTAGTAACTGATGGTATTTGATTCATTGATTGTTCCATTTCTTTATTAGATGCATTTACAATTCTTGTGTTTTTTTGTATTAACATTTTTTCCTTGTTACATTAATGGGTTTTTGAATTTTTAAGATCACAACTTTTGCAATATCTATCTGGGTAATTCTTGGTGAAATGGTTTCTGGATTTTCAAAAAAAAACACTGAGAGGGTATTTCTCTAAATGTTATTATCGACGGGGAGTAATCAGAAGCATGTAAAGTTGGTATATTGATTGAGTGAACATTTTTATTTAAGGTGATGCTGAACAATGCTGGTACTGTTGCTTTTTTTCAAATAGATATCTGAAATTAAGAATTTTGCTATATCTGTCAAATACATTTTGCAAATCCTGATTTGTAAAATTAACATGATTTTCTAATTTGGCCTATTAGTTTTGTCTGTTTGTTTACATCTACATAACAGACAATTTTATCCTTGATAACTGAACATGTTTCTGGAATATTACTTTTTGAATTATATTATTAAACTCCAGTACCAGGTATCTATTATTAGAATAGTCTAGTACCTTGTAAAGAATTCCTCACATTTTCTTTTCAGTATTGAATTCATAAAATTCATCTGTGGGCAATATCATTATTGTCACATTTTAGTCTGTCATAGCTATAATGAATGTTTTTCATTCATGAATTTTTGAAAAGATTTTAAAATGATTGTTTGTATAGTTTGATTAAACTTGTTTGTGATTTCTTTATGTTCTTTAGCAGTTGATTATCAAATAATATAGATTTTGAATTTGTTTCAATATTTTCAATAAAATTAAAGTTTAAAAATCAGTTATATTTTTATCATTTATTTGAATTAAATTGGTTTCATTATCAGTATTAATTTTAAGTATATTTGCATAAGTATTTTTATTTTTAATTTCAGTGTTTTTATAGGTAACATCTTTAGATAGTCTGGAGCTATTTAATTTTAAACTTACTTTAAGTGCTTCTTTTTCATTAGCATAGGAATCACTTATTTTTTCACAATCTGATAAGGATTTAAAATAATTTTTAAAAATTCCTGCCATTATTCCCTTATCTGTGTCAACATTAAAAATAGAATCTAGATTTAAATTTTTTTTAGAATTAGGTAAAGTGCAATTTAGAATAACAATTTTTTGTATATTCAAAAAACATTTCCAGTTTTAACAATTTTAAATTAAATTAGCTCACAAAGAGCTTACCTTGAGCAGGAAAACTTTATATTCTCATTGATATACTTTTTAATATCAATCTCTCAGTTGTACTATTGTTAATCCTACTTCAAAGAGAAGCTGATGTGAGTGCTTACTATCTTAGAAAAGCACCATCTACTACTACTGCTGCTACTACTGTTACTACTAATATGATAATGATGGCTACTGCTTCTACTGCTGCTGCCACTGCTACTGCTGCTACTACTACTATGACTCCTATTCCTAATACTGCTACTCTCTTTACTTTGCCTACTCCTATTACTGCTACTATTACTACTACTACTATTTTCTTATGTATTTTAAAAACTTATATTGTGTGTATGATTTTTAATACTCAGATTGACTTCAGTGCATAATATTTTGATAATTTTTGCACATTGTCTGTTTCTAAGCTTTATAAATATAAAATAACTATTGTTATTCCCTTTTTATATCATAAAGGGTTCATAGACAAAACTTGTTTAGCCAAAAACTTTCAGTTGGTATCATCAGAATATAATTTGGAAAACAATCATAGGCAACTTAATTACAATGATGTCAGATTGTTTAATTATTTTGTTGCTATATATTCATTAGATGTTGCTCATATCACATTAATATATTTAAAAAATGTTTGCAACTTTAGCTATCATATTGCATATAACTGTTTTTATTTATTATTGTGAAAACCTGTTTAAATTTATTTGCTCTCTATATAAATATTGCACATGATTAATCTTATATAAAAAATCCTTATTTTCTCTGTTGTCGTATTGGTGAATGTACAAATGTTTTTTCTATAAGGCTGTCATGGGTATGAATGGTTCTCTGTAAGTCTGTCATACGACAAATTTACAACCATTATACCATTAATAAATCATGAGTTTTCCATAACTGTCACATATTAAATACAACAGGTATATATTCAATACTTTATATTTTAATTTAGCTTTATTAATATATTGCAGGGTACATTTTTGAATTGTACTAAACAGACCAGGTTGATACAAACATTTTTTTTTCAATTGTGAATTTCTCACACTTATTTATATAATATTAAAATATTTTGTTTAATTTACATTAAATCTTAAAAAATAATAATAAAGCAACCAATTAAAAAAACGATTACATAAAAGACATTTTTATTAAAAAAAACTATTATGCACTGTCATTCCGCCATTAATAACTGTAATTTTTTTACAAAGCAATTGTCCATAATTATTAAAATCTTTTAATTTATATTAAATTTAAAAAAAATATTAAAGCAACCAATTAAAAAAAAAAGACAGCCATTCTAAAGCTGGGTACATTTGGTAAATATATATATATTAATTTTGATAGTTTTTTTATATATTTAAAAAATGTTTGAAACGTTGGTTATTTATATTGCATTTATTATTACTGTTTTGTGTGTGCATCTCTAAATTTATCTTTGTAAATTTATTCACTGTATGTTTTGTATATGATTAATATATATATATATTTTGGAAAATTAATTTTGGAATTTGATAGTTATAATAAATAACTGATCGCACAAGTTTCTTCTTGTTTGGAATTATTTTATTTTATTTATATTTTGTGTAATAAACAAATAGATAAATGAAATGAAATTATTATTATTGTAATTAATTATGATTATTATTATTAAAAGTAAAAAAAATTAAAAACTTGTTTTTCACTGATGATTAAATTAATGAAGTTAGGTTTAATTGATTGGTAAGAAACCAGTTTACGAATCTAACCTACTTTTAATAATATATGTTTATCTTGACGTTTGTTAAAATACAGAGTCTTATTTATTCACAGCCTGAAAGAAAAGTTTTGACCTTTAATTTCTGTATACATTAAGCTATATTTATGTCATGTTTACATTTATTAACTTTTATTTGAACATTAAAAGAAGGCTAATTCTGTCTTCCTTTTTGGATATAGTTTAATAATTATTAATACCATGTTTTCATCTGACCAATATATTAAAACCACTCTGATTTTTCATGAGTGATGGTATAAGAGTAGGCTAATAAAGATCAATGGTTTAAAGAATAATTGATTTATTCTAAGATAAACAATGTGCTTTTTTTAATTTTACTTATACACAGAGACTTCAGATCATCCAGTGAAGTATGGAAATATATATACTGGAAATAGTAAGGAAAAAATTAAAACTAGATGTATGGTTGATACAAAAAAGAGATATCATTAACAACATTGGAAGAATTGCAAGAGTGAAATGGAGTTGAATAAGATGTATTGTTAGGAAAGGTTTTAACATTGAAGTTACAAAGTGGATTCCAAGAGATTATAAATGATCTAGAAAAAATTAACATGTGAGATGAATGAATGAAATAAGAAATTGTTATTGGTATGATGTAAAAAAGATGCTACATATCAGATAAACTGGATTAAACCTGGAGAAATCTTTATCCTAAAATGGATCAATAATGTTAAAAATGGTGACAATATATATGTATACACACAGGCTGCAGAAAGGAGCTTGCTATTAACTGAAAGGAGACCCTTTGATTCTTTTTGGAGGCCTTAAAGAAACCAAGCAGGGCAAATTCCTAATGTCCACTCCATATGTTCTTGTCATTGCAGCTGTTATTACTATGTGATTATTCATATAGTATGCAAACATGGATGGGCTGCTCACCAATGTGCATTATCTAGCATGGTGTGTTTATTGGCTTTTTACCTCTGAGTTTAAGATCAAGAAACACCATGATCATTCTTCTCAGTTGCCTGATAAGTCAGAATGAATGTATATGTAAATGATAAATATTTTTCCAAATAAATATATACAATCATGACAGACAAAAATAAATCATGGTCTTATTGCCAGGAGGATGTAAAGTCACCAACCAAAGACAGCAGTTGGTGGCTGAAGGCAGAGGGTGTTAAGAATCTCTTTGATAGTGGACCCAGGCAACCATTTGATGACAACTTTTTGCTTAGGTACTTACAACTGCAGATCACTTGAAAGTGAAGAAAGATCAGAAAAAATATAATTGTCTTATATTAAATGGGACATTAGTGGACTTTGTGAAGTTAGAAGAAAAGGTAAAGAGACAACTGATTTAAAAAGTGGACATGTACTCTACTATAGAGGCACAAATATTTGAAATTCAAATGGAGTAGGATTCATTATAAATAAAAAGTGGAAAAACAACAGTGTGAAGCTTGATGGTTTATCGGACAGAGGGACAAGATAGTTATATAATTTAATAACAGATACCAAATGCAGATAATCAGGTTTATTCCCCAACAAATTCTCATAATGATGAAGTAGTAGAAGATTTTTATATGGATGTACAAAAGGCTTTTGATCAGAGTAAGCAATATTTTAAAATTGTTATGGGAGACTTTAATGCTAGAATTGGTAAGCAAATGAAAGATGAAAGTGCTGTAGGTAATTTTGGTTATGGTAATAAAATAAGAGAGGACAGATTTGTGGAGTTTGCAGAAAAAAACAACTTTATATTATGAATTCTTTTTTTTTGAGAAAAATGTTAAAAGGAAGTGGACATGAGAACATTCAAATGAAGGTTCAGCAGAATTGGATTATATTTTGACTAATAGAAAATACATATTTCAAGATTGTAATGTTCTTAATAAATTTAATACAGGAAGTGATCATTGATTAGTAAGATGTAAGATACATGTTAATGCAAAACTAGAGAGACAAAAATTATTAAAAAAACAATATTTACAGTTGATATTCCCAATGTTCAGAAACATTCTAATGAATTTAAATTAGAACTTACAAATCGGTTTCAAGTATTAGTAGATTTTGATCTTGAATCAGATTTGAATGAAATTAATATGAAAATAATTGATACACTTTTAAAAATTGCAACAAAGATAGATGGTAGAAAAAAGCAGCAATTGACCAATAAAATTTCTATTGAGACTAGCAAATTTATGAAGAAAAGAAGGAATATAAAAATATACAAAAATGATTTATTAAAAAGAGTTAAATATCTCAAATTTTGTAAAAAGTGGTATGAAAAAGAGTTGAAAATGATATAAGAAAGTATAACTGTGAACTAAAAGTGTAAAACAATATTTTGGTATTGTTAGGAAATTTATATCTGCAAAAAAATAAGATGCAATTATTACTAAAAAAAAGTGATGACATCATGAAATGGGTAGAAGACTTCAATCAATAATTATATAGTAATAAAGAATTATATCTTCCAAATTGCCCAGAATTTTAAATGAAGAAGTGAAACATGCAATTAAATTTATGAAGAAAGAAAAGGCTTCAGGTAATTAAAAGAAGCAGGTGAAGAAATATAATTTTTTTTTTTTTTTAGCAAAGTTATATACCAAATATCTAAATTATAAAGATCTACCAGATGATTGCAAGAATGTAGTATTAATATTAATATTTCAAAAAAATGTGATAAAGAAGATATTAGAAATTACAGTCCTATGAGCCTTTTATCAGTTTTATACAAAATTTTTACCAAGATAATTACAACTCGTCTACAGAGAACATTGGATTTCTACCAATCAAGAGAACAAGCTGAATTTAAAAGTGGTTTTAGTACAGTAGATTGTATCCAGGTATTGAGAGAAGTTATAGAAAGGACAAATGGATATGAGTTGCCATTATGTTTTGGATCTGTAGATTATGAAAAGGCATTTTATTTTATAAACATTTCTTCGGTGATTAAAGATCCAGGATATTATCATATTGAATTTAAAAAATCTTACACATTTCACTTTTCAGCAAAAAAACTTTTATTATTGATTACAGTTTTGACTGTATTATATTCAAATCCTGTTCTGTCATATTTTCCTTGTGATAATCATATATATTATATTATATAGTCCTTCTAAATTATTTTCTTATTTATTATTTATTTTTTATTATTGTCATATTTTAAAGAGTATTTACAAAAATGCAACAGCAACAATTAGATTACATAATCATACCAGCTAAGTCAACATCGAGAAGGGTGTAAGACAATGTGACTCCATATCTTCAAAACTTTTTACAGAAGTGCTGCAAAAAGCATTTTATGGATTAAAATTAGAAGCTAAAGGAGTGAAAGTAAATAGAGATTATTTAAGTTATTTAGATTTTGCAGATGATGTAATTGTTTTTGCAAATAATGCTTTAGACCTGCAGGAAATGTTGCAGAAGTTATCAGATGAAAGTAGAAAAGTAGAACTAGGGATAAGTATTAAAAAGACTAAAGTAATGTTTAATGGAATTTCTCAAAATATGAAAATAATGATTGATTATGATGAGTTAGAATAAATTAATAGTTACAAATACCTTGGTCAGATTATTAATGCATATGGAACATGATAGATGAAATTAATCATAGAATTAAACCTGGTTGGAGTGCTTTTGTTAGAAATAACTTGATACTAAAAGGAAATATGCCCATGTGTTTGAAAAGGAACGTTTTTAATAAATGTATTTTATCAGTTTTTACTTTTGGATCTGAGATTTGGACATTAATAGAAGAGCAATATAGAGACTTCAGACCATTCAAAGAAGTATGGAGAGATGCATGTTGAGAGTAATAAGAAGAGATTGAAAACACAATATATTGGTAAGAGAACAAACAGGTGTTATTGACTTCATTGAAAAAATTAAAAGACTGGAGTTTGGTTGGATATATTGCTAGAAGAGTGATAATAGATGTGCAATTGAAATCTTAATCTGGATTCTAAGAGATTGTAAAAGATCCAGAAAAACACATGTAAGATGAATGGATGATATAAGAAAGTTTGCAGGAGTGATGTGGAAAAGGGAAGCTAAACATCTGAGAAGATGGATTGAACTTAAAGAGACTTTCATCCTGTCGTGGATAGAACTTGGAGAGACTTTCATCCTGTCGTGGATTGATAATGGTTAATGATGATATGCACACACACATTGTATTCTAGTTAATTAATTTAACAATTATTAATTAGTAAATATTTTATTTTGTAATTGCTAATTTCTATATTTATTTTAAAAAAATTAATAACAATTAAAATCCAATTAATCTTTGAACGTAAATAACAAATTTGTATTTCATTTAGATCTTTTCATTCAGAAATAAATTTAAAAATTTGTACAGAATGGACTGACTTTCAACATTTAATTTTGATCAAATTGATTTCAGAGGTTTAATTAAATTATAGAGACTTTAAAAATGAGATTAAAACTCACATTGAGTTTTCAGTACATGAGTTGATTAATTATTGATCACTGAAACACGTTTAACGATTAATCAATCGAAGAGCAATTACCTACTAATCATTTTGAAGTGCATATTGATTAACGCTATAGACAAGCCAATTTGCAAGCTAAATGAATACGGTAAAAAATATTGATATATATATATTTATATGGGTTATCCCAAATATTTTAGTGTTATCTTAAGCTGTTTTCTAAGTTAAAAATTTATTGAATACAGCGCCGGAAATGGAATTATGTACTTTTTTTTCTATATATATTTAATGTTATAAAATTTGAACTAAGAAGTATTATTTTTTATTTATTTTTTACTTCTTAGTAGATAGGACCAACAAACTTGCCTTTATTCAGCCACACTAATAATTTAACAATAAGGTAATCAGTAAAATAAATCAATCAATAACAATGAAAGGATTTAGACACTATTTATGCAAATATAGGGGATTTGAACATAGAATTTCAAGCACCCTTGAACTATCCACACTATCTCATGCCACTGATACACATGCCCACACACATGTAGAAAAGATAAATAATCACCAATATATGTATTTCATGCTTAGCCAGCACTCATCAGTTGGTCCAGATTATCATCTCCCACACATAGATATAATCAGTGTTGTTTATATTAAGATGGCAAATCTTCATACTTTAATGGGAATGTTTCAATCTACTCCAACCTCCAACTCTTCAGAAATCCATACCATTGAAAATCTGATGATGAAAAGCCCAAATCCTATGCTTTTGCCAATATTATTATTATGCCCATGTAAATATGTATACTGGTAATTATTTAACTTTTCTACATGTGTGTGGTCATGTGTATCAGTGGTATGAGATAGTGTGGATAGTTGAAAGAAGCTTGAAAGTCTATGTTCAAATCTTCTATATTTACAATTAAGCTCCAGGTATATGAAGAATGCCTGTATTTCAAATCTTAAACCATTTATGCATGTAAATCTGTGGCTGCAAATATATTTGAATACACCTGCAGAATAACCATTGCCCTGTCATCATGGACAATTAACCTATTTATTTGGGCCATCAAATAAAATTGCTATTAATTGGAATATATGATAAATAAATACAATTAATTAGAATAAACTTATTGCCACAAATTGGTAAATGAAAATGGAGAATTAAATTGCATCTTATTGATCAAACACTCAACAAGCCACTGAATTGGCCATCTTATTTTTAACTTACATACCTGACTTTTAAGTCCAGATGTGTCAAGCACTTATAACTAAAACTAAATAATCTATTAATGTTAAAATTACCAGTTAAATAAACAAACAAATCCATGCTTCTGTGTCCGTAAAACATTTATTATTGACACTTTTATTACCTTTGCATATGGTCTCTTCACAACACAATCCCTTTGAAAATAAAATAAGTTTAAAGAAAGTCTATTCTGTTTTGTAATTAACTAAACTCATGTCCATAACAACAATAAAAAATGTTGCTCTCCATTATAATGTTTTTAAAGAAAATGGTAAACAATTAAAAAAATTATTGATTGTCAGTATTGAAGCAATAAATCTGTGATCCAGATTTATGCTTCACTGTTCCAATTTAACTAACCACCAAAAAGGGTTCAAACCCATTCTCTCATGCACCTGGATAATGTAGAGAATCAGCACATACATCTGTGCAATTCTTCCTGGCCCTCAAAAACAATTTAAATAAATATTATTAAATATTAAATTTATAAAATCAATTATAGTTAAAATACATAAATAATAAGAGTCGTGTATGTGCCTTCACATATATACAGTGAATATGTGTATGTGATGTAGTTTATAATATTTTATATTTTGTATTTACTATCAGTCAATGTAATATGACTGCAGAAAATGATGCAATATTTGAGAAGGTTTTGAAGGCACTTAAAGTAATGTAAAGTTATCAAACAATAGATCAATCCATTAGTTTAGTTGAACAAAATCGCTCTATTTAATTAATTTTCATCTTAAATATTTTTAATTGAAATTATAGATATGCAAGAGCCTATCAATACCTTGCATCTTCTATGGCACAAAGACAAGTTGCACTTCCTGCTTATAGAAATCGCATGAGGTAAGTTGGTATCGTAGTGCCAAGAGTGATTTCTTAAAAGCATTCCTAAAAATATTGTGATCAAGTATAAATAGGGTTCATTTTGGACAGGATAGAGAAGAGGAATTAATTTTAAACTCAGTTGCCAACCGAATCCACACTACTCAGAATTTTGATATTAGGACAGTTTAGTAGAGAGACTAAGTTCACCATTTCTTGATCTTTCCAAGATCGTCTCCATACTACTATACCAGACTCTAATTACAAATTGATGGATGGCCTATAATGCAATTCAAAGTGATCTAGGAATAAAATTCTGCTTCCTGCCTCATAAGAAAATGGATCTCTCAAGCAACCATGCAACATCATTGGAAGGTAACTGTTCAATATCATCCTAACGATTCATTGCCTTTATTTAATTCTTTATAAGCTCTATTTAACTTTATTTAATGTAAATTATTCTGGTCATGTAATACCAGTCATATTAATATATATTTAGTCTTTCATTTACAATTCTCTATAACTCTGTAAAATTTACATGTAATCTTTCATATCTATTTCATGTTTGACTTTCATTTTATCCTATAGTGTGATAAATTTCTTTAATGATTGTTATTTTATGTTCAATATATTAATTTGAATTGTAATTAATATGCCAATCCAACCCAGCCCTGTGTACATGTTTATTAACATTAAAAATCCCATTATCTAAGAGATATGTAATTAATTTAAATTATTTCTTATAAGCGCATTTACTCCGAGGTTGAGTAATGATTAAATGATGCTACATGACTAAGGCAAGATAATTATAGTATTGCTATAGTTATTAGGAATATTTATTCACTTCCAGTTAGGAACACTGTGAATTAATTTCTACTTATAATATTCAGAGTAATATTGATGACCATCACTTCTTTTATTATAATAAAATAACTATTAATTTGTAGCATCTTTGAGCATGATGTTTATTAAATTGTATTTTTCTCATTTCAAATGCATATGGGACTTACTTAATGAAGGGATAATATACTCACTTTATCATTTATGACATTCACTTAGTTATTTTAAATAATAATTGTTTCATAGTTAGGGGTTTAGTATATGTCATCATGCCATTATGCCTGATCTTAATTTATATTTAAATTTTAGTTATTCACACGTTGTTAGATGCACTTAATTTCTTCTCAGAATTTCTAGCATAGGTCAGCCTTCATAATTATATTTTGCCTTGTCATTATGGGATTGCAGAAATTCTGAACCCATTTCTTCATTGTTGTTCTGGAAGGGCAGTGGTCTCACTCTAGAACTTTTGAATTGGGTAGTGAACACTTTGTGTGGGATGACCCTGGGACAGCCAGCCCATCATATCCTCCTACCTTCCTCCTCTCCAGATATCACTCTGCCATAAAAGTGGCCATACATTTTACTTATTAGATGATGAAGGGTCTTATCATCTGGAAATGGACTGAATGCTTATTGCTGTCATTCATGCTAGTACCGTTGGGTATTAATATTTTAGATATATGCCTAAGCTGCATCTATAAGTTGTAATGCTGTGATAAGACTAAATTTTTTGTTATTCATTAATTTATTGTATGAAAAATGTCATGTACAAGCATGCACTTAAGCTATTTATCATTTAAGTGAATGGTTCCCAGATGTGTTAATAATTTTTATTTTATTTACGATTTTAAATCCAATATTTGATGTACCAAATCTTGTTATATAAATACGCAAACAATCACATATTTATTTTATTTTACTACAAGCTATATTGCTACCTTTCATTTCATATAATTAACAAATGCCAGAAAGGGCACCAAATACATTGTTATCATATATATATATATATATATATATATATATATATGTTTCTTGTATGATTAAAGTGGCATCAACCATACCCTGACTATACGTATATTAATCTGATTATAATTGCCAACCACAAAGTGTCTGATTATTAAATACATTTTGTGAAGGTCATTAATGATTTATATTCTCAATTCTAAATAGGATTCCTATTATTAAATTATTATGTAAAGCTTATTTAGTTATTATTGGCATAATTAAAACCGCACTATATAAATTGTATACTTATATACATATGTACTCATTCTGCAGTCATGTTATATCATTAAGACATTCCAT
This sequence comes from Epiperipatus broadwayi, assembly GCA_028023455.1. Lineage (NCBI taxonomy): Eukaryota > Metazoa > Onychophora > Udeonychophora > Euonychophora > Peripatidae > Epiperipatus > Epiperipatus broadwayi. The sequence goes on along the minus strand of JAQFVV010012393.1, from coordinate 12,857,544 downwards.
AATAATAACCAATATCCATAAATAGAAAATTAAATACACTTAGTGTGAAATCTGTAAATATAACACATCTGTATGAAAATTATGTTATTTTATAATTATTAAATATTTATATATCAAATTATCTCCTAGTTCGAATCATTATTAATTAAATTCTTGGTTTTGCTTATACAAATCATGCTCATTACCATTAGATCCATTGTATTTGAAATTATGAATCTTTTCATTCTAATAGTCAATAACTTAATTATTTTTTAGCCTTATTTGATTTTAACCTTAACATTCCTTTTGGTCATGTTAGTTATTAGTACTCTTAAGATCTCATGTTTTTTTGCTGTCTCCAGGACTAGAATGAATTAGATTCAACTGTATTACCAGAGATGTTGTTCATAGTGATATAGATTTTGGGGAATGGGCAAATAGATTAGAATTCATGATTGCTCCTGACCTATGTATCTTGAGCATGACTGGATTTGAGGTATTTCTGTTCAGATTCTAGGTCTTGTTGGATGAACATACAAATCTGACTGGTACAGTATCATACATAAAACATATATATACACACCTGGGTCTTATTTTACATGATAGATAGGTTCCTCAGAAAACACACGCAAATGAAATCACGCAAAAATAGACGTAACTTACCTTGAAAAAGGGGGGATACGGACTGTGATTTTTCAAAAATCGTATAAAAGCAAAGCACCAATGTAAAATTACTTTAAAATTTGCGCAAAAAAAAAATAAGGAAATAAAATATGACTAATAAAAAATTTCAAATTTGAAAAAAAATTGATAAAAGACAAACTTTTTTTAACTATAATATTTAATTTTATTCAAAATAATATATTTTTATGCATAATTTACAGTACAGTAATTTACATTTTTTTATACACATTTTAATTATTATCACTATTTGCTGATAAACAGGTTCATTTGCAAACTGGTAAAAAATCAGATTCTTCACAAGAGGAAATACAACTAGCACCAATTTCACATCACATTAATTTCAGGTCACCTTAAGTAATTTTTAAATTGTTAATTATAATTAAAAATCAGATTTTAATTTTTAATTATCAAATTTAATGGTGCCCACTGCCATTACTCACCTTTTAAAAATAAACTTGCAGACACTAAATGATTAATAATTGATTACGTTCTTTTTTAAAAAGCAAAAACAGAATGTGATTTCAAATGCAAAATGAACATGTACAATGTTTGAACAAATTTACATTATAATCTTGTAAAATTTAATGTGTGTACACATAAAATGTGGAAATCATGATTTTAATTTCATTATTGCATAAAATCTTATTATTATAAAGCACTAAAAATATTGAAATTACTAAAATGAATTTCAAATTCCAATAATGTGCTATTACTTTCAATATGACGTAAGTGCACAGAATTTATTATTTAAAGTAATAATGCATTATCGGAGTTTGACTTTCAAAGAAACATGAATCGTGTAACTTCAAAATCGCATTAAATAAATCTGTGTAAAATGAGACCCAGGTGTATATTCAATCAGTTTGTGTGTAATTTAATATCATCAAATTGATTTTGGTTCACAAATAAACCTTCTCAAGATGTTATTTTTAAAGTTAATCATGTGACAATAAATTGCATACAAATCAGTTGTCTATAATTTCAAGTTATATATAATTTGATTGATTAATATATAAATTATTGGAAAATGTCTATAAGAAATTCTATATATATATATAGTAAATGTAAAAAAACTATTAATACTTATTATAAATATATTCTATATAAGTTTCAAATAATTTTGTCAGTAAAAATAATAAAATATATATCTTAATAAACCAGTAGTGCTTTTGATTGTTATAATTCTTATCAACTGTGAAGTAATTCAGAAGTTTAATACCACATGACTTTACTTGAGCTGTGTATGTCCGCATTTACTGCTTGTCTATTTATTATATTATTTTTAAATTTACTTATCAATATTACTTCCTTAATTTTCCTTTTTTATGATTTTTTTTCTTCCATTAATATTTTTGTATTATTTACATAAAAAGTAAATTTATACAGCTGGGTCTCATTTTATGTGGTAGATAGGTTCCTCAAAAAACACGCCAAAATAAATTACACAATAATAGACTTAACTTACATTGAAAAATGTGGGATATGTTCCATAATTTTTGAAAATCGCATAAAAGCAAAGCAACAACATAAAATTACTTTAAAATTTACATAAAAAAAATAAGGAAATAAAGTATGACTAATAAAAAAAAACTTTTTTTATTAACTACTTAATTTTATTCAAAACAATATGTTTTTATGTGTAATTTATTTTACACTTTTTCAAACATATTTTAATCATTATCGCTATTTGACAATGTGCAGATACATTTCAGAACTGATAAGAAATCAGATTCACCATAAGAGGAAACACAATTAGCACCAACTTGAGTCTTGTGTTGTGTTTAATAAGTGCATCAACTGAAAATTTTTAGTCATGGCTTCAAGTCACTCTAAAGTGATCATTATTATAGCAAATTTACGGTCTTTTTAAAGCTTAAATTGTATTGTAAGGCACTGTTGTTGCTGCTCATTTTGAACCAAAGGGAGTGCTTGACATTCGAAATGAAAATGTATATGTTAGAGTATTTTTTCTGTATTTTTTTTACATATTATAAATTATTTTGATAAAATCTGTTGAAAATATAATTATTTTAGAAAAATAGTTAAGATTTTAGCAAACATTCTTTACTTTTGTATGAACATAAATTGAGAAAAAAAACAATGACTTATGCAGTATTTTCTAATATGTTACAAACATTCTTTTTAGATTCTCCACTGTATAATATTTTTATAATTATAAATAGAAATTTATTTTTAAAAAAACTTTTGTTCACTTTCATAATCTGACAAATTATTAATTTGCTTTTTACAAATGAATCTAATATTAAAAGACAAATATATTTTTACTACTGATTCTGTAATTGAACCAATCAAAAGTTTAAACCTTTAATTCACTCAGCCAATAAAAAAAATTTCAGTCTAAAAGTTAATGGTTTTTTGTTGACAATGTAATCAGTGATTAAGCTTTAAGATGATGATTTTACTAATTGTTTATGAAGCTCATGATATCCAGACCTACAACTACATATTTAGCTCTCATTGGAATTTAAGAGCTCATTCATAATTCATGTCTTTAGCAAAAAAATTAATGGCCAATTGATTAGAAAGTTGAAGACTTTCTCGAATCATTTTTGCTGTGAAATGAACAGGTTCCAATTTTGTTTTATTATCTTTTTCTAAATCTTCTACAGTATCTAAATTTATTACCAAACCTTTTTCCAACAGGCATTTAAAATATGTAAAATATAATGTGTGTATATAAACAAAGAAATCTCAATTTTAAGTAAAATATGAACTTCTTTATCGCATAAAAGAAAAGTGCATTAAAAGATATTAAGAAGAAACATGAATCGCATTAAAAAAATCCGCATAAAATAAGACCCAAGTGTAATTACAAGATTTTTCATGTTTAAAGAATATTGAGGCCTATGTAATTAACAATTTACAAGTTTTTTACCTGATTATATAATAATTGATGTTCTTTTATCCTTTTTTTCAGAGGACATCTTCATTCTTTGATTTATGATTTTTTACAACCATATACAATTTAATAAATTATATTACTTCTTTGCATTTTAGGTATAACACTCTTAGAAATATTAATTAGTCTATTTTCATTTGAACGAGCATAAAATAAAATATGTTTATCTTTAAATATATTTTTAATTAATTTAGATTGAACATTATTTACAAATGGCATAGATATCCATTTTTTATTATCTAATTTTATATTATGATTATTCTTTTTATTATTAAACCAATTTAATGTAAGTAAAATCTATTTTCTATCATATCCTACTTTCATAAATTTATGAGTAAAAAGTTCAATATTTTGATTTTATCACTTTTATATTTTTATAATTTATCATTATGATTTAAAAAATATTTCAAACTTGCCATTTTATGCATCATTGGCACATGCAATTTAAAATTAATTTATCCACTTTCTTGAATAGGCTTAATAATCAATTTATTATTTAAGCTAATTGTGTCCCTATATAATTGTAAGTCCAAAAATTATATTTTTCTATTTTGTTCTTTATCGCAGCCTATTTTAAATTATTGAAATTATTTAATTTACATAAAAGTGCTTCAATAACATCAACAGGATCACAAACAAACACATCATCCATATATCTAGCATAAATTTTAATACAATAAAAATCACAAGAACTTAATTTATATTCTTCATATTTTAACAATGTAAAAATTACAAATTTGTGCAACTGTAGGTAGTGTGGTAGTCCATCCTCTACTCATTTTATAAAATCTATCACTGTATATTGTAATAATATAATTACTTATATATTTTAGTGATACAACAAATTTTATTACATGATTATTTATTGAAATTGTATATAATGGATTTACTATTATATATTAATTCCAGTCAATCAAATGATTCATATAATTCCATTACATCTAATGAAGTCATCTTAATCATTATTATTTAATTCTACATTTTTAATTTTATCAATAAATTTATAAGATGCTGCAAATAATCATTATTATTTAAAATAATTTGGACCTTACATATTACAGTAGTATGGAGATTAAAATAAACCTGAGATGATGGAACTCCATCATCATCAACCCAAGTCAAAACAAAGTATAAAATTGAATATAAAAATATATATTCAAAAACTATAAACAATGAATATAGTGAGCATGAGAGGTCAGAAAAAACATAAGTCCAACTATAAGTTCTCCAGCATTACACAAAAGCAATCATCATAAATGATCAACAATAAAATCAAGTCAGATTTAAAGAGGATCTACTATAGACCAGCCTAATTATTTTTTAGCCCTTGCCAGCTTGGGGCAATTATTTAAACACTAATTTGTATGCACAAACTTAAGTGTCAATCCATCAGAATATATATAAAAACAATATTTCTGGGATACTAAAATATACTGATCATAATCAATGGTCTGGCCACTTAATATCTTTAATGTATTGGCCAATTTTACTAAATTAAATAAAATGTAGTGCATGGACTTTAAAGGATATCCCCATTGCACCAATCCAGTGACATCATCCCAATGTCCATAAACCCTGAATATAAACACCTTTTTATCTAACAGAACATTATGCATGAATCTAGTTCAGGAACAAAAACTCTATTACTGTTATTGTGAACAAGAGATATAATAATTTATATTTGAAGATTAAATAAATTCACTGGAATAAATTTAACAATAAAATATCAATTCATTAATAACAATTACAATGAAATTAAGGCATCTGATTTTGAACAATTCAAAAAGAAATCATATTGTGATTTACAAATATATCAATTTATAAATCACACATATATACACAAACAGACATGTGATATAATAATTTATGAACATATTTGTATTGTCATATAATAATAAAAAATATGAATAATTTTAACATATATGTATCTACCTGATATGCATCTATATAAGCATACAAATGTGCCATAATATATAGAAAATTATTATATAATAATAATAAAAAAGTTATTTTTAATAATATATAAATTATGACTGTTTTCAGATATATATGTGGTTGCACATGGAAATGTGTGTGCACACTGATGTTTGTATTATATGATGTTTTAATTTGTCAAAATAATAAAATATTTTTTACAATTAATTTTATGTTGAAAGTATGCATAAAATTCACACACACACACACACATATATATATAAATAACATGAATCAGTTATTAATTAATTCATTATTTAATGGTAAATAAATGTTTTTTTTTTTTAAAAAGAATATTAAATCTTTGACAGACCTTCATAACAGATTTTTTTAACAGGTTACTTTTCATTAATTATAAATGTCTGTTAAAAGATATATACCAGCCAGTGTTTTTTTTAATTCTAATCTAGAAAGATTTTTTTTTAGTTTTCTTTTGTTAATAAAATATACTGAAAACACATCTTTCTTTTTGTTTAATAGTTGTTTACTTTAAAAAAATTGTAATTTTTAAAAATATATAACTGTCATTTTCACTAAAGAAATTATTTAAAATAACTCACCAACGGCATCTTTCTGCATATAGATACAGCAGTATATATATATATATATATATAAAAACTAATTCTTTGAAAAGCTGATGGAATCTCTGTTTATGCTGGACCTTTCTAAACAGTAGATTATCTTATTGTCATCTTCAAGAAAGGTATAATCTTTTGGCATACAATTATCTCCATTTAGCCTAGAATTTGATAGACTTCAGGCATACCACTTAGTACACAATATATATGAGATAATAGAGAACACAAAAAAGCAGGCCCTTAACTTTCACATGAATTCAAATCCAACCATAGTGAACTAGAAGCAGCAGCTATCCTGCCTTCAGTTATTTCTTCATAGTAATCCTGTCATAAACTCGAATAAAACTCTCCTTAATTTTTTTCCAACCTTTTAAAAATAATCAGAGTAAAAAAAAAACAGTAATAAAAAGCAAACCTTCCCTATCTTGATTAAAAAAAGTTAATGATTCTTTTCAATTTAATTTAATCCTATCAAAAACAACTCTATAGGACCTTTATCAAAATACATTATACAAGATATAATTAAAAAGAATTTAATCTAATGAAAATAGATAGTGGAATTTATAATTATCAGTATATCCATTTTAATACAAAACCATTCTCATTTTAATTTCAAAATCAGAATTAATAAAATATTAATTAGACCTTTGAAAATATTTAATTTATAATAAAAAAAATTTTCAATTCAAAAAAATCCTTAACTGTTATTTCAGAATAATATAGAAAATATCTCCAAAATTTTTTGTCTATGTTTATTTCTACTTTTCCATTCATATATATATATATATATATATATATATATATATATATATATATATATATATATATATGTTGGACTATTTTCATCATCTATCATTAAATGTTAAAAGAATAGGAAATTTTAGAATTTTATTTAAATTTTTCAAATACAAACAACTTGTTAGTAATAATTCAGTATTAATATCAATCACTTTTCTTTATTCACTTTTTTTATAATGCATCATGCACTTATTTTACAATGATAATGTTTTCATTCAATGACCCCAGCAATCTTCTTCAGATCTATAATATATATATATATATATATATATATATATATATATATATATATATATATATATATATATATATATATATATATATATATATATATATATATATATATGAATATTTATACATAAACACAGAATTTTTACATATTATACATATTTCATATTATAAATTATTCCTTTTAATCAACATACCTGTATATCCTACCTATGTTTTTTTAATACTCCCTTATATATATACCTATATAAATATCCTTAATCTCTTCAATCATTTTTACATTTATATTAATTTTAATAATTAATTCCTTTTTTATTATCTATTTGTAATATATTTTATAATTTTGGATTCTATTTATTTATTATGCTTTGTTATTCACTTTTAATTCTAATATACATTTTTTTATTTTAAACATTTTTCACTTTTTATTCTAACTTTAACATTATATATTTAACCTATATATTATAATTTTCATGTTATATTTTACCATAAGTATAAGTAATGATAAAAGGAAATTAGAATAAGGATAAAAGATAAAGATAAAAATGAATGTAAAAAAATATAAAGGGGAAGTCACTAGAAAATATAAAGGAAAAACCACTAAAAATTATTAGAAAATTATAAATTTAAACACTGGACAGTTGGGTTAGTTTAGAAGTAAAAGGTCAGTATAAAATATAATAAAAATAAGTTAAAAATAGGTTTAAATTTTTTTAAAAAAAAAATTAAGATTGTGAATATAGTAGTTAAGATAAATATTAGGAGAGGATATTAATAAAATAGGAAATATAGGAAGATGAAAAAATGAATAATATATAATGTTAAATATAATATATTATATTATGTTAGATATAATATAAAATGTTAGACAAGGTGACTTAATATCTCCAAACCTTTTTACAGCAGTGCAGCAAGAAGTATTTTGTGGATTAAAATGGGAAGCTAAAGGAGTGAAAGTAAATGGACATTATTTAAGTCATTTAGATTTTGCAGATGATGTAGTTGTTTTTGAAAATGTTTTAGAGCTGCAGGAGTTATCAGATGAAAGTAGAAAAGTAGGACTAAAGATAAATGTTAAGACTAATATTCAATGGACTTCCTCAAAATATAAAAATAAAGATTGATTATGATGAGTTAGAAGAAGTTAACAAGTATGAATGTCTTGATCAGATTATTACTACAGATTGAAACATAATGAATGAAATTAAACTTGGTTGGAATGCTTTTCATAGAACTAACTTAATATTAAAAGAAAATATGGCTATGTGTTTGAAATGGAAGGTTTTTAATAAATGTGTTTTATCAGTTTTTACTTGTGGATCTGAAACTTGGATACTTAATAGAAGAGCAATACAGATACTTCAGACCATTCAAAGAAGTATGGATAGATGCATATTAGGAGGACCATAAGAAGAGATTAAAAATGCAACATATGGGTAAGAGAATAAGCAAGTGTTACTGACATTGATGAAAGAATTAAAAGTCTGGAGTTGAATTGGACATATTTCTGGAAGAGATGATAATAGATGGAGAATTGAAATCTTAAATTGGATTCCAAGAGATTATTAAAGACCAAGAAAGAGACAACATGTGATATGGATAGATGAAATAAGGAAGTATGTGGGGATGATATATAGAAGAGAGGCTAGAGATCTGAGAAGATGGATTGAACTTATAGAGAACTTCTTTGTGCAGTGGAATGATTATGGTTGAAAATGATGATAATACAATATGAAAGTTAGAATACATAGGTTAAATATATAATGTTATAGAATAAAAAGTGAATATGTTAAAAATAATATATATATATTATAATGGTTCGGGGATGATGATGAAATATCCAGTCTTACCGCATCTGCCAACAGAGTGCCACTAGGCTACTTTGAACCTAGAAAATTTATAAAGTCGACAGATACGTGCTGTGGAGACCGCGACCGCCAGCCCAAGTCACTAGCTCAAGTAGATGCAGAAACTTATATATTTAATTAAACTATATTTTTAATAATAAAGAATAAAAAAACAATCACTGAGTATTAATACTACAAAAAAAAGACTTTGTTTACGTATATAATTAATAATGCACAAACTTTTAAAAAAATAATTTTTATAACACAGGAAGAAATTTGTTTTATTCTGTTTCATTATTATTTTATTTGTTTTTAACTTTTAATTTAAAATTTTAGAAATGTTGAGTATAGATGAGCTACCCAGACCATGCACCTAAAAGACTTTCAAACAATTGATTCCAGGCTAAAAGTCCGCAGCCACACCAATGCTTGCTTCCAGATATATATCAGCAACCAATGCAATATGAACATGTTAGCATAGAATCATGTGACAGAAATGTGCATCTGAACAACGTGATATTATTGGAGAAAACATGAGCTTTAACCAGTATAGGAATGTGCTTCTATCTAGCGAAGGAATCATGTATGTAATAATAAGAGAAAAACACTGCATATGGATTAAAGAGCGGTCTTATCTTGCCGACTAATCTTCTCAATCCATAGAACTGGAATGGGTCAATGGCACAGGAAATACCTCTGCATCCATTTCAACAATATGACTACCTCTCTTTGGGGTCATGCATTCAGTTGGACTCATAGCCCTAGGTGCTAACACACTTCACCTTACATTGATATAAACGTCCATATATCTCTCCACCAGCATTGACACAACTACGAAACAAATAGTCCGAAATCAAAACCCTCTTTAAAAGTAACATATTTAAACTAGTCTAGCAGCTATCTACACTCAACTAACATTTAAATCATTTTATTAATTTAATTCAAAACAAAAATCTTTAGTTTAATTAAGGTTTTAAAATCATTTTTAAGATAACATTTATATTTTAACTTATTTTTTTTTACTGCAAATTTATATAACCTGCTTTTCTTTTTAAATTTAATAATGCACAAATAATGATGTGTTTCTATTTTTAAATTTAAGTTTGCAATTGCAAACCCCTACCCTATTACAAACAGATCTTTTTAGCACGAATAAACAAAAATAAAATACAATACATTTTGAAGAGATTACGTTTTAACTTTAGATCAGAGTTTTAAAATTGCAAAGTTTATAAAAGATACAGAAAGTTCAGGTTTGTTCAGGAAAGAAAGTTTATAGTTCATTTTTTTAGACACAAATAAAATCCGAAAGATTTTAAGCTTAAGAGAGTTTATATTTAAGTTGATCATTTATAAATTTATACTTCTTTTTTGTCCTGTGCTTATTCCTTCACGACGAAGATTTAATTTACACAAGGGCCCTTTTCTTGCAGACGATGATGATTTATGAAGCTTTGTGAAGATGGTTCCAGTACTAATTCAATCCTGGGATCCGTAAATAGGAAAGCTACCTTCGTCCGGCCACACCGAAGGAAGCCTGTTGACGCTGACTACATTTTTAGTGATGGTGACAATAGCTTTTTAAAAAATTTCTGCTTTCAACAAAAACAATTGAATTTAAAATTTTAATTTTCTGATTCTCTCCAACTAATTAATTATTGTTTTGGATTTTCCTTTTTATAGTCGTCGGGCACCTTATCTCTGGAATGCACAGATTCATCAAACATATTTCATTATTTATATTTTATTGGTTAATTCAGTTTGTGGTCAAGTAGATTTTGGGTTTATGGCTAAGTAAATTTTTCCACTGAGGTCTGTGTCTGTATCTTTGGGTGGGAACTCATCTATTTCGTAATCATTTATTTAATTGTGACTTTGCCTTAAGAATCTGTTTGTAATTTTTTTTTATAATTAAAAAAATCTTCGCTATTATTAAAATCAAAAGGTTTTTTATTATATATTTTATTTAAAGATTAGAATCTTTGCTTCGATTCTATAATTTATTTATTTTTTTAAAGCTTATTTTAATATTTCAATCAATCTAACATATTAATAAATTAATAATTTGTTATTTGTGCATTTTGACAGTTTGTTTTTAATTCTGTATTAGATAAAAAAAGTTACTATTAAATTTGAATGTAACACATATATATATCCCATTACAATATATATATATATATGAAAAACAAAAAAACACAAGTTAAAAAACTTGCTAACGCTTGTATTTATGATAACAGATGGCGTTCTACCAAAAACACCATCAAGCATAGTTTTCTGTTTACATAAACGTCAGAGCGAGCATTCACTATCTCTAACTTTAATTCCACTTTCAGATCATGATTTCAAGCTATTTGCTATCATCAGTGAAAGACAGGAATAAGAAACTAGATCTAAACACAAACTCTGAGCATTTATGAAACAGTTTCTATTCAGCTTGCAAGCATGAATCTTTTAGACACGTTAATGTCTTCAAACTTAGCATAGCAAGCCAAATAGCTACATGGGTCTGATCTCAGTTCAGCATGACCACATAGTAGAAGCCTTTGCAATATACATCATTGTAAGAAAGACCTCAAAGGTACATTTATGAAAAACAAAAAAACACAAGTTAAAAAACTTGCTAACGCTTGTATTTATGATAACAGTTGCCATTCTATGCTGAGTTTGAAGACATTAACATGTCTAAAAGCTTCACGCTTGCAAGCTGAATAGAAACTCTTTTATAAATGCTCAGAGATTGTGTTTAGATCTAGTTTCTTATTCCTGTCTTTCACTGACGATAGCAAATAACTTGAAATCATGATCTGAAAGTTGAATTAAAGTTAGAGATAGTGAATGCTCGCTCTGACGTTTATGTAAACAGAAAACTATGCTTGACGGTGTTTTTGGTAGAACGCCATCTGTTATCATATATATATAATTAAGAGCATGCTAATATATATATATTAGAATTAAAAGTAAATATAAAAAGTAATAAATAAATAGAATATAAAACTACAAATATATATAGATGATAAAAACAATTAATTATTAGAAATAATGTAAATGCAAAAATGACTGAAGTGATTAAGAATATTTATGTAGGTATATATTTAAGGGAGTGTAAAAAACGTATATGTTGGATATATAGGTCTGTTGATTAAAAAAAATTGTAATATAAAATATGTATAAAATGTAGAAATTATGTGTTTATATATAAATATTCATGTATTTATTCTTATTATAGACCTTAAAAAGCTTGCTGAGACGATTGAAACTGTTATGATAGTAAAATAAATGTATAATGCATTGAAAAAAAAATGAATAAGAAAAAGTGATTGATATTACATTCAATAAAGAATAATTAGAATTGTTAGTAATAACACACAAATAGATAACACAGGTTAGTAATTACACATTTCGAGTACTAGTATTTACCACATTTCTTCAAATGTTGCTAGCCTGACCAGTGACAATATTAACATAGAAATTGAACCTACATCTTTAGATTCTTGATTATTGAATTTTAAAGCAATGTTCTAACCAACTGAGTTATTCTATTAAAGGCAACAGATAGTGATTCAAATCCTCCTGAGTCCTTCAAATTTTTGATTTTCCTTTTTCTAAGAGCAAGGTTAATTAGAGGATTTCATACATTGTATATTACTATATGATTATATGCCATTGTCAAATGAGAAGCTTCCTTGAATCTTTTCCTATCCATCCATTATTTTTGTACTTTTCCAATTGAACCTATGGTCATTAGTACATACATGGTTTGCTACTGTAGACACATCTGTGTTTTTCTTCTTTTAACCATTAGTTTGTGTTTTACAAAATCTAAACTGGAAATGCTGAAAAACAAAAACTGCATCTAGTAAATACCATGTGAATGAGAAAGGAAGTATATGAGATCTGAAACCATGTTGAACAGCAATGAAAATCATACAAACCAATGGCTAAAGGAAAAAAAAAACAGATGTGACTATAGTAGAGAACCATGTATGTTAATGAACATATGTTCAGTTGAGAAAATACAAAAATATTGGATAGAGAAATAAAGGTATAAAGAAGAAAATTAAAAGAAGCTACTCACATGACAATGGCTAATAGTCCTACAAGTTAATCCAGTGTAGCAATCCATAATGTCTGTAAGCCAGGGATTAACCTTGTTCTTAGAAAAAAGTAGTAATATAAAAAAAATTGGAAGGATTAGGAGAATTTGAACTAATCCTCATAGATAAGTATACGAAATTTCTGTTGACTGTTGCTTTTGACAGAATAGCTCAGTTGGTTAGATTTTTTGCTTTAAAATTTGATATTCAAAAATCGAAAAGTATAAATCGAACTCCTATGCATATATTGTCAGTGGTTAAACTAGAAATACCTGAGAAGAATGAAGAATGACACTACTTGAACGTTGGGTAATTACTAACCTGAGTTGTCTGTTTGTTATTACTAACATGTTTGTATTTAAAAAGTTTAAATGAAGTTTAAAAATTTCTAAACATTCAATATTAAATAATAGATGATGGAAATAGTACAACATATTATCTCAGCTTGGATAAGATGTATGTGTATATATAACAGGATTTTTTAAATATACGTAAATTTATGGAAACAAAATATTGCTTAAACACTGAACTAACAAAAATACAATTTTATAAATAGATTATAAGAAGATTAAATAAAAAAAAATATTGCTATATTTAGAAACATGAGTGTAAATGATTGTACAATATATTAATTTGAAAGGCATAAAACAATGATTCTGGAAATAGTAAAGAAAAAATGTTAAGAAGAATTGTTATAATAAATTTTATAAGTAGATTATATACAAAATTCATTTCTTTAACAAATAATACACTTCAATGTTAAATTTAAAAAAATATTCCTGTTATTGTTTATACGAATTTATAAAATTATAATTTTGTAAAACTAAAATAATATTTTTTTTTTGTTTATGTGCTGTTTGTTTTGTGGAATTGAGAAAAACTATTGAATAAAAAAAATAACAAGATAAATACCTCTATTAAATTTGGTACCAAATTAAAATCAACCTATGAGAAGAATATAAAAAATCGTCACATGAGCTAATAATGGAGTTATATATATAAAAAATTCAATTTGGAGGTATTTATCATATAGTTGCAGCAAGTTATCATCAAAATTTATAATTACTAGGATTTTTAAAGAATTTTATCCATATTTTGATGTATTCATAACATTGTTTTTTTTTTGCTTTAATCCATTATAAAAAGTGCTAAATAATAAACTGCCTTCATAATATTTTAAATATATGCAGACCATTGGTGGAAACACTTATATAGGTCATCCAAAGATGCCAAAACATTCCAATAGAAATGATCACCTAAAATATTTCAAAATGTGTCTGGCATTAATACCTGTATAGAGTAATTAAACAAGGGAAAACTCTCCATACAGTAGTGCCACCCTGTGTCAACCAGAGTAATCAATGTATACCAGAAGGCTTGTACATAAAATTCCTATCTAGTGCTTACTCATCCAATATCCCCAGACTAGTTTCTGGTACAAGCCTTCTGGCATCCATTGATTACTCTGGTTGGCACAGGGTGGCACTACTATATGGAGAGTTTTGCCTTGTTTAATAACAATTATGTGCTAGTATAAGAGATGGTATCATGTGATGTATAGAGTAATTAGTGATGCATGTAAAACATTTCAATAGGCTTTATTTTTTATATATAAATGCCTATATAATAAATCTTAAGAACTTAAATATTTTATGAGAAGTGTTATAATCCCATTAAAGTTGAAAATATTTATTTTCTCTTTCTATTTTTATTAATGATCGGTTAAATCTTATTTTTAGTAGACATATTTACTATGTATTTGTCTTTTTTTCAAATAGTAAATGTCATGTTATAAATGGTAGGATAATTATAATGTTGAGATTAATAGTTTTTTTGGGTGTGTTTTGAGTTAATTAGAATATATTTGCACATATATTGTAACTACTTAGTGTTAAATAACAAACAGAAATTAATTATCCTAATTGTCTAATTAATGAAATAAGTAACAAATATAGTATATGAATATTTTTATTTGTTATTCTTACACTATGTATATGTAATTTCATAACCATTGGGTGTATTCTCATAATATATATTTTACTAATGATTAATTAAGATATTTTGTTGTTTATAAACTTAGTAGCATTTTTTAGTCATATGAATGCTGTTATGGAGTTCTATGTTTGATCTTCATTTATACAGACTTGATGTTCAATACTATGCTAGTAAATCTGGTTATAATTATGGATATGGTAGGGGTAACTTTAACATTTAGTGGAGTTTTTAAAAACTAGTCTGATAAAAAGCTGTTATGTAATACCCATGTGATAGATTTTGATGTAAAAGCTGTGTTTTACTGGATAGAACTATTTGTGCATAGTTAATCTATGATTATCAAAAATATTGATGTATTTGATAAATCAAGCCATTTCAAAAAATTGTCATACCAAGGGATAAATTAGTGAGTGGTATATAGCTTTATTATATTTATATAATTAATTAACTGGTTCACTGTTACAAATGTTTTCAAAACACTTATATTATTTAGACAAAAACTTGATATAAAAAGAACTTGGTAGTAATATATTCAAAATGATCCAGTCTTATAAATTATATCATAGCTGAAAGTCAGAAAGTAAAAAAAAACTATTACATTAGTATTTAAAACATAAATTACCACACAGATCATAAATTAGTATTCTCCACCATTAAAATAATAGTAGAGATAATAGATTAATAAACTAATAGCAGCATTAAAAGTAAGTATTTTCCAAAGATAATAGTAAGATAATTGATATTCATTTTTTTATATGCAACTACTACACATGTTAAGTTTTAATAGCTGTTAACCTTAAAATTCTCTGTTTGAATCTTTAAGTTATGTTGTACTTTAGGCATAAAATTATTTTAAAAAGTGTTATGAATACAAATAAACTTATTATTGGATTATATCACTATCAGTGACAGAAATATAGAGTTCTCTACTTGGCTAATTAATCAAATGAATGTATGGTTTCATAAGCAATATAGAGATTCAAAACAAAATTTTATCAACTAACAAGAAGACAAAACGGCAAATGAGATAATTATTTGCTGATACAATCAGCTGGAAATAATTTTTGAAGGCTTAAAACTAATATATAAAATGAAATACAAAATCATATTTTTATTAAATCAGTAACAATATTAAATAAAATGAAAACATACATCACATGACTTAATTTGATAAGCATGTAATTCTAAACTAAAATAAAGAGCATGCTAATAGCTCTAGTAAGCTTTATCAATAAATGCCCCAAGAGAAAGCATTTAAAATTTCTATCTAGAAATTATACCCAGCCCCAGACCAGTTTCTATCTATTGACTTTTCTCAGTGAGACTCTAGGGTCTAAAATATCCTAATATCTCACTGAGGAAAGCAAATAGCTAGAAACCAGTCTGGAGTTGGGGATAACTTCTAGATAGAGATTTTATATGCTTTCTGTTGTGGTATTTATTTATAAAGCTTGTTAGAGATATTAGCATGCTTTTTATTTTAGTTCAGTAACAATATTGCCTGTTGGAAATTATTTAATGTTTATTACTTAAATCAATATTATAAATATATAATCAAATATCATTTTTCTTAAATTTTGTGATGATAGTATTTTAGTTATATTTTCCACTATCTATCATTAAGTACTGAATGTCTTTAGAAAATGCTAACTTCATTTAAATTTTACAATTGCATTCAACTGTTAGTAATAGCATCCAGGTTAGTATATGTACAACATTTCAAGAGGTATAATTCTTCTTTCTTCTTCATGTGTTACTAGCCTGACCAGTGACATTACAACATGAGAATCAAATTCTAACCCTTAGATTCTGGAATACTGAATTTTAAGGTAACACTCTAACCAAGTGAGTCATCCTGCCAAATATATTTATCTATGAGGTTCTTCCTAATTTATCCACCTTCTTCTAAGCACAAAGTTGATTAGTGGATTTCATACATTATGTATAGTCACACTATGTTGAACTATGGGTTATTGGCCATTGTCATAGAAGCAACTTCTTTGAATTTTCTTCTTGGTCCATTTTTCTATCTATCCAATATTTTTAAAATATTGTTAAGATATTAAGAAGTTTGAGCACTAACTCCAATGTACATTGCTCTATTAATCACATAGGTCATAATTTATTATAGCTACTTTTAATAAAACTTATATTTACAACATTTCAAAGCTAATAGACATATTGTAGAAATGGTATAGAAGAATTTTAATTGGTATTTGAGCTTGGTTTAAACACTTTTTGTCTATTATAAGTAACTGTTTTAAGCAGATTAATGTTTAATTACAGTGTAATATTGAATTTAATATGATGTATGTTTTATCTATTTGTGCATTTTAGATTCTTGTTTTTTTGTTTTTTTGACATTGTTATGATGGCAATATTGCTTTCATGCATCAAGTATATTTTTATTAATATAATAAAGTCATTTTTATATTGTTAGTTATTTTGACTATGCTTATAATAATATAATTAAAATGTTAGGAGAGAAAGATTCTAGTTGTAATTTATTTATGTCTGGTATTGAAAAACAAACAAGTTTTTTAAAGGATTAGTTGGTGCTTTTTTTTAAAAAAACAACAACAACACTGTATTTGTATTGTATTAGAATTTTAAAAGTAAGAAATGGACTATTGAATGTCTTTTCATTTGGAATGTAATATTGGAACATTGATTTTATTTTAAAGTAAGTTTATACTTGACCTATAAAAAGACCATTTTTTTTAATTGGTTGATTTAACAAATTTAGCCTTATTTAAGTATTAAATATTTAATGTAAATTAAACAAAAGATTTTTATGTTATATAAATAAGTATAAAAAATTGACAATTAAAAAATTAAAAAAAAGTGTTTGAAACATCCCAGCCAGTCTGGCACACTCCAGAAACGTACCCAGAAAAGTATATTTTTGAAGTGTACACAATAATTTAAAGTATTAATAAACCAAATTAAAATTTAAAATTTTAAACATATCTGATATATTTGACAAATAAGTTATATATAGTTAGGTATATGCTTCTTTATAAATAAAATCCATACTTTGTAGTGAATTTGACAGCATTATAGACAACAGACAAAGTATGGATTTTATATAATAAGATGATTTACTGGAACACACTGTGAATGTGAATAAAAAAAGATCAGAATGTGTTTCGGTAAAGCATTATGGGCAAACGTATATTCAGACAACAGACAAAATAGAAATTTTATATAATAAAATTATCAAATATATAGGGATTTAATAATATTAAATTAATATTTAAAAAACTTTTCAAATTTTAATAATTAAAATTTTAATTAACTTTTTAAAAGAAGTGTAAATTCTTTTTTTTTCTGACTTAATTATAAAATAAAAAATATTTATTATAAAACATCATATAATAAAAGCAATGCATTTAAATTAATTTATAATAAAAAACACAACATTAAGAAGAAAAACTAAGAAGTTTTAAAAAATAGGAGGAATAAAAAAAATATATATATAGAGACTTTGAAATATATAATAAAAAAGTAGTCTACAGGGCAAAAACGATAATAACTTAGGCAAAGATAGGTAATTAAAATAATATAAATAAAAATTATATATATTACACATTTATGCCCTGGACATTTAGCCCTGTGACAGTCTTCTAAGAAAAATGTATTTGCATCAAAACTGAACCATTATTTTTCTCCCT
This sequence comes from Epiperipatus broadwayi, assembly GCA_028023455.1. Taxonomy (NCBI): domain Eukaryota; kingdom Metazoa; phylum Onychophora; class Udeonychophora; order Euonychophora; family Peripatidae; genus Epiperipatus; species Epiperipatus broadwayi. The sequence goes on along the minus strand of JAQFVV010012393.1, from coordinate 12,838,773 downwards.
TCTCCAAGCAGTTAATTACATGAGCAAACATATAATATAAATTTATAATAAGTAGTATTCTGAACAGGTACTATAACCTGTATTCAATGCACTTTAAAATTCGCAATAATCAAGCATATTTTGCTGATAGAGGGATCTTCCAATCCATGACACAAGAGAGTGACTTTTATAAAGCAAATTTTAAAGCACATTGAATACAGGTTAGTGCATATTCAGACTATTTACATAATCTCTCTGTACATTCTATAAATTAATTACTACTCTTTAATAAGTAGTATTAAAATGATCTAAGAAATTTAAATGGTCATAAAATAACACAATGATCACATTTTTAAATTTTAAAACTGTCAAACTTGATGATGGACAGTTAAAATTACTATGTAATAGTCTTACATTTTTATACTTATACATTAAAATATAATAATTAAAAGATTTATTAACTTAAGAGTTCATAAGTAATTCAAGTACCAGAAATCACAAAGTTGGATCAGAATCTATGAGCCCTGAACTCTAGTGTCACCATTCTGCCACTGTGATTAAGATATTGGATAAAAATGTAGGACCCACTAATATATATATATTGTAACAGTCGCTGCCTGCGTCTCTATACACATTAAGCATGACATGCGTTTTCTAACATCGAGCAGCAATTAAAAAATATTCAAAGGCATCCAAAATATACTATACTATAATCATACCTTTGAAAGGTTCATTTACTGCAACCTTTGTGCACCACCTTAAGAAAGAGATTACTCCCCTCCCCAAGGAATATGATCATGTAATTAATAAAGAGTTATAATCTCTTATATTTTCTTTTTTTATATATGTATAAAATCAATAGAAAAGTGAATGCCTAACAAATGATTCCTGATCCCAGTAAGTTTAATCTCTGACTAGCTCAATCAACTCATGATCTCAGGATGGTGGTTTGTTGCTTCATTAATAGAAAAGGTCAAACAATAATATCATTATCAAATACACAGCATAACGCCATACTTTAAAATTAGATGTTAAATTTATTAAGCCCTCTATGATTATATAAATATTTACAGAATAAAGAAGAGAATAAACACACACATAAATGATATTAATTAAAATTCAAGCGTATAAATTTTAAATTGTTTCATAAATGGGAAAGGAATGGTCTGAAATTTTCCCCTGCTTACCCTTTAAACTCAAAACTTGGAATAAATTACTTATATGAAAGCAATGTGTATTGGCCATGGTATGCACATGTTTCATAATAAAAAAATGACCCTCACCCTTCCACTTGTGGTGATCTATACCTTTGTTTAAGTTAAAATAATGATTTAGCCACGAGTTAATGATATTTGAATCTTAAACATTCCACAATATGAGTCCTGCATGTGGTGGACAATAATAATTATTTAGAACACTTTCTAACACACTTTTATTCCTTATGGAAACAATCCTGCACATAGTGGATGGAATATATTTACTATTACTACACGGCAAAACACATACATCCAATGACCAAATCACCCAATTATTTCTATTTAACTATTTTGAAATATTTCCGATACTCCAATGAATTACATGTACCTTTATGTTAAAATTACAAAAGAAATATTTATAACTGAATTACGCAATTCATTGGTTCATTTAATAATAGCAATATTAGTAAAATAATGAATTACTAGTAATAAGACACAAAAATAGATATAAAAACATAAATAATACTTCCCGAAGGCTTCGTTCTTCTCCGGGCTAGGATTTTGAGGGCGATATATATCTGCGGTGCAGGTGATTACTTAACAGGGCTTCAATGGAGGTTGGCAAATTGTCCATAGCAGCTATACTTTAAGAAATAGAAAGTCACATCACTGGATGGCTATGTAGGTCTTCGAGCGGTGCGAATGTACCGAACTTGGTCTCCTACTCCATGTTCATTGTTGTATCACTAATAAATCTTGATGCCATTCCATATTGCTTCCTTTCTTTTTTATTTAATTGGGCAGTATTCTTTCTCCCTTTGGTTAGTACTTTTTAAAATACTTTCAGCTATTAATGACTCTTCCACTTGTTCAGCATTCCAAAAAAATAGTTTTTACACTCATAATTCTGCTTTTCTGTCAATACATTCCGAAAACAATACTGCTAACTCAAAGAGACCGGGTAAGAGTGCCCATGAGTATGAACAAATATAACCCAGCTAACTAAATCAATTTCACCTGACCAGCCTTTATATATCCCCCCATTACAGGGTGTATTCTCTCATCCCCTCCACAAGTTATTGCTTTTACATTTCTGTTTTTAATTAAATTATTACTCCCTGTTTTTAATTACTCAAGTCCAAACAAAAGATTTAATTTTAGCTATCTCTTTGGAAAAAAAATTGTCTTACAATAACTTTATCTTTTAATTAATTTCAGAATTTCACAGACCATTTAAATTCCAATCCCTTGATTTCTTTAAACAATAAAATAAAATCACATTTATTTAATTAAATAATTTTGTGTAGGTGTCAAGCCGAATGACCACTGATACAATTTCTACATTTTTTTCCCCCAAAACATTATACAATAAAAGAAAGAGGTCATTGGCTTCCCTGCAGTCATGAACATTAAGTTCTAAAATTTTTTTTATAAAACTTAAACTGTATATGTCAAATAAAAATTGTTTTTAAGTTTTTCCAAAAAGAATATTCAACGAGCAACAGGAAAAAAATACAACATTTGAGAATATAAAATAAAATCAAAAATCAAAATAAAACATGTTTACTGTTGGGTTATTTGCAAATACATTTCAGTTTCCCGCAATAATTTTCTTAATCCCCTACCATATTTATTCATATCATAAATAAATAAAAATATAGCATTTATTAACAGCAAAATACATATTTACATCTGGTGTCCGCATTTGTTTATTTATAAGCATATTATCACCATTCATCCTATTTATTTACAATATATTGTGTGTGTAAGCAACAGAGAAAATATACCTGCACAGACCACTCCTTTTATTATAATATGTACATTTGTGTGGGCTGCAACTATGCTTGCATCCATCTTTGTGGCAGTCATTTAATACTGACTGTCACAATACCCCTCCCTTAATGAGACTTCTAAATGGGTTAACCATTTAAAGTCTATATTAAATTACTTTTACCTATATATAATATTATTGATGAATATACTAGTTCATTACAAATTTCAAATGAAATATTAGTTTATATTTAACTATATATGAAAGTGTCATTAATAACGAAAATCAAAATCTTAAAGAATATATATATATATATATATATATATATATATATATATATACAAAATAAAAAGCTATTAATCGCAATGTCCAATGATTGCCTACCCAACAGGTTTCAATGGCTCATTTTCCATGTCTGGGCACATGCTCTTCATTTGTCCTTCTCCATGTCAATGTGTTTTTCTATTTTTCTCTGGGAATTCAGTGTCGAATAGTTTTGGAACAGGTTTTCCAAAATGCTGCTGTATTGGTGGGAGTCCTGTAGTTTCATTTGCTGACCAATTAATAAAATTGAGTATCAGTGGCAATTGTTTGACCCATCCCCTATGATTTGTGGGCAGGTATGTGTGGAACAGTTTTCCCAACTCCCTCATAACCAGTTCACATGGATTGCTTTGAGGGTTCCTGATGGATGTAAGAGTGTGTTTGATTTCTCACCTTGCCATCCATTTATTCCATTCCTCTGATACAAATGGGGTTCCATGATCAGATAAAATTGATTTTGGCTTTCTGACCTGCAGGAAATGCAGAGAATCTAATACCCTAATAGTTTCTTTTGTCGTGGTCCTGGACAAAGGATATGCTGCAACCCACTTTGAAAATAGTTCGTATACCACCAATAAGTATTTCTTTCTATTAAAAGGTGGCAGAGGACCATAAAGGTCAATGGCCATGATTTCATTAGGGTTCTTTGGATGATTGATTTCATGTGACTAGTATATGATTTATTCTGTAGCTTTGCCCATTGACATACTTCACATTTGTTTAATGTGGCAATTATATCTCTGTGCATCCCTGGTCAATAAAACCAGCAGTATTTTGTTTTGTAAGTACCGTAATGTCCATACAATTTGTGGATGTTCATGATGAGAGAGTTCCACATTTGGGTGGTACCATCACTCTCCAATCATCACTCCCTTCTTGAATTCGATAATATAGCATGCCTTTGTCAATTTTATATCTCTGTGTATTTGTTTTTCCTGGTGATTTCTGACATTGTGTCATAATTTGACATAGCTTTTTGTCTTCATGTTGTTTTTCAGTCAGTTGAGATAGATGTTTCTCGATGCTTTCTCCAATGCAGGGCACAATATTAGCTATATATATATCTAGATTTCCATGTTGCTGTTGTATTGGGACTGGATGGTGGCTGAGTACTTCAGCTACTATATTCTCAGCCCCCTTACAGTACCTAACTGAGTAGCTAAATTCTTGAAAAAACAGGCTCCAACATACCAAACGGCTATTATTAAGGTAGCTGTGATTAAGGAATTCCAAACTTTTGTGGTCTGTAATTACCACTTCCTCAGAACCCAACAGGATGGGGCGGAACTTCTGAAATACCCATACAATGGTCAGGGCCTCCTTTTCTGTAACAGTGTAGTTTATCTCCGGTCCTTTCAGCAGCTGGCTTATGAAATATAGTACTCTCACTTGTCCATCGTGCTGGATCTGAGAAAGAGTGACCCCCAATCCATATTCACTACTATCAGTTTGGAGTAAAAATGGTCTATTAAAGTCCAGATATGCCAACACAACTTGTTTTTACAAAGTTTCTCTTTACTCTTTCAAATGCTTTCTCTTGTTCTTGCATCCAACTCCAACGTATGTCTTCCTAATGAGTCACAGCAATGGCTCCATTTGATCCACAAATTTCTCACAGAATCTATTGTAGAAATTGTATAGACCCAAAAAAGAACGTACATTTTTCTTTGTTCGAGGTCTAGGAAACTCAGTGATGGCCTTGATTTTGTCTGTATGTGGTTTGATTCCAGATTCTCCTACCAAATGTCCAAGGAATTCGATTTCATTGGATACCAGTGTGCTTTTTTTAAGTTTATCCTTATGCCCTTATCGTGGCACTCTTTGAAAAATGTCTGCAGTTGTTGAAAATGTTCTTCCATAGATGATGATGCCACCACAACATCATCAACATAAGTAATTATACTTTTCTTGACTTCAGCTCTTAGCACTTGATCTAAACACCATAGCAGTCCTGCTCCACTGTTAATTAACCTGAAAGGCATTCGGTTAAATTGGTATGAGTATCCCCCATATCTGAATGCAGTGTATTGACGGTCCACCGGATGTAACTCAAAGCTGGCAGTAAGATCAAAGCTGGCAGTAAGATCAAATGTCGAGAAGATACTTTTTCTTTTAAACTTCATTAGCAGATCTTGTATAGATGGCAGAATGGTGCAGTCAGGTATTGTTGCATGGTTTAGCTGGTGAGCATCAAGATATATTCTGATAGATCTGTTTTTCTTTTTTACAACTACCAGAGGGTTGCAGTATGGTGAGGAACATTTATCAATCACACCCCACTCCATCATCTGCTCCAATTGACACTCGACCTCTTCCTTAAATTTGTGAGGTATGATGTGGTTCTCCCAGCTTTAGTCTTATCCTTTGCGTATACCCTTTAATTATCCCTGAGGTAACAGAGAATATCATGTCGTAATCTTGCAGTAGAGATTTTGAGTTTTTTTTCTCATTTGATGGAGCTATTCCGGCCATACTGATCTTTTCTTCCAGAATCTCTATGGTAGACTGGTTCATGCAACACAGTCCTGTCATACCAGACACTGATGACTGCGAGAATATTTGGTGACCATTGCATATCACCCATTCCTTTTTGTAATTTATATTACATTTGTTTATGTGCAAGAAGTCTGAGCTCATGATCAGAAATACATGGCATGTCATCACTCCCTGGTATTCTATTTGTATCCATATCTGGCGAGGTTCGAGCTTGGCCTTTCGGTTGTTTGCTAGTGTTACCTGGGCAGCCTGTAATGGAAGCGTTTCTACTCTAGGGTTACTAACAACTATTTTCTTATACAGATTTTCTGAGATTACTGAAATTTGACTACCTGAGTCCACTAACGCTAATGCTTCTATCCCTTCTAATGTTATTCTTATCATGGGGCACTTTTGTGGTACGTATTCTGGCACTCTATCCTCCCATGAACAAACTAGATTCGATATTTCTTTATATGAATCTGTATCTTTTTCTTCCTGTATGACCCTAACATTATCAGTCATGTCTGTTTTATCTATTGGTCTGCCTTTCTGGTTGATGTCAATACTATTTAGTAATTCTGCTAGTTGTTCTGTTGAGTTCGTATTTGCCGTTAAAAGCATTTATTCAATACGGAACGGTAAATTGTGCCATATTATTCTGATGATCTGGCCCTCAGATATATGACAGGCTTCTAAAGTCTGGAGCTTGGCCACTTGTCTTCTGAAGAACTTTGAGTAGCTTTCACCTCCACCCATATTATATTTTTCTTGCATTATTTGGTATAATACCATCTCTGCTCTTTCGTCACTCCAAAACTTTTGCAGCAAAGCTTTTTTATATTCTTCGTACATGCTTGGGTGGTGAAATAGTGACCCCTGCCATGCAAGAGCATCTCCTTGGAGGTGGCTGTATGCTATGGTTAACTGGCTAGTATCATCCATCCTATTTATTCTAAAATAATTGTCTAAACTATTAAGATGTTCTATCAGAGCCTCCCTTGTCTGCCCTTTGAACACTTTAATTTTTATAAATTGGTTAATGTTTAGTGCATTCGTATCACTCATATCTTCCTTCCCTGACTTTTTAAATTCTATATCTGCATTACTTTTGTCCATTTTATCTGTTATTATATTTATTGTATCACTGCCTCCTTCCTTATCGATCTCACATTGTTTTATCTGAGTATCTGATTCTACATTAGTAGCTTCTCGTTCATGTTTGTTGCTACTGCTAATTAATATCATGATCTGTTGTTCTATCTGCTTTACTGTGTTTTCTATTTTCGCTACTTTAGTATCATTTCCTACCAGCTTCTTCTCTATTTTGTATATTTTGCTATTGCAGCTATTTTCTATCTCACTTCTTTTTTCATCAATTCTTTCACGCATGCCCTCAAACTCTAGTCCTTTTGTGCCATCAACTTCTAGTCCTGTTGCATGTTGTTTATTTGCTATAGCTTCTGTATGTTTACTATTATTTAGCTCAAGGTTATCTTATTTTATTTCTACATTAGGGCTTTTTATTTTTGATTCCTGTAATGTTTCATCTTTAACATTGTCTAGTCTTTGGGACATATCTTTCATTTGTTTTTCCATATCTTTTTTTATATCTTCTATTTGCCTTGGTACTTTAGCTATTTCTGCTCTCAGTTGTTTCATAAAGTCTGAAATTATATTCAAAGTTTTTCCCCTCCATTTCAGGTTCTATTTTATCTTGACTATGAAAATTTAATTATCCACACTTTTATATTTCACTATCACTATATCTCTATGCTAACAAAGTATTCTGTTTATTTACCTTTTTGTTATTAAACCACAATGCTAACAAAGTATTCTATTTATTTCTTACAAAGTATTTACTTATTTCTAACAAAGTATTCTGTTTATTTCTTTGTCGTTAAAACTCAATGCTAGCAAAGTATTATATATATATATATATATATATATTAAATCTCGGTACATTCACACTTAGCTCACCCTAATTTGTTTGCCATCTATGTATATCTAGTATATGTTAATTTATTCATTACTTTCTATTTTTTAATAATAATTTTTTTAATTCATTTATTATTTATATAACATGGCTGTGACCTCCACTATTAACTTATGTGCATATGAATTGCATTGTGCCCAATAACACATTGATCACTATTATTACAGTAACGGTCGCTGCCTGCATCTCTATACGTATTGAGCATGACATGCATTTTCTAACATCAAGCAGCAATTAAGAAATATTCAAAGGCATCCAAAATATACATTACTATAATCATACCTTTGAAAGGTTCATTTACTGCAACCTTTGCGCACCACCTTAAGAAAGAGATTACTCCCCTCCCCAAGGGATATGATCATGTAATTAATAAAGAGTTATAATCTCTTATATTTTCTTTTTTTATATATGTATAAAATCAATAAAAAAGTGAATGCCTAACTAATGATTCCCGATCCCGGTAAGTTTAATCCCTGACTAGCTCAATCAACTCATTATCTCAGGATGGTGGTTTGTTGCTTTGTTAATAGAAAACGTCTGACAATAATATCATTATCAAATACACAGCACAACACCATACTTTAAAATTAGATGTTAAATTTATTAAGCCCTCTATGATTACATAAATATTTTCAGAATAAAGAAGAGAATAAACACACACACATAAATGATGGTAATTAAAAGTCAAGCGTATAAAGAAATTTTAAATACTTTCATAAATGGGAAAGGAATGGTCTGAAATTCTCCCCTGCTTACCCTTTAAACCTAAAACTTGGAATAAATTACTTATATGAAAACAATGTGTATTGGCCATGGTATGCACATGTTTCATAATAAAAAAAAAATGACCCTCACCCTTCCACTTGTGGTGATCTATACCTTTGTTTAAGTTAAAATAATGATTTAGCCATGAGTTAATGATATTTGAATGTTATACGTTCCATAATATGAGTCCTGCATGTAGCGGACAATAATAATTATTTGGAACACTTTCTAACACACTTTTATTCCTTATGGAAACAATCCTGCACATAGCGGATGGAATAAATTTACTAGGGGAACAAACTCGTGCTAAACTACAATTTGAATCTTAAAAGTTCCATAATAAAAGTCTTGCATGTAGCGAACAATAATAATTATTTGGAACATTTTCTAACACACTTTTATTCCTTATGAAAACAATCCTGCATGTAGTGGATGGAATAAAGTTACTATTATTACAAGGCAAAACATATACATCCAATGACCAAACCACCCAATTATTTCTATTTAACTATTTTGAAATATTTCCGATACTCCAATGAATTACGTGTACCTTTATGTTAAAATTACAAAAGAAATATTTATAACTGAATTACGCAATTCATTGGTTCATTTAATAATAGCAATATTAGTAAAATAACGAATTACTAGTAATAAGACACAAAAATAGATATAAAAACAAATAATACTTCCCGAAGGCTTCGTTCTTCTCTGGGCTAGGATTTTGAGGGTGATATATATCTGCTGTGCAGGAAATTACTTAACAGGGCTTCAATGGAGGTTAGCAAATTGTCCATAGCAACTACACTTTAAGAAATAGAAAGTCACATCACTGGATGGCTATGTAGGTCTTCGAGCGGTGCCAATGTACTGAACTTGGTCTCCTACTCCATGTTCATTGTTGTATCACTAATAAATCTTGATTCCATTCCATATTGCTTCCTTTCTTTTTTATTTAATTGGGCACTATTCTTTCTCCCTTCGGTTAATACTTTTTAAAATACGTTCAGCTATTAATGACTCTTCCACTTGTTCAGCATTCCGAAAAAATAGTTTTTACACTCATAATTCTGCTTTTCTGTCAGTACACTCTCAAAGAAACCGGGTAAGAGTGCCCGTGAGTATGAACAAATATAACCCAGCTAACTAAATCAATTTCACCTGACCAGCCTTTATATATCCCCCCCTCATTACAGGGTGTATTCTCTCATCCCCTCCACAAGTTATTGCTTTTACATTTCTGTTTTTAATTAAATTATTAATCCCTGTTTTTAATTACTTAAGTCCAAACAAAAGATTTAATTTTAGCTATCTCTTTGGAAAAAAAATTGTCTTACGATAACTTTATCTTTTAATTAATTTCAGAATTTCACAGATCATTTAACTTCCAATCCCTTGATTTCTTTAAACAATAAAATAAAATCACATTTATTTAATTAAATAATTTTGTGTAGGTGTCAAGCCGAATGACCACTAATACAATTTCTACATTTTTTTCCCCAAAAACACTATACAATAAAAGAAAAAGGTCATTGGCTTGCCTGCAGTCATGAACATTAAGTTCTAAAAAAAAAATTATAAAACTTAAACTGTATACTTCTTGTCACATAAAAATTGTTTTTAAGTTTTCCCAAAAAGAATATCCAACAAGCAACAGAAAAAAAAAATACAACATTTGAGAATCTAAAATAAAATCAAAAAATCAAAATAAAACATGTTTACTATTGGGTTATTTGCAAATACATTTCAGTTTCCCACAATAATTTCCTTAATCCCCTACCATATTTATTCATATCATAAATAAAAAAATATATAGCATTTATTAACAGCAAAATACATATTTACAAGTGGTGTCCGCATTTGTTTATTTATAAGCGTATTATCACCCTTCCTTCTATTTATTTACAATATATTGTGTGTGTAAGCAACAGAGAAAATATACCTGCACAGACCACTTCTTTTATTATAATATGTACATTTGTTTGGGCTGCAGCTATGCTTGCAGCCATCTTTGTGGCAGTCATTTAAGACTGACTGTCACAATATATATATATAATCAAATACTATATGAATTTATTTAATAAAAATTGCATAAAAATAATTTTAACAGCCATTGAAATATAATGTAATAATCTTGATGACACAAATAGTAGAAATAAAACCAATCATATATAATACAAAAGCTATAAATAAATTAAAAATTAATAAAAGCTTAAAGTTTGGGTATTGGAACAGAAAAGATAGCTAATAGATGTATTATTATAATACAAATGTGCTATAAAACTAAGCAAGAATTACAAATATATATATATATATTCTAACCTCCCCCACCACTCGTCCTCCAAAATTTATATATTGTTTAGAATTTATTACGCATATTCCAGGTTCTAGCTCAGTTAACAAATAAATAAATGAAATATCCAGCATTAATTAAAAATGATTACTAGCTCTAATTTTTAAAATACAAATACGGTTATATTTTTTAAAATGAATTAACAAATATTTACTATTTTCATGAGACATGGAGTGACGACACGGGGAACGAGATAGACTACATTGAGATATTATCCACACGATACTATCTCAATGGCATAAGAACACTATACTAAATAACTAACTCATAGTATTCTTACGACTTTCTAAGCTCTATTCACTACGATTAAAATAATAATCATGTCTTAATATTCTTTGTAATAAGAATCTAGCTCAATTAAATAAAATGAAGTAAAATAAATAAAATAAAATAAAATAAAATCTCAGGTTCATAAATTGTATTCTAACTGATTTAAAATTACGGTAGTAAACTATGAAAAGGGAATTTTATTGTCATAATCCACTACACAGTAACTAACAATAATAAAATTAATAATAATAATATAATAGTATAATATAATCTTATTTCTTTCTAAATGAAATAAATAAATACGTACGTGGTAGTATTTTAATAATCTGACAACAGAATACGAGTGGCAACATTAGCCTATATTTTAATGTTATATTGTGGCAACCGACTTATGACCAATAAATAATATAAAATTATGATCTTTTAATTTTAACATACCAATAAATTCTCAAAATTATTATAACACTTTTATGTTTACCTTTTGTGCAAAACTATATGTCTGTTTCAATTATAAGTGTATCGTGATATCATGCATCCATGTGGAGAAATAACAACGAGAACACAAAGCTTTAAAATAAATTTACAACAAAGTTTATTAATAACATAAACAGATAACAATATTTTACATTATGTACATTGGATATCCTTACTCTCCTATCACAAATTAGTTTACTAGTTTAAAAAAAAAAAAATCAAACTTCTATTTATTTTTCCTAGTTAACTCTTATCTTTTAAATGCTTAAGAAAATACAGTATTATTATTATTGGATTTTTTATTATGGTTAGCTTGTTACAAAATGTATTTCTCATATAATTATTATTAACACTTTGTATCCCTACTATTATTAAAATTATATTTTTACAAAATTACATTCGTATTAAAATTATACAAAATAAAAAAATTCTAGTTTTATATTGGTTGTATGGAATCCTACAGATTCAAAAAACATTCTTCTACATTCGGTATTAAGTTTTATTGTTCATTATCCGATGTTTGTTAATCCTAATATATTCATTCAAGCCTTACTTCGGATGATAATTACAACTATTAACATACCATGCACAAATATATGTTCATTACACATTATTGAATTATTTTCTTAATAAATATGCAATATTTATTTTCTAAATATTATTTAAAACATTAAAATTTTATTATCACTTTTAAAAAAAAACTTTGTTTAAATTTCTCTTTGTTAAAATCTTATATTCATTTCCAAATTAATTTTAAACTGTATCATATGATTCTTTCTCTCTTTATGACATTTTGTACTTTCACTTTTAATATTACACAATTCTATTCATTCCAGCAAATAAACTATTCTTACATAAACGATAACATATCTTCAATTCTATTTTATTCATTATTTCTTTGAAAATATCTTTCTGATGATGCAGGTTCACGAAAATAAGGATAGCAAGGATAGATGCCTAGGATCAAAATATAACTAGAATATTACTCATCATAAACCTTGACAACCATGGCACAGTGAATTAAAAGACACTATAGAGGAGTGACCTTTATCTGTCTACCAACCTCTATTATAGGAGTGATGCTAAAGCTATTTCTTCAGCTTTATTATAACATCAAAAAGTTTAAAGATATGCAAAAAACACTGTCCAAACTATATGTGTTCAGTCATAGGGCTTAGTTAGCTATACTGAAATCACACAAACTAAATCTGATCCAAATACTTTATTTTTCCTATTTCTTAACAAAACATCATCTTGGTTTCCTCTCCACTAGTACTACCAAGTCACTATCTGATCTTATTTCTCAAGATTTTTCAATACAGTACATCGACAAATATCTATCTGCCTTTCTAACAATAATAAAATTCATTTATTTCAAAACTATTCCGCTGTTCTTTAAGAAAATCTCTTTACTACTTTTCTCGTATATTTAATCATATACAAACTGTTTTAAAACATCGGAATACTTTACAACATGAAAGTTCAAAAGAATCACACAATTGTTCTGTTAAATTATATTATTAATTATACTTTAAATAACTTATTGCATGCATATTCAGAATTACTCCTATCTCATAATATGTTTTACAATGTTGTATAAAATGTGTACATATAATTTCAACTTTCACACATCATTCTTGATCAATAGATGATCTAAAAAAAAATACATTATGCATTATAAATAAATATCAAAATTACCAAAAACAATCTTTATCTTCTCGATCGTGTTCCATAGGCTTCACCATCCCATTGATTCTTGTAGATATAAAACTTCCATACATACATTTTATTTTTAAAACAATATTTCTATCATTCTATTAAGCTATTATATTTAATTTTTTAATATTACTAAATTTATGTTTATATGTTTTCCCTAATCTCACATAGCATTTTATATTTAAAATATAATCAGTAAAAAATATTTTAATTATATTTACGGTACTTCTTTATCGAACTTTCTTGAAAATCGTTCATATTAAAGCTAAAAAAAAAATATTATTTCTTTTTCAGTCACTTAGTGTTCTATTTTAAGGTAAAACAATTATTACTCTTTTTAATAAAATTCATAGACGACAATCCTTGGTTTTCATATTTAATACTATTATTAAATCTTGATATCAATTAATCCTGTAAAGAAAAAAAAAACGTCTCCATATTCTCTTCTAATATTGTCTGCTAATATTTTCCCGCGCGACTTTTCCGATGCATCTTCTAGGTACTTTATTTAAATCTTCAATAAAATTTTCTGTTTCCATGGATCCATTTTTGTTAAGTAATTTAATTTTATATTTTTTAGATCAAGCATTTCCTCCATTGAATACTTTATAATATTTTTCTAATTCCTATTAGATAAAGTTTTCGGCTCCTTTTCTATAAAACATAATAACTCTTTCATATTATTCTATAACTTTTTCTTTACTTTAAAATTCTGATACTATATTTTTATAATGTCTCTTTTTAAAAGATAAACATTCTTTCTTCATTATACTTTTACATAATTTTCTTTATAATAAAACGCATATTAAATTTTTTTCCATAGAGAAGAATAGCATAACTTGAGAATAGCCTTATAAATTGTGCGTCATAAATTTTTTCTGATGGCAAGTAACTTCTCTTTTAGGTTTTCATATAGTGTCCCAATTATATTTCTCTGAGTGATAATAATAAGTTTCTGGTTGAGCATAAATAAAGCTGTATTAAGGCACTTTCCATATATTTTTCCTTCAGCAATATTTTTAGGTATTTTTCCTTGTACTTCCATCTTTACTGTAGGGTTTTGATTAAATTCGAATAAAATATCCTGGTAAGATAACTTTTAAAATTAGAAATCCATATAGAGGCAGTCAAAATATATGTTACAAAAGAACTTTTAAAATAAATACAAAATTCTAAATTTATATCACTTTTCCAGCTACGGTGTTATCAGCTAAAAAAATATATTACTTTCCCTTTCACTTACACATTACTTCTCCCTCCCGCTTCGTCTAATTCTTATATTTGTCTGCTCAATTACCTCCGTTGATTGGTTAATAACTTTATTTTAGCGCGAACAAATTTACACATTTTAGTTTTATAACAGATTAGACTTTTAAAATAAAGAATTGATGACGTAATGTCTGAAAATATTACTTAGAATAGTATATTTTTTTTAACTCACTTATAATTTTATCAAAATTATTTAAACTTTTAAAACAATTATTAAAACAATATTTAATATTTCAACTTGTACTTTAATGATCGATGGCAATTATATTTAGTTTCAAATTCACAAACTTTATTATTATTTTAACAAGCGTGTGTGTGAAGGTATATAATATACAGTCACATGTTTACTAACTTTATCAAATGATTTTTAATTTACGTTTCGGTCTAAATTACCAAAAACTGATACATTTTATAAAAAATTTGGAAAATAATTTAAACTTGTAGAACTAAATATAATTCTCACCATCATAAAGTCTATTTTAAAATATACTCTATTAAATTTGACAATTAAATATAATTATACACTACATATAGCATTTATTTAATTTATTAGTTTTAAAATATTATACTCAAATTATTAATATACTTTTAACTATTTATAGCTGTATTATTTTATATGGCCAGCTTTTACAACCATAAGCAAGGATATTATTAAGCTTTATTTAACTGTTTTCTCTTAAAATAATCTATTACACTTTTATATACCAGGTATTTTCAGCTTTAAATTGTACTATAATATCTAATTATCCTACTATTATTTATATCATACAAATATAACTTAAAATTTAAAATTTTTTTTAGTAATTGACCATTCTACCTTATTATGACCTACAGACAAGGGCACAATATATATATATATATATTGGTATTTTTTTTTTTTTTTTATTTTTTTTTTTATTTATTTTTTTTTTTTTCTTTCTGATGAAAACCAGTCCTCTGGTTGAAATATTATATTATTTATTGGATTTATAAGTCTTTATTTTTTTGTTTTTATATGTATTTCCTTTGGTTAGTTTGTTATATATTAATATTTTGATATATATATATATATATATATATATATATATATATATATTAGAATTTGAATAATAGGTTAAATGATGATTTTTTCCAATTATCTTTTATTTTATTACATTAAAATTGCATCCATAATATTACAAATAGCATTTTTTGTCATATATAAATTTATATTTTTAAATATTTATCAATAGTATACATAACTGTCCAGCACAAATATTAAGAAAAAGGCAAAATGGTAAAATAAATATTTTTTCTTTAAAATTCAAAAATGCATTATAGTAGTAATGTTAATACAGATATCTTTTTAAAAAAGCCTCCTGTATTTAATTATCTTTCTTTTTTTTATTTTATGCCCATTTTATATTTAATCATACGTTTATTCAATCATTCTATTGTATATTATCTTATATTTTCCATATAAACATCTGTATCCAAAGCATCTTTATAAGTGTACAATCTTTTTTTTTTTTTTTAAAAAGGAGAAAACAATAATAGATTTATAAAATGGCAGCAGATGATGAATATTTTTTAACTAATGTTACCTTTCATATAAATAATATTGTATTATTGAATGTAAAAATGAACATTTAAGGTGGATAAATGTATAAACAACAGAATAGTCCAGACTTTAAATAGTCCACTAAAAAACAAAGCTTTTAAAAATAATTTTTCCTAAAGGAATATTGAAATATTAGATATTTTCAGCACGTTTGCTAAAAGTTGGATAGTGAAAGTTTTTATGTTTTCCACTTCTTTCTACAATCTTGTTGAAAAATAACTAGTTATCAATTTACCAAGCAATATTGGATGGTTGGCTAGCTGTCTGAATTATAAGTTGACTAAATTATATATGGAAACTTGAACTTTAGTGGAAGCTAAATGAATGTTCAAGTCTTAACTTCTTAAATTTGAACCTAGATCACGGAAATAAAGATGAATTTACTACAACTAGGCAAGATCTTTATAAAGATGGATTCACTACAACTAGGCAAGACCTTTCTTGATTCATATATATACTTAATTCATAATTAATATAATTTGAAAATATGTTTCTGTTTTTTAAATAATTTTCACTTTGAAAGATCAAACAAAAGGAAGTTGTTTTTTTATGCATAACTTCCAAATGTATTGAAAAATGTTAACAATATAGAGAGATTGTAAATTTAATTGAGCAAAGTTTGACACAAATAAAATGTTTGATTCTAAAAAATTAGAACTTTTTAAAACTATTGTATTGAAACTTATACCAGTTACTTTTTTTATATGTGTTAATAATCATAGAATTTCTTTAAAAACTTTATGTCATGAGTTTTGATATGGAAATTACCATAAATTATATTCTTGGTAATATAGTTGTTTTATTTTCTATTAGAAAATATTTATAATATTAATACTGAAATATTTATGGTTAGAAAATTTTTTTATTTGGTATATGTGTTCTTTTTTATTTTTAATTCTCAAATCCCATAAATAGAGAGACTTTTCTTTGAAAAAGTAATAATACATCTCACATTTTATTTGAATAAATGCCATACATAATTATTATACTATTCTAAATTTTATTATAAAACAATATTAGTTTTAAAGATAAACATTCAGACAGCATACAGATGAATACTTTGAGTTTAGAACTCATGAAACTGTAATGATAGCTAATTGAAATACCCTCTAGCCACAATACAAGACAATAATATTTAAGATAAAAGAATGATCCCATTTTCTATCATTACCTTCATTTTTTATAGAGGAATGTCTGAAATACTTAGGTTAGAGAGAATAATATTAAATCAATCATACAATTTAGTTGCTTGAGATTGGAGTAGTATATATATATATATATATATCGTATTGGAATATTTTAAATGATATATTTTCATTATCTGAATCAATAATAATAATATATAAATTAAGAAAATTCTCAGACATGTCAATTAATAATATCAATCAATTTAAAATATTTTTAAAATAAACTATATGAATGATTTATTATTCATTTTTGCTAGTCTGAATATTTCATCTATTTCTTTATATAAGAAAATGATGTAACACTAAAAACCAAGACTATTCTTTTATCATAAAATTATTGACTTATACTGTGACTAGAGGACATTTATTTCTTATTGTCACAGTTGGATGTGTTTTAATTTTGAAATATTATATATATATATTTAGCATTGGTGTATTATATATATATGATAAACAAAAATGCAAGTTAAAAAACTTGCTAACGCTTGTATTTATGTCAACAGATGGCGTCCTACCAAGACTGCCAATCAAGCGTATGTTTTGTTTACATAAACGTCAGAGTAGTTAGTATTCACTATCTCTAACTATAATTCCACTTTCAGATCATGATTTCAAGCTATTTGCTATCATCAGTGAAAGACAGGAATAAAGAAACTAGATCTGAATACAAACTCTGAGCGTTTATGAAACAATTTCTATTCAGCTTGCAAGCGTGAATTTTTTAGACACATAATGTCTTCAAACTCAGCATAGCAAACCAGATAGCTACATGGGTCTGATCTCAGTTCAGCATCACCACATAGTAGAAGCCTCTGCAATCTATATCATTGCAAGAAAGACCTCAAAGGTACATTTATAATAAACAAAAATGCAAGTTAAAAAACTTGCTAACGCTTGTATTTATGTCCACAGATGGCGTCCTACCAAGACTGCCAATCAAGCATATGTTTTGTTTACATAAACGTCAGAGTAGTTAGTATTCACTATCTCTAACTATAATTCCACTTTCAGATCATGATTTCAAGCTATTTGCTATCGTCAGTGAAAGACAGGAATAAAGAAACTAGATCTGAATACAAACTCTGAGCGTTTATGAAACAATTTCTATTCAGCTTGCAAGCGTGAATTTTTTAGACACGTAATGTCTTCAAACTCAGCATAGCAAACCAGATAGCTACATGGGTCTGATCTCAGTTCAGCATCACCACATAGTAGAAGCCTCTGCAATCTATATCATTGCAAGAAAGACCTCAAAGGTACATTTATGATAAACAAAAATGCAAGTTAAAAAACTTGCTAACGCTTGTATTTATGTCCACAGATGGCGTCCTACCAAGACTGCCAATCAAGCGTATGTTTTGTTTACATAAACATCAGAGTAGTTAGTATTCACTATCTCTAACTATAATTCCACTTTCAGATCATGATTTCAAGCTATTTGCTATCGTCAGTGAAAGACAGGAATAAAGAAACTAGATCTGAATACAAACTCTGAGCGTTTATGAAACAATTTCTATTCAGCTTGCAAGCGTGAATTTTTTAGACACGTAATGTCTTCAAACTCAGCATAGCAAACCAGATAGATACATGGGTCTGATCTCAGTTCACATCACCACATAGTAGAAGCCTCTGCAAATATAGATCTGAATACAAACTCTGAGCGTTTATGAAACAATTTCTATTCAGCTTGCAAGCGTGAATTTTTTAGACATGTAATGTCTTCAAACTCAGCATAGCAAACCAGATAGCTACATGTGTCTGATCTCAGTTCAGCATCACCACATAGTAGAAGCCTCTGCTATGCTGAGTTTGAAGACATTACGTGTCTAAAAAATTCACGCTTGCAAGCTGAATAGAAATTGTTTCATAAACGCTCAGAGTTTGTATTCAGATCTAGTTTCTTTATTCCTGTCTTTCACTGACGATAGCAAATAGCTTGAAATCATGATCTGAAAGTGGAATTATAGTTAGAGATAGTGAATACTAACTACTCTGATGTTTATGTAAACAAAACATACGCTTGATTGGCAGTCTTGGTAGGACGCCATCTGTGGACATAAATACAAGCGTTAGCAAGTTTTTTAACTTGCATTTTTGTTTATCATAAATGTACCTTTGAGGTCTTTCTTGCAATGATATAGATTGCAGAGGCTTCTACTATGTGGTGATGCTGAACTGAGATCAGACCCATGTAGCTATCTGGTTTGCTATGCTGAGTTTGAAGACATTACGTGTCTAAAAAATTCACGCTTGCAAGCTGAATAGAAATTGTTTCATAAACGCTCAGAGTTTGTATTCAGATCTAGTTTCTTTATTCCTGTCTTTCACTGACGATAGCAAATAGCTTGAAATCATGATCTGAAAGTGGAATTATAGTTAGAGATAGTGAATACTAACTACTCTGACGTTTATGTAAACAAAACATACGCTTGATTGGCAGTCTTGGTAGGACGCCATCTGTGGACATAAATACAAGCGTTAGCAAGTTTTTTAACTTGCATTTTTGTTTATCATAAATGTACCTTTGAGGTCTTTCTTGCAATGATATAGATTGCAGAGGCTTCTACTATGTGGTGATGCTGAACTGAGATCAGACCCATGTAGCTATCTGGTTTGCTATGCTGAGTTTGAATACATTACGTGTCTAAAAAATTCACGCTTGCAAGCTGAATAGAAATTGTTTCATAAACGCTCGAGTTTGTATTCAGATCTAGTTTCTTTATTCCTGTCTTTCACTGACGATAGCAAATAGCTTGAAATCATGATCTGAAAGTGGAATTATAGTTAGAGATAGTGAATACTAACTACTCTGACGTTTATGTAAACAAAACATACGCTTGATTGGCAGTCTTGGTAGGACGCCATCTGTGGACATAAATACAAGCGTTAGCAAGTTTTTTAACTTGCATTTGTGTTTATCATAAATGTACCTTTGAGATCTTTCTTGCAATGATATAGATTGCAGAGGCTTCTATTATGTGGTGATGCTGAACTGAGATCAGACCCATGTAGCTATCTGGTTTGCTATGCTGAGTTTGAAGACATTACGTGTCTAAAAAATTCATGCTTGCAAGCTGAATAGAAATTGTTTCATAAACGCTCAGAGTTTGTATTCAGATCTAGTTTCTTTATTCCTGTCTTTCACTGACGATAGCAAATAGCTTGAAATCATGATCTGAAAGTGGAATTATAGTTAGAGATAGTGAATACTAACTACTCTGAGGTTTATGTAAACAAAACATACGCTTGATTGGCAGTCTTGGTAGGACGCCATCTGTGGACATAAATACAAGCGTTAGCAAGTTTTTTAACTTGCATTGTTGTTTATCATAAATGTAACTTTGAGGTCTTTCTTGCAATGATATAGATTGCAGAGGCTTCTACTATGTGGTGATGCTGAACTGAGATCAGACCCATGTAGCTATCTGGTTTGCTATGCTGAGTTTGAAGACATTACGTGTCTAAAAAATTCACGCTTGCAAGCTGAATAGAAATTGTTTCATAAACGTTCAGAGTTTGTATTCAGATCTAGTTTCTTTATTCCTGTCTTTCACTGACGATAGCAAATAGCTTGAAATCATGATCTGAAAGTGGAATTATAGTTAGAGATAGTGAATACTAACTACTCTGACGTTTATGTAAACAAAACATACGCTTGATTGGCAGTCTTGGTAGGACGCCATCTGTGGACATAAATACAAGCGTTAGCAAGTTTTTTAACTTGCATTTTTGTTTATCATAAATGTACCTTTGAGGTCTTTCTTGCAATGATATAGATTGCAGAGGCTTCTACTATGTGGTGATGCTGAACTGAGATCAGACCCATGTAGCTATCTGGTTTGCTATGCTGAGTTTGAAGACATTACGTGTCTAAAAAATTCACGCTTGCAAGCTGAATAGAAATTGTTTCATAAACGCTCAGAGTTTGTATTCAGATCTAGTTTCTTTATTCCTGTCTTTCACTGACGATAGCAAATAGCTTGAAATCATGATCTGAAAGTGGAATTATAGTTAGAGATAGTGAATACTAACTACTCTGACGTTTATGTAAACAAAACATACGCTTGATTGGCAGTCTTGGTAGGATGCCATCTGTGGACATAAATACAAGCGTTAGCAAGTTTTTTAACTTGCATTTTTGTTTATCATAAATGTACCTTTGAGGTCTTTCTTGCAATGATATAGATTGCAGAGGCTTCTACTATGTGGTGATGCTGAACTGAGATCAGACCCATGTAGCTATCTGGTTTGCTATGCTGAGTTTGAAGACATTACGTGTCTAAAAAATTCACGCTTGCAAGCTGAATAGAAATTGTTTCATAAACGCTCAGAGTTTGTATTCAGATCTAGTTTCTTTATTCCTGTCTTTCACTGACGATAGCAAATAGCTTGAAATCATGATCTGAAAGTGGAATTATAGTTAGAGATAGTGAATACTAACTACTCTGACGTTTATGTAAACAAAACATACGCTTGATTGGCAGTCTTGGTAGGACGCCATCTGTGGACATAAATACAAGCGTTAGCAAGTTTTTTAACTTGCATTTTTGTTTATCATAAATGTACCTTTGAGGTCTTTCTTGCAATGATATAGATTGCAGAGGCTTCTACTATGTGGTGATGCTGAACTGAGATCAGACCCATGTAGCTATCTGGTTTGCTATGCTGAGTTTGAAGACATTACGTGTCTAAAAAATTCACGCTTGCAAGCTGAATAAAAATTGTTTCATAAACGCTCAGAGTTTGTATTCAGATCTAGTTTCTTTATTCCTGTCTTTCACTGACGATAGCAAATAGCTTGAAATCATGATCTGAAAGTGGAATTATAGTTAGAGATAGTGAATACTAACTACTCTGACGTTTATGTAAACAAAACATACGCTTGATTGGCAGTCTTGGTAGGACGCCATCTGTGGACATAAATACAAGCGTTAGCAAGTTTTTTAACTTGCATTTGTGTTTATCATAAATGTACCTTTGAGATCTTTCTTGCAATGATATAGATTGCAGAGGCTTCTACTATGTGGTGTTGCTGAACTGAGATCAGACCCATGTAGCTATCTGGTTTGCTATGCTGAGTTTGAAGACATTACGTGTCTAAAAAATTCACGCTTGCAAGCTGAATAGAAATTGTTTCATAAACGCTCAGAGTTTGTATTCAGATCTAGTTTCTTTATTCCTGTCTTTCACTGACGATAGCAAATAGCTTGAAATCATGATCTGAAAGTGGAATTATAGTTAGAGATAGTGAATACTAACTACTCTGACGTTTATGTAAACAAAACATACGCTTGATTGGCAGTCTTGGTAGGACGCCATCTGTGGACATAAATACAAGCGTTAGCAAGTTTTTTAACTTGCATTTTTGTTTATCATAAATGTACCTTTGAGGTCTTTCTTGCAATGATATAGATTGCAGAGGCTTCTACTATGTGGTGATGCTGAACTGAGATCAGACCCATATAGCTATCTGGTTTGCTATGCTGAGTTTGAAGACATTACGTGTCTAAAAAATTCACGCTTGCAAGCTGAATAAAAATTGTTTCATAAACGCTCAGAGTTTGTATTCAGATCTAGTTTCTTTATTCCTGTCTTTCACTGACGATAGCAAATAGCTTGAAATCATGATCTGAAAGTGGAATTATAGTTAGAGATAGTGAATACTAACTACTCTGACGTTTATGTAAACAAAACATACGCTTGATTGGCAGTCTTGGTAGGATGCCATCTGTGGACATAAATACAAGCGTTAGCAAGTTTTTTAACTTGCATTTTTGTTTACCATAAATGTACCTTTGAGGTCTTTCTTGCAATGATATAGATTGCAGAGGCTTCTACTATGTGGTGATGCTGAACTGAGATCAGACCCATGTAGCTATCTGGTTTGCTATGCTGAGTTTGAAGACATTACGTGTCTAAAAAATTCACGCTTGCAAGCTGAATAGAAATTGTTTCATAAACGCTCAGAGTTTGTATTCAGATCTAGTTTCTTTATTCCTGTCTTTCACTGACGATAGCAAATAGCTTGAAATCATGATCTGAAAGTGGAATTATAGTTAGAGATAGTGAATACTAACTACTCTGACGTTTATGTAAACAAAACATACGCTTGATTGGCAGTCTTGGTAGGACGCCATCTGTGGACATAAATACAAGCGTTAGCAAGTTTTTTAACTTGCATTTTTGTTTATCATAAATGTACCTTTGAGGTCTTTCTTGCAATGATATAGATTGCAGAGGCTTCTACTATGTGGTGATGCTGAACTGAGATCAGACCCATGTAGCTATCTGGTTTGCTATGCTGAGTTTGAAGACATTACGTGTCTAAAAAATTCACGCTTGCAAGCTGAATAGAAATTGTTTCATAAACGCTCAGAGTTTGTATTCAGATCTAGTTTCTTTATTCCTGTCTTTCACTGACGATAGCAAATAGCTTGAAATCATGATCTGAAAGTGGAATTATAGTTAGAGATAGTGAATACTAACTACTCTGACGTTTATGTAAACAAAACATACGCTTGATTGGCAGTCTTGGTAGGACGCCATCTGTGGACATAAATACAAGCGTTAGCAAGTTTTTTAACTTGCATTTTTGTTTATCATAAATGTACCTTTGAGGTCTTTCTTGCAATGATATAGATTGCAGAGGCTTCTACTATGTGGTGATGCTGAACTGAGATCAGACCCATGTAGCTATCTGGTTTGCTATGCTGAGTTTGAAGACATTACGTGTCTAAAAAATTCACGCTTGCAAGCTGAATAGAAATTGTTTCATAAACGCTCAGAGTTTGTATTCAGATCTAGTTTCTTTATTCCTGTCTTTCACTGACGATAGCAAATAGCTTGAAATCATGATCTGAAAGTGGAATTATAGTTAGAGATAGTGAATACTAACTACTCTGACGTTTATGTAAACAAAACATACGCTTGATTGGCAGTCTTGGTAGGACGCCATCTGTGGACATAAATACAAGCGTTAGCAAGTTTTTTAACTTGCATTTTTGTTTATCATAAATGTACCTTTGAGGTCTTTCTTGCAATGATATAGATTGCCGAGGCTTCTACTATGTGGTGATGCTGAACTGAGATCAGACCCATGTAGCTATCTGGTTTGCTATGCTGAGTTTGAAGACATTACGTGTCTAAAAAATTCACGCTTGCAAGCTGAATAGAAATTGTTTCATAAACGCTCAGAGTTTGTATTCAGATCTAGTTTCTTTATTCCTGTCTTTCACTGACAATAGCAAATAGCTTGAAATCATGATCTGAAAGTGGAATTATAGTTAGAGATAGTGAATACTAACTACTCTGACGTTTATGTAAACAAAACATACGCTTGATTGGCAGTCTTGGTAGGACGCCATCTGTGGACATAAATACAAGCGTTAGCAAGTTTTTTAACTTGCATTTTTGTTTATCATAAATGTACCTTTGAGGTCTTTCTTGCAATGATATAGATTGCAGAGGCTTCTACTATGTGGTGATGCTGAACTGAGATCAGACCCATGTAGCTATCTGGTTTGCTATGCTGAGTTTGAAGACATTACGTGTCTAAAAAATTCACGCTTGCAAGCTGAATAGAAATTGTTTCATAAACGCTCAGAGTTTGTATTCAGATCTAGTTTCTTTATTCCTGTCTTTCACTGACGATAGCAAATAGCTTGAAATCATGATCTGAAAGTGGAATTATAGTTAGAGATAGTGAATACTAACTACTCTGACGTTTATGTAAACAAAACATACGCTTGATTGGCAGTCTTGGTAGGACGCCATCTGTGGACATAAATACAAGCGTTAGCAAGTTTTTTAACTTGCATTTGTGTTTATCATAAATGTACCTTTGAGATCTTTCTTGCAATGTTATAGATTGCAGAGGCTTCTACTATGTGGTGATGCTGAACTGAGATCAGACCCATGTAGCTATCTGGTTTGCTATGCTGAGTTTGAAGACATTATGTGTCTAAAAAATTCACGCTTGCAAGCTGAATAGAAATTGTTTCATAAACTCTCAGAGTTTGTATTCAGATCTAGTTTCTTTATTCCTGTCTTTCACTGACGATAGCAAATAGCTTGAAATCATGATCTGAAAGTGGAATTATAGTTAGAGATAGTGAATACTAACTACTCTGACGTTTATGTAAACAAAACATACGCTTGATTGGCAGTCTTGGTAGGACGCCATCTGTGGACATAAATACAAGCGTTAGCAAGTTTTTTAACTTGCATTTTTGTTTATCATAAATGTACCTTTGAGGTCTTTCTTGCAATGATATAGATTGCAGAGGCTTCTACTATGTGGTGATGCTGAACTGAGATCAGACCCATGTAGCTATCTGGTTTGCTATGCTGAGTTTGAAGACATTACGTGTCTAAAAAATTCACGCTTGCAAGCTGAATAGAAATTGTTTCATAAACGCTCAGAGTTTGTATTCAGATCTAGTTTCTTTATTCCTGTCTTTCACTGACGATAGCAAATAGCTTGAAATCATGATCTGAAAGTGGAATTATAGTTAGAGATAGTGAATACTAACTACTCTGACGTTTATGTAAACAAAACATACGCTTGATTGGCAGTCTTGGTAGGACGCCATCTGTGGACATAAATACAAGCGTTAGCAAGTTTTTTAACTTGCATTTT
Source organism: Epiperipatus broadwayi (assembly GCA_028023455.1). Classification (NCBI taxonomy): domain Eukaryota; kingdom Metazoa; phylum Onychophora; class Udeonychophora; order Euonychophora; family Peripatidae; genus Epiperipatus; species Epiperipatus broadwayi. The sequence continues at coordinate 12,812,784 of JAQFVV010012393.1, read as the reverse complement.
TGTTTATCATAAATGTACCTTTGAGGTCTTTCTTGCAATGATATAGATTGCAGAGGCTTCTACTATGTGGTGATGCTGAACTGAGATCAGACCCATGTAGCTATCTGGTTTGCTATGCTGAGTTTGAAGACATTACGTGTCTAAAAAATTCACGCTTGCAAGCTGAATAGAAATTGTTTCATAAACGCTCAGAGTTTGTATTCAGATCTAGTTTCTTTATTCCTGTCTTTCACTGACGATAGCAAATAGCTTGAAATCATGATCTGAAAGTGGAATTATAGTTAGAGATAGTGAATACTAACTACTCTGACGTTTATGTAAACAAAACATACGCTTGATTGGCAGTCTTGGTAGGATGCCATCTGTGGACATAAATACAAGCGTTAGCAAGTTTTTTAACTTGCATTTTTGTTTATCATAAATGTACCTTTGAGGTCTTTCTTGCAATGATATAGATTGCAGAGGCTTCTACTATGTGGTGATGCTGAACTGAGATCAGACCCATGTAGCTATCTTGTTTGCTATGCTGAGTTTGAAGACATTACGTGTCTAAAAAATTCACGCTTGCAAGCTGAATAGAAATTGTTTCATAAACGCTCAGAGTTTGTATTCAGATCTAGTTTCTTTATTCCTGTCTTTCACTGACGATAGCAAATAGCTTGAAATCATGATCTGAAAGTGGAATTATAGTTAGAGATAGTGAATACTAACTACTCTGACGTTTATGTAAACAAAACATACGCTTGATTGGCAGTCTTGGTAGGACGCCATCTGTGGACACATATATATATATATATATATATATAAAATTTTACAATAACTATTTAAATGAAACTCATTTTCTATCATGAGTGTTGCAAACTAAGTAATATTTTTAATGTATTAGTTTTATTTTTGTGTTTCCAGTTTTTGTTTTTGTTATTAAAAACATTGAATTTTTTTAAATTTATGTAATTTTTCTTCCAAAATTCTGACATCTTGAGTTCTATAAATGCAAATCATCTTCAAGGATTTTGAATATACACAAACAGACCAAAAAACAATGAGAAAATAAAATCAGATTTATATTACCATTTCTATAAATAGTATCACATTCATTTTATATTTACTATAAATTAAAAATATGCAATTATCTATTGTTATTATTACACAGATGCAAAACTCTCTATTCAGTAGAGCCATTCAGTGGAAGCCAGAGTAATCAATGGATGCAAGAAGATTTGTGCATAAAGTCCCTATCTAGTGCCCACTCATCCAATATTCTCAGACTAATTTCTAGTTTGTGGTTTTCATCAGTGAAGAGCCTTGAATCTGAGAGCATTGCACCTAGATCTTAGGTGCTTTCATATCCAAGACTCCTCTCAGATCCACATCTCCTCACTGATTAAAGCCATAAACTAGAAATTAGTCTGAGGATATTTTATGGGTGGGCATTAGATAGGGATTTTATGCACAAATCTTCCTGAATCCATTGATTATTCTGGCTTCCACTGAATGGCTCTATTACATGGAGAGTTTTGTCTTTATGTAAACAGCCTGTTTTAGCATAAAGAATGGTGATCAAGTGATGCTTAGTGGTATTATAATTATTTTTTATTACTTTTAATAAAACTTTAATTTCTTATTATTATCTTCAAATTCTACCGTTCATTTGCAATTGAAATTATAACTAAGAGTACTAAACATTTTATTAATTATTTCAGACAGATTACAATAAATGTGTCATTAATAAAACTTCTAAAAAATACATTGCAAAATGTGCTTTTCCCCCTGTTGTCACTTATATAGAGGTGCATATAACTGAGTAGTTAATGATTCTATAAGCCATTCATTATCCCTTTGATAATAATTTCCTTTAAAAAATGTAACTACATTACTGCACATTCAAATTTAATCTATTACAAATTGACACTTGGGTGGATTAATATTATTCTAAGGTAGTAAATTATAGATAATTTCAATTGAAAACATTCTGTTAATAAATGTGACAACTAGAGTACTTCCACATTAAATTAAACATTTAAAATTATAGACAATTTCAATTTATGTATGTAATCTATTGCATAACTTTTTGCTTTAAGTTAATTTTTTTCTTCAAATGTATGTTTATTATTAGGTATATATCAGATCATACAATTATTTTTAACAAATAAAAATGTATTACAACTTATCATAAAAGATATTCAAATTACATGAGGCAAACAATGACTGAAAACTGTATTTATTTATACACTACACATTTTGCATTTTATATTTCAGCAGTTGTTCACATAATTTCTAATTATCTAATATGTCTTATTAACTAAATAGGGATTAATCTGCATTTATAACTTATAGAAAGAGTGTATGGTGAGATTACCAATCAATACATACCTGAAATAATTGATAAACTAATCTCAATGCTCTATAGTAATAACAGTCACCAAAATGTAGTATGATTCATAATAGCTTGTGTTTATTGGGAATTTTAATATTAGAAAACATTTAACAAATGGAAAAAATAAAAATATTTAAATATTTGTTATTAATAAACTTTTAATTTATATCATCTTAATATTAAAGAAATTGTTCAGAATTTTCAGGTAAATAATTCAGTATTAAAGCTGCAACATGAACATGTATTAGACCTTTATATGCTGTTCACATTTATATCAATCTGCTGCTAGTAATGTTGTAATCTTGTCATCTGACCAAAATTACATGTACATGAATTTTTCTTCAGCAAAAAAAAAAAAATGAAAACGTGTACATGGTCTTTCTTCAGCAAAAGTCAACAATTACAAAGTTATTGGGAGGTTGATATGAATGTCATCAGTCACAGTAAGTTTAATACATGCTCCGTGCATTGCAGGACTAAAAATAAGTAAATAATAATAAAATAAGTGAATGATAATAAAATGCAAACGAACAATAAATGATTTTGATTTTTAACTAATTTATATAAAAATACATTAACTACTGGGATTTTCATAAAACTGCTAATAAATGTCTATTGTTGTTATTTTTATTTTTATAAGAAATTGAACAGTAAATGATTTTGACTTTTAAATAATTTTGAACAACTTTTTTTTTTTTTAAAAAAAAAAAACAACTTTTAAGAATGATGCCATTAATCAAAAAAAATAGTTATTTAATTATACACAAAACAAACAGTAAATGATTTTGAAATAATTTGGATAAAAATACATTAACTATACTTCTAGACACTTACCATGTAATATATAACAGAAATTTATATGTTAAATCAAACTTTTCCTATTAAATATTACCACAGAAAATGGAGATCTGCAGTAAAAATTTTCATTCCAAAAATGAAACCACTTGATTGCAAAATATGCTGGGATTTTCATAAAACTGCTATCGTTTTTTTTTTTATAAAGAAATTAAACCAAAAACACAATGAAAATAACAAGACTATCACAATGCAAAAAAATAGCTGTTGTCAGAAACAAATGTGGACAATAACTGAAAAATGTCAGATTATTTCTTTCAATATGACGCCAATTATGATGATATGACGTCAATTATGACATCATGTCATCTATGATGATATGACAACACATTTATTGTGGATGCGAAAAGGTCGCCTATCTCTCCTATTTTGCAGCTTTAGTACTCAAGTACCCCAATATTGCTAGCCAATTATTATTGAAAGTTAAATTAGTGTTTACTATTTTTGTCTATAGCATAGAACAAACTTTTCCAACGTGTGTGTGTATGTCGCGACCCATTTCTGTGTCGGCAGAATATCAAAATTTATATTACAAAAATTAATACAAGCTTATACTAAAATTTAAAATACTTAAAATCTAGAAAATAAATATTATATGTGATATAAATATTATGTGTGATAAAATTTATTTTTTTATAATAAATATAAAATATGTGTAAAATTTATTTTTTTGTCCTAAGTTTTTGGTATGTCACAAAAATCTAATTTACTTTAAAATGAGTCACTGACAAATGTGGGTACTTTTTGAGTTGGCCAAATGAGTGCCCATAAATTAAAATATGACTTTTGATACAGACTCTACGAGTGTGAATAAGTTGATATAAAATTTATATACATGTAATGTGTAATCTGGTATTTAAAATAATAAAAAAAATATTTTAAATTAAATAAAATAAATGTATTATATCAACAATTAAAAACAATTACTTTAACAAATATATATAAAAAAGGTGAAATAAAACATTTTTCACAAGTTTTCACAAGTTTAGGTGTTAATGCTCAACTCAGAATTTTAAACATTTAAATTGCCTTCGTTAATGCGTAAAAGCAATTAATTCTAACAAATTATACTTTTAAAATAAATTTTGCTTTAGTAGGAAATCTCTCTTTTTTAAAAAAAAAACAAAAAACACAACAACCACCATGTAAATGAGTCAAAATATATATGAAAGAAAGAATAAAACATTATGGGCCAGCTGTTGTTAGTTAATGATGAAGATCCATTAAAACTATCAGTGTTTTCTCACATCTGTCTTGATACATTGATCACATCAGAACAAATAAAAAAGTATTTTTAAAATACTAACTTCTAAAATAGCTTTATTTGTGAATTGCATAAATTATATATACATTCTTTCTAAAGCGAATAATTTATAAAAGTAAAAAAAAAAGTGGAATAGCTTTTAAATAGCTTACTGTTCAAAATCGCCCCGTAATAAAAAAAAAAAGAGTTAAAGAAAAGATAATACTAATCTATCTTGCCAATTGCTGGAAAGTGAAGATTCGAACAGTTTTTTTCATTTTTCTCTATCGTCTATCTACGAAAAGCTATCTATAATTTAATAATTGGATTATTAGTTAGTTGGTTAGAAACCATCTATTTAGCTATTTAGAACAATAATTTTATATTTGAATAGAACTTGTCTAAGGTTATTAGATGAGTATGCACTAGATAGGGGTTTTATGTACAAGCCTTATGGAATCCACTGATTACTCTAGCTTGCACTTGGTGGCACTACTGTATGGAGAGTTTTCCTGTTTTAATAACAGTTATGAGCAAGCATAAGAAATGGTGATATGATGTTGAATGGTTTTACTAATGAATGTTATTATAATAGAAAATAGAAAGAAATAATAAATATAAATTTTTTAGATTAATGATTTAAATGTCCCCCCCCCCAAATTCATGAATATTTGCATATATCATCATGCATGTTGATACAACCTGATGTTTTAAAGATTTAAATGGCTTTTCTAACCTGCCATTGGTGGAGAGTGTCATATCTGGATAGTATTCTGTTGTTAAAATAATGAATAGTATGACTTCTATCCATAGCATAGAGAGATAATGCAGCTGCTGATGTGTGCTTCTTAACTGCATTAACATGTTCACTTCTTCTAGCACTGATGTGACAACAATTGCTCGTACTTACATAAGAAGCTTTACAAATGCTACATGTAATTTCATACATTTTATCAGTCTTAAGAGGGATTGAGTTTTTAGGCTTAAATAGAATGTTATTAATTTTTTGATAAGTAGTATATGCTGTCATAATATAGTAATGTTTTAGGATACATCCAAAATTGTCCATAGTTTTTTTATATAAGGAATAAAAACTCTAACAGTTGTTTAATCCTGTTTTTGCTTCTTATTTTTGCTATTTATTTTATTTATTTATTTAACTTATTTATGTTTACTACAGTAAATTATATATGGATGTACCATGATAACATTTCATCTATATTTGTACTCATGAAAATCTCTATTTCAATATATATATATATATTAATAATTCAAACAAATATATTTAACCAAAGGACTGTTTTTTACGAGGCTCCTCGTAGACATCTGACGTCACTCTAACTCAGCCGATTCTTATGCTAAAAAATTCGTTCGATACGTTTTGAAGAGGTTTTTAAAAGTTCTGTAAGATGGTGACCTCTTCCGACTTATTTTACAAGTAAAAAATAAAAAAAAACGCATTTAAACCTAAACAAAGAAAGAACATTATTTGTGATTGGTTCTTAGCAAACTCTCAGCCGAAAAAGACATTCTGATTGGCTAGAAAGAACAAAGAAACTGCCTGATCAAAGAAAATAAAGAAAAACACTGAGATTTTCATTTTGAATCCAATTTTAAGTATTATAAAATTATATTTATGGAAATTAAAAATTATTTTCAGAGAGAATAATAAAAAAACAAAATTATTTTCGAAAAATATTGAAGATTTTAGTAAAAATATTGAAGATGTAGTAAAAAGAAATATTTACTTTTCTATAACGTAAAAGTCAATCTTTTTGTTTATATTATAGCTTTTATGTTGCCGAAATTGAATATTTTAGAATAAATAAATAGCAATTTATTTTTGAAAGAACTTTCGTTCTCTTCATAACCTGAAAAATTAATAATATACTTTTTATAAACGTATCTGAGTTGAATTTAATATTATAGGTGAATATGTTTTAACAATAGGCTTTGTCTTCAGTTTGTGAGTTGGCCAATTAAAAGATTTGATTTTTACCTCATACAACCAATAATATAATTAGCGGTTAAAAGGTTAACACAGTATTCAAAATTAAATAATATATTCTTTACCAGAAGTACTTTCAATTGTTTCACTGACAATCTTTATCAACTGTTAATACAAACGTACAAAAAATAAAAACTTGCATTACCCATTATTCAATCTATTCACATTTCCCACAATTCTGTTGTCTTTATATTAGCCGATTGTTTATTCATTAAACCACCTCTATTCCTAGATATCATCATTGCCTCTTTAATTTTATGTTTTTCACTACACCTTTCAATTTGAATAATTTTTATATCTCTATTATTAAATTTAAAACCATAATTACATGTTTTATTATGATCAAATATAATTGATGGAGTATTCATATTTACTGAAGATATATTTTCTTTCTGTACACGTTTATATAATGTCTTATGATCATTATATCATTTTTGTAATGTACATTTGGATTCCCATATATATTTTATTCCACAACCACATTCCAACATATATATATATATATATTGTAATGGAATGTATATGAGGCAGCCCACGATTGGGCAAGCCAAATGTACTGAAAACTATATGGTAGCTTACAATTGGATAAGCTAAATATAATGGAACGTCTATTAGGTATTCCATTAAAATTAAAGATTGAAGAAAAACGAAATTATTCCAGTTATATTTAAATAAATTGTTTAAATGCACTTCCAGCTAGCTATATATAAAACAAATCTAAAATCATGCAAAGCAATGAGATCTATCTTTATAATTTATTTTTAAAGATGATGTGACTAACTAATCAATATATATATTAGAAACAAAGAGACTTCTACTAAATTCAAATATACACATCTAACTATATAAATTTATGTACCTCTAAATATATAAATGAATAATAATATGTGTAAGTAACCTACAAACCAAATAATAAATGAAATATGAAATTATCTTTTATTATTTATAAATTCAATTAATTTCATAATAACTTTGGCATTAAAAGAAAATAAGAATAATATAGTATCGCTCTTTTAAATAATTACAAAGGCATTATTTATAAAAAAAAAATAGTACATCCTTTATTTTATGTTATAGTTCAACTTTAAATAATATTGATGTTTTAAATATAAATACAAAGAATAACTATATGTATATACTTGTAATAAGTATATATAGATTAAATATATAAAGACATATTTTTGCCTAACCATTATAATATAAATATAACAATTCATATATAACTTCAACCTATAAATTACATTTTAAGATTTTTAAATTATTTAAGATAATTATCTGAACATCTGTTATACGTTTAATATTATTATAAAACAAGATGCTTAAATTGACCACTTATAAAACGTTGTATTTTATAATAAAAAAAAAATAAAAGTAAATAAAAAAAAATATATCAATCTCAAAAATATATTTATATATTACTCATACATATATAAAATTATTAAATACCTTTTAAAGTTCATTTAGCTAATTTTCCTTTCCAAAAAGTTAATTTATTCCATGAGTTCTTTTATCCGTTTACTTTTGATTATTAGAATGCATTCTATCAAAAGGCGAAGAAATTATTATATTAAAGAAAATTGTTAATCCTTAGATATATGCATATTTTATCCGTTTTAAAATTTCCTTCCTTTTTAAAAAATAAATAAACCAATTAAAATGTTAAATCCAGAATGTTAATTCCAATTACTTCCAAATTATGATTAAATTGATGATTATACATTTAAGATAGCTATATCTAGTTTCAACTCCAGACGCGATGAAATTTATACATTGAATTTTTTTAGTTGTTCCATTGAAAATTGCCTTGGAATAAATGAAAGCGATGATGCAGCCTCCTGGCTGCGATTCTTGATTAACCTGCCATAATTTATGTATTTACCATAAAATATATATATTATTTCAGTATTTTGAAGAATAGTAAATTTTATAGAACTAAAGTACAATAAAATCTTTATTTTTCAGTTGTTTGTTCTATATCTATTCCAATAATAATATATCAAAAAAAATGCTTCCTTTATTGTTGTTGCTATCGTTCCATGCGCCAGCAGATGCTATTTTAAAACTCATGTTATATATGTTCTCTTTTAAAACAATTAACATTAAAATAAAAATAAAATATCAAGTATATATATATATAAAATATTAAATTGAAAATTTGATATCTTTAAAAATATACATATATTATAATTTATTACATTTAATAATCATTGTAAATAAAATAATTTTTTTTATAATTAACAATTTATATGTCCTTATTTATTTTAATAATTAAATGTTTATTATGATGTACTATCAATATATATAAATAAAACAATAACTTCAAATAATAACTATATTTAATAAACATAAAAGAAAAATTTAAATATTTCATATGTAAACATCAACTTAAAGAGGTTTTTTTTTTTTTTAATAACAAATGATAATTTAAAAATATAATATCGACTTATCGATATTTACAATATATATATATATATAACAGAACTTAATTCAAACTTAGAAATCTTGGCTTTGGAGTTATTTATCATATCATTTATATTATTTGTACATTACAAAAATGATATAATGATCATAAGACATTATATAAATGTGTACAGAAAGAAAATATATCTTCAGTAAATATGAATACTCCATCAATTATATTTGATCATAATAAAACATGTAATTATGGTTTTAAATTTAATAATAGAGATATAAAAATTATTCAAATTGAAAGGTGTAGTGAAAAATGTAAAATTAAAGAGGCAATGATGATATCTAGGAATAGAGGTGGTTTAATGAATAAACAATTGGCTAATATAAAGACAACAGAATTGTGGGAAATTTGAATAGATTGAATGATGGGTAATGCAAGTTTTTATTTTTTGTACGTTTGTATTAACAGTTGATAAAGATTGTCAGTGAAACAATTGAAAGTACTTCTGGTAAAGAATATATTATTTAATTTTGAATACTGTGTTAAATATATTTGTTTGAATTATTATTATATAATTTAAAAATACAGACATTTAATGGTTGTAGTTATATATATATATATATATATATATATATATATATATATATATATATATATATATATATATATATATATATTAACTAATTTTGTTTTATATATAGTAGATTTAAGATATTGATAAATATATAAAAAAATGTAATTATATATTTACAGCACAAGAATTATTCATTCTTCCACAGGTTGTTAAAAGTGGATAGAAATCAGACTCTACTTAATGTGAGAGTTGTATATTAAAAGATAGGTACAGAAATGTATCTAATATTCTAGTTTATCTGAGGATTAAAAATTGTTTGAAAAATGCATACATAGTAAGAGATAGAAGTTTTTGTACTGTGGATGACTGTGATCTGGTAGTGTTTACAATAAAGAATTAAACAAATACCAAAAAAAAAAAAAAAAAAGCTTTGCACATCACGTTATCAAAATTGAAAGAATTAGTGATTCTAAAATATTTAGCCATCACATCTTCTTTAATCTGCACAAGGTACATAGATGACTTGCTTATTCATGCTCCTAAAAACACATTATAAATATACACCAAGCACTTGTTCAATTATCATCTTTAAAATGGACACTTGAGCAAAATGATAATAAGTTTCTAGACTTATACATACAAATTTACAGTAACCATCTAGTCATTTACTTTACTTATTCAAATTAATAAATTTGTACAGTACTCAGTATTAAATATTTCACTAGATATCAAACTTTTCAACTTGTAATTAATGAATGAAAAAGATAAAAGGACTAAGGAATATGACATTATCTTGTGCAACATTTAATATTGAAACCTTCACTAACGAAAATTAAAGCAAAAAAAGAAGAGCAGAGTATTTTTTAATTTTTGATATTTATGAAATAAATATGTAAATTCAAAACAAGTACATATAGTGAAATCACTTTATTAAACATAAAAATGAAATGAAAAAATCAACATATTGTAGTTCTCTTCAGAATTTTATCTTTAAGTGATTGAATGCATAGCATTTTTTTTCTTTTTTGTCAGAATGAATTCTGATCAAGTGATCTATTAGTTTTTATGGTTTTATAGCGTCGTTGCTAAAGACTTTTTTTGCATAGAAGGCACATTGATAAATGTTTGTGTGATAATGAGGAGACAAGTTCTAGCTTCAAATAGACCAAGCTATACTGTTTGCATTACTTTTTTGGTTCAGTCATATTACTAACATAAGAAATAAAAACCTTTATTAACAAACAATTTCGACTGGCCCTGTGATAAAAAAAAACAATAAACTATGTACTTACTTGTAACAGAATATTTTTGTTTAAGTCTTGCATTGGTGGTCGAGAGATCAGCATGACTGCCTTGCACTAGCAGGCAGTTGTCTGGGTTGCAGGTTCACATCCTGGCCGATGTTATGACACTTAAAAAAAAGATTTTTGTTTAAACACGAATAAATAAATTGTGCCCTCTGATTTTCTTTTTCAAAGTACTGCTCCTCAATAAATAATTATATTCAAAGTTCAAATCACAAATAAGTACATGTCACATCAAATGAACCAATTTATAGTGTTTTATGAAAGCATGACCATACAAGGACAGACAGTTTCTGCTAATATCAAATATGTCACCCACCATGAGCAAGTGCAGACATGCAACAATTTTTCATATCCACAATTGCTTTGATACATTTGATAAGGCAGTGCACAGACATGTGTGTGCATTCTTACATGTGACTCTTTTAATAACACATTTTACTTTTTTGTATGCAAGTTTGGTATTTAAGTATTTTTTATCAAAAGAGGGTTTTTTATTATTATTTTACTTTTTAATTAGGTACCTATTGGAATCATAGATATTTTGAAATAACAAACAAATAGCAGTAATAAGGGGATCTATTTTTTCTGTCATTGACCATCAAATTTTTTTATTGAGACTATAAACCCCTAAAATGTTTAAGTCAAACCCAGATGGTCAATATCTACCACTTTGGGAACCCTTGATCTAGAGTATGAAATGATTGTCAAACCATTATCAATTAGAGGAGCAATTTATTCTCAATAATTAACCTCTATCATGCACAAATTGGCAGGAATCAAAGAGTTTTTACATCAAAACTCTGAATTGTGTGAAGCCAACCACAAAACTAATATCAAAGCATATATTGCAGATTTATGTGATACAAGATATAAACATAACATTCTAATTAATACTATCAAAATTTTTTATTCTTATGTAAGAAATATACCCCCAAACTAACATAAAACCTTGGATAGGTTTCTCCTACATACCATGTCTATCTCAGAGATTGAATAAAATCTGTTCCAATTCTTATAATATTAGTTTTTGGAATCCTCCATCACTAAATAAACTAATAAAAAATATAAAAAATAAGTTGCCCCAGATCTCATCTCACAAATCATATACAAAAACAGATGCAGTAATTCATTATGAAGCACTGTGCACTTCAGGGAGTTGTGTGCAAACATTGCAACTAGGGTGGCACAGCATTGGTAGCTGTATAACCATGTGAAAGCTAATCTGAAATACAAGTCAGTGTTCTTGGAACTTGAAATACAGTCACATCTTTGACCCAGTGACAGTTAATATAATATGTTCAGAGCATGATGTCAAAAAGCATAAAATTAAGAAGGCATCATTTATCATGAAGAACTCTTAAACAATCAATAAAAAAAAATTATTCATACCATTGTCCAAAAAATGGAAAATGTAAATTGAATATTTACATAATTGCTAGAATATTTAAATATTCTCTGTCCATTATATAACTAACATACATTCTGCTGTCATTACTACAGCTATGAATCTGATTGTAAACATTGAAAGCATGTTTAGCAAATCAAATGCATTAAAATTTTATAATCTTTTCTTGTTAAACATGCAAAATCCTGTTTAAATATAAAATTATATTCACATTAAATAAATAGTTGTAAATGTAAACCTTAAATTTTCCACTATAGAGGAAAAAATATTTCCAACATTTCCTGATAGGCAAACAATAAATAATAAAAAAAATTCATCAAGGTTGCCAATTTTTGCAGGCTGATAAATTTTTTTTTTCATGTGTCAAAGCATCAGCCGGGAAGTGAACATGCAAACCCGGGACAACTGCTTGTAAGGCAGCTGTGCTGATCACTCGACTACCAACACTTGACTGCAGGCTGATAATTTGAAGAAATTATAAATTAAATGTATTCACATTAAGAAAACATACATATAATTATTATACATTCTCATTTTGATCAATTCAAAGAAAATTTAGTGGAATTATAGTTTTTATATAAATTTAATGCTATTCATGATTTAATGTAGTGTTGAGTGTGAGATACAGGGAACATATGATTTCTGAACTAGTTCTGGAAGTTCTAATGCATGAACTTTTTGTAAACTTCCATGCAATAAATCCATTCAATTATTCATTTATATAAACCCATTAAAACAAGAACAGCTGCTGATGAATCAGCGTTTCACTATTAAAGCACTTTTTTAACTTTATGCTTGATGTTATAATTGGAATGCGATTTTTAATGGAAAAAATATTTTGTGATTTATTAGATAATTCCTATGAGTTCCTGTGAGATAAAATAATCCTTGAAGCCATAATTTATTTATAATTTTTTTAGTGTATACTTAAAGTGAATACTTACTTTAATATTGCATACAGAATATTTGTTAAGTTATCTATGCGCTTAGATACTATAAATTGGATTTACATACTCAAATAAACCATGAAAACACATGTAAACAGCTTTTATAGATCTTTATTGGAGAGATCAAAAGATGATTTTTATCTTGAAGAATCTGTTTTTTTAAATAGTCAAAGATTCTAGTATGTTTCTATTCCATAACCAAAATATTACAGCAATAAGCAAAATTATAATTAGAAAGTACTTGTAAATGAATTTAACTCTGCTAATAAAAAGTTTATATTTTAGAATGTGTTCCATAATATGTAAAAAATTTAGGCTATTTTATGTTCCACTTTTGTACTTTATTCCAATTGCAGCAACATGACACATATTGATATGTATTGATAGTGAATTTATTATATGATATATATTATTGGTTAATTTATCTTAACATGGAAAAGGTAAAAAATAGCTTTAAAAAAATCCTATATATTGTCATTAAATTGATAAATTTGTCATATTTTTATAAAAAAATATTGTGCAAATTATTTATTTATAAAAGATTAAAGATTGGTGTATCTCTTTTAGAGAAATGCTGACGTGTCTTTATCTATATCTTTTAATTGTATAATTTGCTATTGTGCACCATAGACTGTAAAATGATAGTATATCTTAAATACTTCAGATAATGTTTATAGTTGAATAATGTGAATAAAGGTGGAAGGCTTATTAATGATGATATAAATTTACACTTTTGTATATAACTTTGTGAGTAAAATACATATCAGAATGCCCTAGAAATTTTCTGGAGAAACCTGAAAATAAGGAGAGTAATGTTTTGCCAGATATTAATTTCCAAGCAGCAGTTTTATTACAAAAAATAAGTCAGCCAATAATTATGGAGAATTTTTAAACTATTGCTTATACTAAAGATAAATTTGAAGTATCTCATTTAATAATTATCACATCACCAACATGGATCAATGCTATCACAAGTTTTTCTAGTAAAGGCATGTCAACTTCAGAGAAGAGATTCCATATTTAATGAATATAAGTTGCAAATAAAGATGATAATAATATTGAACCTACTGCAAATTCTTTAGTGCTTTAGAATATTGGATTGTTTTAAAATTTTTTATTGATGCATAATTATTATTTTTTTGTATAGTTACTTGACACATATACTAGATCAGGTTTATCATCTAGAAGTCTTAAGTTTATTTGAGCAAATATTTTGAGGCTCACATTATCAAATGCACCTTGAAATCCAATTGAATAGTGATAATATCTAATCATTTATTATCTTTTGCATGTTAAAAACCTTTGAGCATTATAAATGTTATATTTTGAATTTGCTTGCCTAAAAAGGCAAAAATGGCTAGACAAAATTTGTTTATTATAGTTGCTTGAATCTTTATAAAGTTATGTGGGAGAAAAATATCATATGAATACACTACACAATGTGCTCACCATTTCATTTGCTTACAAATGCTGTTAATAAAAATTCCAAACTCTCCATACAGTAGTGCCACCAAGTGCAAGCCTTCATAATCAATGGATGCAGGAAGGTTCGTGCATAAAATCCCTATCTAGTGCCTACTCATAATATCCCCAGACTAGTTTCTAGCTTGTGGTTTTCATCAGTGAGGAGTCTTGGATTTGAGAGCACTGCACCTAGATTTTAGGATCGAATGCAAGCCTCCAGCTGTCACATTTTACCTTTTTGGTTAACTATAAAGCTAGGAGCCCAAGATGATAACACCATATTATTTCCAACCCAATATTATTTGCTGTATAGCCATGTAGAATTAAACTCAGTTCAGCATAGATGAATTTTGGTGTCTTTGGTTTTTCAAAAACTATAGTCACCATTAACCTATGAGCAGAATACATATAAAACCATCAAAACATCACATGATCACCATTTCATATGCTTACACATGCTGTTAATAAGAGTACCAAACTCTCCACACAGTAGTGCTACCAACTGCAAGAGAGTTTGGTACTCTTATGAATACACTATATTGATATAGATTAGAGTTCAAATAGGTGTATATGTGTGATTTATTATTATTATGCTTTTTATCATAAAAATGCTCTGTTCATATAAATTTGAATATTAAATTTTGTGTTGTCTTTTATACACACTCATCAAGTAAAGTATTATTATAAAATAAAATTTTTGTATCAAACAGCAGTAATATTGGAGTATGCTAAGATGATAATTGAATTTATTTTAATAATTTGAGCCTTAACATCGATCAAGGCAAAAATAGTTAATAGCAGAATTAGAGGTCAGTTACTAGCAAGAACAGTTAAATGATTTTCAATTAATGCATATGTGTTATCAGTAATTATAGAATAAATTCTACATTGTCTTTTAATATGATGTCTGGGAGCATTTATTACTGTTAAACATATTTTTATGGAATATGTAATTATATTTCTTATTTGCTATTCTAGTTATATCATCTGTGAATAGTTGTCAATTTATAGAGATTTTTTATGCTTTATTAAGGGTATATGAGAACAAACTTTCACATGACTCACCACTCTCCACTCTATCTCATAACACTGATACACTTGACTTTAGTTCAACATGGGTGTGACAAGAATCTCAGCCTAAGGGTGGCCTTTGAGCATTCCATCATCAGATTTTCAATTGGATGGTCGGTTGAAGAGTTGGAGTGTGTAGTGGATTGAAACCTATCCATTAAAGTATGAAGTTTGTCTATCTTAATATATATCTGAGCACTTATTGCATACATGTGTAGAGATGATAATCTGGACCAACTGATGATTGCTGTTTTAGCATGAAATACATATATTGGTGATTATTTCTTTTTTCAACATATAAGTGTTCAAGTGTATCAGTGTTATGAGATAGATTGAAGAGTGGTGTGTCATGTGAATGTCTGTGCTTATATACCCTATATATTACATAGATTGATACAGGCACATAACAAGCCTGTATTTTAGTTATGCTTTATTAAATAGAAATAATGTACTCACATTAAAATAGTGTACTTTTAACTCAAACTGAGCCACTAAATATTATATAAACAGCATTCTTTATGCCTACACAGGTTGTTTACACAGAGGAAAAACTCTCCATACAGTAGCACCAGTCAGTGCAGGCCAGACTAATCAATGGATGAAGGAATATTTGTGCATAAAATCTCTATTTAGTGCCTACTCATCCAAAATCCTCAGACTAGTTTCTAGCTTGTGGCTTGCATCTAGACTTTAAGATCTAATGCAACTCTCTGCTAAACTAAATAAATTACACCAGAATTTTATGCACAAACCTTCCTGAATCCATTCATTACTCTAGCTTCACTGAGTGGTGCTTGTCTCTGTGTAAACTCAAATTTAGCCATGTAATGCTATGAAAAGTGAGCTGGAAAATTAGATGCTTTGAGTAATGATTCATTAGCAGTGTAGATAAACTATTATCATATAACTATTCATCCATAAAAAGAAATTCAGAAGTCAATTGCCAATTCTTTTGATTAAAAATCCAGACAGTCATGAATGTTCTTTGAAGTATTACTATGATCACCTATTATTAAGTAAGTTTTAACATCTTGATCTGTCAGCTTAATAGAAACATGGTTTTCTTGCCTTCATCAGTTGAATATGATAATTGTTGGAAATAAATAAAATTTAACAAAGTCCAAAAAATTGTAATATTTTTTACTAGAATGTTATTTAAATATAATTTAAGGGCATTCTAGATGTTGAATTTGAAATGTAGAATAATTTTGTCTTGTTAGATTCCCAAAAAAATAATGGATTCGTTTTTTTTAGAATAATTATCCAGAGTCTTAATACTCTTATAGTCAAATGATAAAAAAATATCATCTTTGGAAAATAGTTTATTGACATTGATAAATTTGTTATATTTAAGAATTATATTTTTCAAATTAACTTTCCTTAGATGTATTGTATGCAATTACCTGGAGCATTAAAATCTCCTATGAGACTTTAAAATGTTATTGATATGATCAAAAATTTTCTATACATTTTTAAAAATTCTCTACTTCTTTATCACAATGATAGGTATAAAACAATGAGAAAATTTTTAATTTGAAGTGAATGTGACTTAATTTGTTAAAAGAAATACTTATCAAATGGATATAGCAGTACTATTTTCTGATGTACGATGCTCACAACATCCTAGTTTTTATTTAGATATGCAAAATGCATGAACCTAATCTAAAGAGATTATACAAGAAATAACATTTCAAAAATTATTTAAATGTAGTAAACCTATTGATATAAATGGAACTACATTAAATATAAATTATTGAACTTTTTAATTCAGAAATGTTTCAGTTTTTTATTAAAGGTTTTTGAAAATGTAATGCTCAAAGCATATAGGACATTAAAAAACTTGTTAAATTAGGTCATGTGACATATAACTTAATTTCTTTGTAATTTTATTTTTTGATATTAAGACTTTGGCAATTTCATATTGCTAAAATTATTAATATATGGTGCATTTGAACTTGGTTCAGTCCCATATGGCTATTTAAGTTAGATAGCTGGATTGGAAGACATATGAATGTCTGAAAATTTTAGATTTTCTATTTAATAGTTATCCATTAGATAAAATGCTGGGCTTGTTCTGGTATTTGTAATCTAATGCTTGAATATATTAGCAACTCACTGAGGAAGCCACTAGCAGAAACTGGTCTGGGATTGGGGATATTCTGCAAAGCTTGTTAAGAGCTTATTTGTGAGCTCTCTGTATAACATATAGACATATATGTTTCATTAGAATAAGATTGGAGATATTTTGTTACATAATACTTTATCTTATTTAGAATTAATTTTCTGCACTTTGTTTCATTATGATCTAATATATTCTTGAAAGCTATTGCCAAAATATCTTTATCTGAGCTTAGTGACATGAAATAATTAGCATTATTAAGAAGTATTTAGCTATGACTTCTAAATAACCAATATAAAATAGCCTTTCAAAAAAAAAAAGGGCATCAATAGAGTGAATAAGTAAATAATGTTAATAGAGTGAATAAGCAAATACTATAGATGACTTGCCCATCTATGGTAGAAATAAAACTTACTTCCCTTGTGAATTTGAAGAATACATTTGAAAATTCAATTTTAACTTGAACTGTTGAGGCAAAAGAAAGACTATCAAAAGAATCCTGAAAAGTTTACTATCAATAATCCTACAATTATTTACCAACATGCAAATTTCGAGTTCATTGATATGGGCTGTAAACAATTTCAACTTTTTATTTGTTTCAATACTAGGCTTATCTCTAGTAACTAAAATAAATCCATGACATTTTTATTTTTTATTTTTTCAGTTTTATTAAAAGTGGGGAAATAACCATTATTTTATTTTATTTATTTTGTAATTATTACAGAAACAATTTCCTTTTTTTTTTTTTATTAAAAAAGTTCATTAGAATAGTATTTTGATATTTTATTTTAGTTTTTTATTTTTGTATAAAAACCTCAAACAAAAACTTGAAAATATCTGCAATGATTATTCTCACTTTCAAAAGCTTTTAAAGTGAATAAAAGCAGTCCTTATTTTGAATGGTAGTTGAAGAGAGTTTCAGGAATTTGATATATCTAGTTCACTGGATGAGTAAAGATTTTTATAAAATGCTTACACAATCAGTGAGTTAGTGTGAATTTACATGCTTGTGGATGGCTATACTATGATAGAGTTGTGATGAAAGATGAACTAATGTAAATAAAAAAAAAACTTTACAGTATTTTGGTGTTCTTTAAATTAACTTATCTTTATTGTCACTAATGAAAGACATTTTTTCTCTTAAATTTAATTTCTTTAATTAGTTAAGCATTAGTATCACTTCTAATTAGAAACAATGTAGTGATATTTTAATGGTATCCATAATTTCAATTTTTCATCTAATAAAATGTTTTATTTATGATTTATTTTTATTGAGTTGATTTTTAAATAAATATCCAAATAATTACACTCATTAATATTTAATTATTTTTTAGTATCAAAGATGGGCTTAATCTATAAGGTTTTATCAAAGTCATTTTTAAATTTGATTGACATTTTTTAAACAATTGCAAGATGAATTTGATATGATCTCAATATGGTGACTTTATTAGAATTTGAGATTTTTGTTTTTGTTTTATTGTCTATCTAAAAAAAGCTAAATATTCATTTTCCAAGTATTATTGGTTTATAGGCTAAAGGAAAACTGTTTAAAAACAGATTTATTTGTCATATTTGAACATAAGACATAGTCATGACAAGAAGATACATTATTTAAGTATCATGAGATTGACTTCTTTTACTATTCTTTAGTATTATATATTATGTAATGACTATGTATAGATAGTACTCTAGACATATAAGAGAATTATTCCACAAAATCCTATGTAAGTTAAAGCATATATAATGTAATAAAATGAGCCTGCTAACAGCTCTAAACTAGCTCTAAACAAGCTTTTTTAAAGGAAGGGAAACCATTTAAAATCTCTATCTAGAATTATCCCCATCACCAAAACAGTTTCAAGCTGATGGCTATCATCAGTGAGGTTCTAGGACATTAAAACATTAGATCTGAAATACAACTCAAACACAGCATTTATCTTATACTTAACTATTAAGTAGAAAATCTGAAAATTTCAGACAACTATATGTCTTCAAATCCAGCCATCTAATTTAAATAGCTATATGGGCCTGAATAATTTTCAGCTACACCATATATTAATAGCCTTAGCAATATAACATTGCCAAAGCCTCAAAAGCAAAACTATAACAGTAAGGAAATCAAGACATACATCACGTAAATTAACGTAATAAGCTTGTACTACAAATGTAATAAAATGAGTAAGCCAATAGCTCTAAAAAAGCTTATCCGATAAATGATGGAAGATGTACGACTTGATTTTCTTACTATATATATATATTAATAGTATTATAAAATTACATTTACGAATAAACATTAAATGCCTCTACATTTTTATACCAAATTCTTCAGCAACTGTATAATTCCTTATAAAGCATTATAAAATAGTGATAGTAATAACTCTTCAAAAATAATATTAATTTATTAACTTTATTTTTTTTTTATAAAAGAGAGACATTATTGAGTATAAAATGTTTTACAAAGTAAATATTAATTTACGTAGATATAGCACAGATTAAATGGAATTACTGCTTACGGCAGTTTAGCTTCTTTTTTACAACTTACATTATTTTGTGACAAGATTTTATACCGTGGTATTTGTAAATTTTTTTTGTTAGGTCAAGGATTTCACTATTCATGGATAATTTTATGTATGTAGGCTTCACATAAATAGAAGATTATATAAATATTATAATTAAATCGTTAGGAAACTGATTTTTTTAAGAATTAAAAATTATTATTATATACAGTATATATTCAAAATGTTAAAATAACTTGGAACTTATACAAGCAGATTTAAATAACAACAAAAATTTATCGCTCAAAAAAAAAAAAAAAAAACCTTACTAAAGTAAAAAGTTTAGCTAATATTTTATTTAGTTACTAAGTTTCTTCAGAAAAGTCTACGACATATTGCAATGTGTTTGTAACTTAAACTATAAGCAGAAATTATGAAATCCAAGATAATACAATAAAAAAAGATCACTAAAAAAAAATGGGAAAAAAATATGATATAGAAATTTTTATCTAAAATATTAAATAACTATAAAAAATAAAATCAGAATAAAATATAAACACATACATATAATAATAAAGCTATTTTCAATGCATAAAGGTATTGTCAATGCATCTACATGCTACAGTTAGTATCTACAATTTATATAATGTTTTCACTTTTTAGTGGTGATCCATAAGGGTTGCAGCCATTCCAGTATAAAGTGGAAATTTTTGTTTTACTATTTCCATTTTTAAATTGTTATATAATTATCTTAAAAAACATTAATTTCTTGCTTGTAATACCATAATATCAGCTAGAACTAATATTGATTAACAGAGCAAAACTCTCCATACAGTATTGCCACATGTGCTAAACAGAGTAATACTGATATATGGAGAGTTTTGCTCTGTTTATCAACAATTAATGTGCTAGTATAGGAAATGTGATCATGTGATGCTTAGTGGTAGAACTAATATTAATGTTAGTATTCTCTACAATATATCTGCATTCAATGCAGGCACTACTAATCACATAATCTATGTAGAGATCACTACTTAATGAGGATAACTTAGTGGAGGTAATGTATGATGTAAGTCAGTTAGTCTGGTAGCATTATAGCCCCGTACATTATTTTCAAAAGAAAAAAAAACTTTTTTAAAAGAATTCAATGGCACAAATCCAAGTTACTGCTTTAGCCATATTTTTTTTTTCTCATGTGTCATAACATCAGCTGGGAAGTGAACCTGCTAACCCAGGACAACTGCTTGTAAAGCAGCTGTCACTGACCTCTCGGTCACCAATGCTTGACTGCTTTAGCCATATTAAATAGAAAGAAAATCATTATTGCAAATATGACAAATTTTAATAAGATCATAGATAAATTTGTAATGCAAAAAGAATGAAGATAGAATTTATTAATAGCTGATTCTTTACTGTCTTTTGTATATTCAAATATACTTATTTGTATAATTTGGTAAATAAATTATATGTATATTTTAGTTTTATTAATCATATAATTTTTTTCAAACAATGTTTTTTTTTTTTACTTTTCATTCTTGCACCTCCTATACTCTTACATAATCAGAAGTCAATAATATCTATGCCTATTTATCAGGGTTTATGCCACAATGTAGGATTAAAACCTGCAGAAAAAGTTTTTATTTATTGCTGGATAATGATTTTGCTTCAGTACAATAAAAAAATGACTTTTTTTGGAAAATTTTAATTCTTATGGTGATAGTAACAATAAAACAGAACATAAGTTATTTAAAATAATAATGTTAGCTCTGTGAAAAGGAATAGATTATTGTTATTGGATTTTATCATGTAAATATGGATTTACTAACACAAACGCTTTGTTTAAACAGTGTTAAGACTCAGTATGCAAATAAAAATCAATATTATATGAATAATTATAATCCAAATTCTCGACATTCTTTGATTAGTATAATCTAAAATTTAATTATTGTAGTTGGAAAAATTGGTATTAACATAAATATATTGCTAGAAAATTGCATATTTATTCTTTATAACAAACCCTTACTATTCACATTAAATTGAAGTCATTAAATTCTAAAATTCCAATTTAGGATAAATTTAAATTCTTTGTTAGGTTTTTTAGATAGAAGCACAGATTACAGTCTACTGCTATTGCATTTTTACATTTAAACTAAGAATGTACATCATAATAATATAAATTTTTGAATAGAAACTATAATATTTTTTTACTTCATTGAATACCAAAATGAATGTGGGATTCCTAAAAAAAAAGGAAATTTAGAAATAAAAGTTTGCTAGTTTAATAGAATACCATAAGAATAATTGATAGATAAAATACAAAGGAGATAGTTTTTTATTCATTCTTCCACATTAGATATTAATGTACATTCTAAAAGTAATATATAAGTTTGATCAGGGAAGGGAATAACATTTTTCATATAATTCTATTGATACTTTGATCAGATGGAGAAAGTATTTTGATTAGCATTTGAACAATGATATAAAAGCTTCGATGCCTCCATTTAATGGTAAATCTATTTGAGTAATTCATTTACATTTTCATAGTTATCCTGCTTTATGAAGTTAAAACATATTTTTGTTTTTTTAAAAATAGAAAGGCTGCATATCATAATAGAAAACCTGGAGAAGTTTTAAAATGTGCAATTGATATGTTAGCTTCAAAACAATTTGTATTTTTTTTATATAATATATAAATCTATGAAGTTGTGTCGTAGGATGTCTATGATATTTTTCTTGTTTCAATTTATAAAAATAAACAGAGATAAATGGCTGTTGTAATGTTCATAGAAAATCTTTAATATTTTCTAAAACAAAGTACCTTTGAAATTTTATTGAATAGACTGCTTATAATCATATATTAAATTGATTCAATATGGTTATAGAGAATTAAAAAGCAATCCTTAGATTTAGGTTTTGATTTGGATAAAACCTGAATAAAATGTCATGAGCAAAAGTGTGATTTCTACATTGCTTTTGCCTATTTGATAAAAGCATTTGGTTTAAAAAATGTATAATAATGTTTAAAAATAATTGCTTCTCCACACTGCTTCTATATGATGGTATAATAAATAAATATTATTGTTGTTATAATATATGAGGCAGATGAAATCTGAGATTAAACAGAGTATAAAATTAGTCTTTAGAATAATTTATAAAATATTATAATACAGACATCAGATAATACTATTTAATTTTTTTTTCATGTGTCAAAGCATCGGCTGAGAAGGAACCTGCAAACCCAGGACAACTGCTTGTAAGGCAGCTGTGCTGACAATATGCTGATGATTATGTCATTCTTTCCAATTATCTATAAAACGTTTGTTACTGTTTCTAAATGCAATCTATAAAAAAACTTAATTTAATAATTAGTGTTTAAGAATTTTGTGCTTCATCAGCCAGGGATGAAAGAAAAATCTTGTTATCAGTGTGCTAAAATATGTATTAGTAGAAATTTATTTTGCAACTTTTTAAATATAAGTACAAACTTATATGTTGAGATGTAATATAGTCTTCAACATACAGCTGACACATAAAATAAATTAAAGAATAACACATTTCATCATAATGATATAACAATTGCACTTTGGACTTTTTAAAAATGTAATACTTTACTTAAATATGCTCCATAATATTTTAAATGTTTGATGGCAAAATCCATTAGGCCAATTAGTATGACTTTAATTTTCCAAATATGATAATATTGAAAGTACAAATATAAAATAATATCTTTATTTAATTGTGCAAATAAGACAGGTGAAAAATAGAAAATTTCTCAAAAATCTATATCATAGTTTATCACAATTTTATGAGATAAAAAGTCAGTCTTGGTATTTTAAATATTATTGCAAAATTAGTCTAATGAGTGAGATGATATAATTGAAAATGAAATGTAATGAAGAGGTGCCAATAAATAATATGCCAGAATCTTTTAGAAAGAACTGTTTAGTGCTAAATGGAATAAAAGACAATGCCATGTGATATCAAGTAAACAGATATAAAAGGTTGTGGTGTTGGAGTAGTATATACGCACTTCTTTATCTTTCATAGAAAACTTGATTTTAAACCTTAAATTTTTCTAATGTTTATTTTTATTTGAATTAAAATGATTATGCACATTTATAAATGACTGCTATTTATTAAATTGTAAATAAGGAAACTATAACAGACAGAGTACATAAAAAGTGTCAAGCATTGGTGGTTGAGTAGTGAGTACAGCTGTCTTACAAGCAGTTGTCCCCGTTCTGCTTCCCTGCAGATGCTATTACACATGAGAATACACAAAAAGTGTTCTTGAAAAGTTAAAATGATACTTATGCATTCAGAATCATTTCAGATCTCCTTGTCAGTGACATTTTTATAAAAGACCATATCTCTTGTTTTATGTATGATATCCAGCTATAAAGAGTGTAGTAGTCATCAAAACTATGCCACTATATACACCAGTATGGTTTGTGTTTCAGAGTTAAATAAACTAGAAGTTTGGAAATTATGATTTGTAACTTTAGATATATATCTAAAACAAGATCATTTTTTTACTATGCTAGCATCATCTCTTAGAATCTTGAACAATCACTGATTATCAGACAGATAGTGCTTGAATATCAGAAAAAGAAAGCGAGCTGTTATTTATATTGCAATAAGCTGAAAGAATCGAACAATGAAAGATTGGTACGTATTTGTAATGGTTTTTCAATAAATATACTTTTGATATATTTACGTAAGACCATCACCATGAACTAATCATTGCCATGAAATTTTGCATATCTATATGAAAAGAATAATATAATTTAAACATATATAAATAAAATTAATTTGAGATTTTTTAAAAACAATTTAATATCTCTAATTAAATTTCTCAGAGCAAGCAAAAAAAAATTAAATTTTTTTTCTCTATTTTAAATAAATGTTCATAGATTATTTTTACTGCAAAAAGCTATAGATTATTTTTGTTCCAATATAAGTATATTTACTAATTAGATAATAGTGAATAGCATTCATTATATTTTTCCAGAAAATATTGCGATAAGAAGCAATAAGATTTTTTTTCAGCTGATAATATATATGTAAGATAATTTTTTTATTGATAATCGCAAATTATTTACATTATTTGCTTAGTGTTATTAACATGAATCATAACATTTAAATCAATTATTATCACTAACGTAGAATACGTTTACACAAATTGGTCACATTATCTTAGAGCACTATAGCATGTCTTAGTTTCTCTCTGTAAGTAGTAAAGAAACAATCATTGTCAATAGAGACAAAACTTCATATTAATATTAACTCAAAACTATGAATTAAGTATTACAAACTTCCTTATAAGAATAAAACCAAAGACAGTATAAGTCATTATATAATCCAGAAACAATAGGTTTACTATTTACTTCTGTACTTTAATTGTAATAGATATTATTACACTAGGTATACCATCATAGCAGTACAGTCTTATTAAAATTATTAACATTCTATGTGATTTGTTACTTGAAACTGTAAGCTATGCTAGGGTCATTATTTATTTACTGACGTATTAAAATTATTAGAATTTCTTCTAGTTTATTATTTGAAATTGTAAATTGGCTTGATTAAATGTCATTAATATAAAAGGTTTAATATTCTAAATATTGATGCTTAGTTTTCTTTCTATTTAAGAAGTCAAAATAAGAAGACAATCCCTGTTTACAAGTATGTTAAAATAATTTTTAAAAATCTAACTGGTGATTTATAGTGCATATTCAAATGTTGCTAGTCTATAGATAAGTTAATATATTCATAACATTACATATTTAAAAGCTATGACCCCTTTATGAAGCTTACTACAATTATTAGAATTTCATCTGCTTTATTATATATATAATTGTAAGCCAGTTTAATTAATAATTATAGAAATTGCTGTTAATATAAGACATTCTCATTATTGAAGTATTGATGCTTAGTTCATTTTTCATTTAAAAACCTGAGGGCCACATAAAAATGACCATTTTTTATATATCTCTTCTATGAATTGATGTTAATACAAAGAAGTGAACTTGTTTACAAGTTTGTTAAAATGATAGTTTAGGAATCTCACTTGTGAATTTTAGTAACATATTTAGATTTAGTTGAATAAATGTATATTTGACAATAAAGTGATCATTTTATTACATAAATAATATAATCAAATGATTTACTGGTCAAGATTTCATAAGATATTTAAAATATACAAGTGACAGAGCAGAGCCACAGAACTTATCACTCTATTGTTGCATTAAATCACATAAGTATTAATGATTTATAATGATAACTAATGTGTATAATTGTGAGAATTTTAGATATTTATCTATTAGACTCATAAAATGTGGATTTTTATTTTGCATTAGAAGTAATTATCTATTCTTATTTACTCTATTCCAGAGACATTTACTGTGAGATTGATTATTCAGTCATTAGTTAAATGGTATAAAAAATTGAAAATTAGCTTCTAAATGTGTAGATATTAAATTCATTTTTCCATTGAATAAAATCAAAAAATAGAACCTATTTTGAGGATTTGAAAGGTACTTCCATATATTATTCATTAATTAATAAACACACCCACAAATAGCTTTGAAGCAAAGTAAATAATGTGTTTATTACTTCTACTTAGACATTAAAATAAGCTACAGTTATATAAATTAAGTGACATCTGTGTTTAAAAACCTTGATAAATTTATCTCTGAATGTGATAAATCTTTTTAAGGAAAAATTGCTTTATATTTAAAAAATAATAGATCATTATTTAAAAAAATATATATTTATGTTATGAATTTGATATTTCTTCTCTAATTTGACTATTAAAATCATTAGATTGGAGGGAAATGCATTTATTTCTTTTATTTAATATTTGAAATACAGGCATTCTTCACATACCTGAAGCTTAATTGTAAATATAGGGGATTTAAACACAGACTTTCAAGCACCTTCAATTATCCACACTATCTCATAACACCACACACAATTAAGCTCCAGGTATGTGAAGAGTACCTGTATTTCAAATATTACACATTAAGCCTGCATCTTGCCCATCCCTCTTTTATGTATTTAAAATAGATAAGCTCCTATACATGAGGGGTCAGAGTTACTTGAAAGCAACATGGGCATAACAATAATATTGGCATCAGCATGGGATTTGGGCATTCCATAATCAGATTTTCAATGGTACAGAAAGCTGAAGAGTTAGAGTAGGTTGAAACCTGTCCATTAAAGTATGAAGACTTGTTATATTAATATAAGCTGAGAACTGATTATATATGTGTGTGGGAGATGATCTGGATAAACTGATGAGTGCTGGTTGAGCACAAAATTCGAATATTGGTGATTATTTATCTTTTCTACATGTCTGTGGTCATGTGTATCAGTGATATGACAAATCCCCTATATTTATCTTTTATTTTTAAATTTGTAAATAATTTATTTTTTTCAAAGTCTTTTCTGACTGGGGATGTCTTTTCATAGTAATCCTGTTAATAACTTCCATATTTGCAAAAAGTTAATGAGCTTAATAATACTTTTGTTAAGTGCAGCAAAGCATTTTCTCTTGATACAAATACATTTGAGGTTTATAATAAAAGTTTCCATAAAAATGTATTGTGTCAAATCGAATTCACACCATTGAAAAGTAAAGACGTTTTCTTAGAATCCTTGATAACCTTTCAACTATCATATTAAATTTATATCTCTTCCTTTTTGTTAGTCATTGCTTTACTTCATTGTTACTTTCCATTTGCACTGGTGAATTTTATTTATAAGGCAAATTGTTTGTTAACTTGTTCAGTCTATAGCAGATATACTCAATCTGTGATTTCTTGGTCACATGCAGCTCATTGAGCTTTATGTGTGAACCAAATCACATACTCATTAATCTAAGATTTTAAAATCTTGCAATGTATTTACCCATCCCTCACTCTAATGGAACACTGCACTCATGATGCCTTTGTTTGTTTTATGTTGCATAATTACACTGATATGTTTCAAGTCTCAATTAAGACAGCGAACTTGTGATTGTTTTGAAACGTATTGTTTGTAGTTTAATTACTTATATGGAAGGAATGTTTTCAAAATACAAAGGATAAATATCCGACAAAAATAGAGTGTTTTAAGCAAATGAGAAGAAAAATATTTTGTTAGCAATTTGGTAACTTGTTTGATTTGTCTTTTTATTAAAAATATATAACGTTGTTCGTCATTATACCATGAAAAAAAAATCATTTCAGGAATGTTTTTTCTCCGCGGAACTTTAGTAAAATGTAAAAATGAACAAACATTCTTTTACATATTTCGGTGCAATGACTAAACAGACAAATGTTCTGGATTGATATTTTTATTTGTGGCAAGTAGTTATTTTATTATAATATAAAAATCAAAATTTATAGGGAATTTGAAAATGATGAATGGTGACGTTTTCAACCTTACTGTGTATCATAGAAAAAACTTATTACGCTTTATCATTATTCATAGCTTGAAAATAAAATAATTTCACATATAGTTGATAAAGTATTTGTTTTTGAAAAGTGCAGTATACACACACATATTTATATGTGCACACATTTATACGTGCTCATGTTTATGTGATAAAAATAGATAGGGATATGTGTCATTATATCTAATTAAAGTAAATTACTAATTAATTAATAATCTAATTAATAAAAAACTACGTATTTATTACGAGAGAATACAAAACCAAATACTGCTTAATTTTCTAACTGCTAATGTCCAGGTTCAAACAATTATATATATTATAAGGAGTAGTCATATATAATAATAATAATAATAATAATAATAATAATAATAATAATAATAATAATAATAATAATAATAATAATAATAATAATAATAATAATAATAATAATAATAATAATAATAATAATAATAATAATAATAATAATAATAATAATAATAATAATAATAATAATAATAATAATAATAATAATAATAATAATAATAATAATAATAATAATAATAATAATAATAATAATAATAATAATAATAATAATAATAATAATAATAATAATATAATAATAATAATAATAATAATAATAATAATAATAATAGACATATATTTTATGTTTAATAAAATATATATAAATTATATAAAAAATAGTCAGCACTAAAATTAAATTTTATCTAACATAAAATTTTTCTATTTAGCGTTGACTATTTTTTTTATAATTAATATACTGTATGTGATTATTCATATAGTATACGAACATGGATGGGCTGCTCACCAACATGCATCAGCCAGTGTGGTGAGTTTATTGGCTTTTTACCTCTGAGTTTAAGATCAAGAAACACCATGGTCTTTCTTCTCAGAGCCTGATAAGGCAGAATGAATGTTTGTGTAAATGATAAATATTTTTCCAATACATATATACAATTATGACAGACAAAAATAAAGCATGGCCCTTATTCCCAGGAGGCTGTAAAGTCATCAACCAAGGCAGCGGTTGGTGGCCGAAGGTGGAGGGTGCTAAGAATCCCCTGATTGTGGACCCAGGCTGCCATTTGATGATGACTTTTTATTTAGGTACTTACAACTGCAGATCACTTTCAAGTGAAGGAAGATTGCAAGAATTAGAAGAAGAATTGTCTTATATTAAATGGGACATTATTGGACTTTGTGAAGTTAAAAAAAAAGGTGAATAAACAATTGATTTAAAAAGTGGACATATACTCTATTATAAAGGCACTCATATTGGAAATACAAGTGGAGTAGGATTCATTATAAATAAAAAGTGGAAGAACAATATTGTGGAGATTGATGGTGTATCGGACAGAGTTGCAAGATTAGTTATACAACTTAATAGCAGATACCAAATTCAGATAATTCAGGTTTATGCCCCAACAAGTTCTCATAGTGATGAAGTAGTAAAAGATTTTTATATGGATGTACAAAAGGCTTTTGATCAGAGTAAACAACATTTTAAAATTGTTATGGGAGACTTTAATGCTAGAATTGATAGACAAATGAAAGATGAAATTGCTGTAGGTAATTTTGGTTATGGTAATAGAAATGAGAGAGACATAGACTTGTGGAGTTTGCAGAAAAAGAAAAACTTTATATTATGAATTCATTTTTTGAGAAAAATGTTAAAAGAAAATGGACATGGAAGCATCCAAATGAAAGTACAGCAGAATTGGATTATATTTTGACAAACAGGAAATACATATTTCAAGATTGTAATGTTCTTAATAAATTTAACACAGGAAGTGATCATTGATTAGTAAGGTGTAAATTACATGTTAATGTAAAACTAGAGAGACAAAAATTATTAAGAAAAACAATATTTACAGTTGATATTCCTAATCTTCAGAAACATTCTAATGAATTTAAATTAGAACTTACAAATAGGTTTCAAGTGTTAGGAGATTTTGAACATGATTCAGATTTGAATGAAATTAATATGAAAATAACTGATACACTTTTAAAAACAGCAACAAAGATAGCTGGTAGAAAAAAGCAGCAATTGACTAATAAAATTTCTACTGAGACTATAGAATTTATGAAGAAAAGAAGGAATATGAAGATATACAAAAATGATGTATTAAAAAGAATTGAATATCTCGAATTTTGTAAAATGGTATGGAAAAGAGTTGAAAATGATATAAGAAAGTATAACTGTGAAATAGCAAGGAAAGCTGTAGAAAAAAATAAAAGTCTCAAGAATGTTAAACAACATTTTGGTATTGGTAGGAAATTTATATCTGCAATAAGAAAAAAAGATGGAATTATTACTAAAAAGAGAGATGACATCATGAAGTTGGTAGAAGATTTTTATCAAGAATTATATAGTAATAAAGAACAAGTACTTCCTATATCTATTACATCTTCCAAATTGCCCAGAATTTTAAATGAAGAAGTGAGACATGCAATTAAATGTATGAAGAAAGGAAAGGCTCCAGGAAATGACGGAATTATAATTGATATATTAAAAGAAGCAGGTGAAGAAATAGAAACAATTTTAGCAAAGTTATATACCAAATGTCTAAATGATAAAGACATACTGGAAGATTGGAAGAATGCAGTAATAATATTAATATTTAAAAAAGGTGATAAAGAAGATATTAGAAATTACAGACCTGTCAGCCTTTTATCAGTTTTATATAACATTTTTACCAAGATAATTACAACTCGTCTACAGAGAACTTTGGATTTCCACCAACCAAGAGAACAAGCTGGATTTAAAAAAGGTTTTAGTACAATAGATCATATCCAGGTATTGAGAGAAGTCATAGAAAGGTCAAATGAATATGAGTTGTCATTATGTTTTGGATTTGTAGATTATGAAAAGGCATTCGATTCTATACACATTTCTTCAGTGATTAAAGCATTGGATCATCAAGGTATAGATCCAGGATATTGTCATATTTTAAAGAATATTTATAAAAATGCAACAGCAACAATTAGATTACATAATGATACTGGAAAAATCAACATTGAGAAAGGTGTAAGACAAGGTGACTCCATATCTCCAAAACTTTTTACAGCAGTGCTGCAAGAAGTATTTTGTGGATTAAAATGGGAAACTAAAGGAATGAAAGTAAATGGAGAGTATTTAAGTCAAGATTTTGAAGATGATGTAGTTGTTTTTGCAAATAATGCTTCAGAGCTGCAGGAAATGTTGCAGGAGTTAGCAGATGAAAGTAGAAAAGTAGGACTAAAGATAAATGTTAAAAAGACTAAAATAATGTTTAATCAATTTGCTCAAAATATGAAAATAAAGATTGATTATGAAGAATTAGAAAAAGTTAACAGTTACAAATATCTTGGTCAGATTATTAATACATATGGAAACATAACGGAGGAAATTAATCATAGAATTAAACTTGGTTGAAGTGCTTTTGGCAGAAATAACTTGATACTAAAAGGAAATATGCCTATGTATTTGAAAAGAATGGTTTTTAACAAATGTGTTTTAACAGTTCTTACTTATGGATCTGAGACTTGGACACTTAATAGAAGAGCAATACAGAGACTTCAGACCACTCAAAGGAGTATGGAGAGATGTATGTTGGGAGTAACAAGAAGAGATCGAAAACGCAATGTATGGGTAAGACAACAAACAGGTGTTACTGACCTTATTGAAAAAATTAAAAGATTGAAATGGAGTTGGGCTGGACATATTGCTAGAAGAAATGATAATAGATGGACAATTGACATTTTAAACTGGATTCCAAGAGATTGTAAAAGACCCAGAAAGAGACCACATGTGAGATGGATGGATGAAATAAGAAAATGTGCAGGGGTGTTGTGGAAAAGAGAAGCTAAAGATCAGAGAAGATGGATTAAACTTGGAGAGACCTTCATCCTGCAGTGGATTGATAATGGTTGATGATGATGATATTTTATTAAACATAAAAGATTTTTCTATTATTAACTTTTTCCCTCATAACACATATATAGATGTTTTAAAAATACACATAGCACCATTCATAATAAAAGCTAAACAAGATGGTATTGACTTTTTGCAGAAAATTATACGGTCATTTCAAATTATGTAACTGTTGTATACAAAGAATCTATGAACAGATTTCAGGTTTTAAAAAAACATTAAATGTCTGCTGCTTGCAGAAAATCCTTGGTACTTAGAAATGGCAATTAATAAACAATTAATTGCATTGGGATATTATTATGTAAAATTATTTGAAGAATTCATCGAATTGAAATAAGATACAAATCTGAAGATTCTCTTTTTTTTTAAAAAAAAGAGAGAGGGAAAAGTTGCTGAATTTTGGAATTATTGCCTGAAAAATACAAGACTGCAAAAATGTGCCAAAATGCTGCTCTCATTACTTATATCAATTTATTTTTGTGAATCATCTTAATTTAAAATGAAATATACAACGACAAAGTAAAAGTAACATGTAACAATTATAAATAATCAAAAGTTTGTCTCAGCAATAAAAATCACAATAAATTTTTAATAACTGAAACACAGGCTTTTTATATACCTGTGGCTATATATATGTAATATAGGGTATATGAGCACAGACTTTCACACCACCCACCTCTCTCCACTCTATCTAATAACACTGATACACCTAAACACATATATGCTGAAAAGATAAATAATCACCAATATACGTATTTCATGCTAAACCAGCAATCATCAGTTGGTCCATACTATCATCTTTACACACATATATAGTATAAGTGCTCAGATATATATTAAGATAGACTATCCTCATAGTTTATTGGACAGGCTTCAATCCACTCCACACTCCAACTCTTCAACCGTCTTTTTAGCATATATGTGTTTAGGTGTATCAGTGTTATTAGATAGAGTGGAGAGAGGTGGGTGGTGTGAAAGTCTGTGATCACCCTATATTACATAAATAAATTTTTAACTAAATTCTTGTAAACATTTAGGTTTATTTTTTATGTTATCATATTAGGAGATATAGTATGCTATGTTGCAGTCTACATAATGTAGAAAATATATATGGCTCATGTGACTCGAGGAAAAAAAAGATTGATTATTGGGAGATCTATTGGCTTCCTATTTTATCTAAAATGTTTGAAATAAATTATTTTGCTAATTTAGATATTTTTTCTTTGAAACAATCAGTCTTTAGGAAAAAATATTCTTCATATATTGTCTTGGCTAACAAAACTAATAACCGTGGAAGAGGCATTGTTAATTCAAATCTTTGTGACTCCAACCTTCAGAGATGCTCTCCAAGAAATTTTCATTAGCCAAATTAAAAATATTTTTTTCTAGAATATGATGCATTATATTTTGTAAATAATACTTACTGATGATATTCAGACTGTTACTCTTTCAATGTCTCTTAGGTCTCAGTTCTCAGTCCTATTTTATATATTAAACCTTGTTTAAATTTTTCTACTTTCATTATTGTGTTGATGATACTCTGCTTTATTTGAATTTTCTGCTGAGAAAGTTTTCTCAAGTTTGAGAATTATTGAGTGTAATTTGAAACTATGAGGAAAGTAAATTAAACCATTGTTTAAAATTTGAATGTATCTAAAATTATTTTATTTAGTTTTATAATTAACCTTGGTGGAATTTAGAATAAGTCTTAGATATAAAGTTGGAAAGTTAGATTATAACTATTGTTTATAGCGTTATTAATATGTTGATTTAGTAAATCTATGCCAGATTGTGGAAACTATTTTATTAAACATGTTAAACTTTTATTATTTAATGCTTTTGTTTGTATTTGTTTAATTATTATGAATTTGTCTATGGATTATGTTTGAACATTTATGATTATTTAGGTGTTCAAAAAATTCATATATGTTTGAGACATTATGATTTGTATAAGTTTTTTCATGTAGGCTATTAATATAAATTATGTAAATGGTTTAAGGTGGAATAGAGGCAAGAATTGCACTAATGTTGTATGGTTAATAAAATTTATAAAGAAAATATTCCAGTCTCAATTCAGAAGACACTATCTAATTATATTTGATCCAAACATAATTTGGATGTGTCATATTTTAAAAGTGTATCTTTACTTAAAATACTCTATTTTTAAAATTAATATACATAAATTTTCATTTTATGCTTGATATAATAATAGTTTAGTTTTTAAAAAAAGTTAAACATTTGTTGCTTGAATGTTTATTTTAAAAGAAATAAAAGAAATATCAATACAGTACTCCATTAATTTGTTCCATGTAAAGATATAATAATTTTTATATTAATATTATATAATTTTTATGTAAATTTTGAAGTCCTTATATATTATTTATTACTTGTGTTTATTTTTAAATAAAAATAATTTTTGTTTTTGGTTTGATTGGAAGATCAGTCATTTGTTAGATCACACCATTTGCTGCATGATGTATATGTACATTTTATTGACAATAAAAGCAAATATTTATTTGTATGATTATCTATCTATCTATCTATCTATCTATCTATCTATCTATCTATCTATCTATCTATCTATCTATCTATCTATCTATCTATCTATCTATCTATCTATCTATCTATCTATCTATCTATCTATCTATCTATCTATCTATCTATCTATCTATCTATCTATCTATCGATCGATCGATCGATCGATCGATCGATCGATCGATCGATCGATCGATCGATCGATCGATCGGTCTATCTGTCTGTCTATCTGTTGTCATTTAATAACAACAATATACAAAGTAAAGTTTAGATTGTCCAGAGAATCATTGTTAGACAAAGCAATCTCACTAATGCATGAGCTTTTCAATTTAAATATCTTGGAAACTATGTAAAAGCTAAATGTTTACACAATTCATTTAGAAGTATTTATCTCAAAGAGGTAATATCAATTGCAAACTGTGTCATTAAAATTCTGATATTATTAAAATGAAAATAAGATTTGGTATTTTAAGTATATATATATAGGGCATTATATCTTATTTCTTTTTTAGTAATAATGGGTTGATATTGATATAGTCCAAATTTAAAAAAAAAAATCCTTATACTTTTGATTACTAATCTCTGATCATGCAGTAAACGATTTACGTTTTTAAAAATGAAAGTTATTCCAAAGAATTTACTTCTTATTAATCTTTTTCCCAATTTGTAGTTGAAATTTATTATAAAAAATTATCTCATTACTTTAAAGCTGGCTATATTTATATTTATAATATTTTTTATTATAATGAATTTCATTACATTCATTAGAACGTACCTCTATCCCTCATATTAAGTCATTTATTTAAATATCAATAAAACAATTTTTGTTTTTATAAATCAATAATCAACATGCATGTATTGAGACAACAAACATTTTAAATCGTTAATTTCATAATTAAGGATTTATCAAATATTTCAAAAATAAATTCCATTTATATTTGTTTTTATGTATTGCCAGTAATATTTAGCAAATAAAATCTATCCATCTATCTATTTATCTATCTACTCATCCACTCAACTCTCTATTTATCTATTTGACTATCTTTATTATCAATTAAAAAATATATAATTCAACAAATCTATCTACTTTTCTCTTACTCTAACAATTATAGCAAGTCCATAAATAGCTTTCAGCATATTAAATATGTTAAACTACTCCTATACTTCCCCATTCTTTTTAAATTCATATAAATAAAGATACAATAAAAAGACAAATGAACCCCAAGATGCATTTCATGCTGAACCAGCATTCATCAGTTGGCCCAGTTCACTATCTCTTATATATAATCTCTATTATATGAAGAGTATTTATCTATAGTACATTGTTACATTATTTACCATTGTCAAAACTCACAACTTTGACACCATCCACTTTAGATAAATACAGTAATGATGATTACTAATCATCCACTTTAAATAAATACAGTAATGATGATTACTAATCACTTTCTAAACTAGAGATTATCTCTAGAACAGATGTAAACTTTATCTGATTGTTTTTAAAATTTTAAACATACACAGATGGAGTTATTCACCTTTCTCTTGTGTAATATCTTTATAGATATATTAAACAACCACCATACTTCTCCATTCTTTTTAAAATCATATAAATAAAGATACAATAAAAGTCAAGTTTATATCTATGCTAGAGAATCTTTAGTTTAAAAAATGAATATTAATAATCATTATTGTATTTATCTGATATGGATGGTGTCAAAGTTGTGAGCGGAGTGAGTTTGACAAGGGTAAATAATGCAATAATTAACGAGTCCAAAAATGTTACCTTTGATAATTCATAAATCAATAATTAACGAGTCCAAAAATGTTACCTTTGATAATTCATAAATCAGACCTCCAAAGAATTATTTAAATGAATTTTTATTATCTAACAAATAGATTGGAATTGATGTAAGAAAAGATATGTATTATTTTCAAGTTCATTTAAATAATTTTTTGTGAATCCAGATTATGAATATCATAGTAACATTTTTGGATTTAGTTTTTTCAAGATTAGGTTTGTTTCTCACTTTGTCTGTCTATATATCTGTTGTTCTACGTACCTAATTACTATTCTATCTTCTTTTACATCTATCTATCTGGTGTAAATTAATTTTAATTTTTAAAAATATTTATTCCTAATTTTTTTTTAAAATTGTGAATATTTCTTGAATTTTTTGAATTAGAAAGGATATATTACTACTATATAATTATGAATTGAATGAAACTGCTATACTAATCTTGCTTGGACATCCAATAACATCTCACACTATAGGCTGTAAAAAAAATTTTTTTTTAATTATATGAAGTAAAAATATTTACTTGTTTTTATCATACTTTCACTAAATGGTTAAAGTAATATAAGGGATTTGAACTCAGACTTTCACACAACCCTCAACTTTCCATGCTACCTCAAATTGCTGACCAACCTGATCTTACAGGTTGAAAAGATAAATAATCACCAATATGCGTATTTCATGCTAAACCAGCAATCATCAGTTGGTCCAGATTACTATCCTCACACATATATACAATCAGTGCTCAGCTTTATATTAAGATAGCCAATCTTTATACTTTAATGGACAGGCTTCAAACTACTCCAACCCACAACTCTTCAGTCATCAATTTAATTGAAAATCTGATGATGGAACATTCAAATCCCACATTAGTACCAAAGTTGTCATCTACCCATGTTGACTCTTTAGTCATTCTGACTCTTCATGTTATACTGGAGAACAATCCATTTATATACATAGTGAGGAATGGGCAGACCTTTACCACACTATGTCTTAAATATGTAAATTAATACGCTGTACAGGCTTACATACACCTGCACATATACAATGTAATATAAGGGATTCAAACTCAGACTTTCACACAACCCTCAAATCTCCATGCCATCTCATATTGCTAACCAATCTGATCAATCACATGTTGAAAAGATAAATAATCACCAATATGTGTATTTCATGCTAAGCCAGCAATCATCAGTTGGTCCAGATTACTAACCTCACACATATATACAATCAGCACTCAGCTTTATATTAAGACAGCCAATCGTCATACTTTAATGGACAGGCTTCAAACTACTCCAATCCACAACTATTCAGCCATCAATTTCATTGAAAATCTGATGATGGAATGTTCAAAGCCCACATTAGTGCCAAGATTGTGATCCTAGTGCCAAGTTTGTCATTCTACCCTTGTTGACTGTTTAGTCATTCTGACCCCTCATGTTGTACATCAGATTTTCAATGAAATGAATGGCTGAAGAGTTGTGGGTTGGAGTAGCTTGAAGCCTGACCATTAAAGTATGAAGATTGGTCATTTTAATATAAAGCTGAGCACTGATTGTATATATTGTAAGGATAGTATTCTGGACCAACTAATGATTGCTGGTTTAGCATGAAATATGTATATTGGTGATTATTTATCTTTTCAACATGTGTATGATCAGGTGGGTCAGCAATATGAAATGGCATGGAAAGTTGAGGGTTGTGTGAAAGTCTGAGTTCAAATCCCTTATATTAAATTATATATGTGCAGGTTGTGTAAGCCTGTACAGTATATTAACTTAAATGGTTTATGGTATATTCAGATGTTTTAGCAAAATGTCTATATATATATATATATAAATAAAATGTCCGTTAATTAGAACAAAATTGTAATCATAATAAAAATAATAAATATAACAGTAATAAAGTACTATTTTTTATTTTAAGTATTTATTTTTATTAAACAATATATATATATATATATATATATATATATATATATATATATATATATATATATTTACAAGGTTTTAGTTTTTTTTAATCTCTTTTTTGTTTTTGATTACTTACAATTTATATGATACATTACACTTATGTATTTATATTTTATCTTAATAAATAGATGTTAGTAAATAGGTGTCTCACTTTGTTTCTTATTGGTCTGTCTTAGCTTTATCTTTGGTTGGTTTTTATTATCCCTTGTTTAATGCATATCTTCTTTTCATAAAAATATCTATTTCCATATTTTGCATGCTGTAGGTGCTGCTTTTCCCTAGATTTTGATCATTTGTTTTCTTCATAAGTATTTTAAGCATTGTTTGAAGTATTTATCCCATCCTTTATCAAGTTTTTTCATCGAATTATATTAGTGAACATCTTATTTCCCATATAATTATAATTGTGTCAATAAGCACCATAGCATTGTGTGGATCAAATCTCTTGATGTGTTTGTTAATCATATCTTTTTAGGTTAATGATTGGAGTTTTGAATACTTTTATCCTTGTATAAATGCTCTACATATTTTGACTAGGTCTATGAGTGTCTCTTCTCTGTCTTTGCAGGTTCAGCACCCTGGATCTAGATTCATACATAGTTTTTTATTTAAAAATGTTGTCATGGGGTGTATCCCATTCATCAATTTATAGATGGTTTTTATATATTTTTGGGGTGTATAGATTGACTGAAAGTTTCTTAGAACTTTACTTCTGGATATGTTTAACCATGATTATTTCCTGATAATTATTACTTTTTTTAAGGACACTGTATTTTATCCTTTCTAAATTAGATATATTTATCTCATCTTGTAAGTCTTTATATGCTATAAGTAAATTGACCACAAATAATCTTGTTTCTTTTTCCATATTTTTATACAGTTTATGTCGCATTCTGGTGGGTTGAAAGTCTTACTGTTTATTACATTTAATAGAGTTTTTGCTTTAATAAATGAAGATCTATTGCATTGAGTCCTACTTTATTAATTGGTAATTGTAACATTACCATTGATATTATTTTGTTTGTCATTTCCCAAATGAACATTTTTGCTATTCTTTTTATTTCATTTACTGTATTGTTGTATAGGTTTATCCAAGGGTTATAGTGACTTAATATTCCTGTGACTATTTCATTAAATATTTTGGCTCTAGTCACTTCATATAAAGGTTATTTATTTCTTCAGCTATTTTGTGAAAGATTAGCTTGTTTAGATATCTGTTTATCTTTGTTTTAGATTGGTATAAAGGGATTTCTAGGAACATTGATGGATTTGCCTGGAAATCACTGGGAATTTGTTTTCCAGTTGTTAATTGCCATGTGGCTGATTTGGATGGGTGTATTATTGATCCTGTTTATTTTTTTATGAACAGTCTTTCAATCCACAGAAGTACTTTTGGATTACTTCTGCAGATTGAAAGACTGTTTATAATAGTTTATTACCATTATATTTATTATTTTTATTATGATATATATAATAAAATATATTCTACCAAAGTATGTAGACACAACTATTATAGTAATAAATCTTCAGTCCAAAATAATGTTTGTTACTTTGCTAAGCCATGCTTTTGATGCAGTGTATTTTTGTTAAAGATTGACTATAATAAACATTAGCAAAATTATTACCCCAAAATAACTAAAATTGATAATATAATTATTTTCTTAATATCAAAATTAAAATTAGCAACAATTCTAACCATTAGCACAGTTAATTTTCATAAAAATAATAATCTAATCATAAATGTTATAACTTCAATAAAAATATTGAAAACCTAATTATTAAATTTCATCAGTTACCAATGTTGGTGAATAAATTAAATCTGATACAGGAGTTGGGGCTGAAATAGTAATTTGAGTACATTTAGTAAGTCCAGCTAATACTATCAAAATTATTATTATATTAATAATATTATAGTCATATCAACTTATTGTAAAAAAAATTAATTCCCACAGTTCACTATAAATGCAATGCATAGTAAAAAAGCAACACACCCACCCAATTTTTTAAAATTGTTAACATTCCTGCTCTATTAGAGTACTATTTTGATAATAAATAACTAATACATAAGTTACTAATCATAAACCATCTTGACCTA
Organism: Epiperipatus broadwayi; assembly: GCA_028023455.1. Lineage (NCBI taxonomy): Eukaryota > Metazoa > Onychophora > Udeonychophora > Euonychophora > Peripatidae > Epiperipatus > Epiperipatus broadwayi. Next base: position 12,771,763 of record JAQFVV010012393.1, on the reverse strand, counting down.
AGATAATTGAAATGATTTTTGATTAAAACAAATTTAATTAACAATATTACAAAAACAAAGTTTGGTAATTTTTTTGGTTCTTTGGTATTAAACCTGCAACATGGAACATGTATTAGACTTGCTGCATTTTTTCACATTCATATCAATCTTTTGTAATCTTGTAATCTGACCAAAATAACTACCTGGATCTTGTAAATGATATTTTTCACAAAATTTGCAAAAAAAAGTAATGTGTACCCAGGTCTTATACATAATATTTTCACAAGATAGTTTTAAATTACTCTATCATACTAAGCTAGAAAATTAATAAAATTTTAAATAAAATAACATTTTTAAAAATTTAACTGGAGTTTTAAAATTTCTCTTCTACAAATAAAAATAAAATTAAAACTGAATGAGAACCTTAAACATGTAACAATTCCACTTATTTATACTATTAGTCATGTGATTATTTCAAACATTTGTGATTATTTTTTTAACTATTGCACCATTTCCTTATTAGATCAACTCCTGATCTATTGTAACCAGAAAGTTGTTAGGTAAAATGTACCTAAGTAATATTCAAATTTCAAAATAAATCCAATTTGTGTATAGACAATTAAAAATTAATTAAAACACTTCTTGGTTGCAAATAAAATAATTATTTAAAATTATAATGAAACAAAATATTACACACACCAAGATGGAACAAAAATATTATATAATTAAAACTTACATAATTAAATAAAATAAATATTACAGATAATATTTAATACATTTATTTATTATTGTTTTAAAGCTAGACAAGTTTCTGAGAATATAAATTTAAAACTATTTTTTTTTAAAATAAGACATTGGATAATATTTTAAAAATAAATAATTTTAAAATTTTAAACTTTTATTCAATCATTTATTCAGACATTCATCTATCTATTGTTTTTTAAAATCTCATTTTTTAATTACCAGCTTTATTAAATTCTTTTCTAAATAATAAGTCTAAAATATTTAACTAGAATATTATATGTTATAATTAAAATGAATTACAGTTTTATAGATTTAATTGAAATACCAGCAAACCAAATATAAGATGAACACAGTTTTTTAACTTTAAAATTAATACAAGCTTTTTGAAACAACTTAGCAGTTAAGTTAGGACTAAATTAGCATTATTATCTTAAATGGTTATCATGTAAATAACCAAATATTTAACGACTTTAGCATGTTAAACACTTATTTAAGCTTAAAACTATTATAACTTAAGCTGTGTAAAAATTATTTTACAGTTATATGATCCATAAAAATACTGTTTTAGTAATTTTTATATATAAAATTTATGGCATTATAAAGTACTAGCAATGATTAAATAATAAAACTAAACTATATAAAATTATTATTTTTAGATGTTTAGGCACAAAATTTGATTTAATATTTAGTTTCTGCCAAAACTAAAGGTTATACTCTCCCTCTCTCTCTCTCTCTCTCTCTCTCTCTCTCTATATATATATATGTATATATATAGAGAGAGAGAGAGAGAGAGAAACAAATAATAGGATTATATATATATATATAATCCTATTATTTGTTTACACAACTGTTTTAAAATGTCAATCAAAAGATTGGCTTTCATTAAAAAAATTATCACAATATTCTGATGTAATTCAATGTTGTAGTTAGCATACTAAAATGAGTGTGTGGATGAAAAATTCTGTTCGTTTGTTTCATCATTATCAATCATCAATTTCAATTATTATTGATTCACTTTAGGATGAAGGTCTTTAATTTTAATTCAATTTTTTGATTTATAGTCTTTTTTCTTCACAACATATTAGTAAAATTCATTATTTCATTCATATGTCTCTTAGTGTTCTTTTTAGGTCTATGGAAATCATTTATCCAGTTTAAGACTTTAATTCTTTTTCTACTACCATTTTTCTAGCTATAAGTCTAAGTCAGATCCATTTTAATATCTTATTGATTTGAATAATCTTAGTAATGCCTGCTTGTTTTTTCACTAAAGTATCAGTTATTGACACACATTCATATTTTGTTGAGTTATCTAAAATCTTTGTGTGGCTCTTTTGTTAATGTCCATGTCTCAGACCCATAAATAAGAACTGGGATTTAAAATCTTTCTTTTCAAACACATAGGGGCTTTTAGTATTAATTTTATCAAAAGTACTCATCCAAGTTTCCTTCTATGATTAATTTAATTCATTATGTTTCATATGTATTAATGTTCTGATCAAGATATTTATAGTTTTTAGGTTTTTCTAATTCATCATTATCAATTTTATCAATCTTTATTTTTATCTTCTGAAAAACCCCATTAACAGTACTTTAGATTACATTAGCATTTATCTTTAGTCCTAATTTTTTACTCTCATCTGATAACACTTTCAAATTTTCTGGTGCGCTGAAGCATTATTTATAAAGCAATCACATTATCTCAAAAATGTAAATGATATAACTATTATCTGTTTACTTATAGACTCCTAGCTATCCATATTACATTATAAAATCTTTTTATAAAATTGCTATAAAAAGTTTTGAAGATATGGAATTATGCTTCTGTATACCTTTCTTAACACTAGTCTTCTTAGTATGATTATGCAATCTAATCACTGTTTTCTATTTTTGATAAAAATTCTTCAGAATATGATAATATCTTGATATTTCAATGCTTTTTATTCACTATAAATGCTTATAGAAACATGGCCCTTATTTTACAATCTAAAAATCTGAACCATAGTAAACACATATACTCATTGCTCATTTTTATAACTTCTTTCAATATTTGGATGTGACCCACTGTGCTAAAACCACTTTTAAATGCAGTTTGTTCTTCTGATTGGTCAGAACCCAAAGTTTGCTATAAATAATTTGATAATTATTTTATATAAAATTTGTATAAAACAATATATATATATATATATATATATATGTATTTATATATAATTTTATATATATATATATATATTGTACCCTCACTTCTCGATATATGATATAATTTAAAATATGACTAGCTCAATTAAATCATTATGCTCAGCTAAAATATGTACAACTATCTTTAATATATTTTTATAATATTATAACTTATCAGATTTATTACAAACTTATCAAAAATTAATATAGTTCAATATTATGTACTAATTAAATAAATATTTACTAAAATCATGAGACTGTGAAGTGAAGTTACAAGTGGTAATTGGACTTACATTGAGTCAATGTCTTTCCAAGACACTGTCTCAATGGCATAAGAATACTATTACTTCTCATTATCTCATTACTAACTCTACTGCATTCTTATGACTTTTATAAATGAAATATCTTTAATAATAATAAATAAATAAATATCAATCTTTTGTTAAGGAAATATAATTAAACGATCTCAGGTTATTCTAATTATCTTAGAGTAATAATAATTCGTGCAGATAGGAATGATAAGGGATTTAATATCAAACCTAAATACACCTAATTTAATCTAATAACAATAACTGACAATAATAATCTTTAGTGTATAGCTTAATTTTATCTATTCTATTATACTATTAGTCATTAAGAAAATAAGTAAATCATATACATGTCTTTCATTTCCATATAGTATCTTAATTTTAAAATAGACCAAAATCTTATAATTTAACAATTTGTGGCAATAAATAATCTTATACTCTTATATTGTGCATTATAATTACTTTATGACCATTGTAATATCATATGTTAATGTCAATCAATTTCCATAAATTATATTAATAAAATATTGTGTTTCTTTCTAAAAAATAATAATAATAATAAATTCATATTGTGCAAATATCATGTACATTCAAATTATCTGTTGTCAAATGCTGTGGTGTAAAATAATGAATTCGACACACTTTTAACAACTTAAACAAATTTATTTACATTAACTTTAACAAGTAACTTATTTACACTATTTACATTACACATGGAACTAAAGAAAATAAACAAAAATAAGAAAAATGATAATACAAGATTTTACACTGTTACTATTTCCAGAATCATAAATAGATAATTTACATCTCCTAAATGTTTTATCAATAACATTTAATTAAGTTTATGACTTTAATTTTAATAAAACATCATTTGTCATCAATTAATACAAGAAAAGGTTTTATGTGAGATATCATTCATGTAGCATGTATGTAAATAAACAAACTTTAATAATTAAAATGCTATTTCATTTAAGTCTTACTGCTATTTATATTATAATGTATTAGGATGTATTACATTTACCATCAGTATTACTCAAATATTAATTACTGTATAAACTGATGTAACTTTGTAATATAACAACAATTATTATATTATAACCATTTATTTCATTCCGATATAATGTTATATTACATGTCTTATCAAAATATGCAATACGTATATGTACTTTTAAAAATAATATTTTAAATTATTCAATAATTTCAACTTTTATAAAGTATTATATCAAATAAAATTCTATGATTCTTTTCATATAAATTATTACTCTTTTTTACTTGTTATTCTTATTCCTTCCTAATAAACGTCTATCTACAAAAGTCATTTTAACCTTATTTAATTTCAGGAAAACAAATAACGATCCAAACTCTCTTATACCTCATCCTCTATATACAATAAGCCTTCAATCAAGATATAAATTTCTATGTAAAATTAACTTACTTATCTAATAAAAAAAATAAAAAATAAAATATAGATTTTTATATATCTCTTACTAACTTGAAAAGAAAAAAATAAATAACTTACACTAATCATATATCTAATTCCTAATATTGTAACAGAAACATTAAAATTTATTCACGAAAGAATCATATAATTATTTCTAGGTTCTCATATTACGTTGTACTAAATTTACATCATCAATTTAAAGTATGCATATTAAAATAAAACTGCTATTATTAATCTTATGCGTGTATATTATTTAAATACTAATACATTCATTCAATAATCATATAACACTTGGTTGATCTAAAGAAAACATAGTAAATATATCAAATTATTATTATTATTACACAATTTTTACCATAAATGATACTTCAATATACAGTCCGTCACACGATGTCCTCCAAGATTTCAGTTTTACAAAATAATTTCACATTTACACTCAACAATTATTCTTTAAAATATTACGTGTTGTATAATTATAAAATAAACTTTATGCAATAAAAAATTATATTAATATTTAGTTATTACTTTAAAAAAAATGTAAATGTACCTTTCCTATCTTTCAATAAATTAATAATTAATTAAATATTTATGTTAGTTAATAAATAAAACATATTACATAACATCCAACGGTGTCTTCTTTCACTATATTGTTCTTTTTCCTAGGCACAAATTTTCACCAAACATTACTTCCTTTTCCGGTACATCACGTGTTTTTAAAAGTTTTTATGAAATAAATGAAAACGTTTTTTTTTTAAAAAATAAAGAAAAATCAGTTCCATCATAAGAATAAAAAAAATAATAATTAAAATAGTTTATGGAATCCGGATTCATTTCTTTTAAAGATGAAAAAATATTATTTAAAAGTTATTATTTTTAACATTAGTCTATAATTTATAAAGTTCTTATTTAATTATTTTAACTTTACTTGGATATCCACATGTAATTTATTTGCGCATTCCTTAACAAATATTTAGGTAAGATTACTTTTAGATTCTTCTGTACGACCAGCGTTCAGATTTTTACTAATATAATAATTTTATTTATAGGTACGTCTTTACCCATTAAATTTCCAATTTATTTGCCTTTTAAAACTGTCAAAATGTAGTCTTTTAAACCATAAAGACTTAACAAGGCAAATATTTTTATAATCATAATTATTTACCATCTTTACTAAGTTATATACTTAGATTTACAATTTATAAATACTTTCTTCATAAAGAAGTATTTTTCATTCTTTTAAATATCTGTTTTATACAAATTAATTACGATCAGCTTTTAAATTTATACAAAGTCCAACGTATTACTTTTATGCATCTAATAACTCTCCTAGTTAATCCAGCGTTTGTTAAATTTTTAGTATAAAGTCTCCAATACATTTTATCCTTATATGATGTTCCCATGACTATTTGATAGTAAATTGAGCTTTGATCAAGATGATAGGAAATTATAATTAAAATTAACACTGCATATTTATCGATAAACTTTTATAAATTATTTTTAAAAATTACTCTCTTATAATTTTAAAACGATTTTGAGAGCATCTATAATTACTTAGCTATTTCTAATAGCACACTTTACTTTAAGAATTTCAATCACACTCCCCTCCGAACAATTGAACCTTGGTTTTATACCGGAAGAAACTCCCCATTTGATTGGTGAATTAAACAATCGACTTGCTAGCTTATTTACATATTTTACCAACAAGACAGAATTAAAAATAAATAATGACTTATTTAATATTTATTATTTATCACATTATTAAATTCTTAAATTAATCTTTATCATTTATTTAAATTCATTAAACATTTTTTTAAAATATACTTTCTTACTTTACTTTTAACTTTTATAAGATTATTTTTATAAACAAATTAAGTCTATTTTTATTCGTTATGTTTTTAAACAGTATTTTAAAAATCAGATTTAATATTTCACATTAATTATTTTTATTTTTATCTCATGATAGCCAAAATAATATTTATAAATTTTATAACAGAATTCTAAAATAGTTTTGCAACTTTATTAAAAAAAACTCCCAAGCATGTGTGTATGTCTAACTAACATCTGTTTTACAACACAGCTACAGACGCTTGTAATAATCTAAAAATAAACTAACAATTCATTTTTTAAAAATAAATATTTTTAAAATAAATAATATATTATAACAATTTTTAAAATAATAATTTGATATTATTAAAATCAAATATTAATCTTCTATTATGTAATACTAATAATTAAAATATTTATATTCATTTATTAAATATTAATTTTTTATCAACAATAAATATATGCATTTAATTTTAACTTGTCTTTTAAAACTTTAACTTTAAAATTTATTTATTAAATTTATTAATGCAGTATTGATTATGGCCAGTTTTCCCAACCATATACTATTATCATCCCCATTGAAACGTCTCTCTCAAACATCAGCACAATTTTTACATATCAAATACTCATGAATTACTTTAATTACACTTTTAAAAAGATTGTTATAAACAAAATTAACATCATATAGTTAAATATATCTTAAATTTAAAATTTTTTAAATAGATTGATACAACAATTTATGGAGACCCATACAAAAGGGCACAATATATATATATATATATATATATTGTAATAGTACGTAAATATAACATATCATATTGATATATACATAATCATATGAAAAGAAAATAATGCTCCAAACATTGGATGACAATTTGTAATGGAATGTAAATGTAAAATTATTTGATTTATAAATTCAATCTATAAATTGCACCATTTATAATGGATAGATTATATTAGAAATAAAGAAAAGATTTGGATAAGATATACCTATGAGGCACCCAGAAATTAATCAGGTTTATATTAACTGCCAAATTATAATAAAATGTATGTGCCATGCAAGAAAAAATAACATAACTTCCACCGTTCAACTCAATATAAATATAATACAGATAAAAAATGTAATACCTATTTAATAGCATGTTATACATAAATTAAGATAAAATAAACTGCCTCAAAATGAATATACTAAAATATACTTTTACCACTGCTAACTATATAAGACAAACTTAATAATATAGAGCATTGACTAGAATATATTGCCAATTAGTTCTCATGGTTAATTTAATTTCCATATCTGCTAACTTGTAAAACTGATGTACTAAAAATAGAGAAAAAGAAAATTAATAAATCTCAAATAAAACTCAAAATCATTTTTTTATATAAAATAAATGATACAGCTTTATTTCAGCATTACAATTTTAGATTTATAATAGCATACATGTACATATATACATATTTTGGGAAACATAATAATAGTTTTGCTTTGCAAATACTCAATTATTTTATATGCAAACTAAGTATAAGGTTTAACAGTAATACTTATAATTTGCAATTTATATTTACATAGGAACTGTATAAGCTATTATGAAATTGAATAAATATATAAATAGATAAACAAATTGGAGATATCTTGTTGCATTAATAATCTAATTTATAAACGTATTTCTTTAATACATTTTTTAAATAAAATACCAATTTGAAATAGCAAATAACTAAATGACTGAATTAAGCAAATATTAAATGGATTCAATGAATGAACCATTTATTAGAAGTCATTTATACACATATAAGTTATAAATTCAATGTCCACACAATGTAAATCAACTAAGTAAACATTCAAAAATAACTAAGTGATTTACATCTACATTGGAAAAGTTCTGGATGATCATAGCATATACATAACATGTGTGGATTATACTAACTGGCCATATGCTTATAAATTCAAACATTTACAATTTACAAAATATTATTAGTTGGTTTGTGAATGATTACAAATCATGATAGCACAAAACACATACATTCTTATACTTTAAAGCACTAATATAATTGAGTGCACCCTAAAGGAATCACATCCTTTAAACAAACTTATCTTGATATTACATACTAAAATACAAGCAATCTCATCTACTGTGGTGAAAAATTTAAATTAAATCTCATGAGTGATAAATCCAAAAAGAGGAGTCCATAATGCAACTAGCATAAATATATCAAAAGCATGGTGGCTCCCAAAATAACACCTACATTTGAAGAAAAATATGATGCCTGGACTTCTTGTCTCAGTGCATCAGGAAAATAAATGGAAAGGCTCACCGAAAACAATAACAATAGATACTTAGGAATATGTGATTACAATTACTGGAAATATAAGAACTATCAACTCATGGATAGTACAATACAGATGGGGAATTTATCCACCTCATCCAGTAATAATAATAACTGTAATAAATAAAACCTGACATACTAAGGCTATTCTACAACTAATAATACCAAGATAAAAAAACTTCACAATAGTGGACTAAAGTTATATCTATAATTTTAACTTCAATGAACAATAAGTAATGTCTGCACGAACAAATAAATTTAAAAGTTAACTGATTTAAATATAAATAAAGATAATGATTAGCATATGAAATATTGGCACTAATATATATATATATATATATATATATATATATATATATATATATATAATGCACACAAGTATGAAATATTAAATATTTTAACTTATAAGATTTAATGGATATGAATAAATGCAACCAGATTGTGTGAATAATAATTGAAGAACTAAGATAATTATTGAACAATATCACTTATAAATACAGTTTTATAAATTTGTACATCTATACAATTCCTATGCAATAAAATATAATTTATTGCTTTCCAATTTAAATTGACAAATGACTTTTATTAAATGAATAAATATTATATATATTTATAATTACAACATGTTTGCATAGTTTAAATTATAAAATGTTTTAAAATAAATAGATAAATATATATACTAAAATTGACTTTCATTATTCTTAAAATTTTACCATTGAAAATAAATTTATAAGTTAGTTTCTGAATATTTTAAATTTATATTTCTTCATAAAGATATTAAATGTTATATAAAAATAAAATAAAAAAATAGACAATATAAAAAAAAAACAAGATAATTTTTTTCACCCTCTATCTGTATTAATGTTCAGTCATTTTAAATCAGCTAGTTATCTTCAGCACTTTTTATTCATCCTAAAATAGCTTGAAGTGACATAAATATGTACATATTGCAAATAAATGAAGAGATTTGTTCTGGTGAAATTGAATCTTATTTTTGGATCACTAAGTAAGTTGGAAGTTATAATAAAATGTATTAATCAATTATGATAGCTATTTTGTTAAACTTATTGAAGAAGGATGGTTTACTTTTGAGGTCCTATGTTTTACTGAAGTTTCCAATGTTGTTTGATAAGCAAATAGAAAGAACAAACACCCCAAATAATAAAGCTGCACTTAACCAACCATCTTGAATATTAATCCTTAATACAATAATTTTTTAAGGAAATTTATAAAAAAAATTTGGAGAAAATGACAAACAAAAATAATGTTTTCTTGTTAATTTTTTTATTTACCTGCCAGAATGATGACAATTATCCTGCATTCCAAAAATCACGTGCTGATTTAAAAATAATCTTTAACATTATTGTTTAGCAATTTAAAATATTTTTTTAAGTAACAAAAAAATAAGAAATAATTTCAATAAAAAAAAAATACATATATATTATATTGAAAGATTTATGTTGTAATTCACAAATCAAATAAATATTTAAACAACCAGAATAATACTACTATATATTTTATAATTTTTAAAATAAATAAATAAAGGTACAATATACTTATATTTATCAATTTAAATACCACTGCCAACAATTATTTCTTTATACATACTCTCATAATTATATACATATATTGCCATTACAATGATCTATTTCAAAACGAAGCATATATCGTAATAAATAAATAAACCTGAACTAAATAACAATAAAACAATTACTAACAATACTCTAACAACTTATTTACAAATTCTTAAATTAAACTATATCAAAGTCATTTTTTTTAAAACCATAGAACTTCAAAAAAAAAAGGATGGATTTTTTATCCTGTACAATATATATATATATATATATATATATATATATATATATATATATATATAACCAAGTTACATATCACATGACGTATTTAGCTTGTATTTATCAATATGGAATAAAGAGTATGCCAATATTTCTAAACAAAGTTATTTTTATTTTATTTTATTATAAATGCTATAAGACAAAGCATTCAAATCTTTATCTATGATTATCCCCATCACAGAACCAAGCTATGGCTCTCTTCAGTGAGGAGCTAGGACACCAAATTCAAAAATACTAACTATAGTCAATAGCTGAAATTTACAGGCTTATATATACCTGTGTCTATATATGTAATAGACAGGGTATGAGCACAGATTTTCACATGACCCACCACTCTCCACATTAAATACGTATATTGGTGATTATTTATTTTTTCAACATATGTGTGTTCAGGTGTATCAGTGTTATGAGATAGTGTGGAGAGTGGTGGGTTGTGTGAAAGTCTGTGTTCATACTCTGTCTATAACTATAGTCAAATATTTATCTACTACTTAACTATTAAGAAGAAGATTTGAAACTTTCAGACATCTAATGTTTTCAAATTTAGCTCTCCAACTAAAATAGCTCTATGGACATGAACTAAATTCAGATACTCTATATATTAATAACCATAGCAATTTAATATAGCCAACACTTCAATAAACAAAATTATAATAGTAATATAATCAAATCACATATCACATGACCTATATAGCTTGTATTTACCAATATGTAATAAAGAGCATGCCAATATTTCTAAACAAGCTTATTTTATTATTATTTTTTAATAAGATAAATGCTATAAGAGAAAGCATTTGAATCTTTATCTATGATAAAAAAAATGCTTGTTAAGAAATATTGACATGCTCTTTATTACATACTAGCTGTATCCGGCCACACATTGCTGTGACTCAGTATGGTTAAATGGAAAAGAAAGAAAAGAGAAAGTGCACATTTCTAATATGTTTAATTTCATAATGCTTGTGGATATACAATATTTTTTGTTGTTCCATTATCTATGTAGATATAGAGATTGTCTAGTTTTCCAACTCTAGAACATGCAACATATAATTGTCCATGTGAGAAGCAATACATGTCTAGATCTAAACTGCACAATTCTAAAGATTGGCCCTGAGCTTGGTTGATGGTGATTGCAAATGCCAATCAAATTGGGAATTACAATCTCTCACATGAAATAATTAAATCAAAATGAAAATAAATCAATCAAAATCTATAAAAATTTTATTTAGCAATGGAATCGGAAACATTGAAATGGAATCATAAAATATTTAGTATAGCATATGATGCTTTTGCCTCCAACAGATAGTGTTGTTTTACAAATAAAGCACATTTTTAACTGTCACAGGTATGACATCTATATAATAGTAGGTAGTAGGTATATACAAACATACATATCTTTGCATGCATCATTGTGTCAAAATTTTAAAGCAATCACTGAAAAACTTTTGGAGATTTAAGATTTTGAACAAACAAACATTTACATTTTTTATTTATATAGATTGGTAAATACAAGCTATATAGGTCATGTGATATGTGACTTGGTTATATTACTATTATAATTTTGGCTATTGAAGCTCTGGCTATATTAATTTGCTACTAAGGAAATTAATATATGGAGTATCTGAATTTAGTTTAGTTCAGGGCCATATAGCTATTTTAGTTGGAGAGCTGAATTTTAAGACATTAGATGTCTGAAAGTTTCAGATCTTCTTTGTAATAGTTAAGCATTTTTGAATCTGGTGGTCTAGATCCTTACTGAAGAGTGCCATAGCTCAAAACTGGTCTGGGATGGGGACAATCATAAATAAAATTTTGAGTGCTTTCTCTTATAGCATTTATCATATAAAAAATAAAAATAATAAAATAAGCTTGCTGAGAACTTCCCAATCAAAAGATTTTGAGTTTGAGGAAAAAATACCAAAGGGAAAAAATAATGATTTTAAATCACAACATCACATTTCTTATGATTTGAAAAAAAAAAGCTCTGAAGAAAGTACTTGTTATTGTACTGAAACATCAGCTATTTTATATATATATATGTGTGTGTGTATGTGTGTAATTAAAGAGAAATGATTTCCACCTTTAATATATGCACTGTACTAAACTTATAATAGCTTAACAATGTTATATTAAGTACTGACAATACTCTCAAAGCTAAATGCAAGACAGAGATATTTGAAAGTATAAGAGTGTCTGTCTTATCTTTAAACCCACATTTTAATTATGTAGACCAATTTAAATCATCTTAATTTGAAAGCATAAAAATATTCCTTTATTCAATTTTACATCCACTATTTTCTTTCATATATTAACATTTACAAAATCTTTTGATTTTCTATGCATTAATATTATGAATTATTAGTAACTATTTTAATATTTGATGTTATTTACTAAGTGCAAAGGTCATATGTAATTAAACAAAAAGAATTTTTACCTTTAATATATGCACTGTACTGATCTTATAATAGGTCATGTTGAGTAGTTAGCACACTCTCAAATCCAAACACAAAATAGAAACATTTGAAAGGATAAGAGTAGCTCAAACACAAGATAGAGACTTTTCAAAGTGATAATGACTTCTGTTTTTTTATAATTTTTCCTATAATGCTTTTATTAATATTTTATTTGAAAAAAAAATCTGAAGATGCTATTGACAGTTGACTTAAATCTAAAGGACAATCAGCTTAGATTTAAGAGATACCACATTGTTTTATACAGAAAAAAATGTCTTCTGTGTGTTTACTTTCTTCTGGTCAAGTCTTTTTGCAAAGATTTTATTATAAATGAAAGTTTTTTTGCTTAGCTGTAAAATATTTTTGATTATTTTTACACATTAATTGGTTGATTATTATTTAAAATAAAATAAATACATATGCACACATTCAATTTACTTATTTACTATAATTTAATGAATAAAAACTGCATTGTCTATTACATTATTATTTGTCAAAATCAACATGGTTTTAAAATCCTTCCAACTGATGAGTGCTGGTTCAGCACAAAATACATATATTGGAAATCATTTATTTTTTTCACATGATGTCCTTATGCATATTGGTTATTTAAGATGGAGTGGATAGCTGAAGGGTTCTTAAAAGTCTGTGTTCAATTATTCTTTAATTACATCTAAGGTTCAATATTATTCAATATACTTGTATTTAAATATTGTAATTATTAAAAAAAAAAATTAGACTTTAAAGCAGAATTTGATAGATGTATTATAAATCTGCTTTCATTCATTCACATAAAAAAAAACTTAAAGTAAAAATCATTTTTTGAAAGTGTGTTTATACTAACTTAGGTTATCAATTGTTTGATTTACAAGTTAGTTTTTAAATATTTAAAAATCTCAAATGTGATTTTTTAGAATATTATTGGATTTATAAAATTAAATAAAAAAGTCAAGTCCAACTTACAGAGTTTTTGTATAAATTAAAAATTTTATACAGCAATGAATCTGAGCATTTTCAAAAACTCACACCAGGTGGAACAAAAGAAAATATTAAATTGTAACTGGGTAATAACTATATTATTATTATTTTTAAAAAATTTGTTTACATAGACATAGTATACATATAAAAATCTGTTTTATATACACATCATAATGAAAAGTGCTATACACTTGCGGTTCAACTAAGAATATGTTTTCTATTCTAATTTATATTTATAAACAAAATAAGTTATTTTACACTTTAAACATTTGAATGTGAGGTAGGTTTAGAACAAGATATAACATAATCCTTGACTCCATTGTAGGTAGGATTAACGTACTTATAGTTCCTAATTTATTAAGAATTAAATTGAACAAGTATAAAAGTTTAAATGATCATCTTTTACCATATGAGTTTCATAAATATAAACTTTGAAATAAGGTAGGTATTCAAGCTAATATTAGGATAGTATATTATTAGTATCATGATTAAATTTGGCAAAATAAAATTAAGGTTATCAGTGTTTAATTTTTATATAATATTAATTTTGTATATATATAAAATTAGATTTTCATAGACTTATAAATTTAAAAATTGAAAACTGTAGTAAGTTTTCCCAAGTGTGTGTCTTTTGTATCATTATTTTTTTAAATAGTTTTCTATTATAATAGCATGATTATAGATTGCCGATCTAGTTTCTAATTGGGTGCTTGCTTGGTTACATTATAGCTAAACTCTGTTTAAAAAAGTTGTGGAAAATCTTATTAAAACTTTTGAATATATTAATAAATCTGCTTTTCCCTCAGTTTTAATCACTATTTGGTTCACTTTCAAATTAAAATAAGTAAATCATGAAAACAACAATCTTTAAGATATAACATCTTCTCAACAAAAATAAAGGCTGCATTAATTATAAATGTTTTTTCTCCTTTAAAGTCTTCACACTGTCACATCTTTCTGATTCAAAATATTCTAAAATCTTGGATTTTTTAAACTAAAAATATTTAGATAACTATTTGTCTATCAAAATCATAAGCTTGCTTGAGAAATTTTGAGCTATTGGAAAATATGACCAAACTTCATTAACAAATGTATGAATATATTATGATGGTCTTTTGAAAAGATCCCAATATAATGAATTAAACAATTCTATTTCTTGCATTTGTCACTTGTTTGGTCTTAAGAACCATCAAAAACTATCTTCTTCAGGTACCAGGGAGACCTCTCAGTTAATAAAGTCTTCAAAAATCTCTATAATAAATAGATTAATAATTACATCAATATTATAATTATGGTTGAGCAATATAGTAATTACTTAGAATAAGAAGATATCTTTGTTTAATTTTGTTTACTTAGTATAGAATTTCCATGTTAATAAAAATTTTATTAGCTCTGCGAAGGTGAATGATCTCATAGATTGATTATGATGGATATTCTGTTGAGTCAAAAAATTATTATAAAATAATGATACCATTACATTTAGGAAATAATGCAAAACTAGTTCTTTTTATAAAATATCTTGTAGGTTATTGATCAAAACAAACATTAATGTGCACCAAGATTAAAATTAGAATGGGATTAAGAAAACAGTCTCTCCCATACATCTTGGTAAAAGGTTTAATGCTTATTCCTTATGGACAATTGCTATTCTTGCCAAAGTTGTATTTGATATTAAACAACAAATTTGAAATATTTTTGATTTTCAAGCTTGCTATGTTGTTGAATTATAAAATTTTCTTTAAGGGTTATATATATTAGCAAATCTGTTCTTAGCTTCACCAAAAAAAAATCTAATAAGTTTCTTGGACAATGACTACATTATCTATGAAGTTATGAAAAAGAATTTATTGCATTCTCCACTTCATTCAGAAACACATGAAATGTGGAACTTCATAAAAAATGTAGAAATTTAAAGGCAGAAATTCAATGACTTATGGAAAAACAGTAATATCTAATGGATTAAAACTCAAAAGTGGAAAGAATTATTTTTTGATTGTGGACATACTGATTAATTAAATGTAACATGTGGACATTAAAAATGATATCATTAAATCAGTAGTAATATTCTTTGAATGGTAATAATAATATTGTGATAATTAACGTAGATATTTTATTTATCTTTGGATAATAAAAATTTCAGCCAACTATTTTTAATAATATATTGATTCTATTAACACATGTAAATTAGAATGGAGGTATCCATTTTGTTATGGATGTAATAACTATTTGTGATCCTAAAACTAGAAGTTGTGATGGGATTCCTAAAAAAAAATATACATTTTTTATTACTTAGATGTGTCAGATGACGTTTTTGGTTGTTTTGGAAATTCAAAACGGCGGAGATTGCGTACTAAAAGAGCACCAAAAATTTAAAATATGTAGCTAAATTCCTTCTAAAACTATTATTTTTTCTGTAATGTTTGATTTTTGTAGTTATTCTGTTTAATCTCACTTCTTTCCTTCTATTCATAGAAATAATGGAGACAATAAAAATAACAATAATGATCAAAAATATTATCATAATTTTCTGCAGAAAAAGTACTTCCAAGAATTTTTTGAATACATTGTTTTTAGTTATAAATGAATAAAAGAAATCAGTGATCACTATAGATATTGCTTTTATTGCCACAGGTATGCAAATAAAGTATCATAGGATGGGTTCACATATTGCTTTTTATTAATATGGGCATGACATTTGGAAAGGCTTAAGGCAACGTTTAAAAGTAATTAATTGTTCACAATATATATCTGTAATATTTATTTTTATGAAGGGAATAAAAGAAAGTATTGCTTAAACTGAGATATTTGAACCAAAAAGTAGTTTAAACAGGATTATGCCCAAGCTTCCCCTTTGTTTTCCGTTTTTATAAAAAAGATATTTGAAATATTTTATAAATAATTTAATGAAGCATGCATCAAAATGAAATACTTATGTGTCAGTAGGAGTTTTCAATTTAAACTCGTTGGAAGCAAAAATAAAATCTTCAATTTTACAATAGACAGATAATTATGATATTCTCACTAATTCATAAATTATTTACATAATACACTAAGTGTTTTAAATTCAACATGTAAAAATTTTATTTAGTAAATCAATTTACTATAGATAAATATTCTTCATATAATAAAGATATATATGAGATATAGTGACCTGGGCCAACTGATGAGTACTGGTTCAGTATGAAATGCATCTTGGGGATCATTTGTCTTTCATTATATCTTTATTCATATGAATTTTAAAAAAAATGGGGAAGTGTGGAGGTTGTTTAATATATAATCAAATTAAATGAAAAAATGTATTTTATCAGCCAAAACTGAAAGAAGAATCTACTAATTTGGTTTGTTTGATATTAGTTTGAGAATATAGATAAATATTAAATTTAAATACTAAAAGTTTGGAGATTTCATAAGTTAGAAGACAGAGCATTTCATCATAATAATGTAACTATTTCAACTAAAGTAGTCATATAAAAAACTGTTATTCTGATTTACTTTTGTATGGAAGTGAAACATGAATACTTTACCAATGTAACATAATATTTTGATTTTTATATATATCAGAATCTCTATATTCTTCAGTACTCTCTCTCTCTCTCTCTCTCTCTCTCTCTCTCTCTTATATATATATATATATATATATATATATATATATATATATATATATATATATATATATATATATATATATATATATATATATATATATATATATATATATATATATATATATAAAGTTCCAACCAGTAACCACCTAAACATTCACAGTAAAATATAGTAATCAATATTTTTCATTGCTGTCAAGGCAACCTTCACACCTTTTAATATATATATATATATATATATATATATATATATATATATATATATATATATATATATATATATATATATATATATATATATATATATTGTAACTAAATTTACTAAGGAAAGATTCAAATATAAATATTACAATTTTACCATTTTATATCTGGATAGTAGCTATAAGTTATTAAACACATATATTAAAATATCATCGAATTAAATAAAACATATTTCTATAATTAGATTTCTAAAAATATCACAATATCAATAATTAGAAACAATAATGCCTGGAGACTAGTTATTTAAGGTGTCTGACCTATTTCAAACCCTGGTTAGGGAGGCATTGTATCATCAATAAACAAGTAGAAACCATAAACAATTATTAAGAACAAACTATTATAACTCAGGAAATAACATCAAGTGGGTGAGTACACTGATAACTCAATAAAATATCTTCTCAGGTATACAGATGATAGATTTTATTCACTTTTATCTCTTGGCTTGACGTCAAGTGCATATTTAAATAAATATTAAGTGAATATGGTCTAGCTGGGTGCCACTAGATTATCTGAACCTAGACACAGTTATATCTTATAACCCTTTCACATGTACTGGGTTTGAATCCCTTTTTGGTACTTTATTTCTAATAAAAATGGAGGATTTTGCTTTTAGACCCATATCACTATATGTAATAACACTTAGGTAACATAAAACATCTTTAAACTAAAGTGGAGTATATAAAATTCATTAGACAGAAATCATTTCTTAGATCTTAACATAATAAAGGCCTTTCAATATTTTTTTTATAAGTTTTACTAGCTCAGATTATATTATTAATTTAGGATGGCAATTCACTCATCCTTGCATGATATAGATGATGGAATGGTGGTTATTACAATTATTCACAAATGTCAACTAAATACCATGAAATCACTATTTATTTATGACCTTTAAACATTTATCTATCTCATTAAGTAAAATGTGATGATGACAATGATAATGATAATGGTTTCAACCACAGCTTTAGGACTAAGCCTAATCATAAAATTTAGTTTCAGGAATTAATAATTAATGGCTAATCTTAGTATATCTATTTGGAACTTAAATAGCTAATATTCACCTTAATGATGAATGATCACAACTAATAAAAAAAATACTCTTAATGAAATATATATGCCTCTGTTTAATAAAACAAATTAACATTTATTACTGCATTTCTAATGTATGCATAAAAATTTCTATATCTACATGAAAATTGATATTAACAATAACAACAATAATCATAATCGACTGTTTTAAAATCATAACATTAATTTTAAATTCTTCCCCCTTTCCCATCAAATATATATAATGTATTTCAAATTGGATACTAAGTTTGCTAAAGTTTTTGATTCACAAGAAAATATTTCATAAAAAAAAAATTCACTCTTTTTTTCTCTGTTCTCTTTTGCACACATACTTTTATAATCTAACATGTAAAGTAGAATGATTAAGAATAAATGTTAGTAGAATTGGAAAAAGCAAGATTTTTAGAAACACGTTTTAAAGTACCTTCTTCTCCCCCTCCCTTCTAAGCTCTGAAATGCTATACTATAACTTAAAGCACAATAATCCAATATTTTAATACTGCCTCTTATTTTACATTCACACACAATTACATATATGCAACAAGTATTATTATGTATGTGCGTGTTTATCCCCATGAAAACTAAAAGATTATTTAAAACCAAAATAATAATACAAATAATAATAATAATAATAATATTTTACATATCAATAACATTTCATAACTTTAGGTTAATAGACAATCATAATTTTAGTACACATAAAATCATTAATGAAGCTTATGGTTAACACTAGTAAGAAATTCTTGGTTTCAATCGATCTTAGCTGTTTTCAAAGTTCTGAGATAACAAACGAAAATATACAACTTTATTGCTAAAGTTTTACTAAGTCTATGATATCATAAAGAAAATATATATAAAAAAAATTATATTACCAGTTCTATTCTTTGGTAGTGACTTCCAATGATTCTAATTTATCTTGTTTAATGTCTATACTTTGGCAGCAACAATTTCTGTGTTTCTTTGGAACCGTCTCTTTAAGTGTATAATTATTTGATGGTGATGATTCTACTGAAATTATTTGCTTTAATGGGAATCGTATTGGCACTGGAACTTTTCTTCCCTTCCTGTTAAGCATGATTCTTTTAATTGATTAAGTATATCAGTTGTCTTCAGGTTTATACTTTTTCTTGGGTGTAAACTCAGTCACTGGATTCAATTTGTAGTAGACAATTCAATTTGTACTAGATGATTTAATACTTATCAATCGATTAATCATTTTTCTCCAGCTTTCAAATGCAGGTGAATCTTTTCTCTTACTGAAAATATCGCATTTCTTTCAGTCATCAGTCATCAGGTGTTTAATATTTTAATTTCAGACAAGACTTTTTATTATTATTTTCACCTCCTATATGATGTGCTAGCTCTGGGGGGCAGAAAATACCAAGATGACCTATATATTTTTCCTAGCCTGACATCCTTATATTTTAATCTTCAAAAACTTTATATATATAAAAAAAATGATTTTAAAATTGATATCTGATGAATCAAATGCTTGTTTCTTAGTTTCAATATTTTTAAAATCTTTTTTTAACTGATCTTTCAGGCTGGTTTTATATCTGATTTTTTTTTGACCAACTCATTTAAGTATATTTATAGCTTATTTTCAGCTAACTCGTTTTTAGCTGGATAGTGCAATCTTTTTTTCAGCTGTTAGTTAAGGAAAAATATGAAACATCACACTATCATGATTTTTAGACAAACTTTTGTTTTGAAGGAAAAAAATAGTCTTAATCTTTTTTCTGTCACAAAATGTAACACCTAAAGTTTGAGCTTCTTTCTTTCATCAAGCTGATGGGAAACTTTTAGAGCTAGACTTCTCACATAGTCTAAGTTTAACAGAAAAACAATCTTTATATAAAAAAATAATAAAAGATAATTTAACAGATTTTCTTCTTTAACACAAAATTGTTGAATAAAAAAAATAATTTGACAGATTTAACCCTTCTTTTTCAACGTATAATAAATGTAAATTTATATATGTAATATATCCAAGCACACACTGCCATTATTGAAATCATTTATAAACTGGCTGACTAAAATAATCTGAATGATATTTTTCTAGAAATTTATAATTTTAATATCCAAATTTAAATTCTTAACCTTCAAATCCCAAACTATAACTCTTAAACCCCAAATTATAATCATAGATAAACAGAATAGAAACAGATAATAATAAAATAGAAATGGAATAAAATATTAGAATTTAGCAAATGCAGGTTAGCTTTGAAGAGAGTTTAATATTTGAAATATACAATAATAATTAAACAGTTTACACACCCACTTCCTATATATGTGTTATTACTCTACTTTTTAACAAAAAAAAAAATAAATATTGAATAACTAAATGTGTGTACTACTCTTTTTGAGTTTTTTATCAACACACAAATAAACAATATAACTGTTGCCCCACTCTCTTTCTGTTTTAAGCTTTTAGAACTGGATCATGTAAGGTTTAAACTTGGGTGCCCTACAGCTTTCTTTACTATATAAAAATGTGATGATGATTTTTGTTCCACATGACTAAATTGTAATGGCACAATATATATGCAGATCTTTATTTAAAGGCACATCTTTAATAGGTTGGTGATATGAAGTAATAAAAAACTTTTTGTATTTTAAGATGACTGGAGTATAAATATTTATGAAGAGACAACCAGTTTATATTACAAAATGAAACTTAACATTATAAAATTTACCACACTAATACAAATTATCCAAGCAAATATGAAACTAATATTCAATATTTATTTATATAATTAGGATAATAGAAAATAACTATCAGATCACATGATAACATATTTCATAAAAATGATATGGTAAAGTTTCACAAATTTTAATGCCCAAATTCTTTTTATTTTAGCCAAAAAAAAAGAGATCTCCTTTGCTAATGATTAGATGATATATGTAATAACCAAATCAGCATTAACAATTTATGATAATGAAATTTATTGTATTTCAAATATTCACAATAATAATATAATTTTATTTATTTTCCAAGGCAGGACTATCAAGTGCTCATTTTTAATTATCTTGAGATATGATTACTATTGCTACAACATTGTTTTACATAAGGGTTAAAGTTTTATCTTCTAATCAGGCTTAGAATATTTTTCAAATAGGCATTCAACTTTGGTTAATAAAAGGGTATCAAAGTATTTTTAATTAAAGATAAAATAAATATGTAAACTGTTCTTAATCCTCATTATATGGAATTGGCAAGACTGATGTATAATGTCTTCTCCTTCACTATTTCTTTATGAAGATGTGTTGGAGACATCATTGCCCTGTAGTCAGTTTTTAAAACAATTGTTTCATCTTTGACCTATATATTATTATGTGAATGTTAAAGATATTGTCCTCCTTTCCCTAAAATCAAGTCAATTACATAAATAATAGTTTGCTATAGTGAAGGAATAATATTGATCATAGTTGTTCATAGTTTGCCATTATTCCATTCCAAAAAATATTTACTTTGACTATTCAGATATATAAAGCTGCATTATATATATATATATATATATATATATATATATATATATATATATATATATATATTGTAACGATATATAAATATGCCATTACATTAATTTAAAATAAAACTAAGTTCGCAAATAAAAATACATTTATTAAAAATCTAAAAGTTAAAAAAAATTAAAGAGTTGTTAAACGTATATATATTCGCACAGATGCAAAACTTTAAAAATATTTTTTTTAATAAATAAAAGTATTTGAACATACTTTATTATAAAAAAAGTACAAGATTTAAAGATAAAAATATTTTTGTAAATGGAAAGGATTGTTTTATAAAGTAATTGAAAAACAAATTAGCCCTTGGGGCTCTTATATACTGTAATTAAAAAGTCAGAGGATAAGATAGATAAGAGAATAAAAGGAATTAGCTTGACCAATGGAAGCTCCAAGCCTCAGCCCGGACCCTAATGAAAATGATGGATTAGTGACATTTTGTTGGTTGAATCTGTGTGGATTCTATAAAAAGAGAAATATTGAGTTCCAGACAGTTCCAGCTTTTTTGTGTTTGAGAGGTGTGGTAGGACACACATATCACTCTCTCTCTCACTTATTTTAAAAAAAATGAAATGACTGTGATACCAGAATGGAACCAGTTAAGGCTACCTCCAGAATATCAGACCAGTCTTCCATGAAAGTCTTCATGGAAATTGACACCAGGAACCATGATTCTCCTTCCATAAGATATGAACTATTATAAAATTCAAAAATAATTAAGAACTTTCGTTCAGGCTTTTAATATTCAGAACCTCAAGTTTAAAATGAACTTGTATTTGATTTTCAAATTGATAATTGATGTTTAAATTTTATATATATATATTTGAGTTTGCTAAAAAAAGAAAAATCATTTCCATTTTTTTTCTTATTTCTATCAATATTTATTTGTATAAATTGTTTAAATGCATGAAATTTAAGTTGGGTATGGACATTGCATGGATTCGTTAGCGGTTAATTATGTTGTGGTTTTCATATTCGATTAGAATATATAAGTCATCGATGTCAATGCGACATCTTATGATGAATGCCATTGGGTTTCTTGTATTCCCTCTGCAATTGACATTATCAATGACTTTGTATTTTGATCGGTTATGTTTATTTTGAAATGGTTTTTGACCGTGGAATCTATGCAGCCGATCTATACTCAACATTATAAAAAAAAATTTATAAAATTCATCTGTGTGAATGTATCTAGATGTTAAATTTAAGTCAGGCGTGAATGGCTATATAGATTTGTAAAGTTATATTAAGGGAGGGTAATCTTAGGTTATTCATTTCATAGTTGAATTAGATCAATGGATTGGATATATTGGTGTAATTAGTAGATGTAGTATGAGGTTCGCTATGTGCAGAATCACTGTATATGACACACAAACCTTTTTGCCTATGGATGGGATTGGAAGTCAGCAAAAAGGATGACAGTCCCTTCCTATGGAGTTTTTATTTTATTGTTCTTCTTGCCATACAGATGTAACATTCCTGTATTGGACAAAAGTCAATGTCTTCTCTAACTATACTGTTCAGATGTCCATTCCTGCCAGTATAGTATATAGTGCTGTTGTATTTTCATGCTACATTGAATACATCAATGTGTCAGATGGATTGACGCCAGTTTGACTGCGAACTTTTGGCCTAAGGTTAAATAAGGAATAGAATATTTTCTTTTCAAGTGCAAATCTATGTAGTTTATTCATACACGACAATCTTAAAATAAATATAAATTTCATCTGTGTAGATGATTTAAAATTTTAAAATAACAAGTTAAATTAAAAGAATATTAAAATCTAAAATAATAAATATTCCTCAAAATTTTAAATGATTCAAAATTTATATGTGCGTAAATAAATGTTTGTGTGTTAATTACTGGCAGTGGCTTTTATTTTTTTATATATATTTAAGATACAAATTAAACAAGTTATTTATTATCTCTGCATCTCCATGAGCTAGTGACAATGGGCTAATGGTCTAAATATAAAATAAAGTGGGATCTTAACATCGCGTATCTGCTTACTTTATAAATTTTCTAGGTTCAAATGCCTAGATGGCGCCCTTGTAGTGCAGATTATGGTAAGATTCGATCTTCACTTTCTTTTGGATCGTTATAATATATATATATTTATAAACTATCAATTAAAGCATATAAAAATATATACATAATTACAATAACATTAAAATTTTAAACATTAAATAGTAAATACATTGTGGCACCAAGTATTAATTTCAGCCTCATATTAACTACATGTATACATAAAATGAATACAGTAACTTTTATAAGGTATTATTTCTCATAAGTATTAATGCAAAAATCATTAATTTTTTTTACCAATAAATTAGTATCCTATTCTGCTAGCTCATCACCATCATCATCACTTTTTTTAACTATTACCAATCGATCACAGGATAAAGGTCTCTCCAAGTTCAATCCATCTTCTCTGATCTCTAGTCTCTCTTTTCCACATCACCCCAGCACTCCTTTTAATTTCATTCATTCATTTCACATATGATCTCTTTTTATCTCTTTAATAATACTTGGAATCCAGTTCAAGATTTCAACTGTCTATCTATTATCATCTTTTCTAACAATATTCCCAGTCCAACTTCACATTCGTCTCTTAATTCTTTTAATGATGTCAATAGCACCTATTAGTTCTCTCACCATTTTATTTTCAATCTCTTTATGTTACTCCTAACATACATTTCTCCATAATTCTTTGACTGGTCTAAAGTCTCTGCATTGCCCTTCTATTAAGTGTCAAGTAAGCAATAACTAGTAACACATATTTATTAAAAATCTTCCTTTTCAAACAGATAAGCATATTTCCCTTTAATATTAAATTATTTTTATCAAAAGCATTCCAATCAAGTTTAATTCTATGATTAATTTTATCCATTATATTTTCATCTGTAGTAATAATCCAACCAAAATATTTGTAATTGTTAAAATTTTCTAACTCATCATTATCAATCTAAATTTTCTTCTTTTGAAAAAAATTTATTGAATATTACTTTAATCTGCTTAACATTTACCTTTAATTCTACTTTCATCTGATAACTTTTGCAACATTTCCTGAAACTCTAAAGAATTATTTGCAAAAACAATTACATAATCTGCAATCTAAATCATTTAAATAATCTTCATTTATTTTTATTCCCTTAGCTGTCCATTTTCATCTACAAAATACTTCTTGCAAAATTATTGTAAAGTTTGGAAATATGGAGTTACCATGTCATACACACTTTTTAATGTTAATATTTTTAGTATAATTGCATAATATGATTGTTGTTGCTGCATTTTTATAAATATTCTTCAGAATATGACCACATCCTGGATCTATACCTTGATGATTCAATGTTTTAATCATGAAAAAAATGGTTATAGGATAAAATGCCTTTTCATAATCTACAAATCCAAAGCATAATGACAATTCATAATCATTGATCCTTTCTATAACTTCTCTCAATACTTGAATATGATCCACTGTACTAAAATCACTTTTAAATCCAGCTTGTTTTTTTCTTTGGTTAAAATCCAAACCTTACTATAGACGAGTTACAATTATTTTAGTAAAATTTTTATATAGAACTGATAAAACAGTGATAGTCTATAAATTCCAATATGTTCTTTATCACCCTTTTAAAATATTAATGTAATACTACATATTTTGATCATCTGGTGCATCTTTATCATTTAAACATTTGATATGTAACTTTGCCAAAAACTTTTTTTCCTTTGTCTGCTTTTTTTAGATATCAATTATGATTCCATTATTATCTGGAATTTTTCTCTTCATAAATTTTATTTCATGTCTCACCTTTTCATTTACAATCCTAGACAATTCAGAAAATTAGTAGTTGTAGGAGATACTTTTTCTTGTTCTTTATTGCTATTTAATTATTGGTAGAACTTTTCTACACATTTCATGATACCATTTTTCTTTTTAATAATAGGTCCATCTTTTTTTTAATTGTAAAAATAAGTTTCCTGACAATACTAAGATTGCTGTTTTAGACTCTTGAAACTTTTATTCTCTTTTCTAACTTTCCTTGCTAATTCACAATTATACTTTCTTATATCATTATCTATTCTTTTTACACTACTTTATAAAATTTGATATATTCAATCCCTCTTAATGCATCATTTATATATTTTTTTATATTTCTTCTTTTCTTCATAAATTGTCTTAGTAGAAATTTTATTGGTCAATTCTGCTTTTTTGTACCAACTACATTGGTTTCAGTTTCTAAAAGTGTATCATTTATCATCCTATTAATTTCATTCAAATCTGAATAATTTTCAAAATCTGTTAATATTTGAAAACGATTTGCAAGTTATAATTTAAATTCATTTGAATGTTTGTAAAGAGAAATATTTATTGTGAATATTGATTTTCTTAATAATTTTTCTCTTTATAGTTTTGCATTAACATGTATCTTACATCTTGCTAATGGATGATCACTTCCTGCATTGAATTTAATAAGAACATTACAATCTTGAAATACATATATTCTGATAGTCAAAATCCAATCCAATTCTGCTGTATCTTCATTTGGATGCATGTCCATTCATTTTTAACATAATTCATAATATAATTTTTTTTCTGAAAACTCCATAAGTTTATGTCCTCTCTCATTTCTATCACAATAACCAAATTTACCTACAACATTTTCATCTTTCAATTGTTTATCAATTCTAGCATTAAAGACTCCCATGATAATTTTAAAATTTTGTTTTGTCTAATCAAAAGCCTTTTCTTCATCCATATAAAAATCCTCTGCTTTGATATCACAATGAGAATTTGTTGAGGCATAAATCTAAATTATCTGCATTTGATATCTGCTATTAATTTGAAATTACCATTTTATCTGGTACACCACCAATCTCCACAATATGGTTCTTCCACCTTTTATTTATAATAATCCTACTTCATTGTACTTCTATCATTTGTGTCTTTGTAATACAGTACATGTCCACTTTTTAAAGCAATTGTCTCTTCACTTTTTTTAACTTCACAAAGTCCAATAATGTCCCATTTAATATTAGACAATTCTTCTTCCAATTCTTGCAATCTTTCTTTACTTGAAAGTGATCTAAAATTCTAAGTACTGAAATAAAATGTCATCAACAAATATCAGTCTGGGTCTGCAACAAGAAGATTCAATTCACCCTTGGCTTTTGGCCACTGATGCTACCTTGGGTGGCTACTTTAGAGCCTCCGAGATTAAGGACCATGTTTAATTTTTGATATTTACATCTATTAAAAAAATAATTCACATTCTGCATTTAGGACTATTCAACTGATTAAAGTTAAGAGCTATTAGGCAACTGAGAAGAAAGATCATAGTATTTCTTGATTTTAAACTTAGAGCAAAAAAGCCATTAAACTCACAATGCTAGCTAAAGCATGTTGGTAAGTAGTCCATCCATGTTCATATACTATATAAATAATCACATAATAATAACAGCTGCAATGACAAAAATGTATGGAGTGGACATTAAGAATTTTCTCTGCTTAGTTCCTTTAAGGCATTCAAGAAAAATCAAAGGGTTTTCTTTCAATTCACACCAAATTATTCTTCTAGCTAGTATATCTTATATATAATAGTAAATTTAAACATAAGCTAGTAGCAAGTATGAAATTAAGTTGCAAATACAGACAATTATAATGTAAGTTTGACATTATTTTTTAAGGGAGAGTTATTAAGCACTCATTTTTAGTAACTTGGATAAGATTAAATGTAAACAAATTAAAACTTACATTCTTAAATAAGGAGTACTTATTAGCTTTGCCTTGAGAAAACAACTACAGCTGTGCAGATTTTCAACTTAATTAATTTCATTCTATCAAGTTGTTGATTTCTACGTCTGTTATTATATGTATGATCTAGTAACTATCAAAAGAGAATTTTTTTTGTTAGTAAAAAAAATAATGACTTGAGAATTAATATTTCATGTTAATATTTGTGAGATTTTTTTATATGCTATCTTACTTAGATTACAACAGATATCTTAAATTTATTATAATTATTTCAAAAAAATATGCATTTATTTGTTTATATATTTTAAATCTTAGCATGTCTTTTTTATTTTAAATAAATAGTTATAGACTAACAATATAAATGATCTATTTATTTTGACTGCACCAATGTTTTCAAATTTGTTCGTCAATACAGTCTTCCAAATGCCATTTTTTCTGTTGTTCTGTATTTATCTAATACACATCACGTCAATTTATATCAATTATATATATGAAAAAAATCTTTACATCATTTGCAGTCCAAGTAAGATAAAAGTGATTGACCAATTAAATATGAAATATCGCAAAAATATTTGAAGTGTATTTAAATTTTTATTTTATAATATTCAATCATTATTTATTTTTTATTTTTCAGTACTTTATTTTTGCTGGAGTTTTAATTGGTAGAAATCTTTATTTTGTCATTCAATCTAAGACCGTTTCTAGCAGATGTTTTTGAAAACAACAAATGAGATGGATTATATTAATATTAGAGCGTTATACTTCCACTTTACTCTTCAGGCCGTTGTTGAAATGCTATCTATAGAAACTCAACACTCTATTAAATCAAGATTTAGTGAAAAATATGATGAATTAGCTTTAGACATAAATAAACATTTGTTTATTTAATATTTATCAGAGCATATGTTGGTTTAAAAAAAATATGTCGGTAAGAATAATTTTCCTTCTCAACACACACAAACTAGTATGTTTTTACACTTTATTTTTCAACACGCACAAACTAGAATTTTTTATACTTACTTTCAGCTGTACAAAAGCTTTAATTTTATATCAAAAAATTCTGAATTATATTAAAATAGGTAGAGAAACTAGAAAATATTTTGTACTATTTAAATTACTGGTATAACTACTATTTTATATATACCATCATTATTTCACACAATGTGGAAAGATCTGTTGACATTGTTTGGTAATTTTTATTCTCTTATATTGTGTTATTTTAAGATAAAAAAAATAATACTTAATGCTTATAGGAATATAATGTATTTTACCAATGATGAACTTTTAGTGGCTAGCTAAACTGGTTATGAACTAGCTACTTGAAAAACTCCTAACTTTATATTTTATATATATTAAGCAAATTACTGGGCCAATAAATAATGGGAAAAAATTAAGCAAAATCAACTCTTCTAAGTGCCATTTACGAATTATATAATATTTTATCCAATGCTCTATTGATGTATATATTGACAGTCTCTTTAGAAAATATTTTGGACTCCATCATCCTTGTTCAACTAACATTATCTTTAATATCAAGTGGATTAAGGCCAGTTTCAAAAGACACACATGCAAAACAGAATTATATAAATATATTTTTTCAAAATAAATTTACATAATCAAGTTGATATCTAATTACATAATAAACAAATTATTAGCACTGCAAATAGTATATCAAATTGAATCAATATTCATTTTTCAAAGTGCCTTATTTGCAGTATTCATGTGGGGCTAGTTTTCTCATGATAATTAATTGACACATTTGAGTCTGAAACATGTCCTGCAAACATTGTTTGTTTTTTCCACCAATGTCATAATATATAAATATTATATAATTTATAGATAGTATTTTGAAAAATTGATATTTTATTGGTTATATAGTTATTTTTGAGTTAATGTAACAAACTGATTATTTGTATCGCTTTAAGGTACTTTATGCGACTATGTTACCTTACTTCTTACTTAATTCCAATACAACAATATATTTTTTCCAGATATTAATTGCAAAAAATTTTTTTGTTTAAATCTCCAGCTAATGTCAATTTGTTTGGAGACATGCAATTTTATTAAAAACAAATTTTTGTTTCACTTTAGCTGATAAAAAGTATTAATATTGATATTTCAAACCCGACTTCTTCATAAATCCTAATTTCTTATTAAAACAAACAACAACATCATCATCATTGTCAGCCATTATCAATCCATGATACTTTAACCTGATGTTATATGTCTAGCCTCAGGCTTTTTTAGTTGTCTATTTTCATGCACTTTTTGATATTAGTTTATTTTTTACTTGCCGATTTTTAGCATTTTGATATGTCTAGCCTCGGGTTTTTTTAGTTGGCTATTTTCATGCACTTTTTGATATAAATTTATTTTTTACTTGCCAATTTTCAGCGTTTTTATATGTCTAGCCTCAGGCTTTTTTAGTTGTCTATTTTCATGCACTTTTTGATATATATTTATTTTTTACTTGCCGATTTTTAGAATTTTGATATATCTAGCCTCGGGCTTTTTTAGTTGTCTATTTTCATGCACTTTTTGATATAAATTTTTTTTTACTTGCCAATTTTCAGCGTTTTTATATGTCTAGCCTCGGGCTTTTTTAGTTGTCTATTTTCATGCACTTTTTGATATAATTTTTTTTTTACTTGCCAATTTTCAGTGTTTTTATATGTCTAACCTCGGGCTTTTTTAGTTGACGATTTTCAGACACTTTTTGAAAAAAATTTTTATCACTTGCAGGTTTTTGACTGGTTGTTGATGGTGGCACAGCATCACCTGGTGGTGACATAGCACGTCAGGTTAAAGTACCCAATCCACTGCAGGATGGTTTCTCGAAGTTCAATCCATCTTCTGTGATCTCTAACCTCTCTTCTCTACATCACCTCTGCACACTTTCTTATTTCATCCAACTACCTTACATGTGACCTCTTTCTGGGTCTGTTACAATCTCTTGGAATCCAGTTTAAGATTTTAGTAGCCCATCTTTTATCATCTCTTCTAGTCCAGTTTAACTCCACTTTAGTCTTGTAATTATTTCAATGATGTCAGTAACATTTCACATTTTATGCATCTTTCATACTTTCAAAAGAATTTAAGCATGATAAAAATATTTATTTTCTTGTAGAAAATAGTTTAGTTTTCATTCAATTAAAAATAATAAATTTATAATTAATTTATATATAATTTACACTTTTTTGTTTATACATGAAGTACAGCCTGTTGCAATTTATCATAAATTATTAATTTCAATTTTACTTTTTTAAATGAGTTGTTAATACTCTGTATTAATATAAGGGCTCTAGTTAATATCCATGAGATATAAAAATTATTCTTAAATGTTCAAAAAAGCATTAGTTTTATTGATAATAAATTGCTTATTCTTCAAATCTCCAGTGAAAGAAGATGAATAATATACTAAAAACTTATTGTATATATCAATATGTAATATCCCAGCTGGATGAAATTCTGATCCCCCCCCCCCTTTAAGCCTAAATTGCTTAATAATCTTTTCTGATGCAAATTTTATAACATTTAGAACAGTTAGAAATTTATTATGTATTCTAAAATTAAGTATAATAACTCATTTCTCAATTTTGCAACTAAAATTTAGATAGGGGAAATTTTTTTAATGCTGGTCAAATATCTGAACACTTTAACACTCACTCTAGCTAATTCATTTCTAAGTGAACTTATTCTTTCAAGATCTTCTTTGATTAGTAACTCATTTTTAAAACCAAAACTCACCTTATTATAACTCTTATTCTTCTCTTTTACTTTCTTTGCATAACTTCATATATATATATATTAGCACCTTTACAATCACCTTTTTACTTTTTATCACCCAGCGGATGACTTGTGTGATCAAGAACGTCATCGGTATATTAATATTTAAATTTTTTAACATGGATGAACCTGCAAAACATGTTTTATATATATCTTGTAATAACTTCTTTCATATGCACTTCAATGCAAATAATTTTTTTAAAAAACTTCTTTATTTTCCTTATAATTTTGACTGTTCAGAAGAGGAGGTTGGATAAAGCTCTGATGAAGGCTGCTGGACAGTTAAAACTGTAAGGAAAAGAAGTTTTTTAAGAAAATTGTTTGCATTGAAGTGTATATGAAAGAACTTATTAAATATACTAGAAGTACTGGGATATAATTTTACACCTACTAAAAGAATTTGATCATTAGTTATAAGAAAATAACTCGAATAGAAATTATATAAAAAACACTTTATTTCAAAATTATGAAAGGGTTTATTCATATGTTTTAAGAATGTATAGCATAGTGAAGGTTTTAAATATATACATTACATATGGAAAGAAAAAAGATGAAGTTGAATTATCCCTAGTGTTTCAGTGTAATTAAAAAACAGATATATTAATATCTTTAAGTAAAAATTAAAGTTTATACCTTGGTTGGAGCTAGTCTCTAATTTAATAAATAATTATTAATAATCATTAATGCATTTGTCTAAAGTGGTTTATCTAAGTTGTGATTGCAGAAAATTTCACTTTTGTAAATAACAATGTTATATAGCTCTAATTATTAAAAAGTTATAATGAATTGTATTAAAGGAAGGGAGGGAGAAAGAAATGGCAGGTTATCACCGATGATGATCACTTGGTTCTAATGTTCCCACAATATGCCATAGGCAGCCAATTTATTTTCCAAAAATTATATCGTATGGAAGCCTATTTTTAAAAAAGCTAAAATAAAAGAAGTATGCATTATGAAACTGCTGTATATAATCAATATAGACTTTTAAAAATTAAAATGTAAGGTGAATTTAAGTTGTTGTTTTAAATAAATAAAAAATAATGCTTTTCTGTTTAATAACAGTAAGAAACTTTTTAGATTTGCAACTGATTATTATATTAATAGATACGGCAACTTGTACTGTTTTCATTTATGGAATAAAAACAGATAGTTTCCTTGTTATAGGTTTTCATAAAACTTATCTCAATAAAAATTATGTTTAAAAAAATGTTATATTTTAATTTATTATATATATATATTGTAACAATGTGTATATATACACGGTACATAAGTATGTATATATATGAATGACATGATATTATTAATAAAATACAAAATTTATTTCAATATTTCATTGTTCGAAAAAAGGATTAAAAAAGAAAAAAAAGAAAAATCTTGAGGATTAAGTTAAAATACTAATTATAACTTATCTTTCTTTTCTTTTATGTATTAAAATTTAACATATAACTGAAAACAAATTTGTACAAGATGTAATCAGTTTCTGGACGTAAATTCCAGACTGATTAATTAACAATAGCTAACTAATTTCTGCGTAATCAAAAATATAAGATAAAAAACAAAAAATGTAACTAATTAAAAAATAAAGATCAAATGAATTGATATGTAAATAGAATTTTTAAAAATGAATTGTAATCACTAGTTCTATTTAAAACACTAAAGAAGGATGAAACTATTTCAATACCATTAATAATAAATCGTTTAAAATGAGTATCAAAATTACATAAGTTATAGTGCATTATGTGTCTCTCTATAAATATAAAGTTGAACATTTAAAAAAATAAGAAAAATATTCACACTTTTAAATTATAATACTGGTAAAGAAGTTTGAAAATTTCTTATACATTACTTGATTAGATTAGAGTTCTATAACCATTTGAAGTACAAATGATCAGGTCAAAATTTTTCTAATTTTGTTATATCATGAGATAATTCTTGTAAAGTTGATAGTGAAAGATCAGAAGAGTGGTGAACATGCTCATTTTGTTAATGAAATTAATATCATGAGAGAATATCAGGGTATACCAGAAATTTGGATACATTATTCAATCACATTATTATACTTATGAGTGTTTATGGAAGCATAGGCAAAATGTTAATGTGATAATATATAATTGATCCCAAATTAGTTTGTGGCTACTAGTCTTTATCAACACACAGAACATTTATAGTATTATCATCCAATATCCAGGTTATTTGATAATTTCTTAGAATTAATGACTGGATACTTAGTGAGTAATATATATATATATATATATATATATATATTAAAGAAGAACTGAACCTCTGATAATGTGCTATTTTTTGAATATTATAAATATCTGTGCACTCACCCACCAGTAAGAGTTGAAAAACTTAAGTGAATAATTTAAATTTAGAGTGTATTTGTGTGTATCCAACTCTTACTGACCATGCTTATATCAGGGCTTGAGTCTATTGTGTGCCTGATGTTATAATCAGATATTGAATTGTACAAATTTAGTTAACTTACCACAGGCGAAAGACAGAGTCTCATTTTTAACCATGTGCAATAAGACTTATACAACTTATAAATGTAAATCTATTATTATAAAGTGCTGAAAATTTTGTAATTATTAAAGAAGAAATCAACCACTGATAATGTACTGTTTCTTGAATATCATAAATCTCTGCACACTCACCCACCAGTAAGAGTTTTAAACACTTAAGTGAATCACTTAAGTTTGGAGCATATTTGTATATACACCAACTGTTAATGATCATGATTATACCAGGGCATGAGTCTATTGTGTGCCTGATGTTATAATCAAATATTGAATTGTAAAAATTTAGTTAACCTATTGCAGGAGAAAGACAGAGTCTCATTTTATCCACCTATGATAAGACTTATTTGGTGTATATACAAATATGCTCTAAACTTAAGTGATTCACTTAAGTTTTTAAACCTCTTACTGTTGGGTGAATGTGCAGAGATTTATAATATTCAAGAAATAGCACATTATAAGAGGTTGACTTTCTCTTTAATAATTACAAAATTTTCAGCACTTTATAACAATAGCACCCAAAAAACCTGGAATTTTGCAATAAAAACGTGTAATTATTTTTAGGTGACACAAATTGAATCTTTTTCAAATTAATGTCCATTAAATGCAACATACTTTTCTAAACATGTTTTCCACTTTCGTTAGCACTGCAAAATTGCAAAACTTTTTTTAGGCATTTTTTCATTGGGGAATAAATAAAAAATTGTACAAAGTTAATATCAAGAGAATATGGCTGACGGATAAGCTGTATTATTCTGTTTTTGATTAAAAATTGTTTCACACCCAGGATGTGCACTAATGCATTATTGTGATGATTCTTACATTCCCAAATTTACCACAGATTAGGACATTTTTGTTTAATTGGATCAGACAGATGTTTTAAATCTTGTAATCAGAATCTTTTAGTGATATTGTGCTAAACCTATGTTGCAATGTTATTCTCAGTGCTGAAATGATTCTACCAATCTTAATATATATAGTATCAAAATTGGTCTGGTGTATACTTTTAAAGCCCATTATAACCAGATCTTATATTATTGGTAATTCAATATTTTACATACATAGGATCATATGTAAAAAGTATGTTTTATTAAATTATATTGCATTTGAAAGACATGCTTAAAATTTCATTTGGC
This sequence comes from Epiperipatus broadwayi, assembly GCA_028023455.1. Taxonomy (NCBI): domain Eukaryota; kingdom Metazoa; phylum Onychophora; class Udeonychophora; order Euonychophora; family Peripatidae; genus Epiperipatus; species Epiperipatus broadwayi. The sequence continues at coordinate 12,736,027 of JAQFVV010012393.1, read as the reverse complement.
ATGGAGAAAATTCACCTCATTGATGATTAAAAAATGTGTATTGTTTACAAAGTTATCAATTAATATACAGTGATTCAGAGTAGTGCATTTAGCTTTCTGTAGTTTGATTTAAATAAACTGATTAATGAACTTCTAACATCCATCATTTGTAATATAAAAAGTCAACTCGAAATTAGAAGTTTTTCACATATTCTTTAAAACTATGACCATTTGGAATGTTTCTTTACATGAGATTTGCTTTAGTTACACAATATACATTTGAAAGAAAAAAAAAACAATGAATTTTAGCTTCTTTAAGATCCAAACAATATTATCAAGTCTCACATATTTGCAGACTTTGTTCATGCATTAATCTAACTATCACTAACTATAAACATCTTTTTTTTTTCAACTAAAGCACTAAAACATAAAATGTATTATTATATAATTATGAATAGAAGTTTTTCAAATGAATTAACCAATATAATATTATCTCTGAATATAAATCTACTCTAAACACACAGTTGCATACAAAAGTTGTAAAGCTCAATTGTGTATCAAAAAAAAATTCAGGCAAAAATACCCCCCCCCCCCCAGGAAAAATATTTCCAACTTACTTAGCTCTTATCTTTATTGAAAATAGCAAAGACTGAATATACATTTATTGTACAAAATAATTAGTAAAATAAACTGAGTAATGGTTTTCATTTACATGTGAGTCTCATATACAAAATGTAGGTGATAAGTGTAAACATGTATGCTGTAATTAAAATATAATTTTTTATTATTTTAATTCAATTAGAGTGCCATTGTCAATCATTCATCATGCTATGATTGGCATGCATACCCTAGATTGCTGACCAACTTTAGCTCAAAGGTCTGACTATTAAAAATGAATTCTGAGTGAACAGTGCCATTTGAATGAATTTCATCTTGATATTAGATTTCACTCATCATGCTTTTGTGGGAAGTAGTGAATTTGGACTCTTCCATTAAATCACTTGTAAACTTGTGCTTTACACAGAACAGACTGCTTGTAAACTGTTTCAAGCATTACAATGATTTCCCTTGTTTTTTTAACAGAAAACAAAACTTCACCATATTCCAATTTTTCAGCCGACACAAAAACCAACAAATAAGCTTTACACATGACTTCAGTTGATGATGCTGGTCAGAGGATTGATGTGGGGTGGGGATAGAGACTTGTTGTAACAGTAGCATGTATTCAACAATTTCAGTTTTATAGGGTATCCCCTTATATATATATATATATATATGTATATATATATATATATATATAAAAATTAAGAGCATGCTAATATCACTATTATGTATATATAATGGCATAATTATTACAGAAAGATGTAATACATTGTAAGATAGGTATAAAACCTTAATAATAAATTGGATTATAAATGTAGTGTATCTATATTCCATAAAAGAACAATTGTCACAAGAATTAAATACATACATATATCTGTTTTCTTAGTAATTATTTTATGATTTAATAAATTCTCAAATGCATTTGCCTTTGAATGAACTGTTTGCCATTTTTAAATCTAAGTTGAACATTTGTCATAAACTTGATTCTGGCTGATTTAAATGACACCTTAATTACTAACTATGTACTTCTTTTTACATGGGAAAGATCCGAACTGTGATGCAGGTGTTTAGTGGTTATATTCACATTTAGAAGTCCAGTAAAGACAGTAAAATAATCAATTATTTCCATTAAATTTATAAGCACAATTATGACTTTTTATTTATTGAATTTTTCCTAATGAAATGGCTAGTAATAAGTATATATGTGAAGTTAGAGATTTTACAAAATGTTACAAATGCTAGGAACGCAGCAATAAATGAGAAAATCTTTCTAGTAATTTTTGAAAGTAATAATATATGAACTCCTGAATAAATCTACTATAAAAATATAATAAACACTTTTAAATAAAAATTATTAATACAACAGATTTATATAGTAACTTGATATAATTGTGTGTTGTTTTGCTTTATACTTATAAATAATGCAATTTTATGCTATGTATTCAGTCAAAGAAAATAAAATAATTATCATGATAAATTATTATGATTAAACAATAATAGATGATCATCCTTAGACTACTTATTTAATATAAATTATTATAGCATTTTAATTATAGAGTTATATCATAAACATTAAACAGCCTTTTTGTCATTAAAAGCGTTCATTCATTAATCTTAACTTTTTAAATCAAATTATCATTATTTAAAAAGATCTAACATATGATTTAAAGTCGTATTTATTGATAGCATCCTTGGAGGAAATTGCATAACATTTGTAAAAATATCTTAGAAAAAATAATGTTTTGAAATTTTTAATTTATGCCAATCATATATATATATATTAAAAAAGATAATAGTTAAATAAATTTATGTCTAAGGTGAAGATTACTGTATTTATAGCAATGATATGTTCTGTAATGAATGCATTAAAAATAGATTAAAGATTAAAAGTGAGATAATAGAATGATTTGCTTTGTTAAAACGAAGTTTTCATTTTATATTTATTTAAACATGGCATTATCATTTTTCAAGGTTCTCGTGTATCTCATATACATGTGATTTTTAAAGTGTAGGTTTCTACGATATTTTTTAAAAGATACAAATTCTGAATTAATTTCAATATGAGAAATTTGAAACTTTTAGCCAAAATGACATCATCAATAAATCCCCATACAGTAGCACCATCTAGTGTAAGCCTTAGTAATCAATAGATACAGAAAGGTTTGTGCATAAAATCTCTATTTAATACCTACCTACTCATCCAATATCTTCAAACTAGTTTTTAGCTTGTGACTTTCATCAGTGAGGAGCATTTCTTCTGAGAGCATTGCACCTAGAGCTTAGACTCTAACACAACTAGAAACTAGTCTGGAGATATTGGAAAACTAGGCACTAGATAGGAATTTTAAGCACAAACCTTCCTGCATCCATTGATTGTTAAGGCTTGCACTAGATGACACTACCGTATGGAGAGTTTGTTACTATTATTAACAGTTTGTGCAAGTATAGAAAATGGTCAATATAGATATGTGAGAAATTTAAAAAGAAAAAAGTTAAAAAAAAAGTTTGGTAGTACTATTTTTTTTTAAAAAAAAAAAGATATAATTTTTCCTTTTATTATAAATAATTTATTTTAAATATAAAAATGTAGATTTTCAATATTTATTAAGGCACTTTACTGTAAATGTTATACAAATATTAATATAAAATACTATACTGCCTTTAATATTTTAATCAATCGATGATAATAAAAAAACATCAGTTTTAAATTGTCTTTTTTATTATTCAAATGCATTGTATAAATATTTTTTTTAAAAATTTATATCAAAAAAGATAATCATCAGTAAAGTAATAAAAAACAATAATATGTATTATTTTTTATAATAATTTTAAAAACATTGCATGATATTGCAAAATAATCTTTAAATAAATAAATAAAATACATTAGCTAATTCTCCATATATAAGTGCCATCCACTGAAGAAGATAATAATCAATGGATGCTAGAAGATTTATGCATAAAATCCCTATCTAGTGCATCTACTTCCTACTCATCCAATATCTCCAGTCTGGTTTCTAGCTGTAGCTTTTATCAGTAAAGAGGCATGCACATCAGAGCACTGAACTTAGAATTTGATCTAATGCAACTCTCTAACAGTCACCTTTTACCTGTTTAATTAACTATAAAGCTATAGGCTCCAAATGAAAACAGTATTGTTTTCAAACCAAATCAATTGACTTGTATTGTCATGCTGATCTGAACCCAGTTCTGTATCCACTTTGGTGTCTTTGGTTCTTTAATAACTCTAGTCATCATAATCCTAATGACAGAATGAATATAAAACCACTAAAACATTACATGATCATAATTTACTATGCTTACAAAAGCTGTTAAAACAATAGCAAACTCTCTGTACAGTACCCAGTATAAGACATAGTAATTAATAGATGCTAGAAGATTTGTGCATAAAATTTTTATCAAGTGTCTAATTATTTAATATTTCCAGACTAGTTTCTTATAGCTTTACAGTTTATTAAATAAATAAAAAGTGGTTTTTGGAGGGTTGCATTAGATCCTAAGATATAAGTGAAATGCTCTCAGATCCAAGATTTCTCATTGATGAAAGTTACAAGGTAGAAATGAGTAGCATTAAGTAGGGATTTAACACACAAACCTTTTAGCCTCCACTGACCACTATAATTTATACCAGGTGATAATACTGCATGGATAATTTATTATAGTTTTAACAGCTTGAGTAAACATAGGAAGGGATGATTATATGACATTTTAGTAACTTTAAATAAAATACACACACACACATATATATATATATATATATAACTAAACTAAAAATGTGTTCCTTATATCATCATCATCAAAAATTATCAATCACTGCAGAATGAAGGTCTCTCCATGTTCAATTTATCTTCTCCAATTTTTAGCTTCTCTTCTCCACATCACTCCTGAACACTTTCTTATTTCATCCATCCATATCACATGTAATCTCTTTCTGGGTCTTTTACAATCTCTTGGAATCCAGTTTAAGATTTCATTTTTCCATCTATTATCATCTTTTCTAGCAGTATGTCCAGTCCAACTCCACTTCAGTCTTTTAATTTTTTCAATGAGGTCAGTAACACTTGTTTGTTCTCTTACCCATATATTGCGCTTTCGATCTCTTCTTGTTACATCCAACATGCATTTCTCCATACTTATTAGAGTGGTCTGAAGTCTCTATATTGCTCTTTTATTAAGTGTCCAAGTCACAGATCCATAAATAGGAACTAGTAAAACACATTTATTAAAAACCTTCCTTTTCAAACACATAGGCATATTTCCTTTTAGTATCAAATTATTTCTACCAAAAACACTCCAATCAAGTTTAATTATATGGTTAATTTTATGCATTGTTTCCATATATATTAATAATCTGACCAAGGCATTTGTAGCTGTTAACTTCTTCTAACTCATCATAATCTTTATTTTCATATTTTGAGAAAATCCATTAAACGTTACTATAGACTTTTTTTTAACATTTATCTTTAGTCCTACTTTCATATGATAACTCCTGCAACATTTCCTACAGCTATCAAGCATTATTTGCAAAACCAACTACATTATCTGCAAAATCTAAATAACTTAAATAATTTTCATTTACTTTCACTCCTTTAGCTGCCCATTTTAATCCCCAAAACACTTCTTGCACCACTGCTGTAAAAAGTTTTGGAGATATGGAGTCACCTGTCTTATACCCTTCACAATGTTGACTTTCATAGTATCATTATGTAATCTAATTGTTGCAGTTTGTGACAATATCCTGGATCTATACCTTGATGATCCATTGCTATAATCACTCAAGAAATGTTTATAAAATCAAATGCCTTTTCATAATCTACAAATCCAAAGCATAATGGCAACTCATATTCATTTGACCATTCTATAACTTCTCTCAATACCTGGATATGATCTACTGTACTAAAACCAGTTTTAAATCCAGCTTGTGATATTGATTGGTAGAAATCCAATGTTCTCTGTAGACAAGTTGTAATTATCTTGGTAAAATTTTTGTATAAAACTGATAAAAAGCTGATATATCTGTAATTTGTAATATCTTCTTTTATCACTTATTTTAAATATTAATATTAATACTGCTTTCTTCCAATTATCTGGTACATATTTCTCATTTAGACATTTGGTATATAACTTTGCTAAAAAAATTTCTATTTCTTCACCTGATTTTTTTAATATATCAATTATAATTCCATCATTACATAGAGCCTTTACTTTCTTCATAAATTTAATTGCATGTCTCACTTCTTCATTTAAAATTCTGGGAAATTTGGAAGATATAATAGATGTAAGAGATACTTATTCTTTATTACTATATAATTCTTGATAGAAGTCTTCTACCCATTTCATCATGTTATCTCTTTTTTTAATAATAATTCCATTTTATTTTTCTTATTGCAGATATAAATTTCCTACCAATACCAAAATGTTGTTTTACATTCTTGAGACTTTTATTCTCTTCTCCCTTTCCTTGCTAGTTCACAGTGATACTTTCTTATATCATTCTCAACTCTTTTCCACACCATTTTACAAAATTCAAGATAACCCTTTTCAACGCATCATTTTTGTACATCTTCATATTACTTCTTTTCTTCATAAATTCTCTAGACTCAATAGAAATTTTATTGGCCAATTGCTTCTTTTTTTTACCAGCTATCTTTGTTGCAGTTTTTAAAAGGGTATCAGTTATTTTTGTATTAATTTCATTCAAATCTGAATCATGTTCAAAATCTACTAATACTCGAAAGTGATTTGTAAGTTGTAATTTAAATTCATTAGAATATTTCTGAAAATTACGAATATCAACTGTAAATATTGTTTTTCTTAATAATTTTTATCTCTCTAGTTTTGAATTAACATGTATCTTGCATCTTACTAATCAATGATCATTTCCTGTGTTAAATTTATTAAGAACATTACAATCTAGAAAATTTTTTTTTCTGTTAGTCAACATATAATCCAATCCTGTTGTAGCTTCATTTGGATGCTTCTATGTCCATTTCATTTTCCCTTTTTTTAAAAAAAATTCATAATGTAAAGTTTTTCTTTTTCTGCAAACTCCACAAGTTTATGTCCTTTCTCATTTCTATTACCATAACCAAAATTACCTAGACCACTTTTATATTTCATTTGTTTACCAATTCTAGCATTAAAGTCTCCCATAACAATTTTAAAATGTTGTTTACTCTGATTGAAAGCCTTTTGTATATCCATATAAAAATCTTCTACCGCTTCATCACTATGAGAACTTGTTGGGCCATATACCTGAATTATCTGCATTTGATATCTGCTATTAAGTTGTATAACTAATCTTGCCTCTCTCTATCCGATACACTATCAATCTCCACAATGTTGCTATTCCACTTTTTATTTATAATGAATCATACTTCATTTGCATTTCCAATATTTGTGCCTTTATAGTAGAGTACATGTCCACTTTTTAAATCAATTGTTTCTTCACCTTTTTTTCTAGCTTCATACAACTCCAATAATATCCCATTTAATATAAGACAGTTTTTCTTCTAATTCTTGCAATCTTTTGTCACTTGAAAGTGATCTGCAGTTGTAAGTACCCTAATAAAAAGTCATCATCAAATGGCAGTCTGGTTTCACAATCAGGAGATTCTTAGCACTCTCTGCCTTCGGTCACCAACTGTTGCCTTGGTTGGTGACTTTACAGCCTCCTGAGAATAAGGGCCATGATTGTCTGTCATGATTCTATATATCTATTGGAAAAATATTTATTATATATGCATATATTCATTCTGCTTATCAGGAAACTGAGAAGAAAGAGCATGGTATTTTTTGATCTTAAACTCTGAGATAAAAAGCCATTAAACTCACTACACTGGCTAATGTATGTTGGTGAGCAGCCCATCCATGCTCATATACTATATGAATAATCACATAATAATAACAGCTGCAATGACATGATTGTATGAAAAGAACATTAGAAATTTGCCCTGCTCAGTTTCTTTAAGGCATTCAAGAGGAATCAAAGGGTCTCCTTTCAGTTAATAGCAACCTCCTTTCTATAATATAAATAAACTATTAAAAGACAGGGTGATATCACTTGTTTTTAGCATTTATTGGTATTTATGCTTAGTTCTTTTATATATGTGGGATTCAAACTTAGACTTTCACATGACCCACAACTCTCAGTGCCATCTTATATTGCTGACCCACCTGATGACACTCATGTTGAAAAGATAAATAATCACCAATATGTGTATTTTGTGTTAAACCAACTCTCATCAGTTTGTCCAGATTACCATTTCCACCATATTTACAATCAGTACTCATATTTATATTAAGATAGCCAATCTTCATACTTTAATGGACAGGCTTCAATCTACTCCAACCCATAACTCTTCATCCTTCCATTTTATTAAAAATCTGATGATGGAATGTTCAAAGCTCACAGTAGTGCCAACAATTGTCAACCAACCCATGTTGGTGTTTTGTCATCCACCCCCTCTCATTCAGGAAAATAATTCATTTATATATACATATGCAAGGGATGGGCAGACGTTTTATGCACTATTTATCTAAAGTAATACATTGTACAGGATTAACACCTGCATTTATATATATAATATATGCAGGATTTGAACTCAAACTTTTACATGACCCACAACTCTCAGTACCATCTTATATTGCTGACCACCTGATCACATACATGTTGAAAAGATAAGTGATTACCAATATATGTACTTCATGCTAAATCAGCACTCATCAGTTGGTCCAGATTTCCATCTACACACATAAATACAATCAATACACAGCTTTATAATAAGATAGCCAATCTTCATACTTTAATGGACAGGCTTCAAACTAGTCCAACCCACAACACTTCAGCCTTCCATTTCATTGAAAATGTAATGGAATGTTCAAAGCCCACAATAGTGTCAAGGTTGTCAACCTACCCATTATTAGATTTTCAATGAAATGGAATGCTAAGAGTTGTGGGTTGAAGTAGTTTGAAGCCTGTCCATAAAAGTATGAAGATTGAAGATTGGCTATCTTAATATAAAGCTGAGTAATTGTATATATGTGTGTGGAGATGGTAATGTGAACCAACTGATTAGTGCTGGTTTAGCGCGAAATACTTACATTGGTAATTATTTATGTTTTCAACATGTGTGTGATCAAGTGGGGCAACAATATAAGATAGCGCTGAGAGTTGTGGGTCGTGTGAAAATCTGAGTTCGAATCCCACATATATTACCTATATAAATGCATGTCTTAAGCCTGTACAATGTATTAGTTTATTTATGTAATTTTAAATGAGGAGTTATTTTGATTTATTTGGATATAAATGTATAGACTAAAGCTTAAATACCAACAATATCAAAGGCAAATGGTATTATTCAGACTTTTAATTGTTGATTTACATTACAGAACTTATTGGAATCTACAATTACTTCCATTTCATTTACATATATTTTGAGATATAATTATTATTTATTATTTGCCTATATAAATAAACATAGATTTTTAAAGAAAGAAAGATGATATATAAGTTATATAAAAGTTGTTAGTTCTATATGTTAAATATGTAAATCAAAGCTTTTAAATTTCAGCAGTAGATATTACACATTTTAATTTAAAAATCTTTTAAAATCTCATTTAATTTTCAGACTTTTCAATATATAAAGTAAAATGAATTTACTAAAATTTCTCTTAGAATTCAGAGGATAATTTAATCTATATATAACATTGCTTTATTATTTTTTTACGATATATATATATATATATATATATATATATATATATATATCGTAAATATATATATATATATATATATATATATACATTTCACATAACATAATGTGACTTTAAAAGCTATAAATTCTGAGATATATTTAAATCTACATAGTCTAAGACTCAGTATGGTTTGGCTAGTATATTAATATTTTAACATTTCAATTGTCAAGCATTGGTTGTCGAGAGGTCAGTGATAGCTGCTTTATAAGCAGTTATCCTGGGTTAGAGGGTTTGCTTCCTAGCTGATGCTATGAGACATGAGGAAGAAAGGACAAATGTCAAATGAAAAATCAAAAATAAAAACAACTAACTATCGTTTGTAAAATTAGCACTGCTGGAGTATTTTGAAATGACCAACTTTATCTGTCATACTTTTGTCCACAAACAGGGATATGGGCTCAACAACCATATGAGTGTGACACTTCCTGCAACATTAATGAAAATAGCATTATTATCCAATAGCATTTTTTGTTTTTATGTCATCATAACAATTCTACATTAATCCGAGTCTTTATTTTTTGATGAACAATAGATATAACAATTTATTAACCAGTATTGGGAGTTTTAGTTATAAAACTATTCAAACAACAATCCTAAACCTGCTTATAATATGAAAATATTTTTAAGGGTCATCTGATCTAACTTGTAACAAATATCATGGATACAGTAAATGGGTGGACTAATCATTATGCAATGAAGCATAGAAATATGTTTGATAACTGATAAAGTAAATTTCATTTTAATGATTTAAAAAACCAAAACAAAAACCAAAATGAAAGTATTTCTAAGCAATTATGACAAATAAATTGCTAAATATTTTTTTTTATAATGATTGCTCTATTCACAAAATTGCACTGAACGCTTTTTGACAAGTTATAAAAAAGTTGCCATATTTGCATTAAAATGGCAGTTGCTAAATTGTGCTTAGAAGAGTATAGATGAAATTTAAAATATTTGCTTTTTCTGTTTAGGTTCTGTAAGGGTATTGCAATATAGTAATTTTTCATTGCGACATAAGTTATATAATTTTGATAGTTATTTTTATTTTGATTTTATAGCAATTTTGCATTAATGATTTCCAATAACAGACAAAGACAAAAAATAAAAAAACCGCTAGCAGTTTTTTAAAGAAATTATTTAATTTTTAAAAATTAAATAGAAATTTAAAAAAATTGCTTTTATTTAATGGCATTCAAATTTTAGTTTAAATAAATTAAGGCATTCATGCAGAAATTCTTAAAACTGATATTTACTATGCAAATTATTTTCTCCAGTATTTATTTTATTGCTTAGTTAATTCACATACATATTAAAAGTAAAATTTATTTTGTTGTTATATGTATAATCAATTGAATAGATGTAAACTCAAATTAGAATACCTATTAATCATTCATTTGATTAGTGTGGAATATAATAAAATCACCCAATCATTCTGCAGACATATAAGTTTTAATTATAAATTCTATGATCAACTGTATTGGAGTGTAGGTGACTTCCCCGTCAACACAGTGATAAAGTTCTTATATTTATAATGTAACTTAGACCAACTTATTAATATGTAATAAATCATGAAATATGTTTCTGTATTAAAATCTATTTCAGTATAAAAATGCAACAAATAATTTAAGTGGAGTTTATATCTATTCAATTGGTTTCATATAGTTTGCTGCTTTTAATTAATTTAATATATATATATATTAAATCACCCTACATGGTTAAAAAATTCAGCACCGCCTTTGGTAAAATAAATGTATAAACATATTAGAGTTCACTTTAAGGCTGGCTATTTTGAAATATGGACTTTTATGTTTATTTTACAAAAGGTGTTGCTGAATTTCTTAACCATGTTGGGTAATTTAATATTTGGATATTTATTTCAGTTTAAAATTAAACACTGATTATTTTCATATATATATATATATATATATATAATGATGTGAAGCAAAACATAAACACATTTTACAGTTTCATCTTATCCTTAACCTAAATTCTTATCTATATAGGCCAATCTGAAGCATATTGATTTGAGAGCATGAAGATATTACTCTATTACTCCTTAAAAATAATCCTCCACTTCCTTTCACAAATTAGTTTACATTAAATCTTGCATTTTATGAGATCATATTTAAGATATTTTTAATGGAAATATATAAACATTGTAATGTTCTGATTATTTGTTAAGAACACAGTAAATCTGAAATTAGAAAGAGAAAGGCTTTTAACATTTTTCACATGCATCTTAAATGTTTGTATAATAGCCAAACAATGTAGTTTTTGACTATAGAGAGAACTCTGAACTCTCAATACAAGATAAGGACTTTACAAAGATAAGATAAGCCATATTATCTTTAACCTAAATTCTTATTTATATAGGTCAATCTCAAACATCTTGATTTGAAAGCATGAAGATATTACTCTCTCCACATTTAATCCACTATTTTCTTTCACAAAATAACTTATGTGAAATCTTATGGTTTTCTACAAGATAATATTTAAGATCTTTTAAATAGAAACACAGAAACCAATGTAACTTTCTGATTATTTACTAAGCACATAGTAAGCCTGTAATTAGAAAGAAAATGCTTTTAACTTTCTTCACATGTGCCTTAAATATTCGAATAATAGCCAAACAATGTAGTTTTTGACTATAGATGGAACACTCAAATTTCGACACAATATAGGAATTTTACAAAAATAAGAGCAAATATCTTATCTTAACCTAAATTCTTATTTATATAGGCCAATCTGAAGCATCTTGATTTTAGAGCATGAAGATATTAATCTCTTCACATTTAATCCACTATTTCCTTTCGCAAATTTACTTACACAAAATCTTGCAATTTACGAGTTAATATTTAAGAACTTTTAATGCCGCATGTGAAAAAAATTAAAAGCTTTTCTTTTTCTAATTATAGACTTACTGTGCACTTAATAAATAATCAGAACATTACATTAGTTTCGATATTTTTATTAAAAAGATGTTAAATATTAACTTGTTGTAAATCATTTGTGAAAGAAAATGGATTAAATGTAAAGAGAGTAATATTTTTATGCTATTAAATAAAGATGCTTCAGATTAGCCTATATAAATAAGAATTTAGGTTAAAGATAAAATGGCTGCTCTTTTCTTTATAAAATCCCTATCTTGTGTTGAGATTTGAGAGTTCACCCAATAGTCAAAAACTGCATCATTTGACTATTATATAAACATTTAAGGCAATGTAAAAAATGTTAAAAGTCTTTCTCTTTCTAAGTACAGACTTACTGTGTGCTTAATAAATAATCAGAACCTTCACTACATTAGTTTCTATATTTCCATTAAAAAGATCTTAAATATTATCTTGTTGTAAATCACAATACTTCACATAAGATAATTTGTGAAATAATGGATTAAATGTAAAGGAAGTAATATCTTCACAGTCTCAAATCAAGATGCTTTAGATTGGCATATATATATAAGAATTTAGGTTAAAGATAATATGGCCACTATTATCTTCACAAAGATCCTACCTTGTTTTGAGGTTTGAAAATTCCCTCTATAGTCAAACACTACATTGTTTGGCTATTATGCAACATTTAAGGCATAAGTGAAAAAGGTTAAACGCCTTTTTCTAATTACTGACTTATTGTGTGTTTAATAAATAATCAGAATATTACATTTTGTCATTTATAAGTCTCTTACTTAGACTTGGCAGAATTGTCGTTGATTTTGAAAAAGTTCAAAGAAAAAAAAAGTTTAATCTTTATATACATTTAAAGCTATGTATCCAAAATACAGTATATGTAATTTAATATGTTTGATGTGTAATTGCTAAAGTTTGGCTTGTCATTGATATTAATACTAAATATTTAAGAGTATGTCATTTGAAAAGTGATACTTGTTATTTATAGGAAGCAAAAATTATTATTAACGAATTAACTCTGCCTGAGACTTAAAAAAAGCATTGATAGCAAAAATGATGACTATTTCTATCAAAAAATTGCAAAATTTACATATTTTTAATTAATTTATAAATTTTAATATTTTTTTATCTATTATTTTTTAAAAATAGTGGAAAAATGAAATAACATTAGATGATTTAGTCTCTTCAGATAAGAAAAAAATTCCTTAAAGCATAATTATATAAAATACAGGCGCAATATTGTTAATCTAACATTTTCAATATCTATCAAATTGTTAATTATGCTAGATTAAACATAATTTAAAATATATTTTTTATTCACTACTCCTTCGAAAATAAATTTCTTGCATGTATCTGTATATTTGTATAAGAAAATAAATAAAAGTTTACTGATTGCTTTTCTATTTGTTTCTTTTTAAAAATGTATTTTTTAGACTTAATATTTAAATCTTTGGGATAGCCATGATAAAGATAAGTCTTTCTCTCTTGTCTCCTAGCTTCTCGTTTTTAGCAAAGAAAACACTGTAATTTGTAAGAAATAAATAAATTGCTTAAAGTTGAAAATAAAAATTCTGTAATCATTAAAGTTTCTTAATTTACGGTATTTATTTAAGTAATAATTTACTAAGGCTGTAACCTTAGAAATAAGCGTCTGAAAAATACGAAGGTAGGGACCTCTATAGGTCTTAAAAACACACATTTTGCATTACAAGTGTCAAATTAACTCAACCCACATCGTTGATACCATACTCTTTAGATAAATATAGTAATGACTATTATTAATCATTTACTAAACTAGAGATTATCTCTAGCACAGATATAAACTTTAAAACTCAATTAAAGATTAACATATCTGATTTTTTTACAATTAAACACACAAATATATGGAGTTATTCACATTTCTTTTTCCCACGTGTACTTTATAAATATATTAAATAACCCCAATATTACCATTTATATGACTAATATAAATTATTACTAATATTATTTAAGTTTATATTTAAATGCCCTTATTTTTAAATTTATGCATTATTCCATGTTTATTATTTTTTAATATCTGATATAATTTTTTAAAATAGTAATTCATGTTTAATAATAAAATCTGGAAATCATGAAAATTAAAATTTTTAAAAATTCATTATAATTTTGTCTGAGTAGAAATTGTCAAATTATTTAAAAATTGGATTAATAATTTTGCATATATATGTGCAAAAGTAAAGTCTTAAGTTTACCATTATAAATTAAAGGCTTTTTCTAGCATTTCCCCATAGTATTATACAATAATGGTAAAGGAGACAACAATACTCCCAAAACTGCGTAACTGCCATTTGGCAAAGATTTGTTATGGGATTTCTTTTTGATTTATTTTTAACTGAAAATAATTCGATACTGATATAATGACTACGTTAGTATTAATTAGATAAATGAAAGAATATTAAAGAATATTAAAGTCTCTTCTCAAAGAAAGGTTTGATAACTAGATAATAGACTATAATCAAGAGTAAACATTTGATTATCATTAGAGATAGTTTTTAACTATTTGAAACAGTTTAATTTTTACTTATATGGAATCATTTCCCCCATAAACAACATAAACTGTGTCTAATCATTCTTAAAATTAACATTTTAATGGCTAAAAGTTATTGTTTCTAGATGGAATTTGAAGAAAGTTAACTGGTGTTGATATGCTGGATATTTTGAAAAAATATTAACACTATCTCTACAATTTCCTTTTGGTATGGTAAGTTTAACAAACTCATAATAATTTCCAGAGAATACATATATCATAGATATTAAAAGGAATATATTACTAGTTGGAACAAAACCAGAAATGATCTTTTATAGAAAATTTGTGATTATCAGTGATCCAGGAAATGCTGATAAAGTTGTGAAGTCACAGGGATATTAGATGACAAAATTGAAGAAAGACCTTGGGGAAGCTAAATTTTATTAAATGTAGTCATAAGCCCAGGGCATTATTACAGAGCTTGGTCATGTGCAACTACTTCCTGGTCACTATAACAAAATCTGGGTGGATGTAAAATTACTTCTACAAGAATTATTATTACTGTTAATGGTAATAAAGTTGTCAATATTACATTGCAGATTTGTAACTCCAAGATTGATAGAATAAGAAAAAGTCTTGTAAGTAAAAAAAATTCAAGCTTTTAAAAATTTAGTATCTAAAATAAAAGCATGGTTGGTAAAACTATTGTACAGAAATTATTCCCAAAAAATTGGCATAGAAGCAAAACTATAGCAGCTATAAAACCAAATAAAACTGGCAATAATTAAAAAAAAAATATTACTCCAATATGATTATTATGCATTTCCTACAATCATTTTGAAAAAAAAAATCATATCAAGAAATTTCTGTGAACAGTAACGAATGACTAATAAAATTAATTATTATGCTGTGAACAAGTTTTGTTTTTAATAACTCATATTCAGGAAAACTTGCAAAATAAATTGAAAAATGTTAAATGCAGGAAAATAATTAGTTTATATGAATTTTGAAAAAATCCTCCAACAGAAAAATTCATGTAACATTAAATCATAATTATAGTATGTACAAAATATTATAGAAGGATCATTGTCAGCATAGTATTGTCTTACTTTCCTTATTTAATATATTTGTCAGTAGTCTTCCTGAAAGAAAATGAAAGAAATTAATCTATGCTGATAATTTTTTTTGTCTTTATGAAAGAAATTCTTTTCTGAAATGGAAAATTATTTCAATATGAATATGTAAAAATTAAAAATCTTGTTTATGACAAAAATATCTTTCCCTAATTGAAAGAAGGCAGTATGTCCAATTTTTCATTTAAATGAAGGAAACCATATCATAACTTAAATAAAACCTTTTATAATAATAAATTGGAACACAATTCCATTCTCTGCTAATTAAGAGTAACCTTGAAGTAAAGAGTAATTTATTTTTCCTCATTTAATTATAAATAGATCCAAATTAATTTTCTAGAAATAATCTACTTGGAAATGTATCTGGTACTGCTTTCTGTTGTGATGTAAATACTTTAATGACAACTTTATTAGCAGTGTGTTATTTGGATGTGAATGCTGGGCACCTATTTAAATAAAATGTCTCCATTTTCTGAATGCTTAATTAAATAGTCCCATGAGAAATATTATTAATATACTTCTTTTGTGATGGCTTCCTGTTCTTTCACATATCCTTCAACAAGATATTTGAAAAAAAGTTTGAAAGAAAATATATAAAAATCAATTAGCAAGTCAGTCATTATCCCAAAATGTAGTCTTCAAAACCCATCTTAAACCCAAATCTTCCTTTTGGATGTTAAAGAATCTACAATTAAGATGTAAAAAGTAAAATCCTAGGCACAATTGAAGTTTTATTAACAGATTCCAAATAACTAATGGTCATTGAGCTAATCTATTTTATAAATAAAATTTATCAACTGCTAATCTATGTGGATGTAGACAAACACAATATGTGAAACACATAATTAATCATTGGTGAGTCTGTTGCTACAGTGGCAAAATTAGATTTATTTATGCCATTGGTAATTCTATCTTCTGGTTGGTATCTTTATGTTATTTAGTTAATAGCACAGCTGTTAAAAATCTCATATACTAAATAAATAAAGGACACATGAGATGGGGTTACTCTATTGTGCTGCATTTTTGATTACATATGTTGCTTTAAACAACTTTTGCAATGTTAAAATGAGGCTTATGATTATGAAATATGATTTATGAAATGAAATTTCATTACTATATTAGATCTATAACTTCATCTTCATTAAGAATTTAATGACTTAAAAATGATTTATGGCATTAAAAACTGATCTCAAATGTTAGCAACATTCTAGGTTTTGGATATTTCAATTGAATTTTTAATAGTTAAGTAGGTCAGAAGCTTGACAGGAGTATTTTGTAATATTATTTGATTTTTAGTTCTATATGTGGTAGCTTGCTATACCATATTTACAAATCTACATTCTGACAAAAATATCACATATTTTTTGATTACATTGAACATACATATGCTTCCAGGATTCAATCTAAAAGCATTTATTGCAAACTTAAGTAATCAATGGACACTGCATGATAATGCTATTATAGCAGTCCTTTTCAGTAGTGAATTTGAATCTAAAGCTAGAATTAACATAAGGCTAAAAACTAGTATAAGTGTGTCTATAATAATAGATCTACCATATTGTGTTCATTGATTATCCAAGCTTACCATAGATGATGCTGGAGTACTTAAAGGAAACTGCTTCTGAAATACATAGATATATTATTATTTATTAATAACATTTCTAACTTACTGCAGAATAGAAAATTCTCAAATGGCCTTTCCAAATGTGATATTCTATGATCTTTTTACTATATATATTGTAACAGATGAAATGATGAGCTTAATATGACAGTGATTAACAAACTATTGCTAAACAGATTTCTATAATGAAAGTCTTTAATATATACCTAATAAGAAAATATAAAATGTGTAATAACAATTATATCTCAGGGTCATGATGAACTCAAATTATAACTGCATATTTGTAAATAAGAAAAAATTGCTCTAATGATATTTGTGTTTGGCTAGCATATTCACTCATTAATATAAAGTTGTCTAAAGATTTAAAATATATACATTTAGTAAATAAGACTTTTAAAATTTCATCTTTAACTATAAATCATTATTATCCATATGGCTAAATAACAAGGGACATATTGTATTTAATTCATATTTTAAGTATTAGCAATAAATATAAATAATGTTACTATTAAAAGTAGTGTAGTTGTAAATAAACACATAATAATACAATGTGCCATATCTATCTATTAGTTAAATCAGTGCTTCTTAAACTTTTTCATTCATGATCTCTTTTTATCATCAGGATTTTTTCGCGATATTAAATATAAAATATAGAAATAAATATTTCCATAAATAATTTATTTCTTTGGTAAACAATATACATATGAAAATAAGTAGTTTTAGGATTTGTTTTAAGTATACAAAAATTAATGAAAGAAAATCACATTTTAATGAGACAGATGTGCTTGTTTTTTGCTGCATAATAAATTAAATCTTGGTGAAATATTTGATACTGCTGGACATAAAGCATCTGCAATGTTTTTCAGGATTGAACGATATTTGGATTTTAATATACATTAAAGCTGAAAAAGTCATTTCACATAAGTATGTGGTGCTGAATGACAGAAGAACATTTAATGTCATTTCAGAAATTGTGGGAAATTCAGTCTTAGCTTCAATTCAGAATTCAGTCAAGGATTTTTGTGGAAAGACAAGTTTTAAGCTTGAGTCACTCGATAGCTCAGCAAATTCCTCTTGGGCTTTATATGGCAGGTGATTAATCTCATTAATGTCAATCAAAAATGGTATTTGAATCCAAGATAACTTTTTAAAATCTAAATTTGATATAAAGTACTTGCAAAACTGTGTTTCTAGGGTTTGATCTATAGTAATTTTTGCAATTAAAGTTTTACAATTATTCTTTTCAATTATAAAATTTGTCTATAGTTGAAAACATTTCCAATGAATCATTTTCTACCATATTCTTCCAAATGTTGATCCTTTTAATAAAACCTTCAATTTTATCATTCGAAGTAAAAATATTGGTATTTTTTCCTTGAAGAGACAAGTTAAGATCATTAAGCTTCTCAAAAATATCAGCAAATAGCACAGCTTTGATAGCCATAAGTCATTTTGAAAAAAAGCAGCAAGATCAGATTTTTGTTTGGTTAAAAATACAATAAATTCTTTTTTTAATAACAATAATTTTCTTAAACTTCATCCTCTTGACATCCATCTTACTTCTGCATGTAATAATAAATTTTTGTATTCAGAGTCCATGTCTTCTCAAAGATTTGAAAATAAATGGCTGTTAAGGGCATAGCTTTTAATAAAGTTTATAGTTTTGACAGCATCCTGAAGCACATTGTTCAATTCCGTTGCTGCAAGGGCCTCTCAATGGATCAGGCAGTATATAAAAGTTACATGATTATTACCAGAAGCTTTAACAAATGATTTAAAACCAATATTTTCATCAGTCATTGCTTTTGCACCATCTGTGCATGCTCCAAAGCAATTTTTCCATTCTAAGCCTTCAATTTTAAAAAAATTGTCTACTTTATTACATATGTCTTCCTCTCTTGTATGTTCTTCCAAAGTATAACAAAATAACAATTCTTCCTCAATGTTTTCTTTATAAATGTATTTGACTGATACTAATAATTGAGCTATTTTTGAAATATCAGTTATTTTATTCAACTGAATTGTAAATACTGGACTTTCTTCAAGTCTAGTAATAAGTTGCTCAAATTGGTCATTGCTAATTTCAGAAATTCTATTAGTGACAGTGCCATTTAACAAAGGAATTTTCTGAATTTCATCACCATATTTACTTCTGTGAAGTATTTCTACCATTTTAATAGCAGCAGATAATATAAGATCTTCTCCAATGGTATATGTTTTTTATTATTTTTAGAAATCAGATATGAAACTTCATATAATGTATGAAACTTCATATGATGTGAGTAAATATTTTTCATTAACAGTTATAAATTTCTCAAAGTATTGTTTTTGTTTATTTGAAATTTTTAACAGATTCAAATATTCTTTTGGTTTATTGACATATGAAGGATGCTTGGATTCAAAATGCCTTTTTAATTTTGATGGTTTCATACTCTCCATAGACAAAACATTATTGCAAATTAAAGAAAGAAGTTGTTCACTACCATTACAGTTGTTGAAAGTAAAGACAAATTGGAGAAATATCTCATCATATTTTCTTTTTCACATCTTAGGTGCCTCTTTCTGATTACGAATCTGCTTGAGGAGACTGTGTAGCATTGCCATCTGCATCATTACCTTTGCTACTTAAATTCAACCATTTATCCATGGATAAAAAGTATTTTTATTTTAAAATATAATTAAAATAACAGTACTTATTAGTTAGCAAAGACACCAAGTGGCAGCAGTGTTTTTTGTTTAATTATAGGAAGCATATTTACTCCCATAATAAATCAATTATAAATTACCTGTTAAATTTAAAAAACAGGAATATGTTTTTACTTATTAATAAATAAATAACAATAAGTTTTAAATAAAAAGTAAATTTTTATAATAACTAACAGGATGATACATTTTGAATAAAAAAGTGAGGAAAAAAAGTATACAAGTATTTTTATATATAAAAAAATAACACCTTTCATAATATTTATTTAAACAAATACTAATTTTAGTCAAGTAAAACAGTAAAATACAATATTGTATTGTTCTTGTGATATGGACACTTGTTGAAATGAAACCGAAACAAATAATTTGACCGGAAATGCATTATATAATCATAGTGGTGCAAACCTTATTCTTGACACTGCAGCAAATATTTTGATTCAGAAATAACACATGATGAAATTGCATTGTGACACCACTATTATGATGCATTTAGTGTTATTTTTCAATATGTAAATATAATTTACAGCTCAACTTGGCCATCATTATGATTTTATAATTGCACTGTACAGAAAACGTAATATATTAAATTAAAGATAATGGAGGTATTGTGACGAATATTTCTTTAAATTCATGTATCTGAATTAAATTTTTATGACCTCCAACTTTTTGCTTCGCAATCCCAAATGGGGTCACAACCCCTAGTTTAAGAAATGCTGAGTTAGGTGATGAATGTCAAAGTAATTAAAGTTAAAAATCAGGTAATTTAATAAATATAATATCAATTTATTAATAAAAAATGAAATAAAAATATAATAATATTAATAATAACTTAAGTTCTCAACACTCAAGATAAACTATTTTTAGTGATGTTAATTAGAGAAGCTTGAGTTCTATTTTCCTATTGAATAAAATATAAAAATGTATTTTTATGTGATGTGGAACAAAATACACCATTGAAGAAGATTGTCAAGTAAAAGATGGAGTAATTTTAAGTATTAATAATTATTAATAAACACAATTCTTTATCTGATTCCTATATATTCTAGCTTAAGCTGTTTTTTCATCTAGGTATCTTGCTAATATAAATTTAATTATTCCTTAAAATGCAGAGCATTTACTCTGTTGTAATATAATCCCTAAAGATGTGGCATTATCTTGCATAGGTTTTATAAGTAAGGTGACCCTACACAAAATGCACATCTAAGCTAACATGTTATAAATAAAAGACTATAACATATGTTTCTAGGAGCTTCTCTCTACTAAATAATATTATTTATGTAAGTCTTATGGCCCTAATGTAATTAATTATACAAAATATTCTTCATACTATCCTTAGTATATTGTAACAGTGAAAACATGTCTATCTCACTAACACACTGCAGAATTTAAACCCGGGACATAAAACTCAACACTAGGAGAGTGACCTCCCAGAAATCCCAAGTTCAAATCTAAAGTCCAAACTCCACAATGCCCTCTACATGATAACACATTTGATGCTACTAATAGTATAATTTCATGCTGGTGCCGGTGATCAGGGAGAAAACAAAAGACTCTATATCTAAAATAGCCC
The DNA here is from genome assembly GCA_028023455.1 of Epiperipatus broadwayi. Lineage (NCBI taxonomy): Eukaryota > Metazoa > Onychophora > Udeonychophora > Euonychophora > Peripatidae > Epiperipatus > Epiperipatus broadwayi. The sequence goes on along the minus strand of JAQFVV010012393.1, from coordinate 12,714,234 downwards.
TAGGTTAATTTAACAATAACTTATAGATGTGCCAAAGATAAGTTTAATGTACTATGTAATTTATATTGCACCCCAAATAAATAAAAAAAAAAATAAATTTATAAATAAGATTTTAATAATTTGATAATAAAATAATTTAGTGATATAAATTGGATAGTGATATAATAAACAAACAAGATGGCTGAGGTATTGGATAGTGATATAATAAACAAACAAGATGGCTGATACCTCATTCTTGGGTTCGTTTAGATTACATGTCTAAAATATAGTGACACGGTAGTCATATATGAGTCACATAAAGTCTAACAGAGTTTGAAATATTCTAAAATATTTATAATTGGAAACTTAAATGGAGAGCAAGAGTCACTCACGAAGTGATTAACTAGATTATAAGATTGAGCTATACTGAACGGATGTGAAATTCATTTAAATAGAATTCTTTTAATAATTAGATTATAAGATTGAGCTATACTGAACAGATGTGAAATTCATTTAAATAGAATTCTTTTAATAATTAATAAGGGAAACATACGGTGGTGCCAGTGAATATATGCTGAGGAGGGGTGCAGTTTATGAGTATGCAACTTTAGGTTGTGGCATTGGATATGCATTTTGCCTTTTATTTGGGACATCTCTAGCCCACTCACAGCTCAAGCCTGGCCCGCACCCAGGAGCTTCATAACTGTGAGGCTGTACATGAAATAATTCCCAGGTGCCATTGTAGCACTGTACTAAGAACCGCGGAGTAAAATAAGGGGGAATGGATTTGAAATGATGATGACCTTTGCCAACAGTAGGATTCCAGCACCCATACATATTTACTAACAACACAGTTTAAGTCTAAAAGACTTAATAAAAATAAAGGGCAATTTATTAAGGAACAGAAATAGCTCACTCTCAAATATCATATTTAATGGCCAGCAGACTCTCAACAAACTTAAGATAAATAAATATTCATTTAACAAAATTATTATACACAAAATACTTTAAAACATATATAAGAGATGGGAGGGGGGAAATGTGTGTTTGCGGTTTACAAACTAAGATGGAAACCATGCATTTTTTAACTTCCCTACGTAACTCGTATTTGTCTAAAGAAATTAATTATATATTTCATTATAATACATTTAAATAAGACATTATAAACATAATAGAAAATCAACCCAAGCACAAGTTCAGCATGCATTAATACGAAAACACTTGAATAGATACATTTAAAGAATATACAAAAATTATTAGCTATATAGCTTGGAAGTTTCTGAGATCTCGGGTTGATTTTAATTACCTTGTTATTTCAAATCTGTCCATGGGCATTTCCAAATCGGTAACAAAGTTTTTGAGTAAAATTATGAGTTTTCTTGGTTCATTTTCTGCAGCAGTTAGTAGATTTCAGGAGCAGCATTCTTTTGGGCTGGATCAGTTGGATTTGATGATACGGTGACAGAACATCGGATTTTGAATGACGGATTGCCAAGGCACAGGATCCTGAGGGAAAGACAACCTACTGTCCCATTACCCTGACTTTCTGAGGTTATAACGATTTGAAAATGGATTTACTGTTCAAAGCAAGCTGGTAGGTCCAAAGACACGAATAAACAAGCAATCGGAAAATAATTTCAAAATTTACAGAAAATATAACTTCTGCTGTCATGATCAGGTAGGTTAATTAAAAACTCTCTCTAATAATATAATACAATCAATCAGCCCTATTTATACACTCTCTCTGATTACAATCTAACCCTGTGGTGATAAAATCCATTCGTTAATTATTACACATTTGAAAACATGGACTGCATTTTCTAATTAATATCTGTTCATAAATACTGTTTTAATCTTATCAAATCTACTAGTAAAACTGGCACCAATATGGTTAAAATAAGCCACTATTGTTTTTTTCCTCCCTCACTGATTTAAAGAAAATGGCATGTTTTTGAAAACTAAATAACACTTTATATTTATAAAACTCTCTTTTTGAATTTAATTTCTAGAATATATTTATCAGGGATATTATTTGATTAAATGCAAATAATTATAGCAAAATAACATCACAAAATAAATAGATTTAAAACAAAATATTAAATAAAATATTTTGATAAATTTTAAATATTATCGCAGTATGTGTGTAGATGAGAATGTGTGACCTACTTTACTGTACAAGCATATACGTAATATACACTCGATGGTTTGAAAATAAAACCATTTAAAAACAAATTATAAAACCCTGGGCACCCCATTAGACATATAAATTTTAGGCGGGATTTCAGTAAATATACCCAGTACACACACAATACGATAAAACTAGGGTTTTAAATAAGGCATGAGAGTAGGAAACAGGAAGGCAAGGTGAAACTAAGATTGGTAGGGCATATCTTACTGTTTCACATTTCTTTAGTATATAAAAAAAAAAATTAAAGAAAAAAAAAGATTTTACACCTATTGTTTACTAGTATTTTGAATATCAGCACAAAAAAAATTTGACAAGCGGCAATGAGATTTCATGATATACCCGAATCATTTTTCAATGTTTTCTCATGCAGGTGATCAAAAGGAAGGTTTCAAGCTTCTAGCATTATATGTCCCTTTAAGTGTTCCATTGTCCTCTAGTAAGAATGCATTTGGGCCACATATGCACTTTATTATGTATGGCCCCTGATACAGTGGGAAAAACCTTGTACTTTTTTTGATCTTGATCACTGGGTTTTGGGGTTCTTACTACATTCGATCCCCAATTTGAAACTGGTGCTGTCTCCATTCCTTAAGCTGCCTCCTTTCAGCCCTTGAGGTTAAATGCCGGTGTACAGTGCGCCGGTCTTCTTCAATGTTGATCCTGATCATCTCTTAGTAAGGGTGTTTTTATTAATGAGGGCTCAGATTTACCAAAATGTAGGCACATAGGTGTCAGTCTTGTAGCCTCATTAATGGTCCCATTGATATATTGAAAAACTTTTGACATTTAGTTTATCCAACCCCAGTGATCATGATGAATATAGGTTCTAAATAACTGGTTGATCTCATGCATAACCCTTTCACAAGGGTTAGATTGGGGATTCCAGATTAATGTCAGGATATTCTTGAGGCCCTGTGTTTTGATCCAATTTCACCATTCCTGTGAGGTGAATGCAAAGCCATGGTCAGAGAGAATCGTCTCTGGCTTTCCAATATTTATGAATTGCTTATGTTGTAATGTCTTGGTCGCACTCTGCATGTCTGCTCCTAAAACAGGGTAAGCTCATGAGTATTTCGAAAACAAATCATAGGTTACTAGGAGGTATTGGAACCTATGGTACAATGGCAATGGCCCATTATGGTTGATTGCTAATATTTTGTTAGGTCCCGATGGGATAATGGAGGCTGTGGCACTACTATAAATTTTATTTGGTGGTTTATTCTTCGCACAGGTGGTACACTTCTGCAGTGTATGCAAAGTGTCCTGGTACATCTGAGGCCAATGAAACTGTCACTGCAATGCTTCTTCAGTCTTCTTGGGACCATAATGCTCCACCAGGCTGTGCATGTAACTAATTAACTGACTTCTCAGCTGGGGTGGTCTAAGATTTTTCATGACTTACCCTTCTTTTCTACCTGTTGTTGTAAAAGCCCATTCTGTAATTTATACTTAGTTTTTCCTCTCCTGGTGGTGTATCCTTGCATAGGATTTCCTTGATGCTGGACCTCTTGCATCAACTCTATATATTTTGGTTGCTTTTCTTGCCAGTGCCACAAATTCTTTAACTTCTGCTCAATATCATTGTCCAGCATATTGGTCATAATGGATAACTGCTGGGCTTTAAATATAGGATTGCATGGCTTTACTTCCATGGGGTGATGACTTAAGACATCAGCCACCACATTTTCAGAGCCCGGGCAGTAAATTACCTTATAGTGGAATTTCTGAAGTGAGAGACTCCATCATATAAGGTGATCGTTATTGAGGTAACTCTTGTTCAAAAATTCCAGACACTGGTGGTCTGTGATGATGATCACTTCTGAACCCAGTAAGATGTCTAAATTTATTGCAGCCTACACAATGGCCAGTGTCTCCTGTTCCATGACAGGTAATTTTTTTCAGCTCCTTTTAATGTATGGCTACTGAATGATAGTATTTGGTGATGGCCCACAGGATTGACCTGAAATAGCACAGCACCCAAACCTTTCTTGCTGCTATCGGTCTGTACATAGAAAGGGTATGCAAAATCTGGGTAACGTAACATTACGGTTTGGAGAAAGTTTTTTTTAATTTTTGTAAAATCACTCTCATGTTGTGCAGTCCATTCCCATCGATGGTGTGGTTTCATTAATTCTAACAGCATGAAAGTATCCTTCATGAAACCTGGATAAAACTTGTAATAATAATTACAGAGTCCCAGGAAGGGTCAAATTTGCTTCCAGTTAACAGGTTGAGGAAAATCCCTGATTGCCTCTATCTTATCAGGATGGATACGGATTCCTTCCCCATTCACAATGTGACCAAGAAATGAAATTTCTTCCAGGGCAAAACAGCTCTTTTTAAAGTTCACTGCCAGTGATGTTCTTTTGGGCACATTCATCGAAAAACTGTTGTAGGTGGGCCAGGTGCTCTTGAAAATCTTGGAATGTGATTACCACATCATCAACATAGCAGCTCAATTTTATTTTGAGGTCTTCTGTTAGGACTTGGTCTAGGCATCTCATAAGCCCAGTGCCACTATTTATTAACCCAAATGGCACTCTCTTGAACATGTGTGTCTGTCCATTGTGCCAGAAGGCAGTATACTTTCAATCCTGAGGGTGCAACACCATCTGCCAATAGCTAGACGTTAAATCTAAGGTTGAAAATATATTTTCCTTTGAGAATTTTGAGGGTGCAACACCATCTGCCAATAGCTAGATGTTAAATCTAAGGTTGAAAATATATTTTCCTTTGAGAATTTTGATAAAAATTTCTTGTACGGGTGGAGGTATGTCTCATTCTAGTATGGTGATGTTGTTGAGCTTCCTGGTATCCAGGCACAATCTTATAGATCGTTTTTTTTCTTACGACCATGAATGGGTTATTGTAAGCTGATGATCCCTTTTCAATTACTCCACGAATGGGTTATTGTAAGCCGATGATCCCTTTTCAATTACTCCCCATTCTATCATCTGTTTGATTTGAGCATCTACTTCTTCTTGGTATTGGAAAGGGATAGGGTAGGTGTGGGTTTGGAAATGGTTTTCTTTTTGACTCTTATCCAGTGAACGTAGCCCTTGAAAAACATCCATTGCATCTTTGATAATAACTGCTGCAGTTGGGAATGGTCTTCTATCATTTTTAAGGATGACTCCTGGACTTTATTGTGAATGGTGTCTTCATCTATGTCTACTTCCATACTCCTAACTTGATTTTCACAGGGTCTGTGGACTTTATTTAAACTGAGCTTCTCTCATTGGATCATCATCACATTCTGGTCACAGTCAATTATACATTTATTTTGACTCAGGAAGTCTGACCCGATAATGATGTCTCGTACTAAGCCATTGATCACTAGGAACTCATGTTCGAAGGTTCTTTGACCGAATTTGATCTCTAGCCACACCTGGTATCCTTCAGTTCTCATTCTTTTGCCACCAGCTAACTTCATATGAATTGGTTGGGCTGGTAATCTCAGTATACATCCATTTTGTTCTTCCATTTGCACCAACCATCCCTTTGAGATGCATGAAACTTGGCTGCCTGTGTCAATGAGGGCCTGTGTTTCTATGGACCTAAGTGTAACATTTACTACAGGGCAGGGAGTAAGATGGAGTTCCCAGGTAGGATCTTCTTATATGATGGTAGAGATAGGGTTTCTGCCTAAAGTATAGTTAGGTTCCCCTTTTAGCTCTCTGGTTCCTACTGCCATCATTTTTCATTTTTGTTGGCCATGGTGGTCCCTGGAGGTTTTCTTTGGTGTCTGTTCTGTATTCCACCAACTGAAGTCCTACATAGTCAGAAAATCTGCTGTCTCCTCTATGTCCTTAATTCTGCTTTCACCCATCAGTTGTTGGATCAACAGAGGCATGTTCTGCTGGATGGTGTGGATAATGTGTGGATCAGAGAAAGAGAAGGTGGTGGGTAATTTCAGACAATTAACCTGCTGGATATAGAATTGTTTGTGTGTTTCTTTGATGCTCCCATATTTTTCTTGGGATATAGTCTTTAAGATGCCACTCTGACATTCATCGCTCCAGTAGTGTCTCAATAAAGCCTTGCTATACTCAGTGAAATCACCTGGTTTTTCTTTTTTAATGCTTCACCAGTTCTTCATGTAGCCATATAAATATTGGGTGGCGATTACAATTTGCTTTTGCAGCCTAGCCTTGTAGAATGTGAAGAAGCTTCCAGGCTCTCTAGATGTCCATGGGGTTTTTTCTCCAATCTTTCCACAGAATATTCTTATGTTGATCACTTTACCTAATTGGGTTTGAATTCCCAATTCAAATTTCAGAGTTCTAAGGATTTTGGTGACCTCAAGGTTTGCGGTATTCTTATCTTTGTTGAATGGCAGAATGTCCAGGATGGTTTTATTTTGATTCTCATTTTCTTCTGTTTGTTGTTGGATTTCTTATTTCTGTTTGATTTGTTTGACTTTGTTAAGGATGAGCACAGTCAGTTCTCCAAACTCACTCTTTTTTTTGGCTTCTTTCATTTTGATTTATTATTTTGAAATGTTATTATAATTCTTGGCTATAACTGGAAATTCTGGATCATTAATTTTCTGGTTATTATTATTTGTTAAGAAATTCTATTTTTAAAGTTCTTTTAACTAAACTTTTTTTTTATCAAACAATGGCGACTGGCTGTCTTCCACTCGGTCTCTGGCCTTTTCGTGCATCCTTGTTTTGTCTTGTACTGATTTCATTATGCTGCTTCTTTGTCATTTTGGAAATATGAAACAAAATATTATTATTTTATTATTCAGATTTCTTCTGCTGCTTGCTCAACTGTTTGGCGGTGTACTATTTAATTATTTGCTAGCCTCAGGTATCTCAATGGGTATCTCACTGTCATTTTCCCTTGTTCAATGATATCAGATAGATAGATTTACAAAAGATTATTATTTTTACAGAAACTTGTTTACATATATACATAAAATGACCAAATCCAAAATGTTTTTTATAATACCTTTACATGCATGAACCAATTGGTTCATCATCATTATTTCAATGTGCAATCCCATCTGTGGCCACATCTATATCATTAACCTTCCCCAGGGATATTTAACTGATATATTTCGTTTGACTCCGGACATTCAATTAGACAATCATATATTTTTATTTTTTTACCAATTCTTATTCGATACAAAACTATATATGCTGCACTATTTTTTTTTGGAATTATATTTAGTACAGTAATTATGTTGCACTATTTTTTTTTGGCATTATATTTAGTACAGTAATTAGTACACATATATTTTTATAACACGACCAGAGCTGACAAAAGTTTACATATATATTGCTCATGTCATACTATATTAAACTGAAATCTCCAAGTGATTGTCTAAATGCCCGAGCCAAACAAAATACATATAATAATATCTTAAAATATAAAAATGATATTGAAAATATTGAACTACAGGAAATGAGTAATTAAACGAACTAAATACTATCAGGGGTTTGTGGGTGTTTAATTCAAAGCCCATGTTGTAAAGCACCATGGACCCAAAAAATATATTATGTAGCAGTCAAAAATATTATGTAGCAGTCAAAACATGTTTATCTCACTAACACACTGCAGAATTTAAACCTGAGACATAGAATTCAACACTAGGAAAGTTATCTCCCAGAAATCCCAAGTTCAAATCCAAAGTCCAAACTCCATAACGCCCTCTACCTAACACATTTGATGCTACTAATAGTATAACTTCATGCTGGTGCCGGTGATGAGGGAGAAAACAAAAGACTCTATATCTAAAATAGCCCTAGGTAAATTTAACAATAACTTATAGATGTGCCAAAGATAAGTTTAATGTACTATGTAATTTATATTGCACCCCGAATAAATAAAAAAAAAAAAAAATTTATAAATAAGATTTTAATAATTTGATAATAAAATAATTTAGCGATATAAATTAGAAAGTTATATAATAAACAAACAAGATGGCTGATACCTCATACTTGGGTTTGTTTTGATAATATGTCTAAAATATAGTGACATGGTAGGCATATGCGAGTCACGTAAAGTCTAACAGCGTTTGAAATATTCTAAAATATTTATAATTGGAAACTTAAATGGAGAGCGAGAGGCGCTCGTGAAGTGATTAACTAGATTATAAGATCGAGCTATACTGAAAGGATGTGAAATTCATTTAAATAGAATTCTTTTAATAATTAATAAGGGAAATATACGGTGGTGCCAGTGAATAAATGCCGAAGAGGGGTGCAGTTTATGAGTATGCAACTTTATGAAGAAAAATGTCATGGCATTGGATAGGCCTTTCACCTTTTATTTGGGACATCTCTAGTCCACTCACAGTTCAAGCCTGGCTCACACCCAGGAGCTTCGTAACTGTGGGGACATACATGAAATAATTCCCAGGTGCCATTGTAGCATATACTGGGAACCATGGAGTAAAATAAGGGGGAATGGATTTTAAACAATGATGACCTTTGCCAACAGTAGGATTCCAGCACCCATGCATATTTACTAGCAACACTGTTAGATTCTAAAAGACTTAATAAAAATAAAGGGCAATTTATTAAGGAACAGAAATAGCTCACTCTCAAATTTCATATTTAATGGCCAGCAGACTCTCAACAAACTTAAGATAAATATTCATTTAACAAAATTATTATACACAAAATACTTTAGAACATATATAAGAGATGAGAGGAGGAAAATGCGTGTTTGCGGTTTACAAACTAAGATGGCAATAATGCATTATTTAACTTTCCTACATAACTCATATTTGTCTAAAGAAATTAATTATATATTTCATTATAATACATTTAAATAAGAAATTATAAACATAATAGAAAATCAACCCAAGCACAAGTTCAGCATGCATTAATAAGAAAACACTTGAATAGATACATTTAAAGAATATACAAAAAATATTAGCTATATAGCTTGGAAGTTTCCGAGATCTCGGGTTGATTTTAATTACCTTGTTATTTCAAATCTGTCCATGGGCATTTCCAAATCGGTAACAAAGTTCTTGAGTAGAATTATGAGTTTCCTTGGTTCATTTTCTGCAGCAGTTAGTAGATTTCAGGAGCAGCATTCCTTTGGGCTGGATCAGTTGGATTTGATGATACGGTGACAGGACATCGGATTTTGAATGACAGATTGCCAAGGCACAGGATCCTGAGGAAAAGATAACCTACTGGCCTGTTACCCTGACATTCTGAGGTTAAATGATTTTAAAATGGATGTACTGTTCAAAGCAAGCTGGTCGGTCCAAAGACACAAATAAACAAGCAATTGGAAAATAGTTTCAAATTTGCAGAAAATGTAACTTCTGCTGTCACGATCAGGTAGATTTATTAATAACTCTCTCTAATAATATAATACAATCAATCAGCCCTATTTATACACTCTCTCTGATTACAATCTAACCGTGCAGTGATAAAATCCGTTCGTTAATTATTACACATTTGAAAACATGGACTGCATTTTCTAATTAAAATCTGTTTGTAAACACTGTTTTAATCTTATCAAATCTACTAGTAAAACTGGCACCAATATGGTTAAAATAAGCCACTATTGTTCTTTCCCTCCCTCACTGATTTAAAGAAAATGGCATGTTTTTGAAAACTAAATAACACTTTACATTTATAAAACTCTATTTTTGAATTTAATTTCTAGAATATATTTATCAGTGATATTATTTGATTAAATGCAAATAATTATAGTGAAATAACATCACAAAATAAATAGATTCAAAACAACAAATTTTAAATAAAATATTTTGATAAATTTTAAATATTATTGCAGTATGTGTGTAGATGAGAATATGTGACCTACTTTTACTGTACAAACATATACGTAATATACACTCGACGGTTTGAAAATAAAACCATTTAAAAACAATTTTAATTATTATAAAACCCCGGGCACCCCATTAGACATATAAATTTTAAGTGGGATTTCAGTAAATATACTCAGTACACATACAATATGATAAAATTAGGGTTTTAAATAAGGCATGAGGGTAGGAAACAGGAAGGTAAGGTGAAACTAAGATTAGTAGGGCATATCTTACTGTTTCAATATATATATATTGATAAAGAAAGAGTAATTCTTACAAAATATTTCAACTATATAAACATAATCATTTGTATATACTCTTCAGGATACCTACAGCATTTAATATTATAATAGCATAGGATACATTTTAGAAACCAATGAAACATATGAAATAGGCAAAGTTTATTTCAATTATGTATAATAATAGTAATTACTATTAATTAATGACCTCTCTTCAAAACACATTAAACAATACAATTTAAATATATTACCTGTATAATTGTTTTATTCTTGCTTTCTTTTTGTGAGAAATTTCATTTAATTAATTACTATAATAATAATTCTTTATAACCTAAAGTTCACTTAATGTTTTTTTTTTTTTAAGAATTCCACTATCTTAACCTAGCTTGATCTTTTAGACTGTTTTCAAAATGATTAAAAATCCTTAGGCACTTTTAATTTTAAATCACTGTAGATGGAGAATTAATTTTTGTAAGGCAATAAATGATGATTTTTTTATATGTCAAATTTGTTGACCATGAAACAAACTCAGGCCAGCTGCTTGGAAGGCAGCTATGCAAACCACTAGGCCACCTATGCTTGACATGATGAAATTTTATCTTTAAATCAATCAATTAATGCAGTAACATTTTAAATATTCAAAAAACTCACAAGTTGTTCTCTTCATTTCTTTAGGTGTGGAGCAAATAATTAGTAATTTCCTGGGAAATGTCATTCATTAATAATAACATTTCTTTAAAAAAAAATAATGAAGAGAAATTTCATTAGTTTTGAAATCTGATTTAAGAACAAACATCCAATATGCACATCTTTATGCAATAACTTTTCAAACAACTGTAATAAATGTAGAAATAGTGACTTGCAGTATTAATAGACAGGTAAACAAAGGATAGTATTTTTAAATAGTTGTAAAATTTTATATTTCAATAAATTTATCAAATTTCATTTTGTTTGTCATATTGTAAATCCTTTTACCATTAATTGTACCCCAATATAAATAATGTCTTGTTCACATATTCACAATATGTATTTTATTAGTGTACTATTCCTTTTAACAGTTAATTTTGTGTGCACATGTGTTTATAATTAAATATAAAATCATGATTTTTAAAATCTGCAGGAATTTTAAATACTATAAAATAAAATTACCGGATGACATTTGGGATTTTGCTTTAGAAGGTAAGGGATTTATAATGTATTACTTGAATAATAATAATAATAATAATAATAATAATAATAATAATAATAATAATAATAATAATAATAATAATAATAATAATAATAATAATAATAATAATAATAATAATAATAATAATAATAATAATAATAATAATAATAATAATAATAATAATAATAATAATAATAATAATAATAATAATAATAATAATAATAATAATAATAATAATAATAATAATAATAATAATAATAATAATAATAATAATAATAATAATAATAATAATAATAATAATAATAATAATAATAATAATAATAATAATAATAATAATAATAATAATAACAACAACAACACAAGATGTTTGAGAACTCAGATTACAGGAAGTAATGCTCACAATGTAACATATACATATGTATTTGCACCTCTTTTAAAAGCATTTGCATAAAACATATCCAAAAAGAAATTAGTAAATAAATAGACTAATTACCATGCCTATCCCAAAATTCATAATTCTAAAAAAACACCCTCAACAAACACGACAGTAATTAAATACCTTTCTTCCCTAATTTAGTTTTATTTGTTCCATCACATATACACACTTAAACTTGCTCCATTCACTAGCTATGTAAACATATGTATATGGAGGGGTTTATAGCAAATGTAACCCTATGGTCATCAATAAAGTTCTTTCTATGAAACATCATCTTCATTATCATAATCATAATAGTAGTAGTAGTAGTAGTTCAGCAGCAAATGATTCACTTGTTCAGAATCAAGATAACAAGCTCCAGAGTTTTACATTTAGAAGGGACTAAAAACCTAAAGTTGAAAAGTAAAAACTTCTCTGTACACACTTTGTTCAATTCAGAATTAATTTACACCTTTTTTCAATGTTCTGTGCTAATTTTCATTCAAAATTTTAACAAAAATAAAATTATTAAATGATAATTTTAAAAAAAATATGGCAAACAGACATATCACATGACCAGATGACTCTATAGTAATCCTGCAGCAAGTAAATCATTTGCTCACAGTCAAGGTAACAAACTTTAATGTTTTACTTTAAAAGTACTAAAAACCTAAATCTGACAAAATGCAATTCATTCTGAATAGTATTTTATTTTATTTTACCAAGATGATATTTATGTTAAGTATTATCTTTTTCATTTTCCAAATTACAAATCATGATAAAGTAGATTTTTCCATTTTCCAAGATGCAATTCCAGCTGTCTAGTATTTTTCAATTTTCTCAAGATGCAATTCATACTGAACTCATTTTTTCATTTTCCCAAGATATAATTCATTATGAACTCATTTTTTCATTTTCCCAAGATGCAATTCATTATGAACTCATTTTTTCATTTTCCCAAGATGCAATTCATTATGAACTCATTTTTTCATTTTCCCAAGATGCAATTCATTATGAACTCATTTTTTCATTTTCCCAAGATGCAATTCATTATGAATTAATATTATTTTCATTTTCCCGCAAGATCCAATTTATGCTGACTAGTATTTTTTCCAGTTTTCAAAATGAATTCATTCTGAATTAATATTTTTTTCCACATCCCCAAATGCAATTCATAATAACTAATATCTTTCCATTTTCCCAAGATGCATTTTATGCAAACATATTTTTTCATTTTCCCAAGATGTAATTTATATAAAACTAGTATTTTTCCATTTTTTCAAAATGCAATTCATGCTAACTAGTATTTTTTCCATTTTCCCAAGATGAAATTTATGCTAACTAACTAGTATTTTTCCATTTTCCCAAAATGCAGTTCATGCTGACTAACATTTTTCAAGATACATTTCATGCTAACTAATATTTCTTCATTTTTTCAAGATTCAATTCTGGCTGATTACTATTGTTCTATTTTCCAAAGATGCAATTCATATTGACTAGTATTTTTCCATTTTCTCAACATCCAGTTCTGACTGATTACTATTTTTCTATGTTTTCAATATGGAATTCATGTTGAACTAGTATTTTTCAATTTTCACAAGATACAATTCATACTAACTTGTATTTTTCCATTTTTCAATGATGTAATTCATGCTGATTAGTATTTTTCCATTTTCCAATTCATAATGACTAGTACTTTTCAACTTTTCTTACATGGAAATTATGTAACAAATAAACAATAAGATTTAGCTATGAAAACTATAGTACTCTCAGCAGCAAATGAGTTCAATTTTTATGGGATCATATGTCAATCTAATACCAACCTTAACCACTACATATTTTTTCCTTTAAACTATCATGTGTTTCCATGTATTTTTCTCAATATCACATTTTAAAAAAATGGTATGTAAATCTAATTTGATATGTATTTTGTTATGTAATATTTTTTTTCTTTCAATTACTGTAAATCATATTTTCTTTCCTATCAAAATTGTAAATCTTTATTACATATGTAGTATCATGAATCAATTTGTATTTAAGATCTCATGTTTTCAAATGTAACTTATGTAACTCTTTTTGAGTCTCAATAAAGTTTATCCTTTGAAACATAATAATAATAATAATAATAATAATAATAATAATAATAATAATAATAATAATAATAATAATAATAATAATAATAATAATAATAATAATAATAATAATAATAATAATAATAATAACAACAACAACAACAACAACAAGAAGAAGAAAAAGAAGAAGAAGAAAAACAAGAAGAAAATAATAATAATAAGAAAAAAAAAGAAAAATAATAAATAGATGAAGAAAAAGAAGAAACAGCAGCAGCTAATAAAAATTTTAATGTTATGCTTATTATTATTAATTTAGAGATAGCCAATACCCATCATAATATATATATATTTATTGAAATTTTATGACTTCATCTACCAATCTTATATTATTTTTTATGATTTCATAAATTTACCTTGTAATCCATCTCAGAGAGATTGTTGTTAGTTTTCTTATCTAATCCACTCATTCCATTTTATTCACTCATGTTATTCCTCAGAACTTATCACTTTTTTTATGTCCTTTCTATTGAGATGAAATCACATTGCATTAAAAGCATAATATAATGTTCACTCTTTCAGCAAATAGTTTTTAAATGTTTTAGTTATAACTCTCTCTCTCTCTCTCTCTCTCTCTCTATATATATATATATATATATATAGAAACTATTTATTTAGATTATATATATATATATATATATATATATATATAATGTAAATAAATAGTTTTTGGGTAAGCTATGTGTTAGTTTTGATTAATTCCCAACATTTCAATGAAATAGCAACTACTATTATCAAGATTACAATTTAAAAAAAAAACATAAATCTCAAATAATAATCAGATTGATTGTAGAGTAAAGAATGAGATTCAGCATTCAGAATATGTGAACCAATAAAATGTTTATTTTCTTCAGTTTCACCATTAATTGTTTTCATGTTTATATTAAAAGAAAGAGATAAATTAAGTAGTCTTCATAAAGCTGGAATACATTGTGCTTCATCAGCTCTGTTTACATCAGCTGGTCTTTTTAATATTTTAATTGACTCCCTCAAGGTTGGTTTTTTTAATATTTTAATTGACTCCCTCAAGGTTCTCTGTTCAAACGTTTCCAAATTAGCAAATATTTTGGCATTATCAAAATCAGGTTTGTAAACAATTTCTACAAAATAATAAATAAAAGCTGATGTATTTAACTTCTGATTAAAGGCATTTTTATGTTCATTACTTCTGACATTAATTCATCTATTAGACTGACATACACAGCTTTTTGAGCACTGTAAACATGGAATGCCATAAACATTTCAAAAGTGCTTTGTTTTTAGTTTATGAAAAAAAAATCATTTTTTTTTTACTAGTGGAAAAAATAGTCTTTCTGTTAAAATTAGATATTCTTCTACTGATTTTATCAGTGCCTCCTTTAATATAAAATAAAACCACTCTATAACTAGTTGAATTATCAATTTTATACTCTTTTTATTTTTGCATCAGTACTATATAATGCCTTGAATATGATGTTTTTATTGTAATCATTAGAAAGAAGACTACAATATATGTTTGAGATTATATTAACCATAAGACTGCAGTAATGATAAATATTGATTAATATAATAATTTTAAAATTTTATGCTTTGAAGTTACAAAAGCCCAATCTTCACATCCCATGCCACACAACAAGTGCTAAGTTAATAATAAATATATTGTATCTGAGATAGCCTTCATGAATGAATGCCTGAGTGCAATATTTTTGTTAGAATCAATAAAAACCTTGTAAAATTTCATCGACAGTTTTTTACACAGATATTACAGTACTTTCTTATCCCTCCCAATTATTTATATCAATAGAAAATTAATTCCAAATTACCTATCAAATATTATTACAGAGTTATTTTATCTTTGACATTTTCAAACTTCAGTGAGTTTTTCTTGTGGAGATATATTATTTTTGTAATGTCCCACTCTCGAATAATAATTCTGACCTATTTATGCAATTCAAAATTAATTAAGTTACTCTAGCATGGTATCTATCTTAAGAACACAACATATCTATGAATGTGTTCGTTTTTTGATATATATATATATAAAATTCATGCTGGCAAACTGATAGGAACTTGTTGCATAAACGCTTGGTGTTAGTGTTTAGGTCTAGTTTCTAACTCCTATCCTTCACTGATGATAGCAAATCAGCTTTAAATCAGCTGATCTAAAGGTGGAGTGAATGAAAGAGACAGTGAATTCTGACTCTGATGTTTATGTAAACAAAAATACACTTGTTTGGAGGTCTTGGTAAAGCTCCATCTATTGGTCATAAATACAAGCGATAGCAAGTTTACGTATATATAACTTGTTTTTGTTTTATATATATATATAATAAAGTACTATTTATTTGAAAATGCAAAAATTATCTTTAGTGAAAGAAACTGTAATGTGAATTAGTACAGCAAATCAATGATTAAAAACTAAAATGAAGTGTGGAAACAACAGATCTTATTTTTGTCAGTTGGATTAAATTCTCAACTCCAGTGTAGCTAGAATTTCATATGTGTAAAGTAGCATCATTATTTTTTTTGTTTAAAGTACTACATTGTTTTTATTTTAAAATGTAAAATACTATGGATTATATGACTATTCAAAATATTGTTTTTAAACAGTAAATATAAATACCAGCATCAGTTTGAGTCAGATCAGGAATTGTAATTTTATTTAATGACTTGGAAATTATTCTAGTTATGCAAATATAACATTATTATATAATTATAAATAAAATATTATCTATAAAATAAAGTTGAATTAATAATTGATTAGAATAAAATGATTTAAGTTATTAATCCACATTTATATCCTATAACTAAGAGACTTTAGTCAATAAATAATGATAAAATAATTTATTTCATATTTGTGAAGACAATTTTTTAAGACAGATTAAAGTAGAGACTACACAATGTTTTGTTTTACATTTTTACTACTGAATTACTTTGAGTAAAGCAATAATTAAAAGTTGATTATTTGGAAAATCTTTGACATCTGATCAAGAAAAATGATTCAGGACTATGTGACTCTCAAAGATATACTCTCCACTGTTCTAAAACATTCTGCTATAAATCAATAAGCCACAAGTAGATATTACATTATTTCACATTGTAGTAGCATAAATATTTGACTCAACCATAGAAAAAATTGCTGAGGAGCAAAAGTTTTGTTTTGATTCTTGACTGCGTAAAGTAAAAAAAAAAATTCAATCTGAAAATTTTACATGGAAATTGCTTTTATTTCAATGTCTGTGAATTAACATTAAACTAATCCCAGTAAGACCTTCCAAGATATCAAATCCCAAAAATATAATTGTCCATCCCTAGCAATTATTAGCAACATTATTAGTAGATTGTCTATATCTATCAATTATGAACATTTATTACATATGGAATAAGGACAGACAGAATACTATTAATTATTTTATTATAATGAAGAAATATGAAAAGGAATTCTTATCCTAAAGAATACATTATTAGAATTATAAGAAAGATTGACCAATAAACCATTTCTATATGACTGATCAGCTTATTTTATTTTGTATTTCAATTATAATTTTTTTATTTTATACAATTCTGATGTTTTTTTAAAGGTAAATTTTATAAAAATTTTATATTTCATTAAATATCGAAGTTCCTTGAATCAGTGCTCCTTATATTTTTGTAATAACAATATAACTTCATAGTACATATATAGTTTATTAATTATCTTGCCTATGACTTGAAATTAGACAAGGCAAAACTAAAAAAAAATTTTAGATTCCAATCAGATCTAATTTTTTTTTAAGATAAGCATTTCATATTGGTCGATAAATGGACATCTGTTTTTTTTCTTCGATATTAAAACCAAAATGTAAAATTGCCCAAACACTCCTAACTTTTATCCAGTATAATGAGTTTCTTCCCTTTCATTGTTTTTCAAAGAGGGGTTGTTAAAAAAATCTGTGCTCTGTAATAAGTTATTTAAAGACTGCCTATTCCTTTTTCTTTTTATATAATAACTACTTTCTTATAACAATGATTTTTTGTGTACTTTCTATGTTGAATTTATTAAATAGAAAATGATATCTTTATATAAGTCAAACTATTTCAGTAGCTCAAATGCAAAATAATATTTGAAAGATATTATTTTATAATATAAAATAATTGAACATTCTACATCAAATGAATTAAAATTATCTTTTTATTATTTGTTTTAAATTCTTGTATCTTTTCAATAGATACAATATTTGAAAGTATATAACAATTAAAGGCTGCTTTTATAAGCTATATAGCTTCAGTAATGAAAATCTGAACTAAAAAAATTCAATATGAATTTGTAGTATATAGACTTTTTTGCTAATTAAATTTAATATTGAAAGAATGAGTATCTCAATAATTAAGACAAATGTCAATATTATTTATGCTGTATTCTTACTAATATTAATACATACTGATAAAACTTGACACACACACACACATATATATATATATTGTTAAAAGGAGGTTGCCTTGACAACAGTTTGAGATTGTTGATTCTTATCTATATTGGGAT
The DNA here is from genome assembly GCA_028023455.1 of Epiperipatus broadwayi. Taxonomy (NCBI): domain Eukaryota; kingdom Metazoa; phylum Onychophora; class Udeonychophora; order Euonychophora; family Peripatidae; genus Epiperipatus; species Epiperipatus broadwayi. The sequence continues at coordinate 12,695,814 of JAQFVV010012393.1, read as the reverse complement.
TGTCTAAGTGGTGACTGGTTTCTAATGGTTTTATATATATACACATTATATATAAATGAAATAAACTTTACATTTAAGTAATACTGAAGAAAATTATTTAAAATTATCTGAATGACTCAAATTTCAATAAAACAGTTACTGAAGATGTTTAGTTTTATGGCTCATTACGTCTCATTGGAAGCCAAAATTTTAAGACAAAAATTATATTTTGGACATGTAATATAGAATAATAAATGAATGAAAGAAATGCTCAACAAAACTGATTAAACAACAATGACATTTGTATAAGAACCACATAGATGCAATAACATTATTCTTTTAATATATTAAAAATTTTAACAAAGATGAAATCCAATGAAAATAAATATGACAAAAAAAAATATTGAAATAAAATTTTTGTAATTTTTAAAAAAAAAATTATATAATTTTTAAAACAAACATTTGTGTATAGCATTATTTGGATATAATTGGTTTTAATGCAATACATCAAATTAGACATAAACAATAAATCTTATTTAACCTTTATTTTAGAACAATATTCAAATTTTCTTGCAGATTTAGAATAACCTCAATTCTAGATGGTATAGAATAATTATAAATAGCACTGAAACTAGTTTATGGATAATTCGGTTTCTTTTAGAAGTCAATGCATAATAATTAAAAATTGCAATGAAATAATTTATGGGTAATTAACTTTCTTCTAAGAAGATTAGTCATGAATTGTAGTAAAATTGGTTTTCAGGTAATTGTTCACCTTTTAGAATATTGATGAAAATAATTATAAATAGCAGTGAAATTAGTCTACAGATTATTAACTTTTTTTTTGGAAAAGATGCAGAATAGTCAAGCATTGGTGGTTGAGAGGTCAGTGTGACTGCCCTACAAGCAGTTGCCAGTGTTGGGTTCGCTTCCTGGCTGATGCTATGACACATGAAAAAAAAAGCAGAATAATTACAAATTGTAGTAAAACTAGTTTATAGGTAATTAGTTTTCTTCATTTAAAATATTTAATTACAATTATGTAATTCTGCAAATTTAGGGAAAACATTATTACTTCAAAATCTTTTTTTCAGGGATTTTTTTGATTTGTGAGGAGTGCCAAAGCACAAAACCATGGTCAGAGGTTTGGGGGGGGGGTCCTGACAGAGATATTTTAAATGCTGGCTCTGGCTAAGCATTTGTCACAAAGCTTGTTGAGGAATTAATCGGCAATCCTCATTGATTATATCTTACAAGCTTAAGATAATTGGGTCATGTGATCTATGACTCTTATTTTGAATAGATCATTTAGGTTTTCATTGTAAAATTAAACTCTCTTATAAATGTAAAAGAAAAAAAACATTAATTTTATTCTCTAAAATAATATTTAGAATAAAAATAAACTATATAATATCCATTATACTAGATTATGTAGACAATTATTAAGTATTATGGTAAGAAATTTTAACAATATTTGTTATTTTGCAGAATCAGGCTTACGATACCACAAATCATTATCAAAGCAAAATATTTTCTATATACAACACAAATTTGACTTATTAATAACCATTTAAACTTTAAAATACAATTTATATTATTTTTATATCAGTACAAATTTTAAAAAATAATAAATTAAAGTAATTTATTTTTACTTCTAATTAACTCTTTTTATCTTTTTAATTGTTTATTTAAAATGCAGCTAAGATTTTAACTTAGTAATTCGATATATATATTTTAAAAATGTAAAAGATGTTGAAAATTATATTTTCATAATAGTTTTTAAAAATTAATTATAACTTTCAAAATCACATATGGTAAGAAATTTTAACAATATTTGTTATTTTGCAGAATCAGGCTTACGATACCACAAATCATTATCAAAGCAAAATATTTTCTATATACAACACAAATTTGACTTATTAATAACCATTTAAACTTTAAAATACAATTTATATTATTTTTATATCAGTACAAATTTTAAAAAATAATAAATTAAAGTAATTTATTTTTACTTCTAATTAACTCTTTTTATCTTTTTAATTGTTTATTTAAAATGCAGCTAAGATTTTAACTTAGTAATTCGATATATATATTTTAAAAATGTAAAAGATGTTGAAAATTATATTTTCATAATAGTTTTTAAAAATTAATTATAACTTTCAAAATCACATAAACTTGGACTTATTTTTTTATTTGAGTTTATAAAAGTGTGCATAAATTATTTCATTTATTATAAAAGATTAAAAATTACTTTTGAAATCTTATTCAGATGGTAGATGTTTTTGAATAGCATTTGGAATAATAGTATTTTAAATGTACCCGAATTCTATTAAAGATCTGATCCATTGCTTTATTGTTCCTTGATTTTACTTAATATTTACAATAAAGCTTCCAAAACTGAATCTAGTCAATCATTGATAGTCGAGGGGTCAGAACAGCTGCCTTGCAAGCAGTTGCTTGCAGACAATTGTTGTGGGTTCGCTTCCCAGATGATGCTCTGACATATGGAAAAACTGAATCTAGACAGTAAATCTTTCTTAGCGTATTCATTGTAAGCAAAACTTATTTACAATTAAAAGTTGCTTTCCAATCTGCATGTTAAAAATGTTATTTGCTAAAAATGACTAAAAAATACATAATTTAACAGCACATTATAATAAATCCATATTTTGTTCCATTACTATTAAATCAAGAATTTGTGATATTGTTATTGAAAAGAGATTTTTTTTTCTTCAGAAATATATTTTACAACATCAACATTCTGGGGGGGGGGGTTCTTTAAATGGATCATTTACATAGGTTTTTAATCATGTATAGCAATAAAATTATTTATTATAATATAATAGTATCACTAAAATAATCATTAATTATATTTCAGATTGTTAGCTGAGAGATCAGCGCAGCAGTTGATTGCAGACAGTTGTTGCAGGTTCGCCTCCCGGCTGATACTATGACATATGGAAAAAAGAAAAAAATGAATATTTTATTAAATTAAATCAATTTAAATGTTTTAAAACTATTTTATTTATTATGTGAGTAGTTATTTAAAGCATTCATTTGACGTTAACCATTCCATTCAATTAATTATTCAGATTTTTTATTTTTTTATTTTGACATCAATCCAAATATCCATAACTGTCTTAATTACTCCGATATTTTATTTATTCAAGTACGTTCAGTAATTATTGTTTTAAAGTTAATTATAATATTTTTTCCAAGAGTTCAGATAAAATAATAGCAAATTACAAAGTATTCAAGTGTTTGTTTTCTATTGATTGATTACACTTTTCTCTAACTACATTTTAAAAGCATTTGCTTTATTTCAATATTCAAGAATCTAAAGATGTGAGTTTGACTACTATGCTAATATTGTCACTGATCAGGCAAGCAACACTTGAAGAGTAAAGAATAATACTGCTCAAAATGTTGTGTCATTACTAATCTGTGTTGTTTATTTATGTGTTATTACTAACAAGTTGTTTGTTTGTCAAGCATTGGTGGCCTAGCGGTTAGCATAGCGGCCTTCCAAGCAGCTGTCCCTGGTTCGTTTCCCAGTCAACGCTTTGACAAAAAAAAAGTTGGTTGTATTTGAAAAGTTTAAATAAAGTTTAAAATTTTGTATACATTCAACATTTACTGATAGGTGATGAAAATAGTTTAACACATTATCATAAATACACCTCTTTTAAATTTATAACAAATTATTAAACTTATTTCTAATTATCATTTTAGACTCATAAAAGAATTATAAAGTTGTTTTGAATCCTGCATTTTTGTTAATGATTCTGAAAAAAAAAAGAAAACAATATTTATTTTAAAGTTAAGAGCGTGCTAATAGCTCTAAACAAGCTTTTATTTATGATAAATGCTACTACAAGAGAAGGCATTCAAATCATGGTCCCCATCCCCAGACCGGTTTCGACCTATGGGTCTCTTCAGTGAGGAGTTGGGACATTGGATCTAAAAAACCAACTCAAGCAAAGCTTGTTTAGAGCTATTAGCACGCTCTTAACTTTACATATTAGTAAGTGCAAGCTATATATAAGTCATGTGACTTCTGACTTGTTACTATTACTATTAATATTTATTTTAGAAAAAATCAAATTTGCATCATAGAAGTTGATATTAATATTTTTTTCTTTTTTAATTATGAAAATCAATGCTATTTAATTTCTTCATAATTTATTTTTGTAATGTTATATTATCATTGAAATAATACAAAAAATATTTAGAATAAAAATTTCAATTGACAAACAAACTTTTAATAAATATAGGAGATAATTTAGTGTTTTTTTAATATTGCATTTGCTGAACTTTAAGGTAAATATATTAGCATCAGGTAGTATTAGAGCTGCGACACGAAGAATTATAATCGTTTAATCATTAAATTAATTAGGTTATTAAATCAAAACGTATTTTAAAATCTACATTAAAAAAACAACAATTTAACAAAAAAAAATAGGAAAAGCATTAATGTGAAGAATAGTTAAAATGCATGTTTAAATCAAATTGAGTATGTGTTTGCACGTGCATATTCTGCATAATCTATTTTAATACATTGTACAGGCTTACACCTGCATTTATATATGTAATATATGCGGGGTTCAAACTCAGACTTTTACACAACCAACAACTCTCAGTGCCATCTTACTTTGCTGACTCACCTGATCATACACATGTTGAAAAGATGAATAATCACCAATATACAAATTTTGTGCTAAAACAGCAATCACAGTTGGTTTAGATTACCATCTTCACATATATATACAATTAATACTCAGCTTTATATTAAGTTAACCAATCTTCATACTTTAATGAGTGCTGGTTTATCATGAAATACGTATATTGGTGATTATTTATTTTTTCAACATGTGTGTAATCAGGTGAGTCAGCAATATAAGATGGCATTGAGAGTTGTAAGTCGTGTGAAAGTCTGAGTTCGAATCCCACATATATTACATATATAAATGCAGATGTAAGCCTGTAGAATGTATTAAAATAGATTATGCAGAATATGCACGTGCAAACACACACTAAATTTGATTTAAACACGCATTTTAACTATTCTTTACATTAATGCTTTTCATATTTTTTTTTGTTAAATTGCTTTTTTTTTAATGTAAATTTTAAAATATGTTTTTGATTTAATAACCTAATTAATTTAATGATTAAACGATTATAATTCTTGATGTCCAGCTCTAATACCACAGTACCCTGATTTTATATTGAGGGGGTAACAGACTTTATCCCTATTAATATGTTAAAGTCATTTTTTTTTGTTTTGATATGGATTACAGTCATTCAAAATGAAAAGGAGAATAAATACCCCCAAATTGCAATTATCCTTGGTAATAGAAAACAATTTCTAAATAATAGCAAATCTATAATGATAAAGTAGGCAATCAGGAAAATATCTAAGATAATGATTGGTTGGGGAGAAATACAATATTGCTGTATTATATTGATATGAATTTACTTCAATTATTTAAAATTTACTTGAAATTTGTTCATCTATTTTCTGTGTTGGGAAGCCAATAATCTATAATATGTTTATTTGTAGAGAAGAAGGGAGAGAAGTGGACTTATTGTTTGGATTGTCTAGAGCATTAAAAAATGTTCACTCTCAGTTCTGATTGAAAAGGGAAATTATTTCAACATGCTATTAAAACGTTTATTGTTTAATATTCATAACTGTATAAGACTGAATCCTAGCAGTAATTTTTTTTTCCAGTAAGCCATTTAAATTTTTTTATTTTTAATTATTGCATTCTGTTTCAGATAATCAGATTAAAATATGTGCCTGTTCAATTTCCTTGTCATAATGTATAAAGTTATAGCTTTAGTTTTACTAAAATTTGCTTTCAAATTTATCTTCAAACTTCTAAATATAGTTCTCAAATTCATAATTACAAATCATCAGATGATATTTCAAGAATAAAGTAATCAGCAAATAAAATTACTTAGAAAATCATCATTCAAATTGCATGTGATATTTGTCAATTTAAATCTTTAAAATTTTTCTCCAATATAACAGAAAAGAAATTGAATTCCACATCGTCATATACTATTTTCTATTTTAAATTTTCCATTAATTTTTCGAAATTTTGTTGATGAAGTGACATTAATAATTTTTTAAAATAATTTTAATATAAATTATTTAAACTTCTTGTTTTTTTTTTTAAAGTAATCCTACTGGATTTATATACAGAACTAAACACACACACACACACACACACACACATATATATATATATTGATGAGCCAAATTATATAACAAAACAAGCTATAAGATCAGTGAATCTATGTGTGCATCCACACATGAGTACTAAATTATATATTACTGAATATATTGAAAAGATGAAAAGGAGAAAACAAACCAATATCAATCTTCACACTTTAAATACATACAAAACCACAAACATTATTGCAATTATTTTAGTTCATGGAAAAGATATAACATCTACTATTGACAAATAGATCACACCCTCGGACTTCATATGTTACTCCAAATTGTCATCAATACATATGAGAGACTTGGAGTGTAAAATCAGGTAAACTATTTAATTAGCATAAATATTAAATGAGTTGTTAATACCACCAAAACATCACGATTACCATTTCCTATGTATGGAGAATTTGCTATTGTTATGAGTTGTTAATATTTATAATTAAAACTTTATAAGATCTTTATCAACACTGATAAAAATTTGCTTTAATTTATTTTCAGGGAGATATAAATTAAGTTATCAGGTGCCACAAGCCTAAATTTTGAGATAAACTAACTCTACCTTAATATACAGTGCTTTTAGATCTATTATTTTATATACATTTTTTTTCTAAAGCATTAATGACAGTCTTTGAACATAGATTATTGTTACAAAAATAATCACATATACGTGTATATATATATATATATATATATATATATATATATAGATAGATAGATAGATAGATAGAGAGAGAGAGAGAGAGAGCTATTATAAGTAATGATAAAAATTTATTATAATCTTGAGGAGATTGTCAATTAGTATTAAATGATAGTGTGCTGACAACATAAAAGATAAAGGTTATCTCTGTTTGCATGGATAAAATGTTATTTTTATTTTTTATTAGAATAACAAATGGAAAATATTTAATTCAGTATATATATATTTATATATATTATACTGGTCATTTCTTCACTTCTTTTGATCACCAAGGGTACCACTAGGTCACTTACTACTTAGAAAATTTAATTTACAGTTATCAAAAGTTAATGATGATGATGAACACTACTAGCTAGACCCAGGGAAAGAAAGAGATCTTTAACATTGTTCAGACAGTTGAGAAAAGACAACAGAGACAAATGTCAGCCAAGATAATTTTAAATAACTTCATAATTTATTAAATTATAAAAAAAAAAAGAAATCTAAAAAAAAAATGACCTGGGTTTTTCTAGAGTATTTATCAGAGAGTGTATGAGAGTTTTGAAAACATTAAACACTCTGGCAGATAAGTTCATTTCTCACCTAAGGTTTTAAAAAAGGATTTATAATATCTTCCTTCCAGTAGTTTATAAAAACTAATTTCAGTTTTTCCATTCAGAGATTGCAAAAATAAAAAGGATCTTGTAGGAAAAACAATGAAACATTACATGTGAGCTTTTCTTGGTCCAGAAAAGAAACATCAGGGCCAAGGATGTCATATGTCTGCAGAACAGCTCATGATTGACCAAATTCAAGGTGATTGAGGTTATTTCCAGTATAAGATTAAAATGTAACAAGAAAAGATTATGATTTACATAATCTTATATAAAAGGACACAAAATCTCCACTTTAGGAAAAACAGAATAATACACTCGATAAACTTCCAGCCAAAAGATTTATAGTTTGCAGAAAATGCAAACCAAGCTTATCTAAATTAATTATAATGAAAAGGGGACAAGTGAGATAAAAACAAATTTTGATTGTCTATCAAAGCATTTATCAAGGATTAGTAATTTAAAAGAGAAAAGGCCACAAAGCATATAAAATAAAAACTTGGAATACCCTCTCAGATAAAGCATAATAAAAAAAAAATATGGAGACTAAGAATTCACTATATACACTAGTAAGGAAATATATAAAACAAAAGCATTAAAGAAATAAATATAGGATTATTTAAAATTAAGCTGAGATTTTGACAGGAATTTAAACCCTGGTTAAAATATAAAAATGTTTACCTCAAGGTATAAAGTTAGGTCTGGATGATGACTTTCAGCAGCACACAATTTGTTTCACTTTAATGGTCCTACAAAGATTTGGTTTCCATTTATATGTTTGGGAGGCTGGAATCAATCTTAGGGATTAGTTCTTGTTCATGCTTTTTAAAACATGATCTTTGAAGAAGCAATCTGCAATCTAGGGTCCATATTTAGGTTGGTTTAACAGATCATGTTGTAAATAAGATTTCATATAGTATGTAATTTTAGCATTCTGGAGAAATGATCACTATTTGGCAATTAGAAGTCAGTAATGTGATTTCAGCAGAATTTCTGATTGGCAGATATTAGAAAGGTATTATAAGTTACTGTACTATCCAGACACGGACAGCAACATTTGAAATTAAAGGCAGCATAGCAATTCAAATAAGGATCACAAATAGCATACTAAGAAGTTGAAACCCTTTTCATAACCAGCAGAATAAAAATGAGAAACTGAATAATAATTAGTCTGAAATCCCAGGATTATTTATATGCACTCCTATCTCCCACATCATCTTTGAATAGAAGTTTTTGCCCAGGGAAAATCTCTATCTCAGACTTCATCTTAATTAAAAATCTGACCAGGGCTCTTATTCAAAATTAATTAAAAAAAAGGAAATGCAAAATTAAGTCTCAGCTTTTAAAAATAATTAAAATCAATACAATAAAAGAAACTTTATCACAAACAAAACTTTTTAAAATTAAAATGCTTGTCCAAAAAAAGGATTAAAACTTTTGAAATTAGAATGCTTTTTTCCAAAAGATTACAAGTTTGCTTGCTTTTAATTATTTCGCTAATAAAAACAAGTGACAAAAGAAAACTGTTTTAAACTAAGATCTAATGAAAATAAAATCACAGAATTTTAAAATATAATCAAGTATGTGTGTTATTGCATGTACTTTTAAAACATTAAAAGAGATAATATACAAAACTTAAATAGTTTTCTTTTAAAACTTTATAAAAATAAAAATTAGTTTTAGTTTTGTAATGCAACTTTTGAAGTGGATAAAGCATTCTGTTCAATATATACATGAAAACAGGCAATATTTCACAATACAAATATCAAGATCAACCATCTCAATATATTGTCAAGACATTAAAAAATTGATTATACAAAATAGATCAATAATCACAATTTATTAATAATATTCTTTTAATGGTTAAAATAAGTAGCTAAACAGATGTAATAAAATACAGAAGTTGCAATATATTGTACCAGTCAAAAAACACATATTGATAAAACAAGCCCTGAACACAGGTAAAGTACCCTGAGTCCAACCATGTAAAAGATATATAAGTCAGGTACATCATGGATTCTGCCCTATTTACCTATATCCCCAGGTCAAAGATCTAATCAATAGCCTTTCTCGATGATACAATCAAATCTTTTTACTTGTACTGTGTCAGCAACTGAGTCTTAAAGCATGAGATTCATTTTAATTATATATTTTAGTGAGAACTTGGGTGATTGATTTATATATAAATTGAAAATTAAAAATTATTTAAAATAAAAGTAAATAAAATGATTAGAGGAACACTGGAAGTTTTGTTTTTGTTATATATATATATATATTTAAAAGTCATTAAGCATGTTACCTTAATATTTAACTCAAGCTCTTTAAAAACAAAAACACAATCTTCAAGTTAACTTAATAATTATACAAGTTTAGGAACGAGTTTACATTAGCAGTTAACATTTCATTTCTTAAGTTTATATACTTTTACTTTTGTTTACATTTATTTTCCTTTAAAATAACAAAAATGATTTTATAATTAAATGATCATGGACTTTAAAATTATCTGTGCACATTTAGTACAAACTTGTAATATAGCGGCATGTGTAAACATCTGCCTAATCAACATATATGAAGAATAAATATTTTATTTCTTCTTTACACAAGATTTAAAAAAACATTTTCTATTGAAAAAGACATTAATTAAATAAACGATTATAATAAGACTAATTTGACATCTTACTCCACTAACATATATAAAAAAATTGATTTTATTTCTCTTTATAAAAATAATAATTTAGATTTTAAATAACTAATGTTTTATGACATTAGTGGACCTTGCTGGAATAGCTTATAACTAACTTTACAGTGATTAAATCTGTAAACTGTTATAACAAAAAAAATAGATCAGTTAATTATCAAGCAAACAACCCCACTTTAGTTGGACTTACAACTAAAATCATACCTATAAGAACTATAATGTAAATTAGCCAAAATCAAATGATTTTAACTAATTACAAAAACAAACAAAAGAGTTGATAACTCAGATCAAAGATTCTTAAGTAGAATCATTTCCCTATGGCTTACATATTAGATAGGCAAAAGAAAAGCAAAACAATGTTGGGTTAATAAATATACAAATGCAAGGGGAGAAGAAACATAGGAACATGTGAGCTGGATTATGGACACTTACATGCCTATTCCAATGAAGAATAAAAAGGGAAATCGATACATCTGCATTTCACATCCATATATAGATAGGAGATAGGACTTATGGAGAATCAATGTGCCCACCTCTACAGGTACCATGCTTACTAACCTGCTGTACCTCAACCACAGTCTCTGGCCCACAGATGTATGTGTAACTGGGAGCCAACTCCAAACACAAAATGAATGACTATTTTAGGTCTGTCCATGCTACTCCAAGCATTCTTTAGTAACCCAAGATATTATAATAATAACTATAAACAAATTATAATTAAATAGCCTTAAATGATCTAATACTGATAGAGACGAACCTCCATAAACAACTACTTTATATAAATATTTAACCTACAAAAAATCATACATATAGAAATAGGAAAATTTATTTCTCGAATAAATCCCCCTTCCCTCTTTCTTAAGGAACAATAGATTTTAATATAAATTTATGTTAGTTTTTAATTTGAAATAATGATGTAGAATCTCTATTAATTAATCAATAGAGATTCCAATTTAAATGGATTTTGGTAATTTGTCAATACTTTAATTTAACTTTTAGTTTCAACTTCTTATCGAGGTACAAATCTTTCCAAAAGGCCATCTTGGATTCTTGAACTAAAACAATAAGACATTTAAACATACATATATATATAAAATATATAAAAAGAATTCAAAATTTATTATTTGAATTTTTATTTTTTTAATAATATAAATGGAATAACTGAGTGTGTTAGTACAATTATATATATGATTGACACTATCCAAAATAAATTTTAGGATTTATTTAGGACAATTAAAAAAATGTTAAAAAATGTTTTTTTAGAATAATAAGAAAAAGCAAACATTAGTAAAATAAATGATTTGATGGGTCGGACTGTGAAATGGCAAATCTGAATCAGATTTACCATTTCACACTCCTTCACTTCATGAAAAAAATATCTATACACACACACACACACACACACATATATATATATATATATATATATATATATATGAAATTTGTAAAACCTTCCAGGTGACAGAGTCCCAATCAGCTATCCCTCACCCTACCTAGTCTTTGCTTACAATCTGAGATGTTCTATTTGTTTGAGTTAGGCATTCCTTCTAAATTCTATATACATGCAAAATTCTTTTCCATATCTCAGTCCAGATACAAATTCCTGTTGTTTACTAAAATATCCATCTGGATTAAGTACTTTGTGCTATCTCCCTGGATCTGGTGGGACATACAGCTTTAAATGCCCGAACTTAACATTTCATTCATTTCCTTGTTCTTCTAATAAAACAGCCTTATCCTGACTTCTTCTTTGAATCTTGTAGAGGCCATGGAAAAGTGAGAAAATTATTTTTTAATCTCCTTTTGGTTACATTACTCAGTTTTTTGTGCTTTAAGCTCTACCATATTACCTTGGAACATCTGGGGCATGGATCAGTTGAGATATCAATGATGGTTCCAGTGACCTATTTGACTGGGTTTGAAGCTTATTGTCAGTCTTCTTATTGGCTTCTGTTTCTTTTATGGGTATTTGATCTTGTCTTTGGTTTTCATCTTCTGACATCTGAATTTTTGCTAGTTCACCTGTAGTGATATTTTCCATTTCCTTCTTTGCTTTAGTGTTTTTGTTGACCAGTTCTTATGTTAAATCCAGTTTACTTTCCATCTGGCATTCTTCTATTCCCTACATTCTTTATTCTACTGCTTCTAGATGCTTTTTCAGCTCTTCCTTAATTTCAGACATAATTGTTGCCCTAAAGTCATTCATCACCATCTGTAATTTTTCCATGATTATGGACATCATCTCAGACATCAACTTCTCTTGGTTTTTCATTGTGACTTCTGGACTATTGAGATTAAGTGGGTCATTATCCACTCTCTCTTCAGCATCTTTCTGTTGCTCCTCCACCTGCTTTTCTTTTGTGCACTTCATCTAAAACAGAAAATCTTTGTAAAAAAAAAATTTCTTTGTACCCTTAACTTAAAATTTGGACCTTTTCTTCACTTAGAAAAAAAACTGTTTAAACATTTTATTCTGAGACTATCCTTTTTTTTTTAATTTATTGTGGGATAAACAAAACTCTCTCTCTCTCTCTCTATATATATATATATATATATATATATATATATATATATATATATATGTCCACAGATGGCGTCCTACCAAAAACACCTATCAAGCGTATATTTCGTTTACATAAACGTCAGAGTAGTTAGTATTCACTATCTCTAACTATAATTCCACTTTCAGATCATGATTTCAAGCTATTTGCTATTGTCAGTGAAAGACAGGAATAAAGAAACTAGATCTAAATACAAACTCTGAGCGTTTATGAAACAATTTCTATTCAGCTTGCAAGCGTGAATTTTTTAGACACGTAATGTCTTCAAAGTCAGCATAGCAAACCAGATAGCTATATGGGTCTGATCTCAGTTCAGCATCACCACATAGTAGAAGCCTCTGCAAATAGCTTGAAATCATGATCTGAAAGTGGAATTATAGTTAGAGATAGTGAATACTAACTACTCTGACGTTTATGTAAACGAAATATACGCTTGATAGGTGTTTTTGGTAGGACGCCATCTGTGGACATAAATACAAGCGTTAGCAAGTTTTTTAACTTGCATTTTTGTTTATCATAAATGTACCTTTGAGGTCTTTCTTGCAATGATATAGATTGCAGAGGCTTCTACTATGTGGTGATGCTGAACTGAGATCAGACCCATATAGCTATCTGGTTTGCTATGCTGAGTTTGAAGACATTACGTGTCTAAAAAATTCACGCTTGCAAGCTGAATAGAAATTGTTTCATAAACGCTCAGAGTTTGTATTTAGATCTAGTTTCTTTATTCCTGTCTTTCACTGACGATAGCAAATAGCTTGAAATCATGATCTGAAAGTGGAATTATAGTTAGAGATAGTGAATACTAACTACTCTGACGTTTATGTAAACGAAATATACGCTTGATAGGTGTTTTTGGTAGGACGCCATCTGTGGACATAAATACAAGCGTTAGCAAGTTTTTTAACTTGCATTTTTGTTTATCATATATATATATATATATATTCTAACCCAATTAAAATAATAACCTATGTTTATTCCGTAATTCTTTATTGGTCTAGTTTGCACTTATGACACTAATCATACTCTGAGCTGTATTAGGTTATTTTGTTTTCACTTTTCACCAATGATACCAATTTTTCAGGTTGTAAATTAAGGCAACCAAAATAAAAGCAACATATCCATTAATTTTCCAATATGATCTAAAATACTTTTCATATAATACAATTGTACGTTCAATTCTCTTAAGCCATGCCACGATTGTAATAACAACAATAATTGATCACTTATTAATTTAAAGAATAATTATAATAATATTAATCTCAGGGTTCTTTGTTTCATGTAAGGAAATGCTCGGCAGTATTGTGTTGTCGCATATGACCGGCATTCTGGTCGGCTATAGGAAACATTTATTTTTACTTAAATTCAATGTGTCTTCATCTCTCATATCCACTGCTATATTATTTAAAGAGATGATAATTCTATTCAATAATGACGTATAATTTTGAATAACACAGCCCTTTTTTCCCAGAATCTCAGTCAGAATAATAAAAAGACAAGGGTGCTTTTTGTGTCCTTCCATCATCCATGACAACACAATAATATAACTAAGATTTATTACTTAGACAATTTAACTAAATGAGAATGGAATAATGTGCAACCAAAGTTAATGGTTTGGGAATAAATTCATTTTTACACACACAAAAAAAAATGTTTAGTCTGAAGTTTGCAACTCCATAAATAATTATCATTAAACTAAAATATAATGGCATATTCCGATCTGTTTAACTTTATTTATCTGGTATATTAAGTTTTTAAGAATTTGGAATGATTTCGGACTCAAGAAAAGGTTTTGCAAATATTGTGCAAACACTTATATTTAGCATATAAAAACAAAAAAATGAATCTACAACAAATTTTAACAAGACTATAATTTATTATTATCATAAAAAAAATATATGAACATTTATTCACTAATCCCACAGTAATACAAAAATATAAAATATAACTGACATTAATCTGTATACTCTTTTGGTTATGGACCAGAGGTTACTACTTCTCCTGTATGCAATCATATGGATAGATTAACCAAAAGTACATTTCATTACCAATACATTGTTTATTAAATTTTAATCCTGTATGCAATCATATGGATTGATTAACTAAAAGTACATTTCATTACCAATACATTGTTTATTAAATTTTGATAACCTTGTAGAAGCTTTTATTCAAAATTATTGACTAACTATTTTTGTTTTCTTTTTTTTTTTTAAAATGATTAATCCAATCATATGCAATACGCAAAATATTAAATTTATTTTTAATACATTTACTTTATTTATGGTATTCAATGGGATAACCTATTCTAAGTATAGGCCAGTTATAAGAAGTTACAATTACCATCTTACATTTAACTTAATGCTAACTTAAGTTATGATACAAATTTTATTCATACGTATAATTTTAAATATGAGTATTATTTAATTACTAACCAGAATTAAATATTGCATTTGAATATTCCTTCAGTAAATAAGCGTTTTAAATTATGCAATTTTAATTACTTTCTCCATAGATTTACTTGTCAAATACTAGCAATATTTAGCAGCACAATACAGATATTGATCTTAGTTACTAACGCACTATTTATACTAAAGTGGATCTTGAGGAACTAACACCTCCAATATAACCTTTATCTTGCCCGAACTTTCAAAATTAAGCACAATAATCAACACCTTCCATGGTGGAGCTATCTTTATTTTCACATGAGGAATATGGAATAACCACGAAGGTCTGTAAAGTAATCTACTACATTAAAATATTTTGGTGGTTTCTTGCCTCTTACTTGGGCATACAACAAACACACACCAAATACAATCCTCTCCTGGGATTTAAACGAATGAAGCATACTAAATGCTAGATAAATTCTTGATCGTCCTATCTATGAGAATCGATCACTTGGGCTATAAACATACCCGAACATTATATTTAAAATCTTCCTCTCATGGAAAACAAAGCTTTTGGGGAGATCATTTTTCATCCCACAAAATAAATACATTATAATTATTACCTATGCGAATATTAAGCATATACCAATGCTATATCTGGGCAGGATAAGTAAATACACTGATTATAATAAACTTATGTTACAGTGTATACTTTGATCAACATCTGAAATCAATGGACATCATAAAATAAAAGTATAATAATTTTAATTTTAATAAAGGAACATTCAAAATAGTTGGTAGCATACTATCTTAAACTAAATAAAGTGGATGTGTTATTTAAGAATAATTAGGAATAAATTCCTCAATTAATACAGTATAAATTCGTTTCAAAACTTTAACAAGAAATATTTTGTTATAGCATTTTTTTTTTTAGTTACTTCTGATAATTTTCAATATTTATTTTACCCCTTAAATATCTAAATATTTTTCTTTTACGTATCTAACATACAAAAATTTCTACCTACAATTGTATGTAATAATTAAAACATTTTATAGATTTTTTTCTTTCGTGTTAAATATCAACTTAACCTATAATAATTATATTAAAACATACCTCTGTCATTACAAGGCTATTAAATATCACTTGACCATACAGACTTTAACCTATGTGATATAACAAAAAAATACATATCATTTATAACTTAGTTTTAAGCAATCATTAATTAACAAGTGCATACTCTCTCATTAGAAAATGTTTTTCTGTTGAACAATTGAAGAGCTTTATCCAGTCGTATTTCACGAAGCAAGTTTAAAAACAATAAACGCATGGTATTATTTCCTTTAAATAAAAGTTTTCTCTTATTTTGTGCGTTTAATAAATTAGGTAAAGAAAAATATAGCAGAATTGAAGATTAATTCTTACTTGAATTAAACTGCTACAATTTTGGGATCCATAGAAAATAAAATATACATAAATAACATAACGAACAGTTGACGATAGACGATAAACATACACAATTCTTTTATTTTTTATTATTGACGATACGTACAATTCATATTAGCTAGCTTACTTATGGACGAAAATGCGCAATTTTTCCGAGATTATTCTGATAATAACTGCAGCTGATTTACGTGTACATGAAGTTTTAATAATTCCAACTGATGTATAATATAATATATCATTTATTTTTATCATTAAGTCACTAAGGTATTTGGTTTTGTTCATACTTTAGGAATTATGAATTTTTTTTAACGGTAACTTCTCCGTAAGAATGCCCCTATATAACTTTTCCTATATTTACTCTGAGAAAGTTTATATTTTTTTATTTTTTTTAAAAAATATACAGGTGCATAATTTAATCTTATTTATCATTATTATTATTTCCAGACAATTCTTGGTGAATAAAACATATTTTAACGTATGTAACTACATTACTTGTAAAGGCAGACAATATTGAGAAAGAGCGCGAAAATGTTTCCAGTCGATTTTCCTTGGTTTCAAATATTTCTTTCAATTATTTTTTTTTTTTCTCTTTCTATACCAAGAAAATATCAATAAATGACATAAAGTTAATAAATAATTAATCTTTTCTTGGAAATCACTTCTTTTCCTTAATTTAGATATAATATAATTTTTCGTGACTCTTTTAGTTACATCTGTCATTTTTGAACTTTAGCACGAGACAATAAATTTTTAAGTATAAAAGGTTTTTACATAGGTAGATGGCACAGGAAATCAGGATGTCTTATCAAAAAATTTTAGCCACACATTATACTATTAAAATTTTACTTTGATTACATTTATTTCTGCAAAATAAAATGAAAAAATTGAGTTACCAAATTTCAGCACTGTTCCTTCCTTGAAAACTAAAAGCAGACTATATTTTTCAAAGTCAAAATGATCTTGACTTTAGCGACCTCTTTCAGAAAAATAATCATTTGATTATAACATAAACAAAAGAAAGGAAAAACCTATTACAATCATATAGTTTTAGTATTATTTAAATAGATTACAAAGTGATTTGACAATAAAAAAAAATAATAAATACATTTAATTAATGATAATTATCAGTAATTTATAACTTATTTTCTACAAATGGAATTACCAGAAGTTATTGTTCTCTATGATAAGACATTCATCTCTTCTTCCCCTCTACCCATCCAAAATCAATTACTGTTTATGATATTTGTTTTTATACTATATTAATTTGCTTTAATTATTAATATCTTAATTAAATTATTCATGTTCTTTTTAAAAATGATATTGCATTACTAAATCTATTAGTTATTCACCCAAAACATGCCAAAGTGAGTGAATAGCATACTTTATTAATCAATTATTACTATTGTTATTTTATCTTTTTATTTCTTTAAAGAATAGCATTGTTTTCCTGCAGAAATAATGCCAAGTAAACCAAGTGTCAATAACACTAGGTTACAATATATATATATATATATATATATATATATATATATATATATATATATATATATATATATATATATATATCTGACTTTGATGGATTACACCACTCTTTCCTCCTAAAACACTTCCCATCGTTCTACTACCTGTTCCCCCTTTAATTCATCTCCTGGTCAGTTTACCATCTTTAGTTATAAAATTATTTGCCACTCAGCTAGGATCTAAAAAAAAATCAGCAAAATTTAGTTATTTTCTCATACAAACTACAAATTTAATTTTTTTACCACTGGTAGCTCTCCTGTGCCTGGACAGATTTGTACATTTGATCATGCATTACTTGGTTGATAACAATTAGTTTACATGATTTAACCTATTAATCACTGATTTGTTTATTGGCTGAGTGAGGAAAAATCTCTAAAAGTTTAATTGGTCAAGTTACAAACTCAGTTGTCAAAATATATTCATCTTTTAATATTATATTCACTTTAGTTTCATTTGTAAAAAGTATATTAATAATTTGTCATGTTATGAAAGTTAATGAAAGTTTTTTCAAAAATAAATAGTTATTTATAATTTTAAAAAAATTCAATAATGCAAATCTTTAAACGAATGTTATTCACCAATTAAAAAGTGTTGCTGACATTTTGTGATGTCATTTATTTTTTTACAGTTTTTAAAAATAAATAATTTTTGCTAAACTCTTAACTATTTTTCTAAAATAATTTTATTTTTAGCATATTTTATCAAAATAATTTATAATATGTCAAAAAATCTTTTAGAATGGTCTAAAACATTCATTTATTGCTTATGAAATAAAACAAAAGAAATTGAAGCGATTTCATTATTGACAAGAGATTTTCTTTGTTGTCAAAATTTATTAGCCAATCAGATCTAAGAGAAGTCCACCTCCCATGTTCGTTTGACCTTAACTGACAGGTTTATTGATTTTTTACTTGTAAAATAATTCACAAGAGGGCAGCATCTTATGGAACTTTTTATAATGTTCCAAATGACAGTAAAATCTTTACTGTTGCTCTAAAATTGCTGGGATTTGAATGATGGAAAGTCCGTCAAAGTCCATCATGTTTTTAACTGTGATTGTTAAAAAATAGGTTAATTTAGATTTAAGTTGTACTGACTCTATAACCAATTTCATTCTTCAAGGTTCAAATCTTAAATAACACTATTGTGTATTTGAACATATTTAAATAAACTATTAACAAATTTTTTTGCAAGGGCGCCAGCCAATAGAATATATATGCTTTATTATTAACAATTTATTCACCCAAGTCTATATTAACAAACATTTGTTGCTACTACACAATTTTCATTTAGTAATTTTTTTATATCACAATATTTTACAGACTCTGAAGATAAGATTTATTTATATACCAAAACATACAGGATTTGATTTATTTCTCTTTTACATTTTACATATGAATTAAAAATCACAGAGACAGAAAAAAAATCTAATCTGTTTTCCTTTCTATTTTGAGTCTCTGTACATATATCATTTTTGTTCTGGGTACCAGTTATTTGTGGACCAATTATTTTTACTCTCTACTGCAAAACAAAGCCAAAAACAAAATTCATGTCTATTTCACATATTTCCTTTTATAAGCATTTATTTATCATGGTGTAGGTATTTATCTAAAATCCCCACCATTTTTGAGCATCCAAAGCTCAAAAACAATCTTATACATATACATTATTTATTGCTGTGTCAAAAAGCATAAAAGCACACATTATATACATTAAACATTATTCCAGGTTCAGCAGTGTGTGCAAAGCATCATACAAACTCGGGGAAAAAAATCTTACATATATTTATTATTTAGTGTTATTCAAAAAAATATTATATATATGCTTAACATTATACAGGGTGTCAAAATTTTCAATAGCCCCTTGAATGGGCGTACAAACCCGGAGGAAAAAAATACGATGTACAGGTCGAAAAATGCATATCGATCCAACAAACCCCTGAACGCAGGTAAAGTACCTCGAGTCTGACTATATACAAGATATATGTCAGGTACATCATGGATTCTGCCCTATTTACCTATATCCCCAGGTCAAAGATTTAATCAATAGTTCTTTCTCGACGATACGATCGAATTTCTTTACTTTCACCATGCCAGCAGCTGAGTCTTAAAGCATGAGATTCATTTTAATTATATATTTTAGTGAGAACTTGTGTGATTGATTTATATCTAAATTGAAAATTAAAAATTATTTAAAATAAAAGTAAATAAAATGATTTGAGGAACACTGGAAGTTTTGTTTTAGTTATATATAGATATTTAAAAGTCATTAAGCATGTTACATTAATATTTAACTCAAGCTCTTTAAAAACAAAAACACAAGCTTCAAATTAACTTTATAATTATATAAGTTTATGAATGAGTTTACATTAGCGGTTAACATTTCATTTGTTAAGTTTATATACTTTTACTTTTGTTTACATTTATTTTCCTTTAAAATAACAAAAATGATTTTATAATTAAATGATCACGGATTTTAAAATTATCCGTGCACATTTAGTACAAGCTTGTAATATAGCAGCAGGTCTAAACAACTGCCTAACTGACATATATAAAAAATAAATATTTTATTTCTTCCTTACACAAGATTTAAAAAAAAAAAAAATTGCAAAAGACATTAATTAAATAAATGATTATAATAATTTGATATCTTACTTCACTAACATATAAAAATAATTGATTTTATTTATGTTTATATAAATAATAATTTAGATTTCAAATAACTAATGTTTTATGACATTAATGGACCTTGCTGAATTAACTTATAACTAACTATACAGTGATTAAAACTATAAGCTGTTATAACAAAAAAAATTAGCAGTTAATTATCACACAAACAAGCCACTTTAGTTGAACTTACAACTAAAATCATATCTATAAGAACTATAATGTAAATTAGCCAAAATCAAATAATTTTAACTAATTACATAAACAAACAAAAGAGTTGATTACTCAGGTCGAAGATCCTTAAGTAGAATCATTTCTCTATGGCTTACGTATTAGATAGGCAAAAGAAAAGCAAAACAATTTTGCATTAATAAATATACAAATGTAAGGGGAGAAGAGAATATAGGTAGGAACATATGAGCCGGATTACGGACACTCGCATGCCTACTCCAACAAAGAATAAAAAGGAAAATCGATACGTCTGCATTTCGCATTCATATACCGATAGGAGATAGGGCTTATGGAGAGTCAACATGCCCGCCTGTATGGGTACCATGCCTACTAACCTGCTCTACCTCAACTATGCTCTCTGGCCCACAGATGTATGTGTAACTGGGAGCCAACTCCAAACACAAAATGAATGACCATTTTATGTCTGTCCATGCTACTCCACGCATTCTTTAGTAACCCGAGATATTATAATCATTAAATATGAAAAAATTATAATTAAATAGCCTTAAATGATCTAACACTGCATAGAGACGAACCTACATAAACAACTACTTTATATAAATATTTAACCAACAAAAAACCATACATATAGAAATAAGAAAATTTACTTCTCGAATAAATCCCACCTTTCCTTTTTTCTAACTTAAAAAAAAGCATGATAATTAACTGACATTATCCAGTGACACTGTTACAAGGTCAAAATCTATACCATATTACTTATGTTCTGAATTACAGAAATATAACATAATAGATTCCCATTCTGGAAAATCTATAATAAATTTATTTAAAAATTACAGTAAGTTTATCTTTAAAATATATATATTCGACATAACTTCACTTGTGAAAATAAAAACTAGATCAACTTGTTTTATTTTTAAAGTTAAATCGTTCTTTGCTAAAAACTCCCTTCCCCTAATAAAAATAATTTGCTCTGTTAAGAAATTACTCTCTTTGAGCCCCTGCAAGTGAAGTTGTTGAAATAATAAAAAAATCAATGCAGGAAATCTCATGCTAAAAGTGACATAAAAACAAATAAATAAATTTATATCAAATAATCAAAAATATTAAAATTATGGTGAGCTTGAGTTATGAAGGCATTATAATTTAAAAGAAAAGGTTAAAGAGCCAGTTAACAGAGTGTCAATAAACAATAACTTTAAACATTCTTCTTTTTAGCTAACATCTTGACAAAATATTTATACTCTTTGGCATTTTACCTTGGAGTTCTCCAGGATGAGATCTGCGGGTGAACATTGGTGGCAATTAGCTTCTTTGAAGGCAGGTTTTGACAATAGCATAATGGAAGATTTCAGGTCTCAGGAAGGGACAGGCAGTGATCTGCCCTTTTTAATACTCGCTCATCATGGCATGGAGACTTCTCAAACTCTTTCTCTTCTGTTTCTGCTTGTCCGTTTTTCTCTAAAAAAAAAACACTATTTATACCTTCCTAATCATATTCGATTTCTCTGCTGCCTCAGGTGATTTGCCTTTGAAAACAATAGAAATTATGCTATTGTTTTAATTTTAGAAAGTTTGTACCTCCATAAGAATCAATAGATTTCAATATAATTTTATGTTAGTTTTTAATTTGAGATAACAATGTAGAATCTCTATTAATTAATCAATAGAGATTCCAAATTAAATGGATTTTGGTAATTTGTCAATACTTTAATTTAACTTTTAGTTTCAACTTCTTATTGAGGTACAAATCTTTCCAAAAGGCCATCTTGGATTCTTGAACTAAAAAAATAAGACATTTAATCATACATATATATATATAAAATATATAAAAAAATTCAAAATTTATTATTTGAATTTTTTTCTTTTTAATAATAAATAACTGAATGTGTTAGTACAATTATATATATGATTGACACTATCCAAAATAACTTTTAGGATTTATTCAGGATAGTTAAAAAAATGTTAAAAAATGTTTTTTTAGAATAATAATAAAAAAAGCAAACGTTAGTAAAATACATGATTAGATGGGTCAGACTGTGAAACAGCAAATCTGAATCAGATTTACCATTTCAATATATGTATAAGTTAAGAAAAACTAACTTCATTTTGTTTCAATTTTTTTTTATAAGAAAGCTTATTATATATTCATCTAATTACTTAATATCACAAACTGTGTTTACAATACATATTAATAACCCAGGAAAAAACAAATAAATATTAAAATCAAAACAAAATTACTTATTTTGCTATAAGATATTCAAAATAATTATTTTGATAGCATTAAGTAAAAAAACATTTTTTTTTGTAAACTTTCATAGATTTGAAGTATCAGTCAATTACATATATAACTATGTATGGGAATATTTTTTTGATTTGTATAGACATATTTTGTTAAGTTGTTATTTGCTGAAATGATTACTTGGAACTATTTATCATCACTATTGAAATATTCTTGATTAACAATTTTTTTTCTTTTCATATAACTTTCAGAATGGGTTTAATTCCTTCAAGTTCTCTTTTTCAATTCTTTATACACTGTTATATAATATGTTAATTATTATTTTTCTTTTAATGTGAAAATAATTCCACATATGCTATTCTTGGTAATTTTTTGGTAATTATTTATAGTGAATATTTCTTTTGGATTTTTTTTCCAGAATACTTCTTTCAATGTTTTTCAAAT
This sequence comes from Epiperipatus broadwayi, assembly GCA_028023455.1. Classification (NCBI taxonomy): domain Eukaryota; kingdom Metazoa; phylum Onychophora; class Udeonychophora; order Euonychophora; family Peripatidae; genus Epiperipatus; species Epiperipatus broadwayi. The sequence goes on along the minus strand of JAQFVV010012393.1, from coordinate 12,672,167 downwards.
GCCATATGATGATCAATTAGTGTCAAGAAAAAGTGGTAAAACATAGTCATTCATATTATTTGAAAACTAAAATGTGTTGACATTCATGTTTTTAACATATATGAGAATTATTATGCTATTTATAACTTTCTTTATGACTCAACAATTCTTCATGTGTACCTTTTTTTCAATTTAAAGAGTTTTTTACTCATCTTTTCAGTTGATTTTTTTAAAACTATTCATAAAAACTGACTAACAATGTAATTCTTGCATGTGTGAATTTGAGATGCTGTTATAAACCTTTCATTTTAGAAAGAGATTATATTCTGATCAAACTGAAATCCATCATAAATTAGAATTGTTTATTTTAGTCTTACTGTTATTGAATTTTATTCCATAGATGCTGGATACATCATTAATTTCCCATGCTTTCATTATATAATGTGACTAACCTTTCCAAAATTGCATATTACATGTTCACATTAAAATAAGAATGTAATTTAATTTTCCTTATATATTGAAATGGATTGATCTTAAGATATACAACATAGTTTATATGTAATTTTATATGTATATAGTACAAATAAAATCTCCATTAATTTAAAAATTTGTATATAATAATTAATTACCATTATATTTATTAATATTTATTAATTTTATTATATATATATATATATATATATATATATAATATATATATATATATATATATATATATATATATATATATATATTGTACCAGTCAAAATTATGTATTCATTCAACAAGACCAATAATCCAAGCAAAAGTACCTTGAATCCAACAATGCACAAGATACATATGTCAGGACAAGGATGAATTCTAACCTATTTGCCTAAACTATTGCCTCTCTGACTAATGGATAACGTTTGTGATGACACTAGCAGTGCTTGGTTTTATTACATCTCAGCTGGAGGTCATGGTTCACATAGAGACTCAAAATAATAAAAGGGTTTATATGAAAATTTAATATAGTGAATTGCTGAATGGTACAGAGGTGATTGGATGTCGATTACTAATGATTTGAATCATCATAATGATAATTCTTGATGGCAACATTACAAAGAAGTGAATTTACATCAAAGAAATATTATAATAACTAGAGTAATTAACTTTAGAGATTGGGAGTGATGACAAACTAAGCTTATTTAAAATAACAATATTATAGTAATTTATTAAGGAATTTAGTACAAAATAAGTTAAGTCTTTGTTTATACCACTTGGTTATTTTCTTTAATTCGTTTTGATGCAGCTTTGATAACAATGTAAAAGTTTATTAATTGGTCTGCCAAGAACCAATCAGCAATAAAATATTAGTAGCCCTTTTAAAAGATTATAAATAAATCTATTTTATGTATATTTTCCAAGATATGAAAGATGTGCATATAAAATACTATTACATTTAAAATCATTTGTATATAAAGAGTGTGGAAGGCAAAATAGTTCTTAAATAAATAATTGACAATTATACAGTCTAGATTTAATTAATTAACAAAATTGGTTTGTGAAGGATGTGCCACCACAGCAGAGAGTCTTTTAGGTTTGCTAAATAAAGATATAAATGATGAAGAAGGCAGTATGCTATTATAGATTACAACAAAAATAAATGAGGTCTGTTATGAAACTCTGGGTGGATTTGCTAAAGGAAATTCCTGATATGTACAGGTAGATAAGAGAAATGTTGGCCCTCCAGCCAAAGCATGTCTCAGAATAATAAAATATTTTTGATGAGCTGGACTTCCCATACACATCTTAAATGACAATGCCCGAAAATAGATCCCTTGGTATGAACTACGTCTACTTTGAGGGAAAATGAAATTCCAAAGTTCCTAAGAGGTAATTAGCAAAACAAAATAATAATAATAATAATAAATGAATGGTTGTAGCTATAAATACATAATGCATTAGACATATATAGATAGAGAGTGTATCACTAACGAAAGTAATCAAAGAATTCCTGATTAAAATAATCAGTTCCCTGACATCAGTAGAAAGTCCCTACAATCCTTAGTCCACTAATGAATGAATCATAAATAATATATATATATATATATATATATATATATATATATATATTCATTATATATAGTTAATTATATATATATATATATATATATATATAAAAGAATTAACTAAAATATAAATTGTTTTCCACACTTCACAAATATTTCATTTATTAATAAGTTCTTAAATAGTTTATCAAAGATTACAAAATAAGACTGTTTTTAATTAATATAGATGGGCATTGAATATCAAACTAATAAATTGTAAATCATAATTTTAATATTTTTCTGACAAATAAAATATATGTATGAAATATATACTGATAAAATTCTATGATAAATTTTACTTAACTGATTCACTAAAATTATTTATTCTTTCAGAAATAATACAGGGCTATTTTAAATTGGAGGTAATAGTAAGATACTTTTAAAATAATTTCAATCATTCAAATAAATTTATATATGATGTACAAAACTAAATGAGCTTTCTATTAATTAATTTATAGAAAGTAAGTCTCCTGTAATAATTTTTAACTGGAGAAAATAAGAGGGAGGGGATTTAAAGTTAGTTTTTCATCGAGTTTTGTACTTGGCAATTTCAGTAAGTCAAATATTATAAATAAACCAACAAAATTTAATTTAAGTTTGCCACATCAAAATAATGTGAGATTTTTAGAATTGATATTTTAAATTTAACAATAATTAAAGACACATTTACTTTAAAATTACGTTGTATAAACATTATACAGATATATACAATATAAGTTAGTATTGATTTGGAAAACAAGTAAAATAGAATCAATGGCTTGCGGCGAATTGGACATTACCTCAGAATCAATCAGTAGGCATTCCATGGCTTGAAACAAGCAGTTAATACAGTCAGATCATTTCAGGCTTCCTCGATACAGACAGTCTCTGACTAGATGTTTAAAGCACTGGAAAGTCATGGATGGGCTGGTGGGACAGAACTCCGGAAAGCAATGGTTGATCTTTTAGCCAGTCATTCTGTAGGCAAGATGTACTATATCTCTAAACTAATCTCTTCAGATAAAACTCAACAAATAATTAATTAATCCTCCTTATCAAATTTTTCACTATTTATATGTTCTGGTCTTTATCTATAGAATTGAATTTACAGTGAGAACTTCCAATTGAAATCACTCTAAATGTTTATCTGAGGTTGGTGCCTGCTTTGGAGGGAAATCTATAATTCTGCATGAACATGCCCCAAGGGTTGATTTGCTAATTAAAAAACAACAACAAGCATATTAAGTTTATCAGTCATTGTACTAACAAAATATATTTAATTAAGGTTTAGATTAACAAAAATGTAGATTTTATTCAGAAAATTTTTAGGAATTTGGTACCATGACTTTCAAACTTATATTTGACATAAACCTAAGTAGAAATTTACAAAACATTTTATACAAATCTTACATTGTTTAAATAATTGATTCTCAAATGTACATTGATTAAAAGATAAATATAAAATGTTACCAATTGATTTATTGAAGAAAATGAACATTAATAAAGAATTTGAAATATTTGTAACATTTTATAGATATCTAGGATTCAGTTTAATTTAATAAAATAAACACAATATACATTTTTACTAATATTATAAATAAATAAACTATTATAAAAGGTTAGTTAATCATAAAATACAAATTAATCAAAAGATTATAATAATTATAAATATACTACCACCTAATATGAGATGAGTGTCAGTTAATAAGAATTGGTTTCAAACCCAGACTAGTGCTGATGAAATTGGCACTAGGTGAAGCAGAAATATGTACTATATTTCCAGCTTCAATATATATATATATATATATATATATATATATATATATATATATATATATATATATATATATATATATATATATATATATATATATATAACAATATGGAGTGTGATTGGATTTGTATGTAATGATTTATAAATATACCAACCAAAAATTGTTTATGAAATAATGAGTCTTCTATTGCTTTTCAGTTTTATTTTTATTTATTCCTATAAAATAAATGATTTGAAAATGAGGTTCTGTAATAATATATAGAAAATCAAAGGACAAATTTTATTGATCTTACATATATTTAAAAAAAACCAATAATCAATAATCTCAGGTAAAATAATAATAAATTAAATTGGACATCTGACTAAAATTTATGTAAAATGAGGTAATATACCAATAAATAATAGAGATATGAATTATTTAATAAGAAATCATTTATATTTTATTTAACACCATTAAACGAAATAAAAGAGAAAATAAGTGAATGAACTTTAATAGCTTTGAACATCTACAAAATTTTAATTTATAAACTTTATTATGAACATTTTGAAATAAATGTAAATCCAAATGGATGTGGAAATGGCAGAAACAAAGTGAAAAAATAACATAAGTCCCCCTCCCCTTATTTTAATTATGGGCAACAGCTGTTAATATTTTTGTTTGTCTCCCCACAGATGAAAATACTTATAACATATAAACTAACTATCTGATCATAATTCATTCAAGTACATACTGGAAATGTTTATCCACATAAATATATAAAAGTATAATACTGAAACTTTCATATTACCTAGTTAGCAATAAATCTTCAATAGCTCTATAAAAGAAAATAATATATACATAATAAATATAAAAAAGATATATCAAGTCTTTGATTATTATTCAATGAAATTAGAAAGACTTCTTTTCAAAGTTCATATGAAAAGTGTTTTATTTCAATGTCCATGAACAGTAAAGCTTGACATGAGCAGTGGTCACATTTACTTTTAGATGACAATTTAACCTTGACTCAGATTAGTTGTTCTTGCACTCCTTTTAATAAAATGATGCAACCATTTAGAAAATTAGCTTGGTCAGTTTATAATAAAGTAAACAAGTTCTCTCCAGGGTTTTGTTTAGCAGCAGTAAAATAACTTTACTTCTAAATGGAATGACTTTCTTTCCTTCCAAAATTTTTAAAAAATTTTACATATAGATTTATTATAGTGATGATAGCTATTTTTCTGAATACAGGTAGAATCTCAATAATTGTATAAGAGAAACATCAGGAAAAAGTCAGGTTGGTTGACTCTTTTCTACTTTAACTTTTCTAGTCACACATTGATGCTCGAACAAGAATATAAATCTATAAGATGTCCAGTATTGATGGCAGCTAGTTCAAGTGATAAGTGAAGTTTTCTTAATTCTATTTGATCTTATTAGCACATTTTCTATTAATTTTTATATAGTTGTTGTTATAAAAATTCTAGAATAGACAATGTAGTACAGCATTTACTTAGGCTTTTATAAAAAATTGGGATAGATATTGTATCAGTTGGTTTTGTCTGTTCATATAAGAAGATCTAGGCAAAAGTACCTTGAGTCCAGTCATGCACAAAATACATAAATCAGGAACACTCATGAACTCTGCCCTATTTGCCTATTGTCCAGATCTACCAACTTATGAGCAACAATTTTGAGGAGACACAAAAAGACTCTAATTGGAAATAACATGATAGTGAAGCACTTTAGTATCAAAATATCATAAGTTTGACCCATTTAATGATCATGACCTTTCATGTTAATTATATATATAGGATTAGCAGGAGATCATATAGTCAGAGCAAACATAATTTATTAATCAAAATATAATATTTTAACTAAAAAAAATGATTCTGCAAGTTGTTGTATATATATTTTTATAAGATTTATTAATTTAAATAAAGTACATATGAGTTATTTAATTATATTTCTCCATTAATCATCACTGGCCTTTTTACAGTTTATAACATGAGATTTATTTTTATATTTTAAGAAATAATAAGTATATTAGTTGTTTTATTCTAGTGTGGCTAATTCATATGCCAGTAATCAGTAAATGATATTTATAAATACAATCTTAGTAGCGCTATATATAAAAGGCTCCTAAGTTTACCCCTGATAGAAGAACAAAATATGGCACTTGACTGAATTTACTGAATAAATATTATTTTATTATGGAAATATGGTTATCATGAAAAAGGATGAAGTAATCTCAGCTTATGCTAAGTAAAAATGTGTGTGGGAGAGTTAATTTAGAATATATATAATTGTGTCATGAAATAATGCACACATGAAAATATTTATAAATATTATAAAAAATCTGCTTAATAGAATCAGAACATTACAGCATATGGATATTCATAGGTTTTATCTAGAAATGTAGCTAAGAAGGTAGGGCAGACATAGTGGCATATTTATGTGATCCAGTCTGAAATATTGAAGAAAAGACTGATTTATGCCTGCAGACTTTGGCAGAATCGGTTCATGAACAAATAATAGTTCACCATGAGGTGCAATAGGCTAGGATTTTTCCAGAACACTCCTATGCAGTTAGTTCACATGACAAAATAAGTCCCCAGGGGCATTTACAAGTCTGGTTCTTGGACTTGTAGATATGAGACAGGGTTCAGCTTGCTAATATACTTGGAGAATGAAGCACAATATATATAAAAACATAAACAAGGGAGACTATGCATGCAACACTTGAGACAACATTTATATAAATCTTTAAAAGAATACTTAATTAATTAATTCCTATTTATTATGGAATATCCAGCATAATGGTATGATTTGAATACTAAACATGAAGGGGAACCTTAAATTCATTAATAAAATAATAAGATACTGGAAATTGAGAACCCCGCCCCCTTGTTAAATTACTTTACATAATAACTTTCCACAAATGTTAAAATAATCAAGTTTTTTTTAGCATTTATTTAAGATGAATAATGTCATAAAATAGACATTCTGAGATAAATATAAGCTAATTAGCTAATAAATTAAATAATTCTAAAACCCTATTTTAAACAGTGTATATCTATCCCAAATTTTCTATAAAAAGTTAATCAAATGATGCACTACATTCCCTATTCTAGAATTCTTATAACAATAGCTACATGAAAAGATAATAGAAAATGTGCTAATAAGATTAAATATAATTAAGAACATTTCACTTGCTGTTTGAGCTAACTGCCATAATCATCCGATATCTTGGCATTTTATAGTTTATATTCTTGTTCAAATGTTAACATGCATGGCTAAAAAGTTAAAGTAGACAAGGGTCAAATGATCCCAAACTTTTGTGCATCTGTATTCAGAAAAAGGCTGTCATCATTATAATAATCCTATTAGCAAAAATTTCTAAAAATTTTGAAAGGAAAGAAAGTCATTCTATTTAGAAGTAAAACAATTTTAAGAATATTTAATAAATATGCACCTAATATTTAGTAAATTAAATAATTTTATCCAAAATGAATATAGTGAATTATCAAATATGTATATTTTTATTTGCTAACCTTACTTAAATTCACATAAACAAATATCATAAAATAATTTATTGACTAAACTTTAAATTATAATCAAGTGTTTTTTTTAACGTCTTTTAAAATTAATAATGTTTTAAAATAAATATTCGGAGATAAAATATAATTAATAAATGAAAGAATGTAAAATAAATAAATAATAGGTAAATGACTTCATGCAATAAAAATATAAGTAACAAAACAAACATTTTTTTATATTAATGCATAAGTTTAGGAATAGACATATTGCTATATACCCTCTCATTTAGGGGAAAACATTTTTATAAACATTTAATAGAGTAGTTATCTTCTTAAACATTTTTTTTTCTTTTGAGTGCGTTTCCTAGTTGGTTTTGCCTCTTAGATTTATTTTCTCTATATTTTTTAGTAAAACATTTCTATTAATTGAAGTATTTTTCTCAGTAAACTTATTAGCTAGAAAATAGGATACTTTTTATAAATTAGTCCATATTCATTTAGTAAGTATACACTACTATTATTTTTTGTTTGTATTAAGTATTTACTCATCACTTATTTTCAATAAATAGTCTTACAATCACTTTACTCAAAGTTAAGACAATACTAGAATTTATCATGAAGGAACTGTGTCAATTCATAATGCTGGCATACTGAGTTATAGGATCTTCTCTTCATAATGAAGACTTTTTATATGTGTTTATGAGCCTATAAATTAACAAAAGTTATTAATATAAAAATTATAATTCTATATTTCAACTTTATAGGATACTTTTGGTAGGCATTCTTTAGATGACACCAATTAAACAGAATTAAATGAGTATAAATACCACTTAATTTGTCTAAAATATTGATTCTATATATAAAAAAATTATTGTCTCGGACCATTGATCATAATATTCCAACCTCACAACTTGATTTTCTTTTTCTTTTTAATTTTTTCTGGTTGGGGTATTTGTAAAATGTCAGTGAGATGATCAAAATGGTATGACTGTGCCTTTGTTTTGACATTATCACTTGTTCATCAATATATCTCTTAGGTTTCAAATAAAGTTGATATCACTACTCAACAATTAATAGTTATATCTCTATCTATTCACTATCTCAGCAATATTTAAAGAGTGAGGACTACCTTTAAAACGCATGTCATTGTAATTTAAATACTTTGTGTTTGCTTGGGTGTCATCATCCATAGACAGATATGGGCTTAATTTTTCTACTATGATTTGTTATTCAAATAATGTCCTTTAGCCATATATCAATATATCATGGTTTCCTATAAGTAAATCATTAAAGTAAATTCCATTGGTGAGCTCTCTATGACATTCTACCTCCTGCAATGATTCAAAATTTTCATCAGTCTGACAATTCCTTCTGTCTTGAAGCTTTTGTATTTTCATGGCCAGATATTTCAGTGAGATAAAACATTTAAGTTTTAAAACCTTTGTTACAAGAAAGAAACCTTGGAACCTACCATCACTATATAAATTAGATGGATTATTATTCTCCAGACTTATCATAAAATCCTCTTCTATAAAAGGTTTGTTTCTTAAACTAGCTTGGCCTTCATTGCTGAAAGAGCCATTGATTAGCATCATTAATTTTACTAACTCACAGCTTAGAATAATCTGCACTACATTTAACTTTAGAGTTATTAGTTTTCAGATGTTCTATTTTTGTTTCACATTTATCATGTATACTGGCATGTGGTTCTTGTTTCTCAAATGTGCTTAAGCATATGGCTAGAAAACCATTCCAAATTACCTTTATTTTGGTTCCATTATTAGTTTGCACTTTTCTAGATCCTGTAAATTCAATTTTTGACTCATTGTATGGCTCTAATAACTGACTCTAGAAATTGTTCTATCTAGTCTTTTACTTTATTTCAAGATTCTTTATCATCTCTTTTTAATTAATCTAATTTACTATTTGGATCTTATTGCTTGAAGTCCTAGCCTTCTTTGATTTGGATCAACCTATGTGAATTGCAAAGTTTTTGTAACTCTTGTTTATCACTCATTTCAACTCATGGTCAATATTTTTTACCATTATTAATCTCATCAATTCAGGTATCAAGTTTATTCATCCAGTAATCCATTTCTTGGAATATATCTGAAATAGTGTTAGATATCATGAGTATCATTTCATGAGTTTCTTCCATCTTATTATTTAATATTTTATTGATTATCTATAAACAATTTTCTTGGATAAACCTAATCATCTCATTTTGAACTTAATAGTAGATCCAATTTTTATTTCACATTCTTTAAATCATATCTAAAATGAACATTTCATTTTGATTTTCTTTTAGAACTTTCTTGTCCTTTATGACATGTCTCTGAATGCTTTGGCAATCTACATGGGAATGTTCAATTTTTTGATTCATTTTCTGGATTTTTATTTTAATTTCTTTCTTAGACTCTTTTAATTTTTCTTTCAAAGTGATAGATTCAATTTGAACTTCTTCCCTCAAAATTAAATTTTCAGTTCATGCTTCTTACAACTTACCTTTTACACTTTCTATTTTCCTAAATTGGACCTCTAGCTTAGCTTCTGTTTCAACTTTCAATCCTTTGGAATTATCTAATTTTTTAAAATAATCTTCTAATTCTTTAAAATAATATTGCATCTCAGCTTTTAATTCCTTAAGTATTTTAATAATCTCCTGGTAATTGATATCAGGTCCACCCCAGTAAATTTGTGTTAGTTTTCTTCATACTACTAATTATTATTATAACAAAATATTAAATAACTAATAAAATATTTTTCAGCAAACATATTTCCCATGAGTACAGTAGTCCAAGGTCTGCCTTCCTTTCCATTATTGTCTATAAGTACACTTATAAAATATCCACATTCAAAAATCCTATCTATTTCTATTTTATTATTTTTAGAAAGTAACAAAAAAATTAATGTTAATTTCTGTTTATTTTATCCAAATGAGGGAGATAAAAGATAAAATTTTTTTACTATTAACATTAATGATTCACTTAATTGTCACACGTACATAAATCAAAAGATTTAGACTAGCAATTATTCACCAAACCCCATGATGTGTGCATTGGTACAGGTTATGGTTGGATTTGTGTGTAATGGTTAATAATTATTCCAACCAAATTTTTTTTATGAAATATTGAACTTTTATTGTTTTTGAATTTTATTTTCATTTATTCCTATATATTATATTTATATAGTGCATAGGATTAAGGTTATAGCCTTAATATATATTATTCCTATAAAATAATAATGTGAAAACAAGGTTCTGTAATAATATAGAAAATCAAAGAGCAAATTTTATTGATCTTAAATATATTTAAAAGAATTTAAATAATCAATAATCAACAATATCAAGTGAAATAATAATAATAAATTAAATTGGACATGTGACTAAAATTTATGAGAAATGAGTGAAATTCCAATAAATAATACAGATACAAATTATTTAATAAAAAATAATTCACATTTTCTTTAACATCAATAAACAAAATAACAGAAAAAATAAGTCAAAATCTATAATAGCTTTGGTCAGTTAAAAAATTTTAATTTTTAAGTGTGCTATGAACATTTTGAAATAAATGTTAAATGTAAAACTCTATAAATTCAAATGGTTTCTAAAATGAGAGAAATAAAATGAAAGGATAATGTAAATTACCTCCTACTTTAATTACATTCAACAGTCATTAATCCCTTTGTTTATTTCTCCACTAATTTAAATACATATGGTATAATATAATCTAACTATCTGATCATTCACTCAAATACACACTGGAAACATATGTGCTCATAAATATATATATATATAAGTATATTACTGAAACATTTGTATTACCTAGTTTAACAATAAGTCTTCAAGAGCTCTATAAAACAAAATAATACATGCATAATAATTATAAAGAAATAGTAGGTCTTTTTTATTATTGAATTAAAATAGGAAAACTTTTCAAAGTTCATATGAAAAGTTCTTTATTTTGAAGTCCACGAGCAGCAAAGCTTTATGGGAGTGGTGGTCAAATTTGCATTTAAAATGATAATTTAACTTTGACCCTGATTAGTTGTCTTTGTACCCTTTTTAGAAGAGTGATACAACCTTCTAGAAAATTCACTTGGTAAGTTTAAGGAGAAGTAAACAAGTTGTTAGAGATTTTGTATAGTAGTAGTAAAATGCTTTTACTTCTAAATGGAGTGACTTACTTTTATTCCAAATTTTCTAGAAAATTATATGGATAAGATTATAATAATGATAGATATTTTTCTGAATACATGTAAAATTTTGATAACTGCATAGGCATAACTTTGGAAAGGGTCAGATAGTTTGACCCATTTCTGCTTTAACTTTTCTAATCATGCATGTTGAACTTCAAAGTAGAATATGAATCTACATGAAGATAACCAATGTTGGTTGTAGCTATTCAAATAGAAAGTAAAATTTTCTTTATTCTATTTGATCTTATCAGTAATTTTCTATTATCTGTTCACATAGTTATTGTTCTAAAAGTTTTAGATTAGGTCATGTCATGTAGCATTTAATTAGCTTCTTATAAGAAATTTGGGGCAATGTTAAAAATTGTTTTAGAACCCTTGAGATTAATAAAAATTTTTTTAATAAATTAAATACTTTTATACAAAAAATATAGTGAGATTTCAAAGATGGATATTTTTATTTACTAAACTTTCTTAAATTCATGTATGCAAATATCATAAATTAATTTATTGACTAAACATTAAATTATAATTATTTCTTTTAACATTTATTTAAAACTAATAACATTTTAAAATAAACATTCTGAGATAAAATATAATCTAATTAGTTAATAAATGAAAAAATGTAAAATGAATAAATAATAGGTAAATGACTTCATGCAACAAAAATATAAAGTAACCAAATACAAACATTTTCATTATATAGGTCTAGGAATAGGCATATTGCTATAATATATGAGCACTCATTACAATTGTGTTTACAATTGTTAAAATAAAATTATTATAAATAATGTGAAGGCTTCAGTTTGAGAGATTATTGTTTATAAAAATCTAAAGAGTTTTTAGTAATATAAATAAAATACTGCTCGATAAAAGAAAATAGTCAGAATAAAAGTCTAAAGATGGAAATTTTGGCTACATCCGCCTGGCCACTTTCATAAATTTAATCATATGGAAGATTAGATGTAAGGTATTATTTGATAGAGAGTTGGCTAGTCCTATTGAGGACATTTTCTTAAAGTTATTATATAAAGCAAAAGAAAGTGATCTAAGAACATGCCTGCCTAGTCTTGCTGAGAAAACATGGAGTCAATTAAATATTTAGCAATGACCATGTATATTATTTATTCATGACACTTAAACTTTACACACCATGGGATTTATATGCCAAATTAGATCACCCCTGATAAGTAACATAAAATAAATTTTACTTTTAATCCTGTACTCATCATCTAATTTAATAACTAATTAGTCTTTAATGTATCAGATATGATTGTAAACATGAACTCTATATTACAATGTATATTTTACTTTTTGTGCAAATAAATATTATTTTGAAAAAAAAAAGAGTTTTTTTTTCTATTATTAGTAGTTTGAAATAAAAGTTACAATTAATTAATTGGAAGGGAAAAAAACTAAAAGCTTAATATATAAATCTTTTACATAAAATTAAAAATATCTCTCTTTTCATTTAAATTATTAAAGAAAAATAAGAAAAGGAATTTTAAAAACTAAATGACAAGTTGATTTTAAATATAGCAAATTGTGGGCCTGTTGATAAAATAAATATGTGCATGCTAAATATTAAGGAATAAATGAAAGTTAAAAAATATTGTATAATCATAAGATATATAAACACAAAATTTGCAATGGCTACAAATTAAAAATCCACAAAACAACAAATTTGCAATGGCTACCAAATGAAAACATGTAATCAAAAGCTTATCTAAGGAATGCATTCAAAAACAGTGGAGGAATTTCAACAACAAATATAGTTGGCAGACATAAAACCAATTACCAAAGTGACAACAGGTCATCATATAAATAGTCTGGATTTTCATCAATCAGGCAGTTGTGTTCAATCTATCAGTTGAGATCAATCAGATTAAATCAGTTTTTCAGTTCAGTTCAGTCAATCAGTTCTGTCAGTCTTCTCATGTACTTGTTAATAAAGATCATGCAGTGTTGACAGCTTTTAGGAGCATGCAATGAGCTCCAAGTGTGTCCTAAATGCCAGTAGCCTGCCTGAGGTGGAAGTAATGCACACCTACTAATCTGAAGCTGCCCCATACCTAACTGTCTCAAATAAGAAGTAGCAAGGAACAGCACTCAACAGAAAACCTCCACAAAAACTTCAAATTCAACTGGTTGGAAAGATTTTCACATGAAGCAGGAAACAACAAGAAGTATTCACATTCTAAAATCCTAGGTAATAAATAACATTTTATTATTTCCATTTATAATTAATGTAACCATTACAATAATTTGAAGGCTCCCAGAGTCAAATAATAATGAAATCTATAGCATGCATAAAGAACTATTGATGTGCATGTTTTTAAATATTATATACTATTTAATGCTTTATTATATAATATTCTAGTGTATGAATTAAGAATATGTGTGATCATTATATGTAATTATCATTGTCTAATTTAATTAAGTTTCTATAAAAGTAGTTAAAATTACAATAATAAATATTATTTAAAAATAAATTATCTTTAAAAAATTTAATATTAGTCAGTCAATCTTTACCACTAATTAAAACAATAATGTGTTAGATTATTCTTTTGATTGATCTAGTTATGGGATATTTTGATCACTGGATTATGGGTCTACTGTCCAAACACATTAGTTCTCATAACTAGCTGGCATCTGAGGTTTATGTCAAAACAAATAAAATGCTTGGATAGTAGGGGTTTGAATCTAGCAGTCATGGTGGGCCATGGTCTGGAAATGTGATCATGTTATGCATTGCATAGTTTGGTCTGATCACGGGTATCATTAATAGCTCTGCTATTGATGGTATTCTCCCCTCTTCTCGAAGGATTAGTCCATTCACATAATATTTATAATATAAAATTATAAAATTATGATAAATAAGGTTTTAAACCCAGTTAAACCTAGCAAATAGTGTACTCTGGATTATCTTCTGAACACACCCAGTACAATATATATATATATATATATATAGTTTAAAGGAAAATTAGAAATGAACACAGACAAAATTTCTATCTATAAATATTTAAAATTAAATCTGGAATGAACATAAAAATTAATTAAGTAATAATATTTTTTGATATATTGAAATTTTATTTAAGATTGAATATAAAAAAGATCACTATTTGATACAAATACTTTATTTGATTTTGACAAAATTGGAAAATTTGAAAGAAGACTATTTTTGTCTAAAACAAGGATTTTGTTTGTAATGTACATTGAGTATAAAGTTAATTCTAATATGTTTTTACTTAAAAGATTAAGAAGGAATTTTTTAATTAAGAAACTTCAATTTCTTTTCTGTTTTAAAATAAGTACAAAGAAACAACTATTGTAAATACAGCTATAATCTTATTTTTTATAAATTAAAAAATAAAAATAATTATTTCATTTTTGTTATAAATTCTGTAGTATCAATTATAAATTGTAGAATTAATTTAACTGAAAAAATTAAGTTTCAAAAGAAGGGCAATTGTTGCTGGTTTTTATGTTCAGGAAGTATGAGATCCCAAAGTATAGTGGGATAACGCTGTATTCTTTCATAACTCAATATATGTATAACAGACATCACTTGCTCTATCTGCAATGTAGACATTTTAAAAAGTAAATCTGAATAGAGGATCATCATCATTATCAAGTCCATCTCTTAATCTCTGATGTTGTTCAAGAAGTCTTTATGATGAGCCAACTTAATCTTGAGAGTTTCCAATTATATATGATTTATATATATTGAAACACTGATTTATTTTATATATGTCTAAAATACAAATGAAAGAAATTGTCCAAAGAGCAAAATGTATATTAATACCAACATATTATTTCAAACATTATATCTAGAGTTAATAGAAAACCATTTTTTTTAATGCTTAAAAAATAGTATTTAACTCACACTGTACTAATTTATTTTAAAATAATTAACTTTTGATTAAATTGAATAACTTATCCAGATAATGAATATAAAAATGTTTAGTAGAAAAATAAAAAAGTGACTAACTGTGAAAGGCTTGCAAAAATTTAAAAATTTTTAGGGAATAGAAACCATGAATCTATTTCACTTGAATTTTGTTATGTCATTCATAAAAGATTGAATCTAGAGATAAAAATATGTAATAAAATTGCCAAATGTATGTAAATACAGATTTTGGGTTGTCCAGTATATTTTCTATAATTGTGAAAATAATTCAGTTTTTAAGTTTAAAAAATTAAGAATTAATTATTGAAATATTTATATATATAAATATTTCAATAATTAATTCAGTAAATATAACAGTAATATATATATATATATATATATATATATATTTACTGTTATATAAAAAAAAACATGTACTATATATGTATATGTGATTAAAATAAAATGATATTGGTTTATATATTTAATGAATTGATTATTAAAAATTTAAATATTTTTTAAGTATAACTACATACATGTAATATCTTTATTATTAAAAGATTGGTCTATAATTTGAACAATGCTAAATATTTATTCATTTGGTTTTTTTCATTCTATAGAAATATTTTGTGACATTTATAAATAGTCTAAATCAGAATGTTCTCTTGATATTGTTTTTAAGTTATTTCAATGATGATATTTAATAGTAGAATAGGTTAAATATTGTGTATTTTTTTTGTATTTGCAGTCACCAATGTTTTTCCTATCCCAAGCTAGTTTCAAACTAATAACATATAGGATATATGTATATATGGATATTATATAATTTTTTTTAGAATTAGTTAAATGGAATTAAGGTAATGAAGGTCACATTTAATATCCACTCATTTTATTTGTTTGTTTTAGACGAGTTAGATTATTGATAGCTAGGATAACAAATGACCCTGAGCATTATTGATAATCAGCAGTGCTATATTGACCTCCATCACTTTTTATACATAATTACCTTTATAGTTGTTATTAGAGTGTATATTTGTGTAGGCATCAAGAAATACTGATGATTGTTCATTTTCTGCACTCTTATTCAGTAAAAAAAAAAAAAACCCCATGATTAAATATCGCTACTTATTATTACTATTTCAAACCCCCATATAGACATCTATTATTCCATACCATTTACAATAATAGCTAATTTATAAAAGTTGAAGAAGTAAATGTAAGTAATATTGTGGGGAATATTTGAAATAGGGTTTTATATGAGTATCAAAATAACAATCAATTGCCATTGTATTTCATTTACAAAAACATTTTTGTATGAGGACACGAGGCTTTCTTATTTAGTGGGACATTTAAAAAAAATTCAACCAAATAAAATAAACTATATTTATCTTACAATCCACAGCTTTAAGATAAATTTGACAAATAATGATTATTATCAAATATTTTGCATGTTCTTTGCATTAAAATAACGATGGCTTGCAGCCCTCTGACAATATTTTAATTTTAATTGGAAAAATAGGAAAAACCTACATAAATAATAAAGATATTTCCCTACAATTTTTGAAGTAATTAGAGCAGCTTTATTTAACTCATTATACAGTTTAATAAAATTCATTTCACTTTATAATGATATGGTTCCAAGGTAAAGACATGAAGTGATTAAAACACAAAAAAATTCATTGTGTTTGTCTTATGATATATTAGACACAATTGGAGTTACATCACAGTTAGATGAATCAATGTTGCCAAGTAATAAACTTTGGTATTTGCATAAGTATGATTCATAAACAAGAAAAGGTTTAATAAAAATTGCTATTTGAAAAATACATGAAAAAAATGGTTACAAAAATCAAATCTTTATTTTATATTACGGAATAATATTTTAATAACATATGTAATTGCCTAAGCAAGATATGAGATTTATCAGTGGCAGAGCTCTAGAGAAGCCCTTATTGGTTGTTTTATGTCAATTATTATTACTATTCATTACATGATTTATCAAACATCTAATTGCAGGATAACTCATGACCAATTGCATATTTTTTTTCAAAACTGTGATGATTAGTATCAGTATCATCATTTTAAACTATTATCAATCCATTGCAGAATGAAGATTTTATTCAAGTTTAATCCAGTTTCTCAAATCTGTAGTTTCTCTTTTCTGCATCAATCCAGCACATTTCATCATTTTATTCATCCAGCTCACAAGTGATCTCTTTCTAGGTCTTTTACAATCTTTTAAAATCCAGTTTAAGATTTCAATTGTCAAACTACAATCATCTCTTCTAGCAATATGTCCAGCCTAGTTCCACTTCAATCTCTTAATTTTTTCAATGATCCAATAACACCTATTTGTTTTTTTGTTACCAATGTATTTCATTTTAAGCCTTTCTTGTTACTCCAAACATACATATATCTTTCCATAAACAAAATTAAATTGCATCTCCTCAAGAATCTTCTTTTTTTTTTCAAAAAAAAACTTTGTTCTGAAAATGATAAAGGTTTTAAGTAAATATATATATATATATATATATATATATAAGTATAGGTATTTGATGTGTGGTCATGTGTATCAGTTGTATGAGATAGTGTGGATAGTTGAAGGGTGCTTGAAAATCTGAGTTCAAATCCCTATACTTACAATTAAAGCTCCCAGCTTTGTGAAGAGTGCCTGGTTTTTAAATATATATATAAATAACTACAACCATTATTTGTTTGAATATATATATATATATATATATATATATATATATATATATTACAAACCATTACATATATATATATATATATATATATATATGTAATGGTTTTGAAATAAACAAAATTGACTCAGTAATAATTTTCAAACATTAAAAATGAAATTGTATATCTATAAGATATAACAAAATCAAAGTGAAATCACTGCTAATAAATATTTTGGTAGAAAGGTTTGATGGCCTTCTTAACTTGAAGGTTCCAGATTAGAAATAAAATTCATATATAAATATTGAAAATATTAGTCAATATTTTGTAGAAGAACTTAATGAGCCACAAAATAACATGGAATTAAAATCACATTTTAATTACTCTTATTAAAAGTTTCTTTTTTTGAGACCAACATTTTAGGACATTATTTTGCATATTGGCCATTGTTTAAAAAATTATGTATTTTTTTCTGTATCTTATTTAGCCGAATGTGTTTTTATTTTAATCAGAAAGAAATTATTATAATCATATTAGTAAAAGTGGAGATTTATAATTTCAGCTTTCAAGTTTTGAAACTAATATTAACAAGTTATTTTCACAAAACTCATATAAAACAGTAATAGTATATTGAATAAAAATCATTACCACAGAACAATGAGTTGTGTTCTCAAGGTGTGTTTGAGTGTTTATCTTTCTTTTAAATATATTTTTTAATGATATTTAATTCATTTAATATATTTTCTACTATTGTTCAGGTATTATTTAAATGTTTTAGATTTGTGTTTTTTATGCTTTATTTATATTTCTATAAAATTTATTATGTATTTGTAGAGTGATTTTTTGTAATGAAAATGTGAAAGATGGTTCGTAACGATAAATGTAAAGTTTTTATACAAATTTTCACCCATTATTTTTTATTCTATGTTATATTTATGTCTTATTAAATTTTATAACAGGTGGGTCAGCAATATAAGATGGCTTTGAGAGTTGTGTGTCATGTAAAAGTCTGATTTCGAATCCCACATAAGCCTGTAAAATGTATAACTTATTAAAATAAATGTTTGGTGGTGTTTAAAAACACTATCATTTTCTTAAATACAGTTATAAATACTTTTTTAACTTAAAAAAAATTATAAATTTATAGTAAAAATAAAAACCCTTTTTAGCAAATGTTATTGAAGACCAGGTAGTTACTCTATACTAAAAACAGAAATGATGAGAATACTTTGGAATAAAAGAGGAAAATGATTTGACAAAAATTTGGAACTTTTGGATATAGAGCATAACAACAGACTATATTTAACTAAATATGTATCAGAAACTAAAATGTATTAAATTTTATTGATTTTTTTTTAGACAATAACAAATTTTATGAATCTTTAGTTATTTTTAAATTTTTAATTTATAATACTTTATTTTTTGTTAATAGTTCAATGGACATTAAGAATTATCTTGAGATACTTTGCAATTTATTTCAATGGCATAACTATTGTAACAAAATTAGTTATAAAAAAATAGGCTTTTATCTAATTTTAATGAATAGAAATGAAACATGGACTCCCATTGATAATGCTCATTAATACAATATAAAAACATTAGAGAAGTTTTATTTTAAGAAATGGATTCTAAAAATTTAAAAATAAGATGGAGATCTATCAATATGTTCTTCAAAATTTTGGATGTAATTCTACATTGCTGATAACTTATATTATTTAACATTTAGAAAACTATGCCATAGTAAACTTAAGGTTTCACGTTGTACTATCATAAATTAAGACTCAGTGAGTAATATATGAATATATTTATAGCTTTATGCTGTCAATCCAAGATGCTTAAGACTGGCTTATATATATATATAAAGTTAAGTAGAGAAGAGGGTGGGACCATCCTTTTCTTATTAAAAACTCTGTCATGTATTGGGGCTTGATTGTGCTTCAGACTGCTGCCTTAACATCTGATTGATTGTCTGAGAAGCAACAGTAGGCACCTGTGAAAGATTAGCAACCTCTCAATTTATTACTGAGTTTTACTTTTACAAAGTCAAATTTCTCAGATTGGACATGTGGAACAAATGAATGAGACATGATTTCCTAAAATAAAATACTTTATAACAAATTTGAATTAAGGCTTCCTAGAATATAATATTTTATGAAGAAACTGAGCATGGTTTTTATGAGAGAGGCTGGGTTTTATTTTTATTATGAAGATTATCTCAAAGCCATGTTAAAAAACTAAAAATAATTATTTCCATTGGGAAGATAATAGAATAAAATAGAATGAAATATTATTATTGAAGTCTTACAAAAAAAAAAAATTAGCTGCAAAAGGAATTAAAAGTTATTATTGCAAAATATGAGAATAAACCTGTGTTTTGTGAATTAGTTTGTAAATCATTGAAAAATTCATTTCTAATAGAATGGTCATACTTGTTTATGAGTGGCTACTACTAATAATAATGGTATGTCTCACAAAAGATATCTTTAACAAGAAACAAGATATTCATTTCTCTATGTGTTGCTTCAAACATATGAATTCTATATTAAACAGGAAAAATTCTCCATACAGTAGTGCGACTCTGTGCCAACCAGAGTAATCAATAGATTCCAGAAGGCTTGTGCATAAAATCCCCATCTAGTGCCTACTCATCCAATATCCCCAAACTAGTTTCTGGTTTGTGGCGTTTGTCAGTGAGGAGTTTTGGATCTGAGAGCACTGGACCTAGATCCTAGGTTATGTGCTAGCATAAGAGATGGTGATCATGTGATGTTTAGTGGTTTAATGAATTCTATATTGAGACATTATTACAAATTATGTCAAGAGGGAATGACAAATTATATCAGGACTAATCCAATACTACTGATATTCTATTTCTAAAAGTATTTTCAGTTAATAGACTAGTGTTTAGACAGAGAATTTAATTTACAAGTTTATCAAATGTGAATCAGTTTGTTGATAGGAATTGTGAAATTGCTCCAGACCAGATTTAAAATTAAATCTAAAGTCAATGAAACTTTAGTAAATCAAAACTTTTAAATAAAAAAACAAAGTTTTCAAATATTTAAATATAAATTATATTCATAAATATTATTATTAATAAATCTCACATATACTTTTCTCAATGTCTATTTCAATAATTATTTTATAATTATAAATTTATTAAACACTCACTATTATTTCAGTAATAGTTTTAACAAGGCTGTAAACCTTAGCAATGAGCGTCTGAAAAAATCGTCAGTAGAGGTCCCTAGTGATGATTTTTTCAGATGCTCATTGCTAAGGTTTACAGCCTTGTTAAAACTATTAATAATTATTTTAATAATACACTAATAAAAATGTAATATAATTATAGTAATGAAGTTTAAACTTTTAATAGAATTGTGTGTTAATCAATTCTATATTTACTTCTAGTGGTTGAGTCAATGCCTTATCTGTGACTTCTCATTGATAAAGTTTAATGGAATTAATTTTTTATTAAAGAATACTTCTTTTATAAATATATCAATTATATTTTACAAAATTTTACATAATAATATAATTATATGATTAGTTACTTAACAGATCATATGTCATTCAGCAAACAAGTGGTAGATTGAGTATGCCATTTCCACTTCATTAAGAAAACTGGTTCTTATTACTTTAATCAGCTGAAAATGATCCAGAACTTTTTAAGTTTATCACTGTGGTAAACAGCATAAGATGTGCATAATAATTTTATAAACTTTTTATATTATCTGTTCTCAAATCATTCAAGAAGGATGTTTATAATAATGATAACCTCATAATATTTATAAAAAAAGTAAAAAATACAATTTCTTTCTATATTTATTAATAGCAATTATAAAATTGTTAACTATGATTATTTTAAAACTCAATTAGTAATAGATTCATATAATACAATGAAAACAAGCACTTAAGCATTCTCTATTAATTTATTTTTTAACTATGATTTAAAGTGTTATATATAGTAACTTATTTTTGGTACAAGTTTTGTATTGGCAATTTAGAATTGTAAATTATCAAATTACCAAAAAGAAAATATTTTCTTTTTTCAAATATCATCTGATTGTATTTTTTTTTTTTTTTAGACAATGTAGGTTATAATTTTTTTTAAGTTAAAGAGATTAAAAAAAGAGATAAAATGAATAACCAGACTTTGATTTTTGCAAAGATAAGGATATAAATTCTTATCACAAATTAATTAGCAACACTTGAAAGCTAAAGTCATAGCATTCCATCGCCATCATCAAAGATGGGCACCAAAGGGGAAAAATATGACATTATGAACAAAATTACTTTAAATTTGTCAAAGATAAAAGGTGTCAACAGGATGTGCATGGCTGACTAAAATCAGGGAGAGGGTATAAAAAGAAAATACATCATGCATCTTGATTCTTACATCTTCATCTTTTAAAACAACAGTTTACTATAAAATCGATTTTCTATAAAGTCATAAAAATTGTGCTAAGCTACTCTCACCAGCATATTGAATCATTATAATATGTGTGAGTAGAGAAAGTTCATTTGCTAATGTTTCTTCCTTTCTGAAGTCTTAGAATGCTGAAAGTGAAGCCATCACCTGCCTAAATCTTCCAACCCTGGACTATCTACAAACTGGAATGAGAGTGTACAATTGATCCCTTGCAGGAGAACAAACCATGCATGGTAATCTACCCACCATGATAATTGAACAATTCAACTACCGGTAAAAACTATTTCATAATTTAAGTGATTACTTTCTTGAAATATAAGGATAGCAAATGATGTGATGCATCAGATTATATAAAAAAAGAACCTGAATCTTAGAAAACAGTAGTGTTTAATAGCCATTTGAATTTATTTTTTATGCTGTTATTCTCTATTTAATTTTTAAAATAATTATAATTATAATTTAATAAATCACAGGTTGCTAATTGTCTATTTAAATTTGTTATTTATAGGGTAAAATTATTTAAATTCAACACTTATTATTTTCCCAAATAAATTTCTGATACCATATTAAAAAATACACTCCTCCAGGTAAAAAAATAATTTTATAGTAGTAATTAATAGAGATAGGGGAGTAGATAAGTGGATTCTTGTATACAATTTTGGTGCCTTTCAAATAAATTAAAAGCTGGTTCTGTCCTCAACTGTTATTCATGTTTAGTTACATTAAGTGGGGTTGTGTGATCAGGAAAAATAATTGTGCTCAATAAAATTATCTGGCATATTCTAATGAGGCAATTCTCAAAGGGAACATAATTTTGTCACTGAATATGAAGAATATAAAGCATATAAGCCATAAGATGCCAATGGACAGTACAATAACATTCAACATGGAAATTTAAGAGCCATATATCAACACAGACCATAAGATAAGAGTAGGGATTATAAAAAAATAAAATTTTAAATATGAACATTGTTTTTTTTTTAAAAAAAAATAAATATAAATGTTGTTTAAAAAAATTGCATATGTAGGTAGGGGAAAAAGAATAGGTAAAATGATGGAAAAATAAAGTAGCTTGGAATGAAAAGTGACAACAGGGAGAAGGATGGTGGCAATGTGTTAGTGAAACAAAAATAATGAAATAAAAACTAAGTAAGATATATGAGATAGAAAGAGAAGTGCATGGAAATAAGAAACTGAAAAAATAAGACTGTGGAAAAAGACTAAGAAGAGATAAAAGACATGGAGCTATTAATAAGTAAAATATTAAAAGAGCTGACGGCAGAATTTAAAGAAAAAATTAAAAAAAGAAATAAGCAAGTTCAAAGAAGAAGTTAGGGCAAAATTTAAAAGAAATGAGAGAAGAGTTAGGAAAAGTTGTAGACAAGAAGATAGTAAAGGAGGCACAGAGTGTAGACTCAGGGGAGGTAGAAGCAGACAATCAAGAGAATCCAGAGATAAAGGTAGTAGAAAGTAAAGAAATGCACTAACCCATTTTTAAAAATAAAAATGTTTTATGGACAAAATGGAGCATCACAGATAAACCATATAAATAGCTTTGAAAAGTATTTTGCAATAAATTCAATGTCGAAAGATGTCAAATTGATAGTAGCCACAAGTCATTTTCAGGGTAAGGTACATGTACGGTGGAAATTCCTGTTCAAAAAACCAGAGGATTTTATGCAATACAATTGTTAGTGAAAACATACTGGAACAATGACCACCAGGAGGCAATGAAAAATTGGGTAGCAAATGAAA
Organism: Epiperipatus broadwayi; assembly: GCA_028023455.1. Taxonomy (NCBI): domain Eukaryota; kingdom Metazoa; phylum Onychophora; class Udeonychophora; order Euonychophora; family Peripatidae; genus Epiperipatus; species Epiperipatus broadwayi. The sequence continues at coordinate 12,647,892 of JAQFVV010012393.1, read as the reverse complement.
AATTCAAGGAAGAGGAAATGGTATTACCCTTCTTTAGGAAACAGGTGTCGCAGTTAAAGATGCTGATGGCATGTCAAATGATGGAAAACCTAATTGTCAAGATCATCTATAGAAATTTTCCCAATGCAGTGGGAACAGGATGTGGAACTGTCAAACAGATAGCAAAGATGCCAAGTGCATTCAACAGGGATAAAATGAGGGTGAACAAAAATGGTAAAATGTGGGAATAAAAATAGAAACTGAAACGTGAATTCCAACTTAATACTATGGTGTTTATAAATTTCAAAAAATAAAAAAAAAAGATAAAGGGTCCCTGCTACAAATAAAGGGAAAGGAATGTGTGCAAGATCTGCACCCCCAGGGGAAAAGTTTAGAAACCAAGATAAATACAAAGGGGGAAGATCTTGATATTAAATGGAGAAACTGATGTGAGCAGCATACAGAAACAGCTTGATCACCATCACCTCAACTGTCTTCAGCATGTCCAAAGAGATAGCAGCAGACCATAAACTGGATGGACTTAAATTTTGTAGGCCATGGGTTATGCTTTAATGACAAACAAGATCAAATAGTGATTAAGTAAAAGTTTTATTGAGTTGGGAAGAGTCAGCTGATAGTAAGCTGAGTGTCAGTGGTGATTGGGGAGGTACATATGAAAGTAAGGGAAAATCATAGCCCAGAAATTTATACACTTTATTAAGTACTATAGGACTGTCCTTAAATGTCAATCAGGCTAATAGTAGCAGGCTTCCAGAAAGAAGAGAGGGTAGACCAAGTGACCATAAGCAGATAAGCCTCAAAATGTATGAGCAACATTCCAAGGGGATTTGACTTTGGCTCCTGACTATTCCATTTGTGTGAAAATTGTATGTGTACTATGAACATGGAAATAACTCTTGTTTGATGCATCACGTTAAACCCCTAAAATGTGTGCTTCATAGACACACACCACATAGGACAGTCTGCAGATAGATAAATAAAAACAGAAAGGGGAGAGAATAAACTGAAAAGTTAAAGGTTATTAAGAATAAAAACAAGGTTAAACACCCTATTTTATTCTTGTCCCTGACCATGGAGATATTGTACCATATTTTTGGTACAAGTTTTGCATTGGAAATTTTTTTCAAATTATCATCTGATTAAAAAAAGTATGAAAAATATCATTTGATTGTATTTTTTTTAAGACAATGTAGGTTATATATTCTTTTAAGTTAAAGAGATTTAAAAAAGAGATAAAGTGAATAACCAGACTTTACTTTGATTTTTGCAAAGGATAGAAATTTTTTTCACAAATTAATTAGCAACACTTGAAAGCTAAAGTTGCAGCATTCCATTGCCATCATTAAAGATGGCCACCAAAGGGGAAAAAATAACTTTGTGAACAAAATTACTTTTAAATTTGTCAAAGTTAAAAGGTGTCAACAGGATGTGCATGGCTGACTAAAATCAGGGAGGCGATATAAAAACCAAATACGCCATGCATCTTGATTCTTAAATCTTAATTGATTTTCTATGAAGACATAAAAATTACATTAAGCAACTCTCACAAGTGTATTGAATCATTGTAATATGTGTGAGTAGAGAAAGTTCATTTGCTGATGTTTCTTTCTTCCTGAAGTCTTATAATGCCAAAAGTGAAGCTATAGCCTACCTAAATCTTTGAACCCTGGATTACATACATGCCGCAATAAGAAAGTATAACAGATCCCTCCCAGGAGAACTAAAGATCATACATGGTAATCCACACAGTCTTATAAATTGAACAATTCAACTTATTGGTAAGAGACTTTATTTCATAACTTAAAAGTGATCACTTTCTTGAACTATAAGTATAGCGAATGCTGTGTTGCATTAGACTATATAAAAAAAGAATATGAATCTTAAAAAACAGTAGTGTTTAATAGCCATTTAAATTTATTTGTTTTATATTGTTATTCTCTATTTAATTTTTAAAATAATCATAATTATAATTTAATAAATTATAGGAATATAACTTTTGTTGTTGTCTATTTAAGTTTGTTATTAATAGGATAAAACTATTTAAATTCAACAATTATTATTTTTCCAAAAAAATTGTCGATGTCATATTAAAAAATACAATCCTCCAGGTGTAGCAAATAATTTTATAATAGTAACTAATAAAGATAGAGTGGGTAAGCCAATGGATTTTTGTATAGAATTCTGACACATTTCAAATAAATTAGAAGCTGGTTCTGTCCTCAACTATTATTCAAGTTTAGTTATATTAAGTGGGTTTGTGTGACCAGGAAAAATAATTACATTTGATAAAATTACCTAACATATTCTAATGAGGGAATTATCAAAGTGAACATAATTTGGTCACTGAATACAAAGAACATAAATTGTATAAACCCTAAGGTACCTACTGATGGACAGTATGGACTCCATTTGATCAGCTGTGCCAAGACAATATCTCTAACCAAAAATTTATAATTAAATTATAAGTGAATAGAGAATGCTTAAATACTATCACTCGTAATTATATCATAAAATACTGCTATGTAATGTATTAATTAGATAATTAATTAAGGTTTGTGCAATATGAACTTTATAAAAAAATGTTTCAAATAATGTATTAAACACAAAATTTGTATTACTCTAGACAATCATGATTTATGCATGGCTATCTTAATTGTGAAAGCCATTGACATCATAAAACAGCTCTCTACATGCCAAATGTAAACTGCCACTGATCAGTTTTTTAATATATAGAGTTTTATAATATATAAATTTTATATGCATGGTTTGTATATGCAGATACTTTTGTTTCACGTAAGCGTACTTAATTTGTAAGCCTGATTTGAAAACTTGAGAGTTACTGGTTATGATCCATCAACAGCAAAAGAAAACATTATGAAGATTATGTAGTAGTAATAATAATAATATGTACAAAAATAATTGATTTAGGTTATGTTAAGCTAAAACAATAATTTTCTAAGTTTCTTTTGATATTTTAAAATTAATAAATAAGAACTAATTACACTACTGGCTCCAAAAAAATGTTATCAATAATTAGTAAGAATTTTAAAAAAAGCATAAAGAATGAGAGAAATGTATAAAATAGGAGAGATATAAATGAAAAGCTCACAATGATTTCTTAACCAAATTATATGTAAAGTTTGTGAGCTCTGTTTCTATTGTTCTTACTTATCTACATTTCTTTTTTTTACTTTTGCTTTCATCCTCCATCCATTTCCTTACATTTTTCTGTCATTTATAGCAACATAACAACATGCTTCCTCATTCCATCAGTCATCTCATGCACAAACTATAATGTTGAGATAGTGTTCTTGTGCAGCCATATATACTTTTTAGAACAAATTGATCAACCTGAAAGATCTTTATATGGGGTACTGCAAGCAACAATGAATCACTTTGAAATGAACTTTCTCATTTATCAAGTGATACAATCATTTGACAGATTTGACCTTAATCTGGAATTTTTCTGCCCAGATAAAAGTGGAATGATTTAGGAAAATTATCATGACATCTGGTAGATTGTTAATTACAGTCATAAAGTAAATATTATAGAGGTTAAGCAAGAGATAATAAAAAATGAAGATAAGCACTTTTATAAAATTTTAGGCATGGAATGCATAAATTTTGCTTGATCTAAATTCTTCAAGATCTGAAAAGAGGACAGTCCTTAATCTAGAAAAACTCATCTTTGAGAAATGTTCAATGGGACAGATAGACAATTATATATATATATTTAAAAAATCACATTGAGTGTTAACTGGATTTGCTATAAGTTCCAATTCAACATCTTCTGCTCTTGAAATTCCTAGAATAAACTAGTTAAAGATTAATGGTATTAAAAATTATTTAGGACAGCGGTACTTATTTCCATTTTTCCAGTATTTGCACTACAACACTAGATTCATGAAGTACAAAGAAAACATGTTTTATTCTTTATTGCATAATTCAAAACAATTAAAGATCAAATTATTTTACTATAAGGCTGTAAAGTACATGTTGTTAATAATAGCAAATCTTTTCAAAATACATGGATTGATGCTACCAACAATATTACATGAGCTTATCCTGCATGAAAAAAATTGAGGCATAAATATTGGCTACCATTATTTTAGATTAGTCAAATTTTTACTTCTTAACTCAGGAATTTAATTTTCAAAAATCTATTCTAGTTCTATGAAGATATTTCTGTTATCTTCTGCTGATTCCTTAAAGATTTTCTGAGATGGTGATTAATAATAAAAATAGTATTAATTGAATTCTTACTTGATAAGTTAGTACAAAAATATTTTGGTGGAATAAATATGATTTTCTTTTATAGTTATATATTTTATCATGTCTATCTCTGATTTGTTATAGTTAAAGAAGGTTGAAATATATTTTCACATAATTTGATAAATATTTATTTAAAAAATTAAAAAAATTCCACCAACTTTAAATTTGCCATAGGCAGAGAAAATAGTGATTACAAAATTATATTGGACTATACTTTGATGAATTAAGATACTACTTGACTCAATTTATTTCCACATGATGTATTCGTGACATGCTATATGCTGATTTTATAATCTCTTTTAAGCTCAAGTATATAGACAACCCAACAAATGACATTGCATTAATTTTTCAATTGTATTTAATTTTAAATTATTTTTTTAAAAAAAATTTCAATGAAAATTTAAACAGATCACAATCTTAAGTAATTTTCTATTTATTAAAAGGTAAGTTCTTACACATATATTCATGTTATATGTTAATTAATTTATTTGCGTAAATTATCTTCTTATTGATTTATAATTTTCATATACAAAAATCATGAAGAGATTTTTAAATATAATTAACCCTTTAAATTAAAAAAGAAATCCATTATTTGTTTTATTTTTGAAAACTTTATCTTCTAGAGTGTAAATTATAAAACCGATAACAGCAATTATATATAAATGTAAACATGGGACACCTTATATATAAAAGTATTAGTAAGTGTATGTAATTATGGATTGTGCTTCACCATTACATTTTGTTATTTTTTGATCTCAGTGATATTTTGCAATTAATAGCGTCTGTTTCAACTGATACTAGGCACAAAAACATTTTTCATTCAATGTTTGGTCACTCATAGAAGATGGTGATACAAGACATGAAAAAACACATTCAAAACCTATTGCAACCTTTACGCATTGAATGAATGATATCACCAAAAACAGGAGATAACAGAAATGATATTATGAATGATCATTGTTTTCAACCACTATCAATACAATGTAGAATGAAACTTTCTTAGTTTATCCATTTTACATGTGGTCATTTTTTAGATCTTTCACAAACTCTTAGAATCCAATTTAAAATTATAACTCCATCTATTATCATGTCTTTTGGCTATATGACCAAACTAGCCATGTGACTTTACTTAATGGCTGGCAAAAATATAGCCTAATCACATTCATCTTTTATCTGAGAATATCTCCCAATACTTTTAATTAGGATTACTGTTTTAATAACCAGTCATTTCTGATACTTCAATAAAATATCAGTAATTCAACTGTGTCATTGTATTTTTACAGCCCACATTATTGTTTTTTATGCAGTGATTTCTAGAAGACTAGAAGTTCTTACATTTCACATGGTCATCTTATAAAGTTGATTATTTATTTGGTGAGTTATGCTTTCAATTCCCCACTTATTAGGCATTGATGGAATTTATTTCATCATGAAATTGGAAAACTGTGCAATCATCTGCCCAAAGATTAGCAAAGGCTTACAGAACTATGAGACTAAATAAATACAAAATGAGCAAATATATTCAGAATACTATTACAGATCTTTGTTAGTTCATTTTAGTTTTCTATTTATAGATTTTTTTATCCACATAATTCCTTATTTTTGAAAATTAAATAGAATATTCATTTTCTCCTAAGTATGTCAAGTTTTAATACTGCACAGAAAAGTTTCAGTCTTAATTAACAGATACTCAGTAAGACAAAGGTTCCTCTTCTACCACAGAAACATGACAAGAAGGAACTATATAACAGGATACATAACTACTATATAGCAAAAGTTTTTATGGCTTCTTCTTTTTTCATTACTTTTCAGCTAAAGTAATTTGATACCCTTGTATTAATAATTTTATGGATATTTTGGGCTATTTATATTATCATTCTGTTAAAACTTGTATCTAGCTTAGAAAACTATTCTGTTAATTAAACTCAAACAATTATCTAGATTATTGTGGTCATGGGAAAAAATTGTATAATTACTACACTAAATTGACTTCTCTTTCTCCCACTTTTGCTTTCTTTATATATATTATGTACCACATAGTTTATGTAACCCATTAACATTATTTAAGTATACATTCTTTAAAAAATTATAGAATCTTAGTATCTTGAACATGAGTTTCTGTCAATTAAACCTAATGTCACACCTGCTTTGGAGATTAGTTAATATTGCAACAAATTATCATTTAAATTCACATATATACTTTAATATTAAATTGAGAATTACAATTTTTTTAAAAATAGAAACTGAATTGGTATGGTTGATGTAATCTCAACTGCTCTTTCAAGCACCTGATGATATAAAGTTTAATTGATTGAAACATTTGTCCTGCAAGATATTAGTTGAAATTTTATCAATGTTGTTATAATCGTATCACCATAGAAACAATAATCACATATGAAATGTTTAATTTTTTTCATTTATAATTTGTTTATGCCCCCACCCCACTCATTAAAATTATCATCACACAATCAATATTTTCTATGCTTTCATAATCTGCTAAAACAATACAAACTCTCCATACATTAGTGTTACCTGGTAATCAATGGATGCAAAAAGGTTTGTGCAAAAAATTCCTATCTAGTGTCTTTTCATCAAATATCCCCAGAATAGTTTCTAGCTTGCAACTTTCATTAGTAAGGAGACTTGTATCTGAGAGCATTGCACCTAGATCTTAGAATCTAAGTAACTTTTAGCAACCATCTTTTAGTTATTCAGTTAACTATAAAGTTATGAGTCCAAGTGAAAACACAATAATGATTTCAATTCCAGATTATTCATTTGTATAGTACAAATATCTAGATCCAGTTCTGTATTCATATATTTTTATGTCTTTGACCACAGTCACCATTTTTTCATGGGCAGGATTGGTAAAAGGTGGGTTGCCAAAGGATTGTATTAGATCCTGAGATTTAAGTGCAGAGTTCTTAGATCAATGATTTATCATCGATGAAAACTACAAATTAGAAACTAATCAGGGGATATTGAATAAATAGACATTAAATAGAGAGTTTGTACACAAACGTGATTGCTTAGGCTTATACTGGTTGACACTACTTTTGCCATTGTTTCACCAACAAAATTATTATATTCTCTGGTGTTAAAGACACGCTTTAAAAAGTGCTGATATTAAATTATGTAAATGTACATCAATCCTGTGATCTCTCTACATAAAGCTGCAATTTTATTTCACTTGAATTATAAAAAATCAGTATGAATAGATCTTTTCTTTCCTTTCTCGTAGGCTGGTACATCTAATAATGATTCACAGAGAATAAGAAGAAAGCTAAGAAAAGTTCCAGATACTTGCTAAAAAGCAATAGTGACAAAATGTGACAAAGAAATAATAAAAATTGCCTGAAATTTAAACATTTTTTAATACTCTGAGCAATGACTAAAATCTATCTATCCCAAACTGATTAAATTAATTATAGTAAACAATCCACTGGATTGACTATAAATAAAATATTTAAAATAATAAAAACTTTTTTTAAAGAAGACTCAGTTATCGAAATATTTTTTCCCCATTTACCTTGGTAGTAGGTTAATAATAATAGTCTTATCATTATTCATGCACCTTTAAATGCATTTTAATAATAAGAATAATAATAACAATAACAATTCACACTTACAAAAAAAAGTTTAACTTTTTTTAATATTTTTCGTGAGTAATAGAAGCCTGTAAAATAAAATCTTTACCTGGTACAGATAAAATCAAGAGGTTAAATACTATTATTAATGATCTTTGGATGCTTCTTTATTAAGAGAATTCTGGAGCAGCATAGTCAAAGTGCCTATTAAGGGGAAAAAAGCTTCCAAACCTTTAAGGCAGGTAGTTTGTGATCTCAAAGGAACAGAAAAATAATAAAAAGTTTTACCATCTGTCTTCAAAAGTAATCCATCAATAAAAGATTTCACAAGAAAAGGATTAAATAATGCAAGGGTTAACATTCTTAACCAACCCTAAAGGGAAATAAGCTTATTTTATAAGAATTACAGTTAGTGAATTGAAATAATGGATATTTTCATTATAAATCATATTATACAATAAACGATTAGAAGAAAATAAGAACAAGTAATGAATAGAAATAATTATCAGCACAGAATCCATTTCCACATACACGTGCATAAATGTATGCATATAATATAAGTTCATCTTATATTTTTTAAGAATATTTGTTGTGTACATAGAAATCAATTAGTCAAGAATTGTTTAATTCTATTTTTATTTTTTAGTGAAATGCTTAGACTTTGATTTGAATGACTTTCATTTTATGAATGTAAAACAAAATTAATATAATTAATAATATATATATATAGTAAATTTTGCATATGCGTGTTGATATACTTTACAAAATGTATAATTATTCTTTCTTCTGTTCAGCTTAATGCATTTTCGATGCTGGACACCATAATCATAGCTGTTTTACCTTGCTCATAAAGCAAAGCATATTAACATACGTATGAAAAATTTATTACCTATAAAGAACGAAGTTTAAAACAAAATTATATATATATATAATTAAAAGGTGTGAAGGTTGCCTTGATAGCAGTTAGAGATATTGGTTGCTATATTTACTGTGAATGTTTAGGTGGTTACTGGTTGGAAACTAATTATATATATATATATATAAGATGTAGAGGATTTGAACACAGACTTTCAAGCACCCTTCAACTATCCACACTATGTCGTATCACTAATATACATGATCACACACATGTAAACATATTTCATGCTAAAACATCACCTATCAGTTGGTCCAGATCATCATCTCTGACACATATGTACAATCAGTGCTCAGTTTATATTAAGACAGCAAATCTTCATACTTTAATTAACAGGCTTCAATCTACTCCTACCTCCAATTCTTCAGCCATCCATACTATTGAAAATCTGATAATGGAATGCCCAAATTCCATGCTGATGCCAGTATTGTTAGAAGAGGGCTGAACAGGATGCAGGCTTAATATGTAATATTTGAAATACAGGAATTCTTCATATATCTGGAGCTTAATTGTAACTTTTTTTTAATTTAATGGCAGTTGAGGAAGGTTTAAGAAATTAACCAAAAGTAATTCTGCGGATTTAAGGATTGTTTATAGTAGTTTGTTACTGTTAAATTTATTGCTTTTATTATATGAGGATATGTACCAACTGATGATTGCTAGTTCAGCACAAAATGTGTATATTGGTAATTATTTATTTTTTCTACATTCATGTGGTTATGTGTATCAGTGACATGAGATAGTGTGGATAGTTGAAAGGTGCTTGAAAGTCTTGAGTTCAAATTCCCTATATTTACATTTAAGTTCCCTTGTATATGAAGAATGCCTGTATTTCAAATATTATATATATATATATATATATATGTATATTATTTATTATTACATATATATATATATATATATATATATATATGTAAGAATAAATAATATACATACTGCACATAATATATAATAAAATAAAATTCTATGAAAGTATGAAGATAATTACCAACTTTGTAGTAATAAATTTTAATATAAAATAATATTTATTACTTTTCTAAGCCAGGCTTTCAGTACACTGTATCTTCATCAATGACTAAAGTGAATATTAGCAAATACATTAGCATCTTCTCATGGAAATAAATATACATTAATTAAACTAGTTGCTGATTATTATAGATTTACATCTTTGCAAAATATAAAAACCAATAGCATATAATAAACAAAGTACAGTATATCAATTCACAATTAAATCATAAACAAAATTAAATTATAAATCCATTACCAATAAGTTAATTATCAAGACAGAGATTTCTCAAATGCAAAGTTAATACTATACAAAGGAATTATATATTATCATAGCTTCTCATAATTTCTATTCACATTTCAAATATCTATAATGTTAAAGAACTTTTAAATAAGTTTATATTCTCAGGATAATAAGAATAAAGCATAGACCACTAATAGTTAATCCTCTTAAACAGGCCTAAGGAGAGGAAGATGCAGCCAGTTCAATTGAAATCTTGGAAGGATTTTTTTTACAAAACCAAATTTTTGTTTTTAAAAAAACCTTATTGGATATATACTTCATACTCTATACTTTGTGTATATAGCAAAATGACCTTGCAGCCTTGTTTGACATCACCTTTGTTAATCTAATCACTCAGTGAACAGTTATTTATGTAATTTATTGAATTTTATTTTCATTATTTATTTATTTAAATATGTAAGCTTAATTTTATTTATGAATATATTTTATATTTCATTTTAGTTTATGAATGGTTATAAAATATTATCTCATGAGACTGGAGCTCAAAAATGCAAGAAAAAACAGAAATGTGATGAGATTAATAAAAAGAGGTGACAAATGCTTTTTCAATTTGGTGTTAAATGCAAAACAAATGAAAAACAAAATGAAACTTTAAATTTAGAACAATGTAAGACATGTGCAGAACTGAAACAAAGATCAGAATCTCATGAGGCCAATTTAATTTTTTAAGAAATATCAGATCAAGTAAATTCTAAATTTAAAGATTTCAAAAACAATTGAATGTTAGCAATGAGAGTACTTTACTGTCTACAGAACCTTAGCTGGCATACATAGTAAAGAAAAGATTAGGTCAAGTACTGGAATTCTTATAACAGATGTGACTTCTCAATTGGATATAAAAAAACTATATTATTAAAGGTCATACTTGCTTTCCTAAAACATTTTCCAAAGATATAGATAATCAGGTTTTTCCTGAAACTATTCTAACATTCAAGGTTTAAATGGTGAAAGACATGCCTGAGATTGACTTGTCTGGAGTAAAATTAAACAAATATTATTTTGCTTTCTTTGTCATTATTTTGTAACCAGATTTGTTGCAGTATTAGCTCAGCATCTAAGACTATGCTAGTATAAATAAAGGGATGGACAGAATCTGAAAAATAGTGAACATTATGCATTCATATCACTGAATATGAGAGCAGCAATGGCTATAGGCAGTGTTATCTGGATTAGCAAGGACTACAAAAATGCCTGTTGCCTGGAAAAGGCATTGACAATCTATTGGAGAAATCAAATGAAACAGAATCTGTAAAGTGGTACAATATTATGAAACAAATCATCGGTGTTGTAGTATTTCTTGGTGAATGAGGACTTACTTTACATGGCAGTTTCCAGCACATTGATAAAAAGGACAATTGTAAATTTTCTGGGAGTCATAGTATTGTTGCATCATTGAGATCCAATTCTAAAAAAACATATGTTGCAAAGGAGAATGACTTCAAGTGCATTATCTCAGTGCTAAGTCCTAAAATGAGTTAATTACTGAATGTTCTTCACTTGTAGAGCAACACATGTTGGAGAACAAGAAAACTGCAAAGTACTTTGCTATTATTATTGATTCCATGTCAGATTCATATCATGTTGAACAAACATTTTTTTTTTTGCATTATGTAATACCATATAAAAAACAATATGAAATTGTAGAAAGATTTTTACATTTTGTTGAAACAAGCCATAATACAGGATATGACATAGCACAGATGATAGAGGAAACATTGAAAGAACATGATATACCAAAGTCAGATTGTTGTGCACAGGGCTATGACAATGTACCCAATATGATAGGAAAATATGAAGGTGCACAAGCAAGAATACTTGAGCAATGTAAAACAGCTTTACTTTCACCAACAGGATATCAAATAATTAATTTGTGTGAAAATAATATTGCAGAATGCATTCCTGAAGCCATAAATGTTTTGGAACTATATGAACTATTTACAACTTGTTTAGTTTTAGCCCATAGCATTGTAAAATTTTACAGAAGTTATAAGTTGTTCTCTTCACAGCATGTCTAACACATGATGATCAGACTATGTTGAAAGTATAAAACTTTTCATAGTCCACTGGTCAGGCATCAAATTAGCATTAGAAAACCTCTTGGAATTGAACCTAACTGCCAAAACAATAATAGAGAATAATGGAGAATTGTCTTAAGTTACATTCTTTATGTGTGTGATAATGTCTTTAGTATGGTACAGAGTATTAATTTCTATTTGATATTTGTAACAAGGTTATTCAGTCAGTCCAGAAATGTAGCACTGGATGTCAAAGCATTCAACTTAAAAAGCTTGATTTCAAAACTGACAAATCTGCAAAATAGCTTAAAAAGTATGTGAAGTGATCCAAGCATGTTGCTTCTAATTTGTGTATAGAAATGAAACTCTCTGAAACTCAGGGTAAAGCAAAATACACAAAAGAGATTCCATGATGAAGGTGCTACATAAAAAACAGATTTGTCAAAACAAGATAAAAATGGATGAACTCCTGAGGAAGCATATTTCAGAAAGTCTGTCTTCTATGTAATATTGGATAATGTTTTGATGACTGTTCATTTTAATACTGCAGTAAATATTTCTGAGAAGTTCAGCTTCTTCTGGAAGTACCTATCAATTTCTCAAGATGAACTGAAAGAAAAATCCCAAATTACTGGCAGATCAATATCCAACTAATATCAGTGAAGATCTTGTAATGGAGATAAATATCTGTTCATCAATAAAATTTTGGGAGGGCCAACTGAGTTCATTGGAATTACTGAATTGCATAAAAGGTATAACCTGGATAATTTTTTTCCAAATATATGTATGCTTCTGTATTCTGTTAACAGTTCTTGACATTGACACCTCTGCAGAGTGCTCATTCAGCAAACTGAAGCTGTTAAAAATTATCTAACACTGACTACATGACAGGGGCCACTGGTAGATTTGACTAGATTCAGTATTGAGTCTGATCTTGCAAAAACAATTGAATTTGATAATGTGATTCACAATTTTTCCAGGAAAAAGACTAAAGAAGCACTTTGTTTAGCAGACACAAATGTATATATTAGGCAGTATTTAATATGCATAACTATCACACTAATGAATAATATTGTATAGGAAAATTGGATGGTGCCAATTCTGATGACTTACAGAAACACAGGTAGATGAATATATTTATGCACATACATAATCTTTTTATTTAGCATAGCAAGTCTTCAATTTCAATTCTATTTTCTTTACTTTTATAAAAAGTAAAAAAAAAATTAAGATTCTTAATTTGAATTAAAACTGATGCTGTTTCTACTCATGTATCCCTTGTATAATTATATTTTATAAGATACCCAAGTTATAATTCCTGACCAATATGTATCAACCATACTTTGAGAGTCATAATTCACTCCCATGCCTGCAGGTAGAATATCCTTCATGACAATTTTACACTATCATTATCCCTTAATTTTTGCATGTCTGAACATGATTGCTCATGATCAAAAGAAAATGTCCATGTACATATTTGGAATAAGACAAATGTGATAGAATGGCATAGACCATTAAATAATATATATATCAAAACAATTTATTTAAAATTATATTGATTAGTGTTAACTTTATAGAGATATTGATAAACTATGGAATGTATGCATATTGAAACATAATAAAAGTAATGTGTTGTGATGTGATGTATTGTGACCTCTCCTTAAATGAAGTCAAGAATATCTTAGCAATTATGCCCAGATAAACCCGTTAGCCACTTTATTTTCCATTCCCTACTCTAAAATTTTCCCATATTCTGCTTCATCCCATTTCCACAACATAATCTTTGTCAACTCTATAACCTTTATATCTAAATCCCCTTTATCTTTTCCCAAACCCAGCATAAAAAAACCAATAATTCACTTTCTGTATAATCACTTTTTTTCATACTTATTCTTCCATAACTTCATTATATGTACCCTTTCTGTTTTCAAGCACTTACATTCAATTAACAAATGCCTAATATTTTCTATTCCTTCCTTACATAATTTACAAAATAAATCGCCCATTTTTTTTCCATTTACATGTATATTCTCTTGTAGCTAAATATCCCATTTGAGCCTTAAATAATAAACTACTTTTCTTACTATTATCATATATTAACTCACACCTAATATTCTGTTTATTTCTATATATATTTAAACTCTTTTTACTCTCCATACTATTTCTCCATCTCTCTAACTCCCTATTCTTTATTAATAAATCTATTCTTTTATCCCATTTCTTACTACTACAACACTCAACAATCCTCTTAACACAATCATCCCATCTTTTGAACAAATATACTAATATAAATTCTTTATCCAAATCTTTTGTATACTGCATTATCTTTTGCACCCATCTTGTCACCTGCCCTTTACTCATAACCCAATTAAATACTATTTTAGCTATTTTTTTGTTATCCATAAACTGCAATCTACCAAACATTTTCATTTTACTTTTTGCATCTCTCATATGAAAACTTGACCATTCAATTTCTTCTTGAATTGCCTCTTTTGCTGTTTATACATCTGCATCCAATGCATGTCTTCCTACTTCCCTTTGAACTTTTTCTAAGTAATTTAATACCTCTTTACTAACATATAATGCATCATTACCATATGTATCAAACTTTCCATACAGTAGTGCCACCAAGTGCAAGTCTTTGTAATCAATGGATGCAGAAAGGTTTGTGCATCCATTGATTGGAAAGATTCGCATATGGTGGCACCACTGTATGGAGAGTTTGGTCCTTTTATTAACAGCATCTGTAAGCATATAAAAATGGTGATCATTTGACATATTGAAACATAGGTTAATTATTTTAAAAATTCTATTATGACAGGGAGTAACCTTGAGTCAACTAAATGAATTCACATGTCCTTTATTTTCACTATATATTTTCTCAGCTATTTCACAGTCCAAGTCATAATAATAAAAAACATGAATATGTGAGAAAGAAATAACATAGACTTTATTTATTCTTTCACAGTATTAATAAAATTATATGTATTAAAAGCCTTAAGATAAAGTGTACAATAATAATAAATAATATATCACCAAGAGACTCTTTTGCTTAAATTATTTAAATCCCTTATTTACATATACAAAAAAATATTACTACATAATTCAGTAAACCTACTATTGATTATAGATATATTTATGTATCAAGTTTGTTATTATACACTTGTCAAAGATGTTGGCTGATTAGCATTGATTTTTTCCATGTAAAAATGTAGTATTCTTCTATTTCAGTAAAGTAGTTTGGTAATTGTGGACAAAAAGAATACACTTCCACTATTGGCAGGCAAAGACTATATTTTATGACATCATCATTTCTGAATTTATGATTATGTTGGCTCATGATTGAGAAAGCTAAATAATTCAGGTTTATAGCTAGTGCCCTTTTTCTAGTTTTAGCACATGATTTTGATAGTTTTCACCTTACAGAATTTTATCATTATAGATATATTTAACTTAGCACCAAAAAGTATTTTTAACTATATTTTTTTGGTTAAATAAATAACTTTTATTAAATTCAACATCAGAGATAACTTCTATAACTAAAAAATTTTCAACATATTGATAGTATTTCTTATTCTTTTAGCTATGCAAGACTATATATTCAAACTCTCTTCACTTGTTTTTCTTTTGTTTTCCAGTATATATAACTTTGCCAATGTATAATAAGAAAATATTTTTCCAGCACTCACAAGTTAATTTTTTTACCTGTTATCATTTTTTCTCTATTTTTACCAGACATTATTATGATAATTACACCAATCATCTGTTTTTTGATCAATGTCTGATTATTGGATTTAATTATTCTTTCAAATGTATTTATAAAAAACTTTTATATGTTTAAAAATTTGTTTCTGACTTTTGAAAACTTGTACTTACTGTATTTATTTATGATTTTATATTTCATATTTATAAGAAGATAGAAATAATTTATTTCAAATTCTCTTCTCCACTAATATTATAAAATCAAAAAATACAGGATTAACTTAGCATTTATTTCATGTAACTAAGTATATAAGTAAAATATATTTAATTTAAAAATCTTTTAGTTTGTTTTTTACAAATTTATTTAAATGCACATTGATTATGTAAGTAATATTTACTAAGGCTGTAATCTCAAGAATATGCGTGTAAAAATGCGATAGTATGGACCTCTACAATAACTTTCTTTTCATTTTTTTAAAAATTTACCCATTCATGTTTACTATTTTCATTGTACTATTTTATAGTATTTGTCCTGCTTATGGATTAAGTTAATTTGTAATATAGAAGAACAATGTCTGCTTGGCTATGTTCTTATAATTACAGTATATGCATCTCAATAAAGTATTTTTTTGGGTTAAACTATCTATTATTTTATATTAATTCCCAACATTTTGACAAAGTAACATCCATTATTATTAAGTAATAAATTATAGATTTATGCTTTATGCTTGTCCAAATTATAATAATATTAAATAACACTATTTAATATCCATTATTATTGTAATAAACTAAAGATCAGCCTTTTCAAGCTAATGCACATGCTCTTTATGAATCTTAATAATAAATAAATACTTCCATTTCCAACACAAGTTAAAGTCTTTGCAAAAGAATAGAATGAATCACCTATTCTTTCAACCCAAACGCTTAAGTATGGGAAAATCTTAAGCACTGGAAATGAAAGTGTGAAGATCTTTAGTTTATTACAATTCATAAACATCATGCTATATAAAATAAATACCTCATTTACATATCCATTATTATTATATATTCTGAATAATCAACTACCAAATATATAAATAAGAGTGATTGCTCTTTATTTGTGTGAAATCTCATTAGTACTTAAGACCTAATGGTTTTTCTTTAAAAACCTGAGCTTAACAATGATGGATGTTATTTCATTGAAACATTTGGAATTAGTACAAAATAATACATAATTTAACCTAAAAATACTTTATTTATATCATATAACTCTGAAAACATATATAATATCCACATGTAATGCTAACTGGAGAAATACACACAAATAGACCATATATATATATATTTAACAATCTTTAAAAAGAATGAAACTTATGTACATATAAATAATAAATATTTTATCTGAATGCTATTATTTTTGCACTTTGATTAAAAGTCTAGAAATGAATCCAACTTCTAAAAAAAACTAATATCTGATTTTGTTTCTAGGTAATTATTTTATTCATTGTTGCAAAGAGCAGAATTATGAACAAATAATAAAATTAAAAAAAAATTGTTTGAAGTTGATGCAAATGAAAATAAACATTTTTTTTTTTTAAATTTACATATTGACTTACACTTTTTTACTATTACTAATTTTTAAATCATTAAAAAAATAATAATAGTAATTTGTTTCTTTTGAGAATTTTCTATAGTAGCCATAAAATTTTTGCAATGTTAGCAGATAGGATCATATCTGACCACTTGAACAGTAAACAGACAAAAAGTAAAATATTTCCTATAGAGCAATTGCTAGAATTTTTCAACGATAGAAAAAGCAATATACCAAAATCTAATCATTTTTTACAAATTCTGGTCATCAAATTTAGGGAATAATAATCCAACACTTCATTATTATTAAACCATATCACTATAAATCAAGGATTGGCAAAACATGGATCACAGTTAACCACTGGACCACCAAGACATTTTCAAGTCTTTGCCTGAATTAAAAAAAAAGGACATTGATGACATTGTTTTAAGTTAGATTAGACAGCTATATACAAAATAAATATATTTTTGCACAATTGTCTTTAACAATCAACATGATTGTGATTAGTTTGGAATGTGGGCATGATTGGATTGGATATCTTGTGCCTTTATTTGAAATACATATCATGTGATTTTATTTGAAATGCATAATAATGCATAATTTAATTACAAATTCATCAGCTCAAATACATTTATTGCACCATGCAAAGAAGCCATTAGAAACATTAAATTCATTCAGTTGGACACAGTTTACAGATTTAATTAATTTATTATGAAAAATGAGTATTTTATCATGTTTTAAGAGGGATGTAATATCTAAAACAATTGCAAAAAAAAAACATACAATTTTAATACTGTATAGAAAAAACAGTTTTTCTTTACAATGTTGAATGTAAAATATATGAGTTATATATGCCAATGCATACATAACTTTCCCAAAAATGCAAATGTTGAAATATATTTTAAAATCATGCATATAATACATAAGTGGTGAACCAGTATTTGGAGGAAATTAAAAATAGTTCCTACCCCCAAAAAGTATGCCCACTCCTGTCATAAATACTTCCATAAAATTTATATATAGAAAATAAAATAAAAACACAATGTTATAAAAACATATTTTATTGATTATAAGAAAATACTACATCAGGATTTTTATTTTTAAGATGAGATTATTTGCTCTACAATTACATCATTCTCACACATACTATAAAATACAGAGTATCCTATAAGTGCAGAATCATGGAGTTAATACTTATTTTATATTTTACAATTCATAGTGTATTTTATAAAAAAAATAACCCAAATTTTTCACATCAAATTAAATTCAAATGGATAACACAATAAAACATTCAGACTGCAAGTCATTAAATAACATAGAATTCCATTAGCAGCCTTATCATAGAATTTTTTTAAAAAAAAACATAAGTTATTCATAATAAACTATTTAATTGTACTTTGAGAAAAATAAAACTCATTATAGCAGATGGAATTCTCAATATATTTTTTATACATTACATCAAGTAAGAATATTTCTAGGCCAACATTTTGAAAGGGATAGCTATATGCTGAGAAAATTGAAAATTCTGTCCACATTTATATCAGTACATTATAAAACATATAGCATCATTACTTCTGACATCATAAAGCATCTAATTTTGTCTTATTGAGAGTAATGATACACATATTGAGAATGTTCGGTTTTGTCTTTTTTTACCATGATGCTGGACTTAAGGAACACCCAGTAGTTTTTTTAAACAAAATGAACCAACTGCCACTCACCACTAAACAATGAGAAAGCAGAATTATTTAAATTTGGCATATTATGAAACTTTCTCAACTAGTGAGCAGGGTATGAATGATATAATGTACATCATTAAATATACATAACAAACTATACTCCACCAAACAAAAGCTTTATTTTAGTACAGTTAATCAACACCAGAAGTTGTCTAGAGCAGAATGCACAAACATTTCATGTTTTACAATATTTTAACTTTATAACTCAATATTTAACTTCTTTATTCATAATTTAGAACTAAGTCAAGGGTATATAGAAGTCATAATTGAATGAAAGTTCACCCCCCCTCTCTCTTGTCATGCATAAACAATAATATTTAATAAAGCAAAATTTTGAAATTAAGTCTGTAGTTTTCAATGTACAAATTTATAAATCAAGAAATATCAACTATAGCTAGCTTATGGCACTACTGCCATCTCCAACAGCATTTTTTTTTGTAGATAGATCAAAATTTAATTTATGTACATAAAGTAGATTTATATAAATTTACTTTATATAAATTGCATATATATAAGAACAATTAAAGTGCTAATAAGTTATTTATTTAGCTAACAATGAAAATAAAAATATTGTAGATATATAATTGCCAATGCTTGGAAACAAATATTGAAATGTAAAGATAAAGAGTAATGTCTTTAGTTTCAGAAAAATCTTCATCAATGAGAGATTGTAATGGTCAATGATAAGGTTTATTTGAACTAAAGGCTTTAGTTTTTTGGTAATTAGTATTTACCACATTTAATACTTAAAAGAATTTTAGTTTTATTATTAGTTAATTAATAATCACATAAATTATGATAAATTGTAGGCAACATATATATATATATTCACAAATATATTATTAAAAAAATTTTTTTTAATAATTAAAAATATAAAACAAAATTCTTTAATAATAACTATTCATTTTGTAGAAATCAAGTTTTTTTAAAATAAGGAAATAAGTTTTTGTTAATTTTAACTTTGAAGAGCACCCTGTTTCAGCTCAGGATTCTGAATGTAAATAATAATATTTAATTTTTTTTAAATCTATTTCAATAATAATCATTACAAATATATATATATTTGCACAAACAAAAACCCTAGATAATGCCTATTTGAATATCTCTTAATGCGATCCAGTATTAATTATACATAATGTATAAACATGTATCAGGGATATATACATACATAAGAAATCATGCTATTAGGATTCTTCAAATTAAAATTTTTAATTTGAATGGGTGTATGGCTTAATAAATAAATGTAAACTAATAAAAATAAAATATTGTCTTTGCAATGTATGTATATCAAAATAATAATACTTATATTTAACTTTATATTAAAAATGCAAAAATAAGATTAGACAAACACTAAGATATAAACAACAAAACTATTTTAAAAAGTTACATTAAAAGTTAATTAAATTTGAATTAATAAACAAAATTATATTATTAAAAATGTAAAATTTTAATTTAAATATCTGTTATATAATTTCTATTTCTAATTTTACTCTAAAATAGAAAATATAGTTCTTCACCATATACATCTTCAGACAGATCAGTAGTTCCCAACCTTCTTTTGGTCATGCCCCACTTAAGCATCTCTAAAATCTTAATGCCCCTATCCCATTGTGACATAATTTTTATTATTGAAAAGTGAAATCCTATTCACATGAAAGAAGCCTAAAAGCCATTAACAAAAGGAAATTTCAAGGCATTTAATTTACTCCAAGTAACAATAGAAAAGTAAGGAGTGAAGGTTATCTAAACAGAAAATATATTAAGAAGAAGATGACTCAGAAAGAGGGAAATTTAAAAACATTCTTAGCTTAATTTACGAATAATAAGAAATAAAAACAATTAACAGGCTTTTAAATTCACTATTAATAAGTCAAAAAATTCATTGTTAATAACTCTTTCTTGAATTGTTCACCAGAAAAATCAAATTGTCACCTATAGGGCATGTGATCCATAATGATAACCACCAAGATAAATAGTGAATCCACTAATAATACCAAATTTTATATAATAGGGATTTTACATACACATGTATCTAAGACCCAATTTAATAAAAAAAATTGTACACATAAAAACATCAACAAAAGTAATTAATTCAAAAAATGATTAATCTTCTTGCATTGCATTAGCACTGTGACAGTTTTAGTTGTTTTCCCTATCTTTAAGCATTCACTAAAAAATTTATTAAACCATTATTATTTATCACAATATAATAAATTTGATTTCATGTGATAGATATTTTTGATTAGAAATAAATTCTAAAACATCACATTTGATTTGTAAATATATTGAAAAAATTATTATTGTAATCAAAACAGTAAACATTTTTCATCAACAACAATCAGAAGTAGTAGTTTCATTTCAGAAAATAAGTAAAATCTTTTTTATTTGACATTTGATCAAACTATTAAATTATGTTTTAAAAGTTTAATTTTTAAAAATATTTTTTACAGTATTATAATATATTCTAATAGTCTCTCAGAGATGGCACATTAGCATACAGTTTTTACCATAATTTGCATTGTTAATATTATGGTGAAAAATATAACATTTTATTTTAAAAAATAAAATATATACAAAATAAGTAATAATTTATATTTTTGATTTTTAATAAGTATTACACAATTATTATGCAAAAATAATCATGAATATTATTAATTTTCACGAAAAAAATCAAGTTTTTAGCCAATCAAAATATTTTTTTGAAGTAATATCACAACTGTAATCAAGAAAGAGGTTTAAAAACATTTAAGTTGCTGCTATTTCAATTATATTGACATATAAATTTTTTTTGGAATAAAATATTAGAATTAAATATATGTGATTTTAGTGATAATTTAAAAAAAAAATGTTAGTGATTTCTCCAATGGGTGGCAAATTGAATTTTGTAATTTCTGATATGAAGTGCTCATCAAGAAAACTAAGAAAAATCAATGTAGTTATAAAACAGACAGCACTGTAATAAATTGAGCAGTACCACATTCACTCACATATATATGTATACTCAAATCTAGGTATATGAATATGAGTATGAATGTGTTCACTGAACATACAACTTTTTAATTTTCAATATCAAATCAATTATTTTTATTTTGTCACTTAAAGAAAATAATTTATAACTTCTCTTAGTCCTTGCAAAATCTTTGCTCTTTGGAGCCATTTCAAACAAAAGTTTTTATTAATAATTTACATTATATATATGGTAACTGTAAAACAAGACTGGCATTATGATTACAATGATAATATTGAGCATGGAAAAAATGATTGACTAAAACTGATAAGTGACATTATTTGTATAGGTGGATGCATGTGTGAATTTTACGAATTCAAATTTATCAATTTATAATTATTTTAAATGATGGGTTATTGAAACTTACAATGGTAAACTTGCTGATAAAGAAGATAGGACTATACAAATTATACATTATTTTAAAAAAAAGATACCATTAAACTGAATAGCTTTTGTTTTACTTTAAAAAGTATTAAATGTTTGCTTTACAAAATAAAATTTGTATTTATATTAGTTAGTGTACTATTGAAAATCTTGCTTATATTCAAATTATTAAACAGATTTTAAATAATTATCAGAATGTTTTTCTAGTTAACTTCGTTTGAATGTATATTATATACATAAAATAACGCAAGAAGGTAGAATTCCATTTACATTCAACTTATTAGTTCAAATTGAATTACAATTAATTAAAATTGTATTAACAATTCTCCTGTTTAATTTTCTGTTATTAGAATAACTAAAAATTATTTTCAATTGGCATATTAATTAAATGACATGCAAAAACGTTTAATTTTTACAATGCTATCACTGAAAGATAAAATATACATATTTAAATTAATTGATAATATGTATAAACCTTGCAAAAATTAAATGTGAACAAATTGGTTACAAATGTTAAAACAACTATTTATCCCATATGTATCAATAGATATCAGGTGAAGTTAGATTTATCAGTCTTCATAATAGATATGCTTGTACATGTTCACTGTCTTATTTTATTAATTAAAATGGTGGCTTTATTCAAGCAATATACTACTGGATATTTTTATGTGCAAAAGGAATCCTTGCACAGGGTATTTATAAAGTACTTATAATGAGAAAAATATTTGTTTCATCAATTTATTTACAATTGGATATGATGAAGAAGAGATTGAAAAATCTTATACGAATGATTGAGCCAACAGATAAAACCCTTTTGACTGATAAAATGGTGGATTGATGTGTCTAGGGTCAGTGGAGATTATATCAAAAAACAAAACAAAATGTCTTTTTAAATCATATTTAACGGGTCTTACTTTTTATAATCATTTATAACCTATTCAAGTGACTATTTTATAATAAAGAGAATATATAATACAAACATAATCAGTTACAACAAAAAATAGTTTTGTGAATTGTGTGTGTATATATATATACACACACATGCCTTACTTCGTAATAAACAATATATTATATAAATTGATAAACTTTTCCTAAACGAATTTTAATTAAATTCTAAGCACTAGGAACACCAAATAAGAACTTGAACCAAGTGCTTTCAATCATTATATTCATAGCAGTAAGTAGTGAACAGGAGGATGGTGGGTACATTGCCAATAATTCAAATTACATAAATAAAAAGAAATCCTGCTTCCCCCTCTCTAAAAAGTGGGCTATCTAATTTATATGGATACATTTACATCCTATTTATATCCACCACCCTCTTTCCCACTATTCATTGTCGTGAATATGATATCATAACCAAGACATCAAAAGCACTTAGCACAAGTTAAGATAAATCTACACCGAAGCTTTTCTTATGTAGTGTTCCTAGCACTTAGAATTTAAGTAAAACAATATATGTAAATACTACAAAAAGTATCATCTAATATGATTTATGTAATATGCAGCTCTGAATTTTATTTTTAACAATGAGAATTGGAATTTTGATGTAAGGTAAGTCTTTGAATTCTATAAATACATCAAATTGTATAACCAAAGACAGATTTGGGTAAATAAAAAATACAGTATTATGGATACCATTTGATCATCATAGACAAATAATTTTTTGATATATTTATTGTAGCATTTTGATTTTATACATCATATAATAATAACAAAACTTTAATTATCTGAGGCAAAATCTTATACTAAATTTTATCTTAAATATGAGATATTTCAAAATTTTTACTTAAGAATTTATGAAAAATCATAAAATACTAAGCTTTAATAACAATTCTCTTTCCTAAGAATTCTTTTTTGAAGTTATGCAACTTGTTTCCAATAGATAACTTGCACAATGAATAAGAACTAGCATAAAAACTGCTTTATTTGGTTTCAGTCACTAAAGATTAATGGATAAAAATAAATCCTGTATTTTAATCATATTTTATATGAGTTGTTTATCTCAAAGTTAATGATGATAGTATTTTACTTGTAATTATATTTTGATCTATATGACAAAATAAAATTGCTATTTATAGAGAAATCATACAACAGGAGAATAATTAGCATTTATGCATTTAATCATGACAGAAATACAGGAAATAGAATTACACTATCACTATAGAACAGGCCAAAAGAAGTTTTCTCAGAAGTGAATGACTTGGGAAAAGGAAAAGTCACACATAATCAAATTCCCAGGAAGAACAAATATCCATAAACTATAATTTAAAAAAATACTTTAAATTGACACCAAAAAGATACACATCAAAAGAGAAGACAATTATAGACACTGTATATACCAGATATAGCATACAAATTAAAGAAAATCTGCAATCAAAATGCACAGTATTTGTCAAGCGTTGTTTGCCGAGAGGTCAGCACAGCTGCCTTGGTTGTAGATGGTTGTTGCAGATTCACCTCAGAAAAAAAAAGCACAGTATACTTCAAAGAATCATAGCCTCTACATAAACAGTGAAATAAAAAAAAAACATTAATTTATGAAATACCATATGAATATGAAAGAACAAATATCAGTAAAACTAATTATGCTATTCAAAAATAAATAAAATAACACAAACTAAGGAGTAGAAAAGAAAAGCAAAAATATGTCTAAAGTAATAAATAAGACATGTACCAATGATCATATGCCAAATTGAAATACAGTCAGACATATTGATCATAGAGAGAAAAGTAAAAAGAAGAAAGTGTAAAGAAACTGCTCACATACTAATGGCAAATAACCCAATAAGCCAAGCCAAAAGCACATAAGAAAATAATACTATTATTTAAAATGTATTCTACAATAATCTGTGTTATTATTAACAACTGAATGTATTTGAAAAAGTGTGAATGAAGTGGGAATTTTTCTAAATACATTTAACAAAAATTAATTGCTGAAAATAGTCCAACATATATCTAGAAATATAATAAGAATGTTTATCTAACCAGTAGTGATTTAGAAAAAAAAAGATGTGATCAAAAGTCTTATTCTTTTTTTTACTATACATATGGATTACAATTATACTTTAATACATATATAATATTTATAAAAACCTATAGGGTATAAATATAAGAACAAAATCGATTTCTTGAATAAGTGTTTTATTTAATAAAAATACTTTTAATAACACAGTATATGTTGCTTTATTCAAAAAATCTAAATCCAACTACACACACATACACACACACACACATATATATATATATATACGTAATATAAAAATAAAATGTCCGTTAATTAAAACAAAATTGTAATTACAATAAAAATAATAATAATAACGGTAACAAACTATTATAAACAATCCTTAAATTTGCAGAAGTACTTTAGGTTAATGGCAGTTGAGGCAGGTTCAAGAAATTAACCGAAAGTACTTCTGCAAATTTAAGGATTGTTTATAATAGTTTGTTACCGTTATTATTATTATTTTTATTGTAATTACATATATATATATATGTAACAGTTGGAGTAACATACTTCAAGGATTATCAATGTTTTCTACGAACTGTAATTTAATTGACTTTTACTGTGCATCACTTCAACTTTTTCATATAATTGGCATTGCAATTATTTTGTACATATAATATGCAGTTATTAGATTCTTCCATGTATGATCATTTACATTAATGCTTATGTATCATTAATTATTAGTTGGCGCAATACTTTTAATGGAAAAAAATCATTAAATATGATTTTAGAAAGAGTATATAAATAATGTACTGCTTGTTTTTGATTAACATCTTTTATAAAAAAAATTCATATGGATGGAAATTTTGCTATTTCATTATGTTTATTAGCATCAATATATCTTTTTAGAATTTTATTGATTTTTATGATAGTTTTGCAATATGTATTGTATCAGGACAAATTTTAATATTGAAAAAAAAAATATCATGACCAGTATTCAAAAAAGTGAATTCAGATAATGATGTATAATAATCCCTCCTCTACTAGCATTGATCCAATGATTGGTAGTGTCTCTACAACCCCATTTCTTAAATATTGTAGATTTCAAGATAAATAGAATCTATGGTTTGTTTAGTAGTGAAAATTGTTTACATATTGCAGTATTTTAAAATATGACTGAAATTATGAGTTGTTTCTTTTAAGTAAAGGATAAAAGTTTATATTTCTGATACTTTTTTTAATAACATTGTTTTGAACACAGTGCTATAAATATGATATCCACTTAAATTAAGATGTCATAAATAAAAAGCAATTTTTAGTTGAATTTTATTAGCAATAAGAATACTCTTGGAGAAATAGACTTTACTATAAAAATATCAAAAAGACTCAGGTTTACTATGGAAAGAGAGATTAATGGTTAGTTCCTTTTTCTTAATGTTTAAGTTTCAAATATAAGGACCTTTTATATTCATTGATTATAGAAAAGTCATGCACACCAATTGATATTTAAAAACTTTTTGTTATTATCAATTTTTTCTGCAGCAAAGTTTATTTTGAAAGTTGTTTCTATTATCTATAAAATTAATGTAGTCAAGTATTGGTGATCAAGAGGTCAGCGATGATTGCTTTACAAGCAGTTGTCTCAGGCTGACGGGTTCACTTCCCAGCTGATTTTATGACACATGAAAAAAAAATTAATGTAGAAGGTTTATTCATGCTTTTTAATATAAAATAAATATAGTGATAAATCTATGACATTGATATCTACTGCAAAAAGGAAGAAAGGTACAGCATATATCAGAACATTTTTTCTTTATATAAAAAACAGCTGATAAAAGCTAGTCTTTATATTATTAAAACAAGTTTCATTACCAACAAAAATTAGAAATATTTTAATAAAACTCAAAAATATGATCTCACTCAAAATTATGATATATATAAAATCTTTAGAGGAGTTTGTATGATTTCTTACAAGGGCACATACAATTATCATATCAGTGCTAAAGAACATGAACAAAAATCAACAGCAGTACTCAGTATATTTTGAATACTGATCATATATGTGATACATGCTATCAGTAAATAATCAGAGAAACCAATAAAATTCTACAGAAACTCATTCATGTCAATCTAAAACAAACAATGTCATGATTAATCATTTACCCATCCTTTTCTTACTCTTATCTCTTCTACATTTTAAATAGTCAAATCCTGTGACAAATTATCTGCAATCTATTTTTTTAACCAACATCTCTAATGATAACTATTGAGCTCCTCATCCCTTTAGATAATGATGGGTAATGTAAAGTTAAAATATGAATATTGTTATAATAATAAAATACTTTTTACAATAATGAATATTTTCTCATGTCAAAATTACAATTAACTATAAGAAAATTTCAGATTTTAGCTATTACATTTTATATTTATATTAATGTAAATAAAAGATTGTTGGCTATTATATATAAAACTCATATAAACACATAATAAAAAATATGGTACAAATAATGGGTCTGACAAATAAAGTAACATTAATATACCAAATTTTATACAAAAACATATTTATCTTCTTTTTAATAAATAGTGAATATTTCTATTCTGAATTAAACTTGTTCAGTATTTGACAGTATTATAAATAAAAAGCATTTAAGGCTAACTCTAAATCTAATAAGATTTAATATAATCTATATCATGGATTATAGGAAAATGAAATTATAGAAAGCTTGTAGAGGTGCTTGATAATGGTGTGATGGCATATACATAAAATGGCAGATATTCATAAAAATGATACAGAAGTAGATGTTGAAGGTTTGATGAAATATAAACAAACATTTCCAATCAATCTCACACTTGTTATCTTGTTGACTCAAAAATAGTCTTAATTTCACTTCATAGAATGTTTCAAAAAGTTGTGAAGTATTGTATAAAATGTACTGATACTGAAAAAAATATTTATGATTCAACTATCAAAAAATGTATATCTATTTTTTCCCAATAAAACTGTATTAATTTTTGAAGCACAAAAAATATGTTTACACAATGAACTTGTAGTTAAACAGCATTATTTTAATATGTAATAGTTCTAGGAGTGATGGAAAATTTCCAGTGCCATTTTTAGTAAATATATTTAATATCTCATTTTACATCATTATCCAACTGCCATAACAAATGGAAAAATAAAGTCTTTTGATGCTTTTTAAATAAATGATGCTTGCAAGATTCAATATGCATTCACCTAGAATAATATCCACAAAAATTTTTTGAAGTATTTATTTTAATATCCTTATGAATTTCCAATTCACCATAAATGTGTAATAAAATAAGGGTATTAAAATAAATACTTTGACATTCTATTTATGAATATTATTCTAGGCCTATTTAAATCAGTCTATAAATACATCTGCATGAATGTATACTGAATCTCTCTAATGTCATTATTTATACAATAAGAATAGGTTTTTTCCCCCAGCTATCACAATTATATGATGTTGTAAAGTGAGATAGTTAATTATATTATTAAAGCTGGGACTGGAAGATTCCATTCCTTTTAGAATTAATATTACGTATACCCACTGCATAATGAAAATTGAAAACCTTATACAAATGATTTTCCCATCCAAATATTAATAAAACAAATCATAACTATGTCACATATGTAGATGAAGTAATTATATATCATATATAATATAAAAACAAAATAAAGAATAAAATTAACTTCAATAAACCAAATATACTTTTGACATATTAGGGCCATAATCATAGTTATCAAAAATACCAAAGGGAAAAACCTACAGTATTTTACCATTATTTTTTAAAAATAAACTCATTTTGGGTTTATTTGAAGACTATTAGCTCTTTGATTTGTTATTTGTTTATCTTCTGCAATAAACCAAACTTCTTTAATATTTCTATCATTTTTTTCTTCACAAATTATCTCAATAATAGCAGGATCAAAACCACATCTCCAAATGTAACTCTATTTTACAGATATGAAAAAGAATATGGACATGTTTTGATTCTGATATTGTTAATTGATTTGTGAAGCAAAAAATAATAGAAAATAAAAGATTGAAGAGGCTTGGTTTATTGTGAAAAATGAACTTATCAGAAAGCCAATAATATTCAAATAAGCAAAACTAGTTTTTTTCTTTAAAAATTTTTTTTTTATAAAATATGCTAATGCATAGAGAGTATATTGGGTTTGTTAAAAGTTGAATATTTGATTCTTAATCTTCTGTTACACTGTTTTTATATTATTTATAATAGTAACAAAAGTTCAACCTATAATATATATATATATATATATATATATTATAGGTTGTATATATATATATATATATATATATATATATATATATATAAACATTACAAGCATAATTATATACTATGAACCTGGTATTATAGTAATTAGATCATTCACTTGCCATAATTTCAAAAAGGAGTTGATTGTGGGTGGTATTTGAAAATATTTTCATATAGTGGAAAAATTTGTGGTATTTGTTCTACAAATCAGAAATAAAAAGTTATTTATTTTACCTAGAGAATAATGGAAGAACACTAAATTGTAGAAATCAGCAATCGAAAACTACATATCAGTTTCTTTAATAAACAATCAATAGGCTATTTATGGCTATTTTATCCACCATATATTTATATAAAAAATAGAGTAGTCTTTAAATAATATATTGTAAAATAAATATTTCTATTTTTTAAACAAAGAAATACAGAAAAAGATAATATATACTTACCAAGCTAGTAAGTAAAATAGTCTTAATTATCTCTTTATAAATATACAACTAATAAAAAACAGGTAGTCTAATTAAATAATGAAAGTAAAAGACTTCTCATCTTTAATTAATTATCTAACTAAGGGTAATTAAATACTCATTTAGTGACCAATAATCAGACATGTAGCCAGATTAGCTCTAGCAGTTACTTGAGAGAAATATACTAAAAAAATTTCCAATGAACTACAGATTTTAGATATGATAAATGAATGACAATAATCTCTATTTCATTATGTGTGTGTGTATATATATATATATATACATACAATCCTAATATCAATAGCAATGATCAATCTCAAACTTTAGATAAGCTACCTCCTTTTAACAATAAAGAGGGAATCCCACCACTGTTTATGGTCCAATATATTTATATAAACACTAAATATTGCAAATTCACTACAGAGATTGAAGTTATTGATACAAAGAAGTTTAAACAAATCTCTTTAAACAAGTAAATATAACCTGCCCTGAATGCAGATTAATAAACAGTCAATTATAAGATTACAAACTGCAATTATAATTTTAAACTTCTTTGTATCAATAATTTCTGTGATCAAGATGCAAACTTTAGTGTCTATATAAATATATTGGACCATAAATAGAAGTGGAATTCCACTTTTATTGTTAAAAGATTGCCTTGACAACAGTTAGAGATTGTTGATTGTTATTGATATTGGGATGCCTTAGTGTTGACTGGTTTTAATGATTATTTATAAATCCATTTAGCCTTGTGCTATATTGCATTTATATATATATATATATATATATATATATATTGTAATGGAATATAATATCCCGTCACATTATTTTAAAATGAAAATAAAAGATCATAAATGAAAATTGATTTATTAAAAAAAAAAAACTTAATTTAAAAACTGAAATTTAAAAACTTATTTAAAAAAAAAAATTAAAATATTTGAAAGTAATTTTTTTTGTAAAAAAAGTAAAGATATAAAGATTTGATATTTTTGAAAATAGAAATAATGTTGATTTCTATAATCTTAGAAAATGGAAATGATTGTCTTATTAATTAAATGATTGTTCAAAAGCAAACTGGCTCTTGAGGCATTTAAAATAAATTAAAAGGGTCAGATAAGAGAGTACAAAGAAATTAAATGACCAATGCAAATACCAGAAATGTCAGCACGGACCGTAATTGAAACACCAGAGAATTAGTGATGTCTTGTCAGTTGAATCCAAAGATTGGATGATAAGAGACTAATAAAAATATAAAAGCAAAATTATTATTATTATTGTGATCTGAGAGCTGACTATGAATATGTCATTATAACTAGCTATATTGCAGATTTTCATGATGTGGAAGTCTGCAATAAATTTAATTTTCGGACAACCACCTGAGACCTCCCTATGACAATTAGGGACCAAAAAGGAATGGCAAGTAGTGGCTTTGTTTTTAAAAAGGAAGAACAAACAATCTACATAAGTGATCATGAAGGTGGACCTCAAAATCTGCAGAATCCGTAAAGTATAAACTTTTACCAATTGAACTTTCTTTTAAATAATTACTGTATAACGTCAATAAGTAATCAATCCAAAAAAAAAAAGTAATATAAATGAATGTACTCTTATCTGACCAAGAATAGAACTCTAAATCAATTATAAATATGTGTTTTTATATATGTTTGCTATTTCAATCATTTCCATTTTTTTAAATTTAATTATTTATGTTTGTATTTATCTAGGTTATTTATTTCTATCTGTTAAATAAAATGTATTAAATTAAAGTTGGGTGTAGATAGCTGCATGGATAAAGATTAATAACTGTTTAAATTCATTTATGTTTAATTTAAGGGATTTTAATTTCAGTCTATTTGTTTCGTAGTTAGGGCAATGTTGGTGAAGGGATATATGGGTGTTTATATTAATGTAATGTGAAGCATGTTTTGCATACAGGGCAATGTGCCCAACTGAATGCATGACCCCAAAGAGGCAGTTATATCATTGAAATGGTCACAGATGTATTTCCTGCGCCATTGACCCCTTCTAGCTCTATGGACAGGGATTTATAAGACGGCAGAAAGACCGCTCTCCCCCATAAGTAGCACTCTTTAAAAATAATTATATACATGATTCATTAGTCATGCAGATGCACTTTCCTGTTCTGGACAGGGATCATTTCCTTCAAATAATATCATGCTGTCAGATGCACATTCCTGTCGGCGTGGTTTTATGCTAGCATCTTCATATTGCATTAGTTGCAAATATATAGCTGGAAGCTGACATTGGGTTGGCTATGAACTTTTAGTCTGAGATTGAATGAATGCTTTGATAAGTTTTTAAGTGGAAAAAAAAATCTATGTAGACTATCTATGCTTAACATGCTAAAGTAAAATATAATTTAAATATCCATCTGTGCGGTCTATTTAAAATAGTAATTTAAATTTAAAAAAATTAATGTTAAAATCTAAAAATAAATTTATTCCTCAATTTTAAATGTGCATCAATAAAATCTATTTGTGTGTTAATTACTGACAGTGGCTTCTTTTATTTTATTGTTTTAAATATTAATATATTTTGAGAATATAAATCTATTAAAACTTATAAAAATGTTTAAATTTCTACTACTCTATAAACTAGTGACCTTGGGCAAACGGTCAGAATAATATATATAAGACTTTAACGATCAATGAAAAGGGCCTTTAATGTATCCGTACTACACGGGCGCCATCTAAGCATTTGAACCTAGAAAAATTTATATAGTAGGCAGATACGTAAGATAAGATTCAAAACATTTTCTTATATATATTATTCTGACCATTTTCCCAAGGTCACTAGCTCATAGAGTAGCAGAGATTTAAACATTTTTATAAGTTTTAATAGATTTATATTCTCAAATATATTAATATTTAAAACAATAAAATAAAAGAAGCCACTGCCAGTAATTAACACACAGATAGATTTTATCGATGCACATTTAAAATTGAGGAATAAATTTATTTTTAGATTTTAACATTAATTTTTTAAAATTTAAATTACTATTTTAAATAGACCACACAGATGGATATTTAAATTATATTTTACTTTAGCATGTCGAGCATAGATAGTCTACATAGATTTTTTTTTCCACTTAAAAACTTATCAAAACATTCATTCAATCTCAGACTAAAAGTTCATAGCCAACCCAATGTCAGCTTCCAGCTATATATTTGCAACTAATGCAATATGAAGATGCTAGCATAAAACCACGCCGACAGGAATGTGCATCTGACAGTGTGATATTATTTGAAGGAAATGATCCATGTCCAGAACAGGAAAGTGCATCTGCCTGACTAAGGAATCATGTATATAATTATTTTTAAAGAGTGCTACTTATGGGGGAGAGCAGTCTTTTTGCCATCTTATAAATCCCTGTCCATAGAGCTAGAAGGGGTCAATGGTGCAGGAAATATATCTGCGACCATTTCAACGACATGACTGCCTCTTTGGGGTCATGCATTCAATTGGGCACATTGCCCTGTATACAAAACATGCTTCACATTACATTAATATAAACACCCATATATCCCTCCACCAACATTGCCCTAACTACGAAACAAATAGCCTAAAATTAAAATCCCTTAAATTAAGCATAAACGAATTTAAACAGTTATTAATCTTTATCCATGCAGCTATCTACACACAACTTTAATTTAATACATTTTATTTAACAGATAGAAATAAATAACCTAGTTAAATACAAACATAAATAATTAAATTTAAAAAAATGGAAATGATTGAAATAGCAAACGTATATAAAAACACATATTTATAATTGATTTAGAGTTCTATTCTTGGTCAGATAAGAGTACATTCATTTATATTACTTTTTTTTTTTTTTGGATTGATTACTTATTGACATTATACGGTAATTATTTAAAACAAAGTTCAATTGGTAAAAGTTTATACTTTACGGATTCTGCAGATTTTGAGGTCCACCTTCGTGATCACTTATGTAGGTTGTTTGTTCTTCCTTTTTAAAAACGAAGCTGCTACTTTCCATTCCTTTTTGGTCCCTAACTGTCATAGGGAGGTCTCAGCTGGTTGTCAAAAATTAAATTTATTGCAGACTTCCACATCGTGAAAATTTGCAATATAGCTAGTTATAACGACATATTCATAGTCAGCTCTCAGATCACAATTATAATAATAATTTTGCTTTTATATTTTTATTAGTCTCTTATCATCCAATCTTTGGATTCAACTGACAAGACATCACTAATTCTCTGGTGTTTCAATTATGGTCCTTGCTGACATTTCTGGTGTTTGCATTGGTCATTTAATTTCTTTGTACTCTCTTATCTGACCCTTTTAATTTATTTTAAATGCCTCAAGAGCCAGTTTGCTTTTGAACAATCATTTAATTAATAAGACAATCATTTCCATTTTCTAAGATTATAGAAATCAACATTATTTCTATTTCCAAAAATATCAAATCTTTATATCTTTACTTTTTTACAAAAAAAATTACTTTCAAATATTTTTATTTTTTTTTTTAAAATAGTTTTTAAAGTTGTCCATCATGTGATCTATATATACATTAAACAGTTTTTAAATTTCAGTTTTTAAATTAAGTTTTTTTTTTTTTTAATAAATCAATTTTCATTTATGATCTTTTATTTTCATTTTAAAATAATGTGATGGGATATTATATTCCGTTACAATATATATATATATATATATATATTAATACTCAATTCTTAAATAATGGTAATAGATTAAAGCTCATATGATAAAAACTATGTAATAAAGCATATAAAACTTACAAAAGCTAATTTCCAAATCACTACTTTTCTTTATCAACAAAAGAAACTCTTTTCTGTTAGCCATTATATTCTGAATTTGTTAATATAGATAAGATCGTAGTTAGCAGAAGAGAATTCTTGTTAGTAAAAAAATAGGAATTGGAGTATTAATTACTACAATATTTTTATATGGTTTTTTAAATTTAGGCTCAATTATATAACTTTTAGTATATATATGTGTGTGTGTTTAGAGGGATTTGAACTTAGGATTTTTTAGTCTATATTCATCATCCATTCCATTTTAAATATTGATATACATGACCACAAGCATGCAAAAAAAGTAAGATCCCCAATATATATATATATATATAAACTATCCCCAAAACATATAGTGTAAATACTATATCACCATGGCTTTAATTATCAGCATTTTCCTGAAAAAAATGATACTTTTACCAAGATATAAATCAGATATATAAAAGAATACTGCTTCTAATAGTATATGAATTACACAAATTTGTAATAAACATATATAAATATTCAAAAGAATATAAAGTTAGTTATTGACTACTTACAAATATATAGTTTTTTTTCCATATGTCAAAGCATCAGCCGGTAAGCGAGCCCATAACAACTGTCTGCAAGCAACTGCTTGTAAGGCAGCTGTGCTGACCTCTCAGCTACTAACGTTTGACAATACAAATATATAGTTGGCACCAAAAAAAGTAAAATAGTGCAAGTACAATATAACCATAAAAATTTTAAATTTACAATATTTATGTTATATAATACCTGCACAACTCACAGTTCACAGTTTTGCTTCAAAGAATTCATGATTATATTTTCATATAAGTCATATTTTATTTAATAAAAAACAATTAAAACAGCCACCTCACTTACTTTTTGTTGCAACTAAACATTTTAGAGTTCAGTAATACATAAATTCTGTTTCATTAAGAATAGCAATAGTATTCTTTATGAATGATCTGTTTATATCTAATTAAATATTTTATATTGGAAAAGTTTAAGCAGTCAACATATTGTATTTTCCTCACAATCATATGATTGTATAATATTTTACCATCTTGTCCATTTTGATAATCCAAAAAAATTTGATAAAGATAAAAATATCCATTTTGAACTTTTTGTAAACTTAACTTGATTCAAGTTAAGAATCTAAATGGCCGTATGTATTTATTTTCAAAAACCACATAAGGTTTAAAAGATATACTCTAAAGTCAACATTCAATTTAGTTACACTCATTTTTGAATATGCAGTAAGTGCAGAAAATTTATTAAATGTGGCTAAGGAGACAAAATAATTCTAAATCCATATTTATAAATAAATATGCAAACATTGTACAAAGTAATAATTATTTTAGATTCTTTAAAAAATGACAAAAAACCCTTGAACAAATTTTTGTCTGTGCGTATCTGGTAGGAAACAGGAAATCCTTTACATTCACATAACTAAAATAAACTTCGATTTGGAGGAATATAGTTAAATTTTTTAAAAATTAACAAAAAATATACAAAATTATATTTAAATATTACGATTAGCAAAACATGCCTAAAATAGGCTTAAATTTGCTACGTTTTACATTATTGTCTCATCCCCCCCTCCCCCACCTCCCTTTTTTTTTTTTATATATATATATATGTTTTTTTATTTATTTAAAAATAGTCTACATAAACTGTTAAATCTGAAGGTTAATAAACAATATAAAAATAGATTATACATTTGAAATTTAATCGAATATTTACAAATCATAAATTTACTTTTTAAAAAAAAAAAAATTAAATAAATATAAATTTTTATTAAACGAACATTATTATATTAAGTAATATTTACTAAGGCTGTAATCTTTAAGAATAAGCGTCTGTCCCTCTTTTCTTCCTAGCGTAAGCTTGTGGCTAAGACCTGTAGAGGTCCTTACCTTCGAATTTTTCAGACGCTTATTCTTAAAGGTTACACCCTTAGTAAATATTACTTAAATTAATAATAAATCTATTAGCAAAATATTTTCTTAAGAATATCACTACTATTTATCATACGTAATTTGTCGTTTTCAGTCTGTCTTCCAATATATGTATCCACGCATGCATCCAAATTAGTAGGCATATATATATATATATGCATATTGAATTAATGATTAAATCATTTAAAATTTTAAATGTAAATAAGGGGATTTGAACTCAGAATTTTTCAGTCTATTTATCCTCCATTCTATCTCAAGCAACCAATACACATAATCACACACATGCAAAAAAGTTACATGATCCCCCAATATAGTATTTTGTGCAGAACCAGTACTCATCAGTTGATTCTGCATGAAATACGCATATTGGAGATCATGTATATTTTGCGCATGTGTGTGGCCATGCGCATCAGTTGCTTGCAATAGAGTGAAGAATGAAAAGACTAAAAAATCCTGCATTTAAATCCCTCTATTTACATATATAAAAAAACATTCAGCATAAACAAATTACATACTGCCTTAGAATTAAAATTTCAAACTTTATTTACAAAACAAATATATAACTTTGTATAAACCGCTATGTCATAAAATAGTGTATAAGGTCAGAAGATGGTTTTAAGCAAACTTTCTATCAATATCCATGTCAACAGAAATTTAAAAAAGTTTGAAAATTTTACGTTTATCAAGAAAATGCTGAAAAATTCCTATTCTCTTATAGTATATCAATTGAGTGAATTTAACTACTAATAATGGATTGATGGTTTACTATTCCATTGAATAAATAATGGTCAATTGGTTTATTGTTTGCATACTGGTAAGACTTTTGAGCACCAGAATTCTAGTACTAGGTCATGATTCATATAACTTAAGCTTCACATGTACCATGTCTATTGCTGTACCAGAACACATAGGGCAGTATTCCATTTAAAAGCTTTAAGTTTCAGCATTATATATATATATGCCAAAATCCAAACACAGTTAATATATATATTACTGCATTCAATACATTTTTTTACTGCAAAAAATGGCTGTTTTCCACATTTTTATACGGAAAGTTATTGCAGAGGAGAATTTTAAATCAGCTAAGATATTTAACATGCAAATTGTTTGAATTAACTGATATTTAAATCTATGGAGCAGTTACATCTACACATTTTAAACTTTTTTAAAAACAATGGAAGATCAATAATTTAATGACATACATGTAATTGTCCAAATGTTTATATATATGAATAAAATATCAGTGAGTACAAATATTAAATATTGTTATGGTAAGAAAACAATGCAAAAGATTTCCTATGTTGTAAAGAAAGGAGATAATTTTTTATATGAATACAATAGCTATTAGTTGTTATATATGTGGATATTTGGTGTTAAACTATTTAAGATATTTATTCTAAAATTTCATTCAAATGCCATGATTTTTTTAAATAGAGATAATTTAACCATTAGTCTGAAAGTTTCTGGTCTGTTTATGAGTATAAACACATATATAATATATATCTACCGATATCATAATTATTATTTTATGTTTTCAAAACAAATTTGAGCTAATTTTTTATGGCATTTTGTCCAACAAACTAGGTCAATTTTCTATATTTTAAAGCACATTATATATATATATTATAATTAGTTTTAGAAGTAATCAAATTTAATGGCCATTACTATACAATGAAATAAGCTAGCTTCATCTAATACATAGTTAACAAAAACTCCTGATAATATTGATGACTTTATTTCTTTTATAATTTATCTATAAAGTTGAGAATAAGTGTATAGGAATTAAATTCTTCTAAAGAAAAGTAGAGACAATAGGATACTATAATCAAGTGAAAACTCTTAGTGGTAAGACACTATTTTATTCTCTTTTAATTATAATTTATTTTAGCATCTCAATATTTAAAACTGCATCTTTAGATAACTCTTTACATCATTAATATGCATAATAATAAACAAATTAATTTACACTTCAATTAAAAAAAAACCACACCATACATTCCAGTTTAAAAAATGCTTGTCAAAAAATTAGATATTTATTCCATTTCAAATCTGCCAACCAGTGTTTATTTTGGTTGTTTCCTCTCACATATACATGTGTCACATGTAACTTTAATATAAACTGTCATTTCATGGTTCTGACATATTTCTATAAATGTCAAAACTAATTATTCTGAAACAGTATCAATTTCACTCTATTTTAATGTTGAAAATGCATCTTGGTTGCTCTTAAAATAATGTTATACAATATTTTTATAAATTTATAAAATAGTTATTATTTAATCAATTACATTATGTTTTATAGACATTATGCATTATTGTCTTAAAATATTGAAATTATTAATTGATCAATGTCAATGTGTTATCACAAATTTACAAACTAATTTAAAACACTTTAGAATGTAGAAATTAAAGTTAATGGAAACACCTATGATGATAAATGATGAGATTTAAAATTTTTGTATACCATGTTATTAAGAAATTTTACATGATAGAAATCTATGATGGTAGAAGCAACTAACTTTTATTTACCCAAGGCAAAACTCTTCATACAGTAGTGCCACCCTGTGCCAACCAGAGTAATCAATGAATGCCAGAAGGTTTGTGCATAAAATCCCTATCTAATGGATTTTATGCACAAGCCTTCTGGCATTCATTGATTACTCTGGTCGGCACAGGGTGGCACTACTATATGAAGAGTTTTGCCTTGTTTATAAACAATTATGTGCTAGTATAAGAGATGGTGATCATGTGATTTTTATTTAGTTGATTTATTGTTTAATATTTAATTTTATTCTAATATTAAAGCTAATGGCTTGAAATTTTACACTTTTAGATTTGAAGCTAAATTGTACACTTATATAAAACTTGCTTTAAGTCAGAATGTCTTAAAGTAAGACATACAACATTAATAGTACTTTGAAAAATAACATAGAAGGACATATTAGACAGAGTATGATACTTTACATACTAAATAGCAGAAATAAAATGAACTAGGCATATAATGTTGTGAACAAAGATAGGTTAAGAATAATTAGGAATTACACTTTAGTTTCTTGGAAAAATGATAATATCCAAAAACATATATTCTTCTATAAAGCAGATGTAGATTTTAATAAACTAAAAAAATCAATTCATCACTTTGTTATATTATACACAGATTTAAGAAGTTAATATAATGAGGAAACATTATTTACAATTAAGAAAAAGATATTTAAAAATATATCTAACAAAACATATTAAAGTTAAAATGATTTTTTTAAAAAAAAAAAAAGAAATTAAATTTATTGATGAAAGAAAAACTAAAAAAAGTTAGAATGAAAATTATGGAATAGATTTACTCTAGTTATAATAAAGAGTGAAAAAAAAGAATAATTTTAACAAAAACTAAAATGTAATTTTAAAGAAGGTCTTATAAAACATTTGTATAAAGTAAAAATTGTATGATTAAGAAGAAAAGTGATTTTAAGATATGGGAGAGAAATGAAAAAGTTAGGTAATATTAATAAAAAAAGGATATAAAAAACTTGTATTGATTACACAGTGTGGATTAGTGCAGTGGTAATATAATGTAATCAAGAACTAAAAGTTTCACTATTAAAGCTCAACTCTGTCATTTCTGGTACTGACATAACATATGATCTCCTAAGCAATTAGTAGAGTGGCAGGTTCAATAATTATAAGAACTTAGGTCAAACTTCAAGTCTATTGCTTCCACTTTTCAAAAATCACATGATCACTAGAGTTTAGACCATTTAATTATATTTACTATTTATTTGATACATCACCTAGATGTAGCTAAACATAGAGATGTTAAAGTAAATTGTGTGCAA
Organism: Epiperipatus broadwayi; assembly: GCA_028023455.1. Classification (NCBI taxonomy): domain Eukaryota; kingdom Metazoa; phylum Onychophora; class Udeonychophora; order Euonychophora; family Peripatidae; genus Epiperipatus; species Epiperipatus broadwayi. The sequence goes on along the minus strand of JAQFVV010012393.1, from coordinate 12,607,106 downwards.
GAGATAGATAACAATTATCAAGAAGTAGTAAAGTGTTATCTCTTGTTTATAAAATTCTATGTCATATTTTTGGGCTGAAGATTTATTAGGAATACATTCATAAATAATATTTAGAAGTTTAAAATGAACAATAAATGGTGTAATTATAAGTATTTGAAAATGAAACAAAAAAAAAAAAACATAAGAAAATCTAGTCTTTGATATAATGTATCATGGAAATGTTAATAAATGGTAAACTAAATCAAAATCTAATATTACATTGCCAGCAATGCATAAATAGACATAATCATGGATGCTGTTTGTCTTCTGAGATTTACTTATTTAGTAGCTACATTAATTACAGCAGTTCGATCTAGAGATCCTCAGAGAAGTAAAAAGTAGATGAATTTAAAATGATATAATAAAGATTCATAGAAAGTGAATGGTTAACTAATCTAACCATGTCTCAGGGTATATATGACTTATGCATATAAAGTTTGCCTTTATTAAGAAGAAGCCTTTTTATATCATATCACATAAAATGATACATTGTGATAGCATTCAAATTTTAATAAAGTGCAATATACATTGTCAATAAATTCATACATCTACCCTCCACAGAGATTTATCTTAATAAAAAAATAAAACATTTAAAAATTAAATTAAAATATTTATTTATAAATTAAAGTTACAAGAAGTACAAAAATAAATCCTTATATTTTCAATATTACCGTGAAAATAAGATTACTATTTACTCGTAAATTACAATTTCGGCATTGAATACAATTTATATATGGAGTTCATATTTTAAATGGAAATGATGAAGTAAAAAAGCACCTTAAAAATTTGTGTATGAGCAATAAAAAAAAATATATTTATTATATATACAGATAAAATACCATTAATCCAAAATCATTAGTTTATGTCATTTTTGGATTTGTGACTTTTTTGGATTTAAAGAATATTTTTTTTACTCTCTCATTGTAAATCCAAAGGCTGATAAGATAGAAAAAAATAGACAAATCACTGTAATTAGGCTTATTAACTTCTAGTATTTACTGAATATGCCTTTAATTTTATTTGGATAATTAATGTTGGTGAATAATAAGTATTCAGATTAATAATATTCTATCTGTATTAAATCAGCTTGAAACATCTGACATCTTTTATTTAAATTATTCATCAAACTAGTTATATTAATAAGAATAGTTTGAAATTTATTTTTAGAGGGGCTATATATGGCTTCTTATGAATGTCTATTTTTTAATTATTTTTATTTAATAGATTTTTAACTTAAAAATTTTCTGAAAATTATGTTTGCTCGCCATCAGAAAAATATTAAAAATATTTATTTACCTTCAGATTTTACAATTAAATAAAAATATTCTATTTCTTTTCTTTACTTTTTAAAATTGTTTACACCTTATTATTAGCAGCAAATATAAAAAGTTCATTTTTAACATTTCATTTCTTTTTACCTAGGTTTAGATTGGTTTTTACAATAGCAAAATTTTCTTAATTGTTCATGTGTTTCAAGAACACAGTCTGCAGCTTTACCATATCTGTTAATACGGCTAATATTGTCTGTAATAATAATAAAATTATTATCTTGAACTTGATGTTCAATACTCGTCTCAAAGTGTGCATTTCCTGGAATTGTTTGTATTGTGATTTGATAAATTACACTGGAAAGTTTTGTGGAATCACTTAAATCAGGAACAAATCCATCAAAATCTTTTGACTGTTTAAACCGTAACACATCTTCTTGTGGAATGTACTGCACTGCACTAATAATTTTCTCCAATTTTAATTCTTCACAAATGCTTCGTTGAAAGTTTGTGTATTTATTGATATGATCAACTAACTGTTTTGCAGCTAACTGAACTGGTTCTGAATTAATAGAAATACTATTCCACTTAAGACAAGCACACCAATGTGGAGCAATATCTGCATCTTTACATGTACGATGTAGTGGGACTTCCTGAAATAAGCTAATTCCACGATTTTTAACATCACCTTTCCCTGAGCCATTAAAATGAATTAGATTCCATAATGTGGGATATATATCAAAGGGTGTTGTTAAACGTTCTGAATTAATAAGAAAATTTTTATAAGCTTCCGGATATTTGCTTTCAAACCATGGAGGAAATACAAAAGAAAAAAATGGCAGTCTTTCTTCCATTCTACCTTGTTGAGTTTCACGCATTTTAGCAAATCTGTGCCCGTGATCACTTAAAAAAATAAACACTGTATTATTCAAATGACCATTGTCATTTAAAAACATAAGAAATTTTTTAATATCATTATCAGCTAATCCTATTAAATTATAGTCATCATGACTCATTTCCGAATGCCAGGAAAATGCAAATTTACGTTTATTTTCATATGATTCAAAAAATTCTTTAAGCCAATTTAATAAAACTAAATGCCGTGGTTGAGACCCTAAACACAATCTATGGTGAAGACTAAACTGTTGAGTTGCCTCAACATAAAATGTTCTCATATAATGATCTGTTGGTGGTTCATCAAAACCTTTTAATCGATATGTAAATGTTCCTATACTAGGACAGTCTTCTGCATAAAGAGTTACATATCCATATTTTTTAAATTCCTTCCAAATAAAAGGATAGATATTAACATAATTTGCTTTATTACCATAACGCTTCCTAGTCTCAGGTAATTCAGGCTCTGCCTTACCTGTAAAAATTGGGATCAATGCTTGAGGTGTACCATCCCCAACAATATTATAACTTTTAAGGACTATTGCTTTTAGCACTTCTGTAAGATATTTATATGTTTGAGGAAGTTTTCTCATAAATGTTAATCGTGATAAGGAATCAAATCCTAACATAAAAACATCTACTCCCATAGCATCAAGTGGAAGAACTGCTTTGGCTGCAGCCTCATGAAGAGCTGGTATTGGTTGAATTCCAGCATATATATTATGCTGTGTTTTACCATCCTTTCCTCTACATCCAATTTTAAAAAAATCACTTCGAATGGATGAATTATCAGGAAAATTAGGAATGACTTCAGCTTCTATTGTTTTGGAATCAGATTCTCGTTGGAGACGTTTATAAGTGCAAGTAATGTTTCCATGCCTTTTTATAGCATCTTTAGAAATATGTAAAATACCTTTTTCAGTATATACCCAGTTTTTTTCATCATTGCATTCAATGGGATTTGCATTTTTAAAAAACTGTGCTACACTTTTATCATTAATATCCAATGAGGGATGCTTGCACGCTTGATCTAATCCATATGTTTCATTCATTAACTGAGCCCAAATTAACTTCACAGGATTTTTCCATGTTAGTGTTTCTGAGAAACTAGAAAAAATATCTGATCTCCCAGTGATAAAAGTAAAGAAACAAAAAACTAGTCCTACGAGGCTGCTGATTAACAGGATCATCCGAAAAAACCTTCGAGATATTCGCATCTTCAACCTAAGGGAAAAATATAAAACAAAATAGTTAGTATAGAGAATTGACATTGAGATTATTAAAAACGTAAGATATAAAAGTAAAAAGTAAAAACAATTTATTTTAAATAAAGCTTTAAAAATGCTAAAATTAGAATTTTTTTTTGGACTGTATAAGTAAAATTTTTTACCCCAAAATAATTAGAGTAACTAGTCAAAATAGTACAGTTTTACCATTGATACCCTTATACTATCATTTATTATAACAAGTTAACTTTAGCGAACATCGCAAATTAAATTTTAGTTAGTCTTGACATTTAAAAAATGACATTATTTTTTATTAATTAAACGCTAAAACAAACTTATCTAATTTTGATACATACATATATAAAATAATTTAAAAAATAATCTAATTCTAAAACAACAACAAAAAAATATAATACAATTTTACATCACGATAAGTGCGCAATAAATCTTCAATTAATAAATAACTTATTTACAATAACATAGCAAAAACATCGAGAAAAAATTTGAAGTTAAAACTGTTTAAATAATTTTCTTAAAAACATAAATAATTATTAACATCAAATAAACAACAAAATATAAATATTTACTTAAAATATATATAAACAATTTTATTTAGTATACATTGTATTAGTCTAAAAGAGAAGATTAGGAGAGTGAGAAAGGTCGTGAACTTTTCTTAGACAAATTAATTACATATGTCAATTGCGCCAATTAATGTTATATTTGTATATGAGGGGAAAAAAAAAGATTTAAATAGTTTTAAATGACTAAACGATCATTAAAAGTCTTACATTTTATAAATTGTGTTTATTAATTAAAAAACTAACTTAAAACAAGAAAAAGATGATAAAAATAGACATCAGTTCCCCCTAGCAAGTAGTTTATTTCTTTGTAAGAAAATTTTAACCACAATCTTTAGCTATTACGTATAATAAATATGACTTAACTATATAGTTTTAAAACTATTCATACTTATATATTTTCTATCAACATTAAAAATCTAATTAATGTTTTTTATTTAGATTTAAGATTGATATAGCTGCTCTTAGCGAAAACTATTCTCGCAGAGGAAGCATATTTATTAGGTTAGATGTATAAATACAAGTTTTTTTTTTTTTGTAAAGGCATGTCAGTTAGTGAAAAAATAATCTATATGTTGAATTTGTTGTAAAATCTTACTTAGTATCTTGTATTATTGAAATTCTTCTTTGTATCAATAAAAAATTAATGATCTTAAAACATGTCTTGCATAATTGCACTAGAGCTCATTTTATCAGTGCCTATGCTCCAATCATAGATTCAGAGAATTCAGAAAAGAAAAACTTTCATTTCTTATTGGATAGCATTATTACTGCAATGCCATTAAACAATTGAATTTTTTTTATTGGAGGCTTTAATTCACGTGTTCCTAAAAAATGGAAGAATTTGGCCAAAAGTTGTTAGAAATAATGGTATTGTGATATAAATTCAAATAAATTGTTATTAATAAACTTATGCAAAACACATAGATCAATGATCACAAACATTTTGTTTAGGCAGAAAAAATCACTGCAAAGGAATATGAATGCATTTAGACTCAAAATAACAATATTTAATAGATTAGGAATCAAAATACAAGAGAAATTCACATTACATGAGCACTGAAAACTCAAACTTCTAAACAGATCATAGATTAGTGCTCTCTAAAATTAAAATAATAGATTAAAAAATAAGTATTATTCCAATCATAATCTTAACAAAATTGATTTCGATTCTTTAGAAAAATCTATTACACATTAATTTTCAACAGCTATTAAATATTAAAATTGCTAATTTGGATTTTCAGAACTGTCATATTACTGAAGCATGGAATTCTCTTAAGAAGTGTGTTGTGGGTATAAGTAAATCTATTCATGGGTTCACTAAAAAGCAGAATCATGACAGACTTTCAGGCAATCTCCATATTATTAGTGATTTAATTTAAAAACATATGTGTCATTCTCTGCTTAGCAAAATAATAGATTAAATGTGGAACTTTATAATGAATATAAAGATCTGAAAGCAGCTGTTCAATGATTGATAAAAAGGCTTAAAATGATGTAGACTTTAGAAATAGTATCACAATCCTATTAAATCCAGCAATGGTCCTCTCTTATATGATGATAATCATATTTTGAACAGATGGAAAGAATATTTTAGTCATCTTTTGATAATAATATAAGAATTGATAAGATGATTTTTAATAATATATTCATTTTATCTACTCATAAAGATATTGAGTTTAATGAAAAGCATTGTTAGCTGAGAGGTCAGCGCAGCCACCTTGCAAGCAATTGTTTGCAAACTATTGTTGTGGGTTCACCTCCTGGCCAATGCTATGCCAGCTCTTTGTAATCTTAAAAATAAAAAAGCTACATCTTTTGCCATAAAACAGTTTTAAAATATGGTAAAGCTATTGTAGCTTTAAAAATATTGAAATTTTTTAAAATTATCTGGACTCATGAAGTTGTGATCCAATCTTAAGAATGTTTTAATTGTTCCAATTTTTAAATCAAAGGGATTAGAGAATATAATAGTATTATCATAAAATATCATTACTATATACTACAGCAAAGGTACTTTTAACCACTTTGTGGAATAGATTGTTTCCAAATATAGATGAATATTTACCAGAGACTTAATATGGCTTTAGGAAATCAAGAAGTACTAGATAAATGGTTTTTGTGGCCAAACAATAGAAGAAAATTATTGAGAAAAAGGAATTATTTATATATTGCTTTTATTGATTTGATCAAGGCAGTTAATTCAATTAATAGAACTATGCCATTGTTTATAATTAGTTAGTTGTCCACTAAAATTCATTGGTATTATATAACTTCTACATGATAGAATAAGTAGAAGTATTATTACTACAGGTGGAAAATATAAAGCATTTGAAATGAAAACTGATGTTAAACAATGATGTGTACCTGCCCTCAATTTCATTTTCAATTTTAATGATGATGGTTTTTGGAATTGTTTATAAGCTGTTTAATCAGGCAGGGATCAAGATACAATATAGGTTTGATGCTGGAATTTTTAATTTGAATCAGAAGCAAGAACAAAATCATTTTAGATTCTGGATTTATAATATGCTGATGATTGTGCTATTTTTTCCAGTTCAAAAAAATATTTACAAAATGTTCTTAATGTTTTAAATGCAACTTATAAATTAATTAATGTTCAAAAAACTTAAATTTTTTATTAGCCAGTGATGGAAAAAAATGATCTTCAGCAACTTTCATCCTGGATGGTTATCAACTTGAGAATGTAAACCCATTTAAATATCTTAATGGTTTTATAAGTATAAGTATGGACTTGGATGTTAAGATCCAACACAAATCATGATGTGCTGTTGCTACTTTTAGCAAATTAAAAAAGAGAGTATTCCATCATAGGAAAATAACTACTCCAACTAAGTTACTACATAGAAAGCTATTATTTTATCTAATTTATACTATGGATGTGAAACTTGAATGCCTTATCAGTGCAATGTAAAGGCATTGTAAATGTTTTATTTGAGAACATTCCATAAAACTTGAAAAATATAATGGCAAGATGGCAAAACCAATCAATATGTTCTTCAGCTTACAGGATGAAATACTATTGAGTCTACTATTATAAAATCATATCTTTATTGGATTGGGCACATAAAATAAATGAGCAATGGAAGACTTCCTAAAAGGATGTTTTATGAGAACTTAAATGTAGTTTTCATAAAAGATGTAGACCCTATCTATACTATAAGAACTATCTCAAAGATATTTTAAGGGAATACAATGTCAATTGTTTCCAGTGGGAAGATACAGGAGAGAATAAAATACACTGGAGAGCTCCAGTTAGACTTGGCATTGGAGTATTTCAGAAAAAAGGTTTCTACTGAGGAAATTAAAAGACAACATTGTAAAATAACAAGTAAAAAGAAAATTGAACCATATGATAATATATATGTGGATCTATTTGTGATTCACATATTCGTTTGTATACTAACTGCAAAACTAATTTTTAGAGTATTTTTTTTCTCCTCTTTTTTTTGGGGGGGGGGGGGAGTTGGAATGGCCATATGCTTTTTTGAGTGGCTGTTTATTTTTATTATTTAATGTATTATTTAAAAATAATTAGACTAAGCAGCTGATATTTTTCATTTCATCATTGTTGTTTTAAAGAGGAGGAGGAGGAGGAGTGGTAGTGGTAATGATGATAATAATAATAATAATAAAAATAGGTAATGGAATATAAAAGCTGGCACAGAGTGGAAACATCTAGCATTAAAAATAAATAACAAACATTAGAAATTTTGTAATATTTAGTATTCCACCTTCATTGCTTATAATTTGAGTTTGAACCCAAGTTAGGTAAAAGTTGGAATTTTTTTCCAAGTTCTAATAAAAATTATATATTTTTTTCTGATAGCTGTTTACAGCTAATTCAATCAGCTATATAATATGAATATGAATATAAATTCTCAGTTAGAGGATAAGGCCAAGAATGAAAAATCTGCTGAAATTATCACTGTTTGGTGATTAACAAGTCTGGTATGTAGTGGCTTTTCATTTATTAGCTGTTTGGATGGATAAGACTATTTAGTGGCTGTTTATTACTATTTGTATTTATATTGGACTATTTCCATAGTTCAATATAAAAATACAAATACCACCATCACAAACCTTTAGTAAAACACTGTTTACTACAACATTTTCAAATTCACTTTTTTTATTTTTGAACTTATACTATGTACCTTCACACACTCATTCTTAAATATTTTTGTATTTAATATTGGGTATTTATTTGCTCATTTTTATTTTACATTACTTTTACTACAGAGTCAACATCCACCATTTTATTTTATATACATTAATCTTTATATGGGAATTGATCTGTAATTAAACTAACTCCACACATTTAATTGACAAATTACATCATATTAGTATTATTTAAAACCATAAATAAAAGACGTAAGTAAATAATTAAAAAATGAACAACATATTTTTTTAATTAAAAACTACCAAGTTTCTTTTTAATCAACTTGACAGTCAAATTTAAAACAAAGAAAAATCTGAAAATGACAGCAATTTTTAAATGAATTTTTATTTTACTGTGCTTGGATTTCATTTTAAAGCAGATAATCAAATAAATAAATTATTTGTGAACTGCATCTTCAAATAATATATAGTCTATGAATTTTTATAGATAAAATAATACTTCCCCATTCTTTTTAAATTCATATAAATAAAGATATAATAAAAGACAAATGACCGCCAAGATGCATTTCGTGCTGAACCAGCATTCATCAGTTGGCCCAGGTCACTATCTCTCATATATATCTTTATTATATGCAAAGTATTTATGAATTTTCTATCTTATTTTATATATCATATGCATATATTATTAACACCTCTTTTTCATTTTATATTTATTCTCGTACTTGTTACGTAATTAATTCTAGTTAGTTACATTTTTTGTCTTATATAATTTTTGTATTGAAAATTATATTATAGCCCCCTTCCCACTATTCAATTGTTTTTAAAATTAGAATTGATTTTTTGTAAGTAAAACAATTAAAAACTTACTAATAATATTAAACAACATTACTAAACAATAATAATGATAAGATTTAGAAAAATAAACAATATTTATCTAAATCGCATGTTGAAAATTGATAATAAATTGAAAGTATGCTAGCCTTTCTCACATGCTTATAACAGAGAAAGCCAATCAGATTTTTTAAACAGATATCTAATAAATAATCAAGCTTAGACACGAGACAGAGATTTTGATAGAAAAGGTTGATACCACCTTTTCTAAACTTAACTGTTATATATATAAGCCAGTCTTAAGCATCTTAGCTTGAAAGCTTTAAATATATAAACAAATACAATTATCATTCATTGTGTTATAAATATAATATATTACGGCACGAAATCTCAGATTTACTATACCGCAATTTTCATAGCAGCAACGTTTGTAAACAATATTTATCTAAATCCATGTTGAAAATTGATAATAAATTGAAAGTATGCTAGCCTTTCTCACATGCGCAATTATAACAGAGAAAGCCAATCAGATTTTTTAAACAGATATCTAATAAATAATCAAGCTTAGACACGAGACAGAGATTTTGATAGAAAAGGTTGATACCACCTTTTCTAAACTTAACTTTTATATATAGCTTGATTATTTATTAGATATCTGTTTAAAAAATCTGATTGGCTTTCTCTGTTATAATTGCGCATGTGAGAAAGGCTAGCATACTTTCAATTTATTATCAATTTTCAACATGCGATTTAGATAAATATTGTTTACAAACGTTGCTGCTATGAAAATTGCGGTATAGTAAATCTGAGATTTCGAGCCGTAATATATTATATTTATAACACAATGAATGATAATTGTATTTATTTATATATTTAAAGCTTTCAAGCTAAGATGCTTAAGACTGGCTTATATATATAAAAGTTAAGTTTAGAAAAGGTGGTATCAACCTTTTCTATCAAAATCTCTGTCTCGTGTCTAAGCTTGATTATTTATTAGATATCTGTTTAAAAAATCTGATTGGCTTTCTCTGTTATAATTGCGCATGTGAGAAAGGCTAGCATACTTTCAATTTATTAAAAATAAACAATAATAATGGTAAATAAAAATGCACAACTCACAACATAATACTTCACTTTTTATATATATGTCAAAGCGTTGACCGGGAAGCGAACCCAAACCAGCTGATTGGAAGGCAGCTATGTTAACCGCTAGGCCACCAACGCTTGACAAATACTTTGTGCCTATTTTGTATGAAAAAAAAAGTTATTTAGTTGCAAAATGCCACCTAAATTTTTTGCATTTAAGATTTTTTTTTACTTTTATCAGTTGCAATAAATCATAAATGTTTTGTGTTAATTTATTTAATGTTAAATATAGTCGAGTATGTAATAGGAGAATCTTCAATAAATTAACGATTTACATTTATTTAGTTTGACAGTTTTAATCATCTAATTTTTTCCTAGAATTTGTATAATTTTTTTTTCTTATATTCTTTTCTATGTCTAACTTTATTTTAAAATCAGTTTACATCAATTATGAAAAAAAAAGTATCTTATTTTAAAAATTAAATTTGGTATTAGATTTTCTCCTCTTCCCACAATCTTTTGGTCTGTCTTTTTTTTTTTATTAAAAAAAAAACCTTTTCTTATTCAAATTTTATTGTTACAAATATAGACACTCTGCAGCATTATAATAATATCTTTTTAAAATAATATATAAATCTGTCAGTACATTGTTTTTCAATCGCATCTTCATAATTATAATAAATCATTTGATGTTTTTGTATATCTCCCCCCCCCTTTTTTTTTTTTCAAGCAATCTTTATTAATTTTATCATAAACTTGATTTCAATTTATTCTTTCTGACTTGCAAATAGTGTTATCATAATTTTTCTATTAGATGATTGAGCTTAATTGATATTAAATTATTATTTTCAGAAAAAAAAAGAAAACATTATATTAATACATTAAATCTCCTTCAATTATTTTATTTAAATTTCTGTAGTATAGTTTATTGTGCATTTCCTAATGTTTCTATATTTAAAATCTTGAGCATTCATTATAGCCTTTCACCCAGTTTGTTTATTTTTTAAAATTTATTTGTGAGCTATTTATTTCGGTGGTATTTAGAATATTTTTTTTTGTAAAATTGACCATTATAAGTAAAAGGATTTATAATTTATTAGGCAAAGACACTTACATCACTATGCAAATATACATAATTGCCTAGCTCTGCCAAACTTCAAATATCCAAATAATCTAACTAGTGACTATTCCTTTAATTCATGTACCTGAAGTTTTATAACACACAAGACTAGCAAATCTATTCACATGCATATGTAATAATTTATTTGACAATGATATATATAGAATTAATAATAATTTTTATCTTCTTGCAGGTCAATAATACTCTATGACATTTTTGGATTTCCCATCATCATGCCTCTCTGGAAGTTTATAAATATCTTGTGATTTTCTTTTTCAATTTTTTCTATTTATTTCTTCTTTCCAGTCTTTTTTAAATGGCCTCTTTTCTTTTTCCCAATAGTATTCAGTTTAATACTTGTTTCAGTAATCTTTCTTGAGGCATTCTCTATTCAAATTATTTCAGTGGTCTTGGTCTAATATTATAATGTGTTCAATAATCATTATTTTTGAATTTTTTTATTGCTTACCAATTTCTCTTTTGCAGCCTTTTTCCAGTAAACGATTTTTCTAACCATCAATTTCTTTCACTTCTTTTATTGAACTACCAACCTCACTTCCACATGTAATGGCATTTTTCACTATTGGATTATATATTCATCATTTATTGACTTTTGTAATTTTGATCATGCAATACCTGATTTAACATTGCTATAATTTTTCTACCTCATATGTTTTTTTTTTCTCTTATAGCTTTATCTGTTATTTTTTTTGTGTGTAATTCTCATACTTAGACACTTATATTTATCATTTTTTCAATCCTTTATCCATCTAGTGTTCTTCCAATATTTATATTTTTAATTATTGTTATATTTATTTTCAGTCTGTATTTCCTATATTCCTCCTTTAATTTCTGCAACATGTAAATCAAATCATTATGATTACGAGTCAAAACTATTTATTCATCAGTGTAACAAAAGATATAAAGTATTTTATTATTATGTAGAGGAATGCTTATTTTTAATATTTCATTTTTTATAAATTTATAAAAAAGCATTAAAATTTATTTTCCTAACTCTCTTATTATCACTGAAATACATACACTATTTTAATCCTTGCTTCTTTGAAAACAATAAACGACATAAAAGTTAATGACATTCCAACAATACATGCTTTTTAAGAATAAATAACATATTACAATCATCAAAAAGTTGAACGTTTGAGATTTTAATAGATTGTTGTACATTCATATTACGCTCAAAATATACTCTTTTTCTTTTATGAATAAATTGATTGTTAAATTTCTTTTATAGCGAATTATTTGTAATTATGATTGTTACTGAATTTACTTTTCAAAATTTATGATTTATGAACTACAACTATACATTTTAATGTATTTTGAAATATACTTTTTAGTTATAAAAAATGATTTTCAAAAACTTTGAGTCTGTTTTTAAAAAACTAGTATTTTTTTATTTTTTTGTATTTTTATTATAAAAAAAAAATAGAAAAAATAAAAAATGTATATATTTTAATAATTTAATATTTTTTGATGTAATATTGTGTATTATTTAAATTTGATTTATTCTATTTTTAAAATGTTAGTTATTCATATTTTATTGGATTTAAAAAAAAACTGGATAACAATATCACAAATGAAAAAAAACTCATGAAGATGAAATTCAAAGTTTCTTTATTGTCAAAATTAAAAATATGTATAAGATGAATATCTTGAGAATTTTACTAATTCATCCAGTGACTTTTAATTATATTGATAAATCCAAGGAGCAATCTACACCTTATTTCAATTCTGTTACTTTCCTTAATAAAATATATAATTGTTAATTAGAGAAGATATTAATTAGTATTAAAGTTTATCGGCTTAACGTTTTCGAGGATCCATGCCTCATATTCATAGCCTTCATAAAATAATCTGACAAATAAATTAATGATTCTCATTTTAGTTGTATTTATATATTAGACCATCATCTAATATAAATATTGAATGAATGTCTTTAGAAAAATTTAACTTTATTTAAATATTCCAAATACATCCAACTATTAGTAATAGAACACAGGTTAGTATATACATAAGGTTTTGAGAAGTTTTATTTTCCTCTCTTCTTTAGATGTTGCTGGCTTGACCAGAGATACTACTGGCATGGGAATCAAACTTGGACCCATAGATTCTTGAATGTTGAATTTTAAGGTAACACACTAATCAATTGTGTTACTTTAAAATTCAATATTCAAAAATCTAAAGGTCCAGGTTCAATTCCCAATGCTAGCACTGTCCCTGGACATGCCAGCAATAACCATAGAAGAGAAGAGAATAATACCACTTAAAATCTTATGCATGTATGTATTTGGAATAAATTTAAATTTTTCTAAAGTAATTCAATACTTATATTAGATGATGGGAATTGTCCAATATATAAATACAATGATTTTCATTGCGTCAATTTTACAACTGATTATTTAAATAAAAATATAAGTGATTTTGAACTGATCTGTTCTTTTTAAAAATTTACATCATTGTTTCTTTTTATAATATTTTTTGTAAAAAAAAAGAAGAATTATAATGTCTCAGAAACATGGTTGAATATGTATGTACCTGAATAAAGACAACCACCTGTGAGATTTTTAATAATTAATTATATAAGAATATTTAATAAATATAGACTGCAATCATTGTGATTATGTTCAAAATTGATGGATTTTTTTTGCCCCAAGTTATTGACAACTGAAAATCTAGTCTTGCAGATCGTGAATTGAAAGATTGGACAATTATATCTTTGATTTAAACAATCGATGATGAAATCAAAGATATATTATGAATTAATACAAATAGAAAGAATTAAAACAAATACAATTAGTGACAAGCAATTTAAAATCATTAACAAAGAAGAAACAAGAGATGCAAGAATAATAATTTGTTTTGGTTCATAATCTAAGTATTCATCACATGATCACCACCTCTTATGCTTGTGTATAACTGTTGTTAAACAGGCAAAACTCACTATACGTATGCCACACACAACAAGCTAGAGTAATCAATGGATGCCAGAAGGCTTGTGCATAAAATCCCCATCTAGTGCCTACTCATCCAATATCCCCTGACTAGTTTCTGGCTTGTGGCCTTCATCAGTGAGGAGCCTTGGATCTGAGAGCACTGCATCTAGATCTTAGGATCTAATGCAACCCTCCAGCAAACACTTTTTATCTCCATTTAACTACAAAACTATGAGTATTAAACAGAAAAACACTTTAATGTTTCCAATTCAAGCCCATCAGCTTATATAGTTATATGGGTCTGAACCCAGTTCAGTTCCCATACATTTTGGTGTCTTTGGTTCTTTAATAACCATAGCCACCAATATCCTATTAGGCAGAATGGGTTTTAAGCCAATAAACAACACATGACCACCATCTCTTATGCTCACTGATGAAGGCCACAAGCCAGAAACTAGTCTGGGGATATTGGATGAGTAAGCCCTAGATGAGAATTTTATGCACAAGCCTTCTGTCATCCATTGATTACTCTAGCTTGCTGTGTGCAGCATATGTATAGTGAGTTTTGCCTGTTTTAACAACAGTTATACACAAGCATAAGAGATGGTGGTCATGTGATGTTTATTGGCTTAAAACCAATCCTGCCTAGGTTATTAAAGAACCAAAGACATGAAAATGTATGGGAACTGAACTTGGTTCAGACCAATATAACTATATAAGCTGATGGGCTTGAATTGGAAACATTAAAATGTTTTCAGTTTAAGACTCATAGTTTTGTAGTTAAATGGAGATAAAAGGTGGTTGCTGGAGGGTTGCATTAGATCCTAATATCTATATGCAGTGCTCTCAGATCCAAGGCTCCTCACTGATGAAGGCAACAAGCCAGAAACTAGTCTGGGGATATTGGATGAGTGGGCACTAGATGGGGATTTTATGCACAAGCCTTCTGGCATCCATTGATTACTCTAGCTTGCTATGTGTGGCATACATATAATGAGTTTTGCCTGTTTTAATCTAAGTATTCAGGATATGCAATTTAAAAAAATAGCAGCTCACTGCAATTAGGCTTATTATTTTGTTTATAAATGTATATACAAACTAATTCATTTATTGCAGAATGATGAGCTAGATTGATGTAATGTTTATATGAGTATGACTATATTATCAAATCCATCAAGGGCTTTGAACATTTAACCAGTGGTTTTCAATGAAATGGACAGTTGAATAGTTGGAAGAGTGACAAGATTGAAGCCTGTTCATTAAAATTTAATGAATTGCTATCTTAATAGAAGCCAAACACTGATTGTATATATGTGTAGGAGATTATGATCTGGCTCAATTGAGTGCTGGTTCTGCACAAAATTTGCATATTGGGGATCATTTCTCTTTTTCTCATCTGTGTCATGTGTGAGGTGGGTTAAAGAATGAATATAGTCTAAACACTCTAAGTTCAAATCCCTCTATTTAAAATCACTTTTTTTTCAGTTATAGAAGTTTTTGAATCATTAGTTTTTGGATTAATGTTATCGTATCTACAGTCATAATATCATTTGTTTTTACCAGTTTGTGGACTTGCAAAAATGGCAACAACTATTGTATATTATCCAGTAGTAGAATACAAATTATTAGCTATTGAAATGTATACAATCAAGGGAAATGATAAAGGCAACAGTATGAAAAGCAATATAGAAAATGTGATGAAAAACTTCCAATATTAATTCAAGATCAATGTTTATAGTTTATACTTTTTAATTTGGTAACCATTCAAACAGCTAAAAATTTAGAAGTCATAATATTCATTAAAATTGTGTTAGTACGGTATGTATTTTGAGGGGTTCAACTCATTAATGGAATATTTCAAATCAATCAATATCACATGCTATATGAAAAAAACCCAAATCATGCCATTAAAAATATATTGGTTCAATTTATCAAAATTGGCAATGCTTTATGAGAAATATCTCAATATAATATTTTTATATGGAATGATATAAATACTACATGACAAGAAGATAATTGTCTTAAAAACATTACAAAATCCAATCTACAGCTTCCTTATTGATATAGTATTACATGGTTATACAAATGTCAAAATCTGACAATTTGGGACAGTGATAGAATGGCAGGCAGAACTTAAGGACCATGGATTGTGGCTCAGCTCTATCATTCATGATGCTCTAACCTCTTATGAACTTCTGAATAATAAAACATTTAATTATTTATTTACTTAACAATTTCAAAATAAAAATCTGGATGTACATGATGGTATAAATTATATCAAAGCTACATGATGGTATAAATTATATCAAAGCTACAAACCAATTTTAACCATCAAAAGAAATAATGAAGAATTTATAAAAATATAAGCCAATATGCAAAAAATTGCTAAAAAAATTTGATATATTGCTAAATTTTGAAAAAAAAAAAGTTTCATTTAAAAATAACAAACAATATATGTATAAAACAAAATATGAACATATAAAAAATCTTCAATAAAATTTTGCAGTAAACAGATGATATATTTTACTCATATTTCATTGAATTATTTTTATTACAGAAATAGTAGCAACAACAACAATAATAAATGTAGTGAGTGAAGTATTAAAAAAATGCATAATGGAGAAATGTCTATGACAATAACCAACTAGCACAGCTGCCTTCCAAGCAGTTGTCCTGGGTTTGCGGGTTCGCTTCCGAGCCGATGCCTTGACACAAGAAAAACAAACAAACAAATAGCATATTTTAATAAATCTTTCTTTTAATATTTTGAAATACCTTTTCAAATTTACCTTTTCTAATTTCATATTTATCTTTAATATTGAATATATATTTACTGGTAATTTATTTAGATTTAATATTGGGTATTTATTTTTCATTTAATTTTGTCAATGATTTCAGATGCATATGTAATTCCTATCCTTCATATCAGAATTATATATGTTTCTGGTAATCATTGATTGCTCTAGTTTTTACTAGATTGCAGTATAGTGAAAAAATGTTGTTTTATTTTCTAAATTGGATATTTTGGTAATATTTTAGTGTCCATACAAATTCTACACACTTAAATTTAAAATAATATATTATTAATATTCATTTATTTTAAAACATACAAAAATGTATAATTAATTTAATAAAGAAAACGTTTATTTAATCAAGACTATCCATTATAAAAAGTAGGAAGACTTTTTTTAATCTCTTATCAAAAGACATACATAAAAAAAATTATACTAATTAAGGAGGTATGCAAATTAATTAAAATTGAAAAAATGTGTATAAACATAAATTATCATAATTTTTCAATAGTCTTCCAAATTGAAATTGAAATTTGAAAAAAAGAAAGACTGAAAATGATAGTACTTTTCAAATAAGGAATTCTCAAATATAAATGACTGGTTACAATTTTGTGAAGAGACATTTTTCTATGAATTATTTTTTAAAATTATTCTTAAGACTTATCACATATCTTTACACTTTTATATTATTCTCATAAACTGAAATAGCCACTTACTATTTGTATTTTTTTTACTTCAATGTTTATTAAAGATATATATGCAATATTAAAACTGCAGAGTTTGCAGAGAAAAAAGTAAATATTTTTAAAAAGAAGTCATTTAATGTAGTTGAACAAATATGGTTTCCATGAACAAAGCTACTTTTTCTTCAATTTTCATAATCATAAATGATTTTTCTCAAATAATTATTTTAACACATAATTATTTTTCATTATATATTTTTTCCTTTTATATCTTATAAACTTTTATTATAAAACAAATAAAATGATTTTTCAAGATAACTTTCAGACCTGCATTTTTATACCTATAAAACAATTGTATTATATACTGCATTCTTATATCTGTATTATATATACAAAACTTATCAAACAACAATAATTTATATTTTATAAATAATAATAACTACATACGTAAATATTTAAAAAGTTGAAGTTATTTAAAGTTTCATGCAAAAAATAAATAAATAAACAATTGATTTTTATATATGAAAACTATTAGATAGTCAAAATATTATATGGGAGTTAAATAAAATACTATAAAAATGCAGAGAATGAGTGTATTTTTAAAATTATTATTTTATTATTAATAATATATATTTAAAAAAGTATTGTTAAAAATATCATTAAATATTTATTTATTATATTGTGTGGGTTTTTTTTTTTTTTACAAATATAAAATAATATTTGAAAAGCAATTGATGTAATAATAAAAATTCTAATTTACAAAATATTATTTAAATATAAGCAAATAATTTGTAACTTACATAATTAGTTCAATTCACAATTTTATGAGTAACCTAACATATGCATAAGTTGAAATAATTTTAAATTTTTACTGCTATACTAAATTAACCCTTTTCTAAAGCATTTGGGTTCCTTTGTAAAATTGTTTTTCATAACCAGTAAAGCATCTCTCAAGTTGCTCCAGTTTGGTGATCATTGTTATTACATTTAATTGAAGATCATGAGTAGACTTATATAAAACTATTGTATTTTAATTATAGTTTTTCTCTAAATGAAATGTTTATTTAGTCAAAAACCTTTCATTTACATGATAATATAGAAAATATTAGAAAAAATAATAATTATAGGCTGCCATTAATACAATCATTAGCTTGCTAACATATTATCAAAGAAGCTAAAAAGTATTTTTTATTACTTAAATATGTTATATACTGAGACTTGGACCCTTAATAGAAGAGCAATACAGAGACTTCAGATCACTCAAAGAAGTATGGAGAGCTGCATGTTGGGAGTAACAAGAAGAGATCAAAAATGCAATATATGGGTGACAGAAAAAATAGGTGTTATGACCCTCATTGAAAAAATCAAAATACTGAAGTGGTGTTGGGCTGGACATATTGCTAGAAAAGATGACAATAGATGGACAATTGAAATCTTTTAGATTCCAAGAGATTGTAAAAAACCCAGTTCTTACCACATATGAGATGGATGGATGAAATAAAAAGGTGAGTAAGGGTGATGTGGAGAAGAGAAGCTAAAGATTGGATAAGATGGATTGAACTTGGAGAGACCTTCTTCCTGCAGTGGAGTGATAATGGTTGATGATGATATATATGTGATAAATAATAAGTTTTTAATATGCAATTTGATAAAAGAACAATGCAATTTTACAGCATTTTCTTTTATTATATATATATATGATCAATAGATGGTATTTTACCAAAAACACTGTCAAAGCGTATGTTTGTTTACATAAACGTCAGAGTAAGCATTCACTATCTCTATCATTAGTTCCACCTTCAGATCATGATTTAAAGCTGATTTGCTATCATCAGTGAAGGATAGGAATGAGAAACTAGATCTAAACACTAACTTTGAGCGTTTATGAAACAATTTCTATTCAGCTTGCAAGTGTGAATTTTTTATACACTTAATCTTCAAATTCAGAATAGCAAGCCAGATAGCTATATGGGTCTGATATCAGTTCAGTATCAACACATAGTAGAAGCCTATGCAATATATATCATTGCAAGAAAACCTCAAAGGTACATTTATAAAAGACAAAAAAAACAAGTTAAACTTGGTAATGCTGGTATTTATGATCAATAGATGGCGTTTTACCAAAAACACCGTCAAAGCGTATGTTTGTTTACATAAACATCAGAGTAAGCATTCACTATCTCTATCATTAGTTCCACCTTCAGATCATGATTTCAAGCTGATTTGCTATCATCAGTGAAAGATAGGAATAAGAAACTAGATCTAAACACTAACTGTGAGCATTTAAAAAACAATTTCTATTCAGCTTGCAAGTGTGAATTTTTTAGACACGTAATGTCTTCAAACTCAGCATAGCAAGCCAGATAGCTATATGGGTCTGATATCACTTCAGTATCACCACATAGTAGAAGCCTCTGCAATATATATATATATATATATCATTGCAAGAAAAACTCAAAGGTACATTTATGAAAAACAAAAAAACAAGTTAAACTTGCTAATGCTTGTATTTA
Source organism: Epiperipatus broadwayi (assembly GCA_028023455.1). Classification (NCBI taxonomy): domain Eukaryota; kingdom Metazoa; phylum Onychophora; class Udeonychophora; order Euonychophora; family Peripatidae; genus Epiperipatus; species Epiperipatus broadwayi. The sequence goes on along the minus strand of JAQFVV010012393.1, from coordinate 12,586,982 downwards.
TGATCAATTGATGGCATTTTACCAAAAACGCCATCAAAGCGTATGTTTGTTTACATAAATGTCAGAGTAAGCATTCACTATCTCTATTGTTAGTTCCACCTTCAGATCATGATTTCAAGCTGATTTGCTATCATCAGTGAAGGATAGGAATAAGAAACTAGATCTAAACACTGAACGTTTATGAAACAATTTCTACTCAGATTGCAAGCGTAAATTTTTTAGACACATAATGTTTTCAAACTCAGCATAGCAAGCCAAATAGCTATGTGGGTCTGATATCAGTTTAGTATCACCACATAGTAGAAGTCTATGCAATATATATCATTGCAAGAAAACCTCAAAGGTACATTTATGAAAAACAAAAAAACAAGTTAAACTTGCTAACGCTTGTATTTATGATCAATAGATGGCGTTTTTCCAAAAACACCGTCAAAGTATATGTTTATTTACATAAAAGTCAGAGTAAGCATTCAATAAATCTATCGTTAGTTCCATCTTCAGATCATGATTTCAAGCTGATTTGCTATCATCAGTGAAGGATAGGAATAAGAAACTAGATCTAAACACTAACTCTGAGCGTTTATAAATTTCTATTCAGCTTGCAAGCGTGAATTTTTTAGACATGTAATGTCTTCAAACTAAGCATAGCAAACCAGATAGCTATATGGATCTGATATCAGTTCAGTATCACCAAATAGTAGAAGCTTCTGCAATATATATATCATTGCAAGAAAACCCCAAAATACTTTTATGAAAAACAAAAAAACAAGTTAAACTTGCTAACGCTTGTATTTATGATCAATAGATGGTGATACTGAACTGATATCAGACCCATATAGCTATCTGGCTTGCTATGCTGAGTTTAAAGACATTACATGTCTAAAAAATTTATGCTTGCAAGCTGAATAGAAATTGTTTCATAAATGCTCAGAGTTAGTGTTTAGATCTAGTTTCTTATTCCTATCCTTCACTGATGATAGCAAATCAGATTGAAATCATGATCTGAAGGTGGAACTAATGATAGAGATAGTGAATGCTTACTCTGATGTTTATGTAAACAAACATATGCTTTGATGGTGTTTTTGGTAAAATGCCATCTATTGATCATAAATACAAGCGTTAGCAATTTTAACTTTTTGTTTTTCATAAATGTATCTTTGAGGTTTTCTTGCAATGATATATATTGCAGAGGTTTCTAGTATTAGGTGATACTGAACTGATATCAGACCCATATAGCTATCTGGCTTGCTTTGCTGAGTTTGAAGACATTATATGTCTAAAAAATTCACAAATTCACACTTGCAAGCTGAATAGAAATTGTTTCATAAATGCTCAGAGTTTGTGTTTAGATCTAGTTTCTTATTCCTATCCTTCACTGATGATAGCAAATCAGCTTGAAATCATGATCTGAAGGTGGAACTAATGATAAAGATAGTGAATACTTAGTCTGATGTTTATTTAAACAAACATATGCTTTGATGGTGTTTTTGGTAAAACGCCATCTATTGATCATAAATGCAAGTGTTAGCAAGTTTAACTTGTTTTTTGTTTTTCGTATATATATATATATATATATAATCAATAATGCTGTTCTGGTTTCAATTCCTTCCTTCTTATTTAAAACACTGTAATGAGAATTTCATTCACTTTTACAATATTTTTATACAAATATCCTTTTTTTACACAATATATATTGATAATTTTTTTATTTGTTACAAGTGTAAGCTTTCAAATGATAAACATTCTAAAAGTTAATATTTGAATATAAGTATAATGTATATATTGAATTTTAGATATAATTAGATGGCTTTTGAACACAGATTTTCATGATCTCTTCAGCTATCTACTCCATTTTATATAACTGGTACATATAACTGCATATATGTGAAAAAGGTAACTGTTTGCTAACAAACATATTTCATGCTCAAGCTCTCATCAGTTGGTCCAAATCATCATCTTCCACAGACATACATATATAATTAGTGTTCCATTTATATTAAAATAGCGAATCTTCAAACTTTAATGGACAGGCATCAATCTTCTCTACCCTTCAAATATTTAGCCATCCACATTTTTGAAAATATTATGGTAGAATGTTCAGTAATATGGATGACTGAAGAGTTGGAGAGTAGAGAAAATTGAAGTCTGTCCACTAAAGTTTGAAAAATTTATATTTTAATATAAACTGAGCACTGATTATATATAAGTATGAGAGATAATCTGAACCAATTGATGAAAACTGATTCAACACAAAATACATATATTGAAAATCATTTATTTTTCACATGTTATGTATATTGGTTATATAAAATAGAGTAGATAGCTGAATGAAAATTCCCTCTAAAAGTTATTATTTGAATTTGGAAAAGTAGAAAAATAAATTACTAAGCAGAGTTATTAAATACAACAAGGACACTTTTTGTTATTGGATATAATGTCTATTCATAAAAAGTGTAAAACAAATTACTTCTTACTTGAATTCTATTTTAATAATGGAAATAAATTTTAGTTTAGACATTCTCAAAATTAAAAATTAAATTTATTATTACTAATATTTTACAAGTAATTCATTTATTAATGTTTGTAAAAGGCGTATTAAACATTTTAACTTGTTATACATCTGCATGATGCTAACATCTTCAGATTTTTTTTACTAATAATTTTAACAAATGATTCCTAAAAAATTGTGCATGGCAAACTAATATTAATTAAAGATAACTGCAAAATAGTAAAGAAAAACTGAAAGTAATGATAATCTCATTGAGTCACCCAAATCACCTCAAAATAAGTGGTTATAAGTAGCTACTAAATCATAATATATTGTTTTCATTACCTACAATATTTTTATAATAATTATTATTATTTAATACTAACAATTTTACACGACTTTCTGTTATGTTTTTCATATGTTTCCAAGAGTAGTTTATCTTCATTGTATTATAGAAGCATCAATTATAAGGTTAAATAAATAATGAATATCAGGAGGCATAAAATTATTGTTTCAATACAAGTTTCTGGCTTTTTCTTTTGTTATTGAAGACTAAAAATTAAAACTGGAATTAATATAATATGTTCATGCATTTCACAGTTATCTTTCATATTTTTATACTATTCAAGATAATATCTTAAAAAAACAAAAACAAAAAAAAAACAAGATTTTAAACACCAAATTTCTGCATATTTTAGAAACATCAGTTTTATGGAAATAGTGGGGTTTTATATTTTTTAGCTAAATTTAATAATACCAACATAATATCACAACTTTTTCTGAGATTTACTCATATATGCTTTCAATAGCAGGCAAATAAGTTTTTATATACTTTGAGATCTCAATTTAAAAAAAATGATTTCTGAAGCCATACATACTTTTAAAAGAATATGCAGTGCAAGATTCTTTTATATATCATTAAAAAGTCATCAATACTTAGACAATCCCAATATCAATAACAATCACCAATTTCTAACTGTTGTCAAGGCAACCTCCATTTAACAATAAGGGTAGAGTCACACCCTTATTAATGGTCTAATATACTTATATAGACACTAAAGACTGCAACTTGACTACAGAGATTAAAATTATTGTTACAAAGAACAACAAATTAACCTCTTTAAACAGGTAAATAAAACCTATTCTAAATGCAGACTAATAAATAGTCAATTATAACATTACAAACTGCAATTATAAATTTCAAATTGCACCCAAATATTACTTACATAATAAATGTAATAATGCTCAATGCTAAATTGGTTTATAAGTAATCATGAGAAATCAGTCAACACTTAGAAAATCCCAATACCAATACCAATTAGCAATTTCTTACTGTTGTCAAAGCAACCTCTTTTATATATATATATATATATATATATATATATAAAAGAGGTTGCTTCATTACTGATATATATATATATATATATATATATATATATCAGTAATGAAGCATGATGTTTTTAGGAATGGAAGCACCCTACATCTTTTTTTTAATGTTTTTATTTTACTTGGTGCAACATTTTTTATGTAATAGCTAATCTAATCAATGAATTATATGATGGTCAAACTCATTATTTGCCTTATATAAAAACAGTTCAACTGTTGGTAAAAAAATTGAAAGTTAACAAAAATTTCATACAAAAAATAATGAGTTTGAATTGTTCATTCTTTTTTATGTTTGGATAAAAAGTTTAGAGAAAAATATGAAACTTTTTTACTTGTTAATCAGACCATTACTAGTTTAAGTATAGATAATACATTATCAAAATATTCCAAATACTTTCAATATTTTTAAATTTTTATTTTATATTACATTATAACATTATTTGAACTTCTTATAATCAATGAATAATGTGATCATCAAACTCATTATTTGCCTTACATAAAAACAATTCAACTATTAGTAAAAAAAACTGAAAGTCAACAGAAATTCTATACAAAAAATGGGTTTGAATAGTTTTTTTTTTCATATGTCATAGCATTGGCTGGGACACAAACCCACAACCGTCTGCAACCAACTACCTGCTTGCAAGGTGGTTGCGATGACCTCTCGGCTAACAACACTTGACATGAGTTTGAATAGTTCATTCTTCTTTTTTTACATTTAGAAAAATAGTTTAAAGACTTTTTTTTACGTTTGTCAAAATAACCTATTTACCCTAATGTACTTATTGTTCTTACTACACTATTGTATGTGTAACTTGGATCGATTTTGTGAGGTTGAATATGGACATATTTTAGTGAATTTTTAAAACTGAATGTTAGTTAAAGCTTTTGAACATTTTAGTGAATTTTTCTACAGAAGCACTCATTCCATCCAATACATGAAGACTTTATCCTTGATATATATATATATTAAAATAATAAATATATGAATTAATTCAAGGATATATAAAAATACTAATTAAAACATATACAATTACTTTTCTATATAGATGCTTTAATATTTCAACCAGCAGACTGGTTTTTATTAGAAAGACATTAATAGATTACTTTTTAATTACTGAATATATATAATAAATTTGTTTTTAAAAGAACTTTTTTTAACAGGAAATGAACAAAAATGTACATTGCTAAAGAGTTAAGATGTCTATTTTTTGAATGATAATATTAGCAGAGCACTTCCATATTGAAAGTATTTTATAAAATATATATTAATTGAAATCTTATATTTCTAATAACATTTAAAACAATGTTCATCTCTAATTAACAATTTTATAATTAATAAATTTTTTTATTACTAATGAATCCAAAAAATATTTGTTTTTGCATTATCAAATTATTATTAAACTTTGAATTGTAAAATAAAGGAATACTGTTAAACACTCAATTTATAATAAAAAGAAGTAGTTACTTTTTTGCTAATAAAGCAAAAAAAATAAAAAAATCTTTTTTTTCCATATAGCTTAGTTAAGTATGATAAAGAAATAAAATTTGTTACAAATTACTACCATTTTCTGTTCTTATTTATATCATTAAACTGAATAATTCACTTCTAAATGGTATTTATTACATAACATGAGATTTTGTAAATCTTTGCATAAATAAAAAACAAAATATAATTACTTATCTAGATTTAGAATCCTATACATGGACAAAAATATTATGACTCTAAACATAGTGTATCAAAAAGATGTTCAACTAAATTTGATCTATGTGTATACAAGCAAAAACACAGCTTCTAAGAATAATAAACATCATAAACATGATCATGTCAAACAACAATGTCCACACAATAATTTTAGGAGACTTCAATATCAGTTACAAAAAATTTAACAACAAATTTATCCATCTCATAAATACCGCAATGATGAGTGGAGAGGATTTTTCCCCACCTAACTCCTTCTCATTCTACAACAACAATCATAAATCATTAATCGACCTATTAATATACTCACCACGAATACATTTCAAGATAGATGCAGAACTAGAAACAGTCCCTTTTACCAGACCACTGTGTGCTAATCATAAATATAGATATAACAGATGGTCTAAACACCCTGCACAAAAAAAACAGTAAGAATGATCACCAAAGAAACAATTACAGAAGCAATACCATCAGAGGCATATATTTACTTTAATAAAATAAAAAAAAATAGACAGACCAGCTGAACAAGCATGGTTTGCACTGATAGGAATCTAAAATCTCTCATAGTTCACCATACAAGGAAAAGAAACTCCAATTACGCTTATGAATGAACTGGACTCTCTCAGTAAACATTGACTTAAATGATGTTCAAACCTTAATGAATCTAAAGAAACAATACAAAATAAAGCAAAAGCAGATTGCAGCATATATAGCAATAAAAAGATCTAAAATATTCCTAAAAGGCCAGCACTTCTGGACATGGGGCTATCTAAGATGGGCACTGGGAGCTCAAAAAAAACAACCCATCTCCTCTCAAATCAATACAAATGGCTCATCTTACCTGGGATCACCAATGATCAAAAAAATAAAAAAAATTTTCCATCAAAAGCTGCAAGATCCAATACAATACTTGCAAAGCAACGAAAGAGAGTTTATCACTCACTCGGAACACAACATTACAGAAGCAATGATTTTAGCAAAGCTTAATTCCATGCCTGATAACACCCATCCAGGAATTCATGGAATACCTAAATTTCTTCTGGCCCATCTTAGCCATTTCTCAGTTCCTATAATTAAGAACATGCTCAACCATCTAGCAGAAGGCAGAAAAGTTATCCCTAACCTATACCACATAGGACTGGTCCCATTAAAAAAAACATAATGAGACTGATGATCTTTTAAACATCAGACCAATATCAATGACTCCATTGCTGATAAAAGTGATGGAATCCATAATAAAGGACAACATACAAAAAAAAATTCTAGCACAAACCACAGCATCCCAATTTGCTCGAAAAGAGTCCTCTGCAATGGTAGCTATAAGCATAGTTTGAACCCTTATAGACAAAATCAGATTATCAAGAAAGTCTAAACCAATTGCTGTACAGCTAGACATCAGCTCAGCATTCAACTTGGTACAAATAAATACATTAATAGACCTTCTTGAAGACTTGGACATTCCAGCACCCATAATAAATATAATACTAAACCTGCTAAACAATAGAGAAATTTCCATTTCACTAAATGGGAAACTATCCCAGCCATTTAAACCGGATCTTTCCATCCCTCAAGGATCCCCCCTCAGTGCTCTATTATTCATGGTATATATATACCCTCTCCTAAAGAAAATTGACCTTGAACTTCCAGGAATCTACTGCAACAGACTACATAAAATCATCAACACTGTTGCATACATGGATGATATTCTTATCTTCCTTCTTTCCTCAAAACTGCTCCCAAAACTATATAATATTATAGACCAGTTCCACCAAGCCTCAGGTCTTGAAATAAACAATCTAAAATTAGCCACATAAAAAATTTACTCGGGTACAAAAATCCATTCTAAATACACTGCTCAACCACAGAACTTTCTTGGGTTTGCAATTTCAAAATCTGCAACCCAAATGTCCAGAGAAATACACCACTCCATCATCAACTCAATGGATATGTTAATTAAAAAACTTGCAACAATCTACCTATCTTATCAAGAAAAGGTAGCTCTCCTAAATATGAAAATTATGTCTAAAATTAACTACTACATTCCCATCATTAAACTAACCAAAGCCTTCATCAACAACATTAACACATTAGCAGCCAGACTATTCTGGAAAGATAAGAAAGCCTCCCTCAGCATAAAAATAATGTAATGGCCAAGAAAACTAAATGGAATGTCTTTGAATTCCATAAAAGCCTATGAAAGCCAAAAGATTCATAGCCTTCTAAGTCAACTGATAAGTAAATCTACATACGATGTCATTCTAAACCCGATTCCACCTACAGATCATCCACCACCTCTTAAAATTAACTGGTTAGACACAATTATTAATAACCTTAAAAAACATCTAAAATTATCCGAGCAAGCATTCATAAGCAAATTAAAAATCTGGGATGCCTACTCTCTCATTTTCCCGAGCTTACCACCAATAGAAGGAGCACTATCAATCGCAAATCAAAAGATAGCAAGTCTCTTCAAATTCTGGGACATGGATCTTGCTATCAAAATAAACATGGATTCCATGCCTACGAACTGGTTTCTGAATTACAGAAGAGGGATCACAAAACTAAATCCCATATGTCAACTATGCAGAAAAGATGAGGAAACTTTTACCCATTTAATTAGAACATGCACAGGCCTAAACACATAAAAAAACATTTATGAAAGGATAAAAATTGATTATTACACAATTACATCCCTGAAGAGTAGTATCCAAACCAAAAATTTTGCCATTGTAAGACTGTCACTTTTCCTCACAACGGCCTTATGGCTGATGAGATGCCACAAAATCTTCCACTTCCCTCAACAAAATGAGACAAAATTCTTTCTAAACACAATCAAGAAACTAAAGAAAAGAGACGAAGTCATGGCCTCACCAAACTGACACAAAGACACTTGGATCTTATTCGAAGTATAAATAATCTCATAAAAAAAAACCCGAAGGACTTATTAATAATCCAACAAACTAACACACACTTATTAAGTCTGTTTAAACAAAATTATACACTAGTTTCAATGTCAACACTTTACACATATAGAATGAATATCACGTATCACAACAACTTTCATCTACTTGTATAACATTAACCTGAATAAATATTTTGGAAAGAACTGTAAAAAAAAATATATAATTATTTATCTACACAGCTGCTTTAATATTCAAACTAGAGAAATGACTTTCATCAAAAAATATAACTAAATAATATTATCTAAAAATTAAACATTAAAATATTTTTTTTGATCTGATAAAGCAAAAAGTTCCTATAGATTAATATTCTTTTTATAGAAAATACATTCAATCGATTGTTAATTTATTATAATAAACGACTTAATTATTTTTTTTCAACCAAGAAATAAAAAAGTTATTTCTTATCAAAACTTTACAAAAACTTTGAAATAAAACTTATTAAATAACTAATTAATTCATTTGAATTCTAGATATTGAAAATGAAAAGGTCTTAAATTATTTTCTTCAAAAATAAATCTCATTTATTTTCTTACAAAACTTTAAATAAAACTTTTGTTAGTTAACTCATTAAAAATAATAATAATAATTAATTCATGAATTAAACAATACATTTGTACAAAATATGTACATATGTCTGTAGCAAAAAAATGCATGTACAAATATATATATGTACACAAAATATTATTGCATATTAATATTAACTCTCAAATATATTATTTGTTAATACAATAAATAATAAACAATATAATTACTCAAAAAAAAAATTAAGTCAGATGTCACATGACCTAATTTAATAAGCTTGTGTTTACAAATGTTAGGAGTATTCTACAAAGCTTGTTAAGAGTTTGTTTTGCAAGCTCTATATATAATAAACAATATAAAATGAAAAATAATCTAAAATGATTAAAAGTAATGAATGTATCAGGAAACTAGATATTTCAAGAATGTAAAAGTGTCAGAATTTATGTTCATACCACGTTTGGTGTAAAGTCTTAAATATATAAATAAAACAACATTTTTTTGTCTCTTGAGGAGGAAAAGTTTTATATGACAACTCTTAAATTATTAATTAAATGAAGGTAAATGGAAATATTTAGATACTAATCTTTCTTCATTTTTATGCAAAATATCAAATATAAGATTTTCTAATATGTAAACTGTTTATTAATTCACCTATGTAGCAACTCAAGTATCTGTTACATTCTATTAAATACATTAAGTTCATACCATTTCAGTTAACATAGTATGGGATATACCATTTAAAATTGTTAATGCTACTATTTTAAACAATTTTTGCAACAATAATATGATTATACACACAAGGTCTTTACTTCTACATCAAAAGCATCTTTTTCCTGATATAAAATTAGTAATAAAATTTGTTTTGACAGCCAAAACAAAGTTAATAATTTTAAATAATATATTCATAATTATGTTAATTGCAATGGATACTATTAATTTTGTACCAGAAAAAGAATGTTTTAACATGAAATAAAAGATGTCTTTGTGCAAATATATTATTCTTACAAAAATGATTCAAGGTAATAGCATTAATAATATTAAATGATATATCTACAATTATATTAATAGCAAAAGTGTAACCTTAATATATTTAATAGAATGTAACAGATGTTTGAATTGTTATGCAAGTCAATTGGCAATATATTTTTTTTCATATGTCAAATGCATTGACCGGAAAGCGAACCTGTGCCAGCTGCTTGGAAGGCAGCTATGCTAACCACTAGACCGCTAATACTTAACTGCAGTAGTCTACATATTACAATAACTAATTGTAATCTTGACGTTTAGTATAAATATAAAAGCAGACCAAAATCTAAATATTTCAATTTATCAGTCTTTTTATTTATAAAATTAAGATCTTACACCCAAAAAACCTAAACATAGGCACTGTTACATCTTGAATTATCTAGTTGCCAAATTCACTTTTTAAAATAAAATAAATAGCAGAATTCGGACTTTCATCACAATTAAATACTCTTTGGGTGATATTACTTTTTATCAATAGCTGTTTTTCCCTGTAGAAACATAATAATAGTCCCATTATCAGGGGCTAAACTCTCTCTTATAGTTTTGATGTTTTTAAATCTGCATCAACTTTGCAAATGTTTTTAAATTTTGTAAAACTTTTTAACATTATGCTTAAAATACATTTTATGATGCAATATCCTTTAATCAAATGCTGAAAGAATAATAAAGTGAAACTTTTAGCATAAACCAAAAAAATGTTACTGATAAACATGATTGTTTACAGCAGTGTTCAAATGGCTATCATCATAGTGTAAAATGTATAAAATTTACATACTTTAATGTGTTTTTTTCTTATTTACATGTGATTACAACTGCAGTGTGAATTGTAATTAATATAAAAAAATATGGTTAAGTAAATTTGCATTTGAGATTTGAGAATGTTATATTTAATGAAAAAAACAAAAGGCTATTGTCATACTGAATTTTTTTAAATATGATAAATTCATGAATATTAATGTAAAGGAAATAGTGGACTTAAACAGTGGAGAAAACAACAACTTCATGCTTTCAAATCAAGATATTTCAGATTCGCCTATATAAGTGAAAATTTAAATTAAAGATAAGATGGCTGCTCTTATCTTTATAAAAGTCACTATCTTGTGTCATGGTTTGGAAGATCTCTCTGTTGGCAAAGTGTACTTGATTATTACAAATTTTAAAGTGCATTGAACACAGGTTAAAGCCTGTTTAAAGTATTTTCATATGCTTTCTGTGTGCTCAATAAATTAATTACTACTCTTGAATATTAATGTTTTTATTATTATTATTATTATTATTGATAGCGTATAATTGAAACCATATATATTGATTCAACATACATCATAGCTTCACTGTATATCAAATATTTTAATATATATATATATATATGTGTGTGTGTAAGAACAAAAAAAGGTAAAACAGTCTTTTCAATAAATAGCTGATTGCAGAGTAAAGATCTCTCTAGCAGCCCTTATTTAAAAAAAACACTGAAAAGAAGTATTCAATAAGCTTACCAATTATTGGCAGATGAGGGTTTGAACATTTTTTATTATTGTTTTATTTTCTAATTAATAGATACTTATTTACCAACCAGAATTAAATAATTAGCAGGGTTAGCTATGAGCTAGCTATCTGAGAAAAAAAAATCAAGTTTCTTAAAAATAAAATTATTTGGCCAAGATTTGAACCCAGATCATAGGCATGATAGAAAAACATGCTATTTCTACATCATGAATGAGGCCCTTGATAATAAGAAGCAATAATGAAATAAATATCAAAATACAAACAACCATAAAAATCAACAACTTTCATTGTTGATTGCAATTGCAAATTCTACCCTTCCCTCTTTCTTCAAATTTCAACAAACCACGTTCTATTGAAAACCATAATTTTATATAAAATGTAAATTTGTATATGGATTATAATATCATTATTTTTTTCATAAATAAATAGTGTTCGTTTTTCGCCTCATTATTTCATGATCATTAAAACATATCATTTACACTTACGATTATCTACATGTAGCTTAATCTATCTTTATCTCATTTCAATAACAGTATAATTATTATCATTATCTTTGCTTATGTTTTACAAAGACATGTTCAATTTGTCAGATATTGCCAGTAGCAAAAAATCTGTCACTAATATGTAAGTGGAGATTCACAATATATAAATTAGTTTGTCAGAAGTTATGATGATCCCAAATGCCACAGATCTTCCAAATATATAACTCTAAATTTACTCAAACTCTTTAAAATAAAAATTTCAAATAAATGAAACAGAATAAATTATGTTGCTATGTTTAAAAAAAGGGTTATACTTTAGCTAGAATAAAAAAGTATTAATTTTATTAAATGATAATATCATTAAAATGTTAGATTTATAACTTTTAAATCCTTTTCATTACTTTCCTAATGCATTAATCTTGCCATGATAGATGAACTTTGTGATAGTAAAGATAGGACGTGAATAAATGAAATTTCGAAGCTATATATGGATTGATTGCTATTAATGTCAATTTGTCAAAAAGATGTGAAGGCTGCAGATTTTATACGGAATAAGTAAAAGTAATATTAAATTGAATCCTTTTAGTACAAAATGACATTTATCCTCTCTCCGCAGCAGCAAAGTCCCAGTTTAAAGCAAGTGGCAGAGATGATAATTTTTAATAAGAATAAAAAGCTTAAGCAGTTTTTATATGATATTTTTATACATTAATATGTTTATTATAATATTGTAAAAAAGAGAGAGTGAGAGAGAGTGAAAAATATGATTTTAAAAAATCTAATTAGGCAGTTCCAGGGATGATGGGAAATGATACACTCATATATATATAGTTACATTTTTTTTAATTTAAAATATATAGAAACGAGAGCAGCTCTATTTTAATATTATCTATTGTGAGGTTAAATAATGACCGATTATCAACTGATAGCACACTTAAATGCATATCCAGACACATTTTTGCTTTTATTAATACGGACTTAGGAACTAATGGAAGAAAATCACGTGATTGTTAGATTAGTAATACTAACATTTCTAATAAAAAATTGTAACTATGATGATATGCACAATTTAGTTTTTACATTTATTCGACCAATTTTTGCATTAATGTATTAACTTCATTGTATAAAATTTATTTATTATTGATATAATATTTCTCAAATAAATTTGTTAGTACTGAATTATTTAAATTATTTACATTAAAAAATGAATCTATAAGTTTGATAAAAATTAATTTTCTTTAAAAAAAAAAAAGAATTAATAATACAATATAAAAAGAATTATCTATGATTTGGGTGAGGGTGTCAAAAACCAATTTTTTTTATCAATGTTTTCTTCCATGAATTGAAGTATAATATATATGAAAATAATAATTAAATAAATAAATAAAAGCAAACATAATTATATCTCTACACAGCCGCTTTAATATTTTCAACCACAACATTAATTTTCATCCCAAATTACAGAAAAATGGCTTCACCCAAAATTTAAATGTTAAAAATCTCTATAAGTTAAAATTAATTTTTAAAAAACTTTTTTTTAATCAATAAACTAGTGAACACATTGTGATAAATAGTGGTACTTAAGGATTAGTCCAGACACCAGTATTCGTTTTAAATATAAAAGTTAAGATGACTTAAATCGTTTAACATTAATAGTTGTTTTAATAAAATTGTGTTTTTTATTGCTTATGGAGTTCTTCTGTTTATTTTCAGTAATGGATTGATTTCCTTAGCTTATATTAAGGAAATCCTAAACTTTTACGTGCTTTAAAACGAACATTGATGTCCGAACTAATCCTTAAGCTTTATGCCCAAAATTATTGATAAAAAGATAAGCTTGTAAATTATTATAATTATTTTTTTAGAAAAAGACAAAAGAATTAAAATTATATTCTTATAAACTGTACAAAAATAATAATTCAGTAATTAAAAATATATATAAGTAAAATGTGTGTATATTATGTCTATGCAAAAAATCATGTGAACAGAAGATTGTGTATTCAAGTTTAATTTTAAATGTATAAAAGCAGGAAATATATATATATTAGTGATTAATACATTAAACAAAAATAATTATCATTAGGAAACTATATAATTCAAGAATGTAGGGGTCCCTATGTTCACATTCATACCACAAAAATGTAAATTTTTAAATTTATAAATAAAAAAAAACTTTCTTTTTCTTTTCTTGCTCTTGTAGAGGAAAAATTATTTTGCATTATGACCACTCTTAAGTTATCATTTGAGTGATCTGGTAAGAAACTGGTCTGTCTTCATTATTATGTAAAATGTCAAATCTTTGATTAGTCATTCTAATAAATATATTGTTTGCTGTTTCATCTATGTAACAGCTCAAAATCTGTTACAATTTATCAAATATATTAAGTTTACCATTTTTACAAGACTATCCTTAAGTGTTTTATGTTTTCAATATACAATTTTAAGATCAAATTTTAATACTAATTTTGTATCAAAAAAAGAATGGTTTTCATGTGAAGATAAAATATGTCTTCCATGCAAACATTACTCATACAAAAATGTCACAAGGAAATACTATTAATAATTTTAAATGGTATATCCCCAACTATGTCAACTGTAAAAGCATAGACATAATATATTTAATAAAATGTAACAGACGCTTGACTGTTATATAGGATGAATCAGAAAACCGTCTACATATTAAAATAACTAATCAAAAATTTGACACTTTATATAAAAATGAAGATAGACCAGTTTTTTAAACGCTTTGACTTACTATATCACTCAATTGATGATTTAATAATGATCATATTGAAAAATAATTTTTCTTCCATAAGCGGGAGAAAAACAGTTTTTTTAAATTTATACATTTAAAAGTTTACATTGTTATGGTATGAATATATAAAAAAGGTACTTTTACATTATTGAATTACCTAATTTTTTATTTTCATTCAACTGTCAATGTATTAATCAATAAAATATAGCACTCCATACAATAGCACCATTTCCTTTTAACATTTTTCTCAAAAAAAGAAATCATAATATAAAGGTTTTTTTTTTTTCTGCAAGCTCCACAAGTCTATGTCCTCTCTCATTTCTATTACCATAACCAAATTTACCTACAACACTTTCATCATTCATTTGTTTACCAATTCTAGCATTAAAATCTCCCATAACAATTTTAAAATGATGTTTAGTCAGACCAAAAGCCTTTTGTATATCCATATAAAAATCTTCTACTACATTGTCACTATAAGAATTTGTTGGGGCATAAACCTGAATTATCTGCATTTGGTATCTGCTATTAAATTAAATAACTAATCTTGCCACACTATCCAATACACCATCAATCTCTATAATGTTGTCCTTCCACTTTTTATTTATAATGAATTTTTACTTGTACTTTCAATACTTGTGTCTTTGTAACAGAGTACATGCTCACTTTTTAAATCAATTATCTCTTCACAAAGTTCAATAATGTCCCATTTAATATAAGACAGTTCTTCCAATTCTTGCAATTTTCCTTCATTTGAAAGTAATCTGCAATTGTACATACCTATTCGCATTTGAATGAAATTAATAAAAAAATAATTGATACACTTTTAAAAACCGAAATGAAGATAGCTGGCCAAAGAAAGTTGCAATTGGCCCATAAAATTTCTACTGCGACTAAAAAATTAATGAACAAAAGAAAAAATATGAGATGCATTAAAAAGGATTGAATATCTCTAATTTTGTAAAATGGTATGAAAAAAGTTGACAATGATATAAGAAAATATAATTGTGAACTAGTAAGTAAGACTGTAGAAAAAAATAAAAGTCTCAATAGTGGAAAACATTTTGATATTGGTAGAAAACTTATATCTACAATAAGGAAAAATGATGAAACTATTACTAAAAAGAGAAATGACATCATAAAATGGGTAGAAGAGTTCTATCAAGAATTATATAGTAATAAAGAACAAGTATCTTATACATCTATTATATTTTCTGAATTGCCCAGAATTTTAAATGAAGAAATGAGACATGTAATTAAATATATGAAGAAAGGGAAGGCACCAGGATATTAAAAGAAGCAGGTGAAGAAATAGAAAGAAATTTGGCAGTTATATATCAAATGTTTAAATGATAAAGATCTACCAAATGATTGGAAGAGTGCAGTATTAATATTAATATTTTAAAAAGGTGATAAAGAATATATTAGATATTACAAACCTATCAGTCTTTTGTCAGTTTTATACAAAATTTTTACCAAGATAATTACAACTAATATACACAGAGCATTGGATTCCAACCAACCAAGACAGGAAGCTGGATTTAAAAGTGGTTTTAGTACAGTAGATCATATCAAAGTATTGAGAGAAGTTATAGAAAGAACCAATGAATATGTGTTGTCATTATGCTTTGGATTTGTAGATTACAAAAAGACATTCGATTCCATAAACATTTCTTCAGTGATTAAAGCATTGGACTGTCAAACTATAGATCCAGGATATTGTCATATTCTGAAAAATATTTATAAATATGCAACAGCAACAATTAGATTACATAGTGATACTTGGAAAATTAACATTGAGGAGGGTGCAAGACAAGATGACTCCATATCTCCAAAACTTTTTACAGCAGTGCTACAAGAAGTATTTTGTGGATTATAATGAGAAATTAAAGGAGTAAAAGTTAATGGAGAATATTTAAGTCATTTGGATTTTGCAGATGATGTAGTTGTTTTTTTAAACAATGCTTTAGAGCTTCAGGAAATGTTTCAGGAGTCATCAGATGAAAGTAAAAAAGTAGGTCTAAAATTAAATGTTAAAAAGACTAAAGTATTGTTCAATGGATTTTCTCAAAAGATGAAAATAATGATTATGATGAGTTAAAAAAAGTTAACAACTACAAATATCTTGGTCAGACTATTATTACAAATGAAAATATAATGGATAAAATTAATCATAAAATTAAACTTGGTTGGAGTGCTTTTGGTAGAAATAACAATACTAAAAGAAAATATCCTATGGGTGTGAAAAGGAAGGTTTTTAATAAATGTGTTTTATTAATTCTTACTTATGTATCTGAGACTTGGACACTTAATAGAAGAGCAATTCAGAGATTTCAGACCACTCAAAGAAGTATGGAAAGATTCATGTTAGGAGAAACAAGAAGAGATCAAAAATACAATACATTGGTAAGAGAACAAACAGGTATTACATATTGTTGAAAGAATTAAAGGACTGAAGTGGAGTTGGGCTGGATATCTTTCTAGAAAAGATAATAATAGATGGGCAATTAAAATCTTAAACTGGATTCCAAGGGATTGTAAAAGACCTAGAAAGAGACTGCATGTGAGATGGATGGATAAAGTAAGAAAGTGTGCAGTGGTGATTTAAAAAAGAGAGGCTAGAGATTGGAGAAGACATATTGAACTTGTATAGACCTTTATCCTGCTGTGGATTGATAATGGTTGACAATGATCATGATGATGACAATAGCATGACTCAGGGCAAACCAGAATAAAAATGGATGCAAGAAGACTTGCACATGAAATCTCTATTTAGTGCCTCCCAATATCCCTGGACTAGTTTCTCTTGTGGCTTTCATCAGTGAGGAGTCTTGAATTTGAGAGCATTGCACCTAGATCTTAGATTCTAATCCAACCCTCCAGCAGCCATATTTTACTTTCTTTTGCTAACTATAAAACTTTGGGTCTAAAATGAAAACACAATAATGTTTTCAATTCAAGCTCATTAACTTGTATAGTCATATAGATCTGAACTCAGTTCAGTATCCACACATTTTAGTGTCTTTGGTCCATTGATTACTCTGGATTTTGCTTAGTACTGCTACTATATGGGGAGTTTTGTCTTTGTGAAAGCAGCATGTATAAGCATAAAGAATGGTGATCATATGATGTTTCGTGGTTTAATATCAATTCTGTCCAATAAGATTATGGTGGCTGTGGTTATTAAAGAACCAAAAAGACCAAAAAGTATGGATGCTGAACTGAGCTCAGATCTATATGACTATACAAGCTAATGAGCTTGAATTGAAAATATTATTGTCTTTTCATTTTGGACTTAAAGTGTTATAGTTAGATAAAAAGAAAAATATGGCTTCTGTAGGGTTGCATTACATCCTAAAATCTAGGTGCAGTGCTCTCAGGACCAAGGTTCCTCACTGATGAAAGCCACAAGCTAGAAACTAATCTGAGGATATTGAATGAGTAGGCATTAGATAGAAATTTTATGCATAAAAGTTCCTGTATCCATTGATTACTCTGGTTTGCACTGACTAGTGCTAATGTATGGAAAGTTATGCCTCTGTGAAAACAGCAAGTGTAAGCATAAAGAATGGTTATCATGTGATGTTTGATAATTCAATGATATATATATATATATATTGTAACGTTTATTTATATACGTTGCAAATATATTGGCATTTGGTAGAAGCTAAAAAATAAAAGTAAATTTAGATTTTTTTTTTGACTAATTTTTTTTTTAAAAAAATAACGTACAATGAAAGTTAAATTATTCTTTCGTTTTTTTTTATGTAATTAGAAATAAAAGTTAGAATTGGAGAGAACAAAAGACACAAATTACCAATCTAGATAAGAGAAAGTAAAAATATTTCAACTAATTAAAGATGGCAGAATTATGCTGAAAAAAATAGAGACTTTGTAACATAAATTTTATAAAGAATATATAAGATTATCAATGGATATTTGGACAAACAAAAGATATGCGCAGAAGTCGGAAAACTGGGCCTATAGAGAGTATAAAAGGCAGAGATCAGTTTGAAGGACATCTTGTTCGAGGGTTTCTCTAGTTGGTCTTGGATAACAATAATATATCCAAGATCGCTCTACGCTGAAGTAATTCGGCATGTCGGAGTGAACCGGAGCTTCTGAAGACATCATGCCTGAAGATGTATACCAGAAAAGGTTTCATGACCGACTAGGAGAATGGACCACAAGATCAAATAATAACCAAAAGGCCGAGCTCATTCTACCCAAAAAACTATGCATAGTTATCTACTACTGAATTCCCAAAACTTACCGGTAAGTAATGCTTCATTACTCCTGATTGTGACAAAATTAAGCATTTGCAAACAAGTCTTAAAATAATCCCAATAGAGACTTTCGTTTTTTCTGTACAAGAGACTTTTGTTTATACAGAACTTTTTAATTAATTATTTTATTTTATTGATTGCGTCCTATTTGAATTAATATGTGTTCTCTCTAATTTACTTGATAAGTAATTTATTTCAAGTATTTTTTTTTATCTATTAGAATAAAAATATTTCTAATATCAATTTTCATTTGTGCGTTATTAATAATAGTTATTATTTTTTTATTATTAAATCTATTAGTAGTTTAATAAAATTTAAAAATGTAATTTACTTTTGCCAATATGTTTGAATAAGCCCAGGAATAATAATATTAAAAAAATTAATTCTCGTTATGGTATGATGTAATACCGATTAGTTTAAAAATATTTTTTTTATTTGTGAGATGTTATATGACGATTTCAGCGAATTCTTAGGAATTCTGGTGCCCAGATTAAATAAATTAAAAGCTGATTTCGTCAATAGCACAATTCTCAACAATTAATAGGCCGAGTTGATCAGGAAATATAGCTATGTTTTTAGAATAGAAATATAACTTTCTTCTTTTTTGACATAGCTTGATCAACTCACGCGCAGTTTATATTAGCGTGTAAGAGGCCTAGAAAAATGGAAAACGTTACAATATATATATATTTGAAATTTAATTTGAATACACAATCTCTTATACGCATGATTTTTCCATATTATTATTTTTTCTTTTGATTGCATACATAGTTTTTTTGCACACATATTATATGCTTATGCTTTATGAAGGAGTTCTTTTCCTAATTTAGTTAAATACACTTTTGGTGATAACTACCATAATCATAGCTCTTATTTTTTATATCAGTGCTGCTTTATTTATAATCCCTCTTAATTATGCATAATATGTAAATCAGTTTATTTAAATATTCCATTTTTATGATAAGCAAATGCAGTTTTCTTTTTTTATTTATCACATTTTTAGGATTGGCTGATGAAAAAAATTAAAAAAATTCAATAACAAGGTAAAACAAAATATCACATTACTTTGGATATAAGACACACTTTTTTCCAAACTTTGAACTCCTAAAAAAGGGATGCATCTTAAATTTGAAGTGAACATTTTCAACACCTTATTTCCATAAACATTTACTTTACACTATGTATGCACATAATATTTATGATCGTTTCCTGTGTTGAATAGCATGTTAAATCTTTTTTAATCAACATTTTTTGGATTACTTTCATAAATGGCTTTAACTTTCTCAAACCATTACTTTTAACATTGTTGTGCTGATTTTACCAATATTTTATTGAGAAATGTTTACTAAATAACCTTTAAAATATTTTTACAACTAAAAAATCAGTGCACTGATTGGTTGATTGTTGTTCTCTCCACAAAAAGCACATCAAAATTTTGATAGTCTTGATGTTTTTGTTTTGATTTTTAAAGTGAAAACAAATGTTTTAGAATCCTTTAACATTATTTTTTTTTTAATTTTACCATTATTTTATCAAGAAAACTTCACTGAATAACCTTTAGAATAGTTTTATAACTAACATACCAATATAACAATGAGATAAGAACCTGTCTTTCAAGATGTTTGATTATTGTTCTCTCCCAAGAGATCCCCTATCAAGATTTTGACAATTCTGATATTTTCACTTTGATTTTTAAAATGAAAATAAATGTATTAGAATCTTTTAATGTTATTTTGCTGATGTTGACAATTCTGATGTTTTCGTTTTGAATTTCAAAATGAAAATGAATATTGTAGAATCTTATCTTACATGTTTTAAATTTTTTTCAGAAAATATTTGTAAAAATATAAATGATTTTAGAAGAATAATTCAGAATTTAATAGAAAAATGTACTTTTTATAAAAGCAAATTGACAAAGAAATTATAATGTTTGGCTACAATTTAAATCGCCTGAAGCTGAAGATGAAAATTCAAGTTCTGAAAGTGAAAATGTACAAAGTGAAAGTACCATATGCCTGAAGAACATTTGCAATAAATTAGCTGAGTTTATTGTATTTCTATTGGTTTATTATTTAAGTACATATATGCATTTTAAATTTGGGGGATAATTTTTTCCCCCAATTTTTCAGGCTTAAAATCCTACTGTGTCTAAAATTTGGGGGCATCTTATATTTAAAGTAATACAGTATAAAATCACAAGATAATATAAAGCCACAGATCTGCATGCCCTATATTCCAAAACCAATGAATAAAATAAAATATAATGTGAGCTTCCACATGCCAACAAATCCCAATAGGATGGCAAATAATACAAAAGATAGATTACAAACAGAATAAACACTGCAGATAGTAAACGAGACCCAGTACAGCAGCCCAGATTTCACAACCATATAATACTGAAAATGAATGACCAATATCTCAACCAGAATAGTGCAGCAGAAATATTTATATAAATGCACTAAAGACAACCTAGAATATAAATCCATGTTTGGGATCATGAGAAACTGCATGGTTATAGTTTTGATCCATGGATAGTTAACTTGGTGTGCATAGAATGTGATGACCAGAAAAGGAAAGTAAAAAAAGTTTGGTTTATAGCTAACACCAAAAACATGATAAATAAAAAGGATAACAACATTCAATTGTCACAAAGATGGAGTATTTAAATGATCTGATTTACATATGTAAATAATTAAGAGGAATTATAAATAAAGTAGAAATGATATGAAACATGAGAGCAATGATTATGGTGCTCATTACCAAAAGTGCATTCAGCTAAATTAAGAAAAGAAATAAAAAACACTTCATAAAACATAAGCAATTATGAATTCAAAAGAGTATTTTACTCACATATATTTTTAATTAATGAATTGTTATTTTTGTAACTGTTTTATAAGAATATAGTTTTAGTGTTTTTGTCTTTTTCTAAAAGATGACTATAAGATATTTATCACAATGAATCACAGGTTTATTGATTTAAAAAACGTTTTTAAAAAAAGGATTTTAACTTGATTGCAATGTCAGAGAAGCAAATGATTGCTAACATTTAAGTTTTGGAGCAAAACATTTTGCTGTAATTTCTGATGAAAACCATTCTCCTGGTTGAAATGTTAAAGTGGCTGTGCAAAGATGTAATTGTGTTTGCTTTTATTTTACACACACACACACACACACACACACACACACACACACACACACACACACACATATATATATATATATATAGAAAAGGCCATGTTTTTAGTGATTACAAAGCTTTTATTTTAGATAATTATCTTAAATTATAGAAGGTTCCTTTGGAAAATGGGTATACTAGAATATTTCATTCTTTATGTGGGAAATCGATATATATATATATATATATATAATTAAAAACTACAATTAAAATAGGATATGGTAAAAAAGACTAACCTCATATTGGCAAATGAATAGAATTGAATAATATCACTCTACCTATTCAACCTAATACATTAAATATGCATTTAGAATTAATAAAAAAACAACATTAACAATCATTAGATACACTGATTAGCCAAACTTATAAATAAAAATATATAAAACTACCAGACTCTCAATAACAAAGTTAAAGGACAAATAAAGAGGATATATAAAAAAAACTAGACACCTGAATCTGCAGCTGGCTTCGAAATGGATAATAAGGCCACAAAAGTAGAATATACTTCTATCTCAACAGTACATTTATCAACATAAAGAATCTTATAATCAAAATATTCATCATTGATTTTAATCAGATAAATGCAATGAAAATCAGGAAAAATTTTAGTACTAAAAACATATGTATAAAGTCAGAATGTTCAGCAAAGTTATGTTTTGTAGCTATTTATGCATTTAAAAGTCAAATACTACAAAGAAAAAGGATAAAAAACTTAGTGTTGACTGTAAACTGTAGATACTGCTAAAAACAAGAATTCTTATACAGTAAAATAATAGTGGATATTTGAACAGATGAGATCAGGTTGAGAGCATCCTACTTTGGTATATAATGAAATGATCTAATTTATTGGAGATGTGTATAGTGCATGGAAAAACTGTTGGTGAAAGAAAAAGATAATTAGCAGTGAGGCAAAAGGAATTTATCACAATAATCATATGCATTTAAGAAATCATCATAATCATTAATATCCATTTAAGCAGCTTGAAAAAATAATCAGATTATGGGAGAATGCTATTAATTGGAACACCAGGAGTTAATGTTGACTTACATCACCCAACCACATTTATTCATGATGATAGCTAATATTTAAATTTTCAAAAGCACTAAACTTACAAAGTTCCAAATCAAATAGATTAAACAAAGGAAACTTTATAATCTATGTAGTGTGACTGGAAATTTGAATGATATTTTTTATATCTAATTCCAGTATTAGCAATATGCACATTTAAATTTTTTACATAATCAATTAAATGGTTTATAAAGACTTAAAATAATTAGTAAGTTTAAACATAATTTAAAAACATAAACAAGAAGTTGATCAACTCAATTCACTGTGTTTCCATTATGTTTCCACTTTCATTTGCTTGATTTGGAACTGTGTAACCCAAATAGCATTTCTGAACATTTAGGTGTTAGATGTTATGATATTACTTATCATAACACATATAATGCATATGATAAAATTTATAAAATACTAAAATTACACTTCTAACACCAGTGTATGCATTAGGTAAAAGTATGCACATGCTAAAAAATAAATAAATTTCCAAGATCTCAAGGAAAAGTTACCTTGATTATTAAATTTGGTATGCAAATGACAACAAAACTATTAGATTTTGAGCTAATAATCTATCTTGATGGACTTTAAAGTGCAGCGGTTCTATTACTTAATCTGGTGTTTAAATCCTGTCAATAAAATCTTAGAATATTTTTTTCAGATGATTTTTCTTTAAAGATAAGTAGCATAATATTAATCAAACTAATAATCCACTGTTGATCAATACATAGACAACTAGCTACTCTTAGATAAAGAATGAAGCAAAAACAGGTGGAAAGCAGAAGGCATAACATCTCTTTATTTTACTGTAAAGGCTTTTTAAAAGCTCTTCAGACTATTTATAAGATATTTTACTTTCAGAACATATAAGAATCTTAATTGTCAGAATTAATAAATAGCAAAATAAATGGGGAAAAGAGAATTTATATTTTCTGAGAAAATCAACTATTACATTATACTTACACAGCACACATAACTACGCCCTCATATGTCTATAATTATTACTTTAAAATATTACTAAGCTAGGTTCTATGAGTTTACTTGTGACTTATAAAAAAAACCCATATAACTGACTGAAGCTCTAGAACAAAAAAATATATCTTTTAAAAACCTATACTCAAAATTATGTCTCACCATTCTTTTTTTTAGAATAGTTTGAAGTTTTGGCAACTTTTTTCTCTCTAACATCTTTTCCGATATATGTTCAAAATTTCGTTAGCTCTTAGTACATGCTCAGCCAAATTCTTTTTATTTTTATTGCTTCTTAATAAATCATATTCACATTTATTTATTTGTGATTCTATATTTCTAGTCTTCCTCTTTCCACTTTTTTTTTTGCAAATATTTCTATTTCATATCTTTTACATCCCAGATTATTTAGAACTGTTTCTGAGAGTTAAAATCCCATTTAAATATTATAAATCTTATTTTCTTTATTAAATTAATGCTTAGTTTTTAAAAAAAAAAAAAAAAAAAACACACACACACACACAGGCACAAGTGCGTTATTGTTTATCTTTTTTAAAACAATAATCGAGTACTGTTTTTTTTTTTAAAAAAACATTGTTATTCAAGTTTCCCAGCTTAATTTTAAAAAGAGATAATATTTAATTGGATTTAATAAATGTAAAATATTGTTAAATGAACAAATAATTAATGGAAAACCTTATAAAAATTTAAAATCAATATTAAAGTGATAGAAAAAAATGGCTAGCGTGATAACGAAGATACAATAGAGTGACTGGCATAGAAAAAACTTCATAAATCAAATGAAAAATAAACTTTTCAAATGAAAAAAAGTAGACATTGGTTTTAAAATATTAGAAGAAAGGAGAAAATCTCTTAAATAGTTATTTGATAAAAAGAAAGAACCGGATAATTTGTAATAAAATCAGAATTTGAAATTATCCGAATTGCAATCATATAAATCTTCATTTATCCAACGCATCTCATAATTCTTTGTAAAGCCTGACCATACATGATTCCAACAGTATATATTCTTCCATCTTTAATAAATTGCAGATGTCATTCTTAATCTAAAAACATTAAACAATTCACTAATATTTACTGCTGATGCTGGAATTGATATTTCTTTACACATGCATATAATGTGATATCAGATACTTTGTAATTTTTCAAGAATTATATCTGCAAGATATTATATTAATATATATTTTTGTGCTTCATACCATAACCATATAGCACTAATATGGCACCAATTCTTAATTTATATATATATATATATAACCCTTTTTGCATATATATATATATATATATATATATATATATATAATAACAAAAATATAATGAGAAAAAGTTTATCTAGCTCAATAGGTTATTGAGGTGCTAGACGATATATAACTGTTTAAGCTGGTGATAGTACTAATGGAGATGAAAATAACAACTCAAGTCAAAAGTTACCCAAATTCAAAATTCAACCAGACCAGCATAAAAATAATACCATCATAAAAATAATATTTTTATGCTGGTCTGTTTGAATTTTGGATTTGGGATATATATATATATATATATATATATATATATATATATATATATATATATATATATATATATATATATATATATATATATACAATGATAAAACAACATAGTTTTCCTTTTTTATTTATTACAGCAATACTAAAGAATATTAAATGTTTTCATTTACTATGAATTAAAAAGCAAAAATATTTTTTTTCAAACATTATTGAGAGTTTTAGATTTAATTTGAAATAAAACAATAGGGGGGTTAGAAATTAATTAAGTAAATTTCTATTTTTCATAACAAGGACTTGACTTAATTAATTTAGTGACCTCCCCATGATTTTATTTCAAGTTAAATCTAAAAATCTTAATTGTAGAAACAATTATATTTTTGCTTTTTAATACATTATAAACAAAAGTACTTAATATAATTTTTTATCTCTATTTGTTAAAACATTTTCTTTATAGATAAAACAGTATTGTAAATGATTTTTTAAACAGTAGCAGATTATAATTACCATTTTAAAATTTGCATTGAAATAATTATAAAAAAGTATCCCAATACTAAAAAGTTAAAGGATATATAAAATACTTTATAATAAACACTTTTATTATTGTGTGAATATTAAAAAATTAAAATATTTTTATTTATTGTGCATCAAAATGTTAAAAAATATCATTTTATTTAGCTACAATTGGGAATTTTATACTTCAAATAAAAGTGTGGGGTATCCAGAAATTGATTAATTCAATCACTGCTTTTTGCAACAAATAATTAAATTAATTAATTTCTTGATATCTCATACTAATTATAATAGAAGAAATTAATTATTTATTTAGCTTTTTGATCTTTTGCATCCCATCAGATTTCTTTCTTATGTTCTCATGTTCAATGTAAAATGTAAGATTAAACCATTATTATTTATCAGAAAATAAAATTAAAAGTGTGTAAAACACTTGAATACGAAGCTATAAAGAGTGAAAAAATATTAAAAGCTGAGCACTTTCGAGGCAGGTTGCCTCATATTCATAGCAATATTGAGAAGTGCTCTCAGTATTGCTATGAATATGAGGCAACCCACCTCAAAAGTGCCCAGCTTTTAATATTTTTGCACTCTTTATAGCTTCTCTTTCAAGCACTTCACATGCTTTTAATTTTATTTATTATAATATTAAGAGAGAAGTTTAAAATTCTTAATAATTTATCAGAAAAAAATAAATTTGACTTCATTTAATAGATATTTTTATTTACTACTGTATCAAATTTTAAATGTTCACATTTCCCCCTATAAATAATAAAAAAAGTGAGATCGTAATCAAAAGAAAAAGATTACACATCATCATTTCTAGAAAGATTATTTTCAGTTTACAAAATCAATAAAATCATTATTTCTGATTTTTTTAAAAATCTGAATATTTATTTATTTCTCTTATATCTAATAAAATTAATGAAATATGCTTTGAAAGTTTAAAAATTTTCAATATTCATTGCAAAATTATGTTATTTTCATACTCGTTATTATAATTAGAGTGATTATGTAGAAAGCTAAGCTTCTAAATAGTTTCAGGACATATTTGCATTGTCTGCTAATATAACATTCTATTTTTGAACATAAAGTATTTCCATTCAAAACAAGTTATTAATAATTTATATTTTTGATATCTAATAAATACTGTGTAAATTATTGTATAAAAATATGTAAAATTGTAATCAATTCACAAATAAACATGTTTTTGGTTATTTGAACCATTTTCTTAAACAATGCCATAAAAATCATGATATGGATGACCCTGTCATAATACAATAAATTTACTTGTTAGGGTGGAACTAAATTCTATTGTTTAGAATTTTTTTTTATTTTCTTGCCATCTATTGAATATTTTTTAATTAAAATTTTATATTATAATGTATATAGAAAACATGCATATAACACTTGTGAAAAAACTCACTTGGGGAAAATTAGAAAAAAAATATGTAAAATTGCGAACAGGAATGCTGTTAGATTAATATACAGTAAAAGCATTTTTTTATAAAATATTTTTTTAGATATTATTTATAAGATTTTCCAAAAAGTATATTTTATTCTGATGAAACAAAGTGCATTTTCCTCATTATTTTTTCCATACTTAACTTGTTATTAAACTCATTAATTAATTATTTTTTGGCACTATTTGCTAATACAAAACTGTTTTCATATTCTTGCATTTTAGAATTAAATTAAGAGAGTTTACATAAAATGGAGTCAAGAAATTATTAGAAAATAATTTGTTTAATTTTTTTAAATTAAAATTATTTACATACATTATTCAATAAAAAATGTCTAATAAGTTGTAATCATAAACAAATCTATTTTTTATTAATTTTTTGATTTTGTCAAAGCCTTAATGAAAATTCTTTTAACTATTTTTTATTGTATTCTAAAGTATTATTTATTAAGACTATAACCTTATGACTATGTGCCTGAAAAAATGACAGTAGTGACCTCTGCAAATCTTTAACACAAGATTTATTTAAAAGACAAGATGTCATCATTATCATAATAATAATACTATTTGAATAGATGTTTTAGGTAGAAATATTTAATGTGTGAAGTTATCCATTTATAATTACTTAATTAATAATCACTTTACCTAGAACAGTAGCCAATGAAAGCTATCTGCCTCAGGCCAAGAGTTAAAGTAGAATTATCAGGATGATTGCATTCAAAAGACAGATCCTTTTTTTGAATGTCATTCTAGATCTAATGCAGAGAACAAATCATTGCTGTTACATTTATAGATGTAAGAAATCAAAGTATAGCAAAATTTTCAGTTTTCTTACTTTATGTAGTAAGCACCTTCACTGGTAGGTTATGTATTGAATTTTTTCCAAATAACCTTTATTTGCACAAAAAGTTTAATATACAGTGTAATTTAGAGTTCTTGTTTACAATCAGGGGTGATCAATCTTGTACTATTGGTAAATATGAATCATGAAGAATTAAACATATTAAAAAAGCAGTGGACTAATAATGAGATTGAATACTAGAGCATTGTATATAATAAATTGTGAAATCATGTTTGTTTAATAAATAGCATATATTAAATTGAACAAGTGATAAGCAATGGATATTAACAATTGATAATATGAAGTGAGTAACTTTCAACATCTCACATTTTTAATGATAAAAACTCATTTAATCCATAGTACGCTATCATATTTGAAAACTAAACATTCATTGTGCAAATAACTTATCATTGTAAACTGAAAACCATTAGTCATAATTGTGTCATGAGTGTGGATTACATCAAGACACATTAAAGAATGAGTTATTAAATTAGATGTTGAGTATAGAATTATAAGCAAAATTTTATGTTATGTTACTTATCAGGCATGATCTAAGTTGGCATATAAATCCCATGGTGTATAAAGTTTGAGTGTCATGAATAAATCATGCACATGGCTATTGC
This sequence comes from Epiperipatus broadwayi, assembly GCA_028023455.1. NCBI lineage: Eukaryota > Metazoa > Onychophora > Udeonychophora > Euonychophora > Peripatidae > Epiperipatus > Epiperipatus broadwayi. The sequence continues at coordinate 12,557,703 of JAQFVV010012393.1, read as the reverse complement.
TAAATATTTAATTGACTCCATGTTTGCTTGGCAAGGCTAGGCAGGCAGGTTCTTAGATCCCTTTCTTTAACTTTATATAGTAACCTTAGGAAAAAACCTTCAATGGAACCAGCCAACTCTTTATCAAATAATGCCTTACATTTAATCTTCCATATGACAAAATTTATGAAAGTGGTCAGAAAGATGAAGCCAAAATTTACATTTCTGAAATGAATCACTAAGTTAGACATTTGTAGAGTTATACCCTGTAATCCCCTGTAGGGAAATATTCCATAACCGAGTCCACCATTCACATTTTTAACATATGTTTTAGATAAAAGTATTTCATGTGTAAAGTTATCCATTTATAATTATTTATTTAGCTTTCCTATACTCTGATTTCTTACATTTATAAATATAAATTGCAGTATTTTGTTTTTTTATATTAGATTTAGAGTGGCATTCAAAAGAGGATCCTTATTTTAAATTCAATTAGCTTGACAGCTTTACTTTAACTTTTGGCCTGGGACATTTGGCTTTTATTAGATACTGTTCAAAGTAAAGTGCTTTCTAAATAAGTAATTATAAATAGATAACTCCCCACATTAAATACACATACATATATATAAATAGTCCCAATGCTTAATGCTAAATTGCAATAAATATCCAAATGTTAAATCAACTTAAAATCATACAAAAATTCAGCAGTGCTCTCTAATATATTTATATATTTATTTCACAGAGAGTGGTGCTGAATTTCTGTACCATGTGGAGTGATTTAATACATATATAAATTTTAAATAAATCTTAAACAAGTCACAATCACAACACATAAATAAAAACTTGGACTACTTTTCTAATGCAGAATCATGATGAGGGATGAAATTTTTATACTGATAGATTATTTATGTCATGATAGATTTCAAATGTCTATAAAATTAGAAATTTAATTTATGTATTTTTTCAATAGCTGTAATCATTTATTACATATACATTTCTTAAGAGTAATATGTATTGATCCATTGCATTTCATAATATGAATACAACATATTGTCATCCTGTATGTTATTTGTATAGTGTCATATTAATAAGTAAACTCCATAGCTTTAAAAATCAAGTTGTAATTATGATACACAAATATAAGTTGAACTGTTTCTCTGGCATAGAATTCAATTTTTTTGACAAGAATAGTGTAATGGTCAGTTTTTAATTCATTTTGATTACAGAGAGCACCACCAGGTCATTGAGTACCTGGAAAATTTGTTTACCATGATCAAAAGTAAATGATGATGATGATTTGAATTGAACAGATCCAGGGAAAGCAAAAACTTGATAATATTGTTCAGACAATTGAGAAAATAAAACCAGGACAAACATTAGCTAATATAATTTAAGCAAGTTCATAGTTTATTAAAATTAATATAAAATTTTCAAGTACAAAGACTTATTTACAATAGATGCAGTCTTTATTAAATTCTATCAAGTCATGTACAAACAAAAATAAAATGTCAAGCACTCTTAGAGTTTTAAAAGGGGGGGAGGGTATCTTTCAGCTGAAGATTCACCTAAGCAATTCCAGTTCCCTTATTCAAAACATTTTAAGACAAATAACACATGAAAGATTCTTGCATGAATCAACAAAACCAGCATGGGTGAGCTATTTCTAGATTGACTAGTGATATCATATTGTGCACAAAACCACTGCATGGTCAACCACTTTGAAGATTGCCATGGTTGATTACAATAAAAGAAAAATAAATCTGATATAAAAATATGACAAAGTATGAATTGTAGAATAGGAGAAAACTTAAATCTCCAATGTAATGAAAATAGAAATCTCAGAAAATACTTCAGCATAGGTAATTTTTAATCAAACAAAGAGACAATCAAATCTTAAAAAAACACAGAAATATATAACTAGTGAATCACTGACCAAATGATTGGCTGAAACTAAGCTGCTATAATAATAATTAAAAGTCTCAGTAGGAGACCATTAAGTAATCAGAAAATTATTTACATCTGCCCAAGTGTTTATTAAGAAAGTGAAATAATTATAAATGTAAATGGCTTTAAGAAATAAACTCTCAGTACATACCTTGACATACAAAGTCAAAACCAACATGAAATCTTAACACTAACATTTCAAGACACACTAAAATACAATCAGAAAATGCATATAATAAATGCTTAAAATATTTCAATTGACTAGACAAAACACATTATAAAATTAGGTTACTTTTTAAGATTAAAGCAAGTTACCTTGAGGTATAAGGTTAAGATGGCTGATGTCTTTCTGCACAGCACACATAGTTCATTCTATTGGAGAATTCTGGTAAGGATGTTAGGTTTCCATTTTTGGTTCAGGAGGCTGGAGGCAATGCTAGGTATCAGTTCTTGTTTAGCTCTTATGACATAATTTTGCAGGGATGATTTGGCATCTGAGGTCATCTTTAAATTGATTTAGCATAGCATGACACTGAGGCAATTCTTCATAGAGTATAATTTTGGCATTCTTGAGAATTTATAATAGCACAGCAATTCAAAGAAGTCTCAAGATTGTTGTACTAAAATTTGCAGCAAAACTAAACAAGCAGAATAAACATCAAATAGCTGAAGAATAATAAGTCCAAAATCCCAGGGCTATTTATACCAGCTCTTATCTTTCCAAAACAACTTTTAATTTGTAGTTTCTGACCAGGGAAAATCTTTATCTCAGATTTAATCTTAATTAAGATTCTGACCAGAGTTAATCTTATTCATAATTAATTTCCAAAAAATGTAAAAACAAGTCTCAGCTTTATTTAAAATAAATTAAAAATTGATTACAATCAAAACAAGAATGCAATTACACACAAAGAAAAAAAACTTTCCAAAACTAAAATGCTTTGTTTAAAAATGATTAAGTTTTTTTTAAATTTAGAGTATATATATATTTTTATAAAACTAAGATTTCTTGCCTTAAATTACTTTGATAAAATAAAAAAAAACACAAAAAACAAGTGACTGAAAAAAAAACTAGTTTAAAAATAAAATGTATTAAAAAATAGAAATAACAGAATTTTAAAACATAACTGAGTATGTGCTTTATTACACATACTCTAATATATACAACTTTTAACTAGTTTTCTTTTAAAACTTTATTAAAACAAAAGTTAGTTTTATTTTTGTGATGAAACTTTTGAATCAGATAAATTATCTGGCTCAATAGATTCATAGATGAAATGAACATATTGTAAAAAGTTAGTGTTTTGATTTTTTATTTTAGAAAATATAATTATAGAAATATAACTCTAAAACAATTGTGTCTGAATGTATATTTTTAAATGCACTCAAAAATATGATTTATAAGAAAAAGCTATTTGACTGAATCATTAAGTTAAAAGGTTATGTCTGATAGTTTTCAATTGCTTGCCATCTCATTCTTTATTCAATATATTATAGCATTTCAATTTTAAAACTATATTATTAACATTAAATCCATACATTATCAAAATTCTATCAATATATAAAATCATATTTCTATATTATGCCATTCTAAATATTAATGTACAATAATACCCATACAAAGTTTGAATATAAAATTTTTAATAATATTATTGTTCCCAGTATACTTTTGAAGTTTTCATATCACTTCATAACAGTGAAAGTTTCAAGAGTATACTTGGTACAATAATATTATTAAAATTTTATATTCAAACTCTGTATGAGTATTACTTTACATTAATATATTGTACAGCTAATGAACAGTGTTACATGCCTGTAATTTTTATTAAAAAAAAAAGATAAAAATAATATATAAGCAGCATAAAAATTTATAAAAAAAAATATTTTTTTTAAAGAAATAATAACACTATGAAAAAATAATTGAAGTAAATTTTGTTGAAAGAACTTAATAAAAGTTTAATAGAAATATCATTTAGAAGAGTTCAGAACACAGAAGTTTAATTAGAAAGTTAAAAAGTTTTTTAATTTTTATAAAGGCAGTTCATCAAATGACAATGGCTGCTCATCTTGTTTTAGTATAAGGTTTTTCTAGTTAAAGAGAAAGTTGAGATGTGGAAATGATAAATATTTTTTTCCAATATATATATATATATATATATATATAATCATGACAGACAAAAATAAATCATGGCCCTTATTTCTAGGAGACTGTAAAGTCACCAACCAAGGCAGCAGTTGGTGGCTGAAGGTGGAGGATGTTAAGAATCCCCTAATTGTGGACCCAGGCTGCCATTTGGTGATGACTTTTTATTTAGGTACTTACAACTGCAGGTCACTTTCAAGTGAAGGAAGATTGCAAGAATTAGAAGAATTGTCTTATATTAAATGTGACATTATTGGACTTTGTGTAGTTAGAAAAAAAATGAAGAAGCAATTGATTTAAAAAATGGACATGTACTCTACTATAAAGGTACAAATATTGGAAATACAAACGAAGTAGGATTCATTATAAATAAAATGTGGAAGAACAACATTGTGGAGATTGATGGTGTATTAGAAAGAGTGGCAAGATTATTTAGACAACTTAATAACAAATATAAAATGCAGACAATTCGGGTTTATGCCCCAATAGGTTCTCATAGTGATGAAGTAGTAGAATATTTTTATATGGCTGGACAAAAGGCTTTTGATCAGAGTAAACATTTTAAAATTGTTATGGGAGACTTTAATGCTAGAATTGGTAAATAACTAAAAGATGAAAGTGCTGTAGGAAATTTTGGTTATGGTAATAAAAATGAGAGAGGACACAGAATTGTAGAGTTTGTAGAAAAAGAAAAAACTTATGAATTTTTTTTTTGAGAAAAAATGTTAAAAGGAAATGGACATGGAAGCATCCAAATAAAGGTACAGCAGAATTGGATTATATTTTGACTAACATAAAATACGTATTTTAAGACTATAATGTTCTTAATAAATTTAACACATGAAGTAATCATTGATTAGTAAGATGTAAGATACATGTTAATGCAAAACTAGAGGGACAAAAATTATTAAGAAGAACAATATTTACAGATGATATTCCTAATGTTCTGAAACATTCTAATGAAATTAAATTAGAACTTATTAATCGGTTTCAAGTATTAGTAGATTTTGAACATGATTCAGATTTGAATGAAATTAATAAGAAAATAACTGATACACTTATAAAAACTGCAACAAAGATAGCTAGTAGAAAGAAGCAGCAATTGACCAATAAATTTTCTACTGAGACTAGAGAATTTGTGAAGACAAAAAGGAATATGAAAATATACAAAAATGATACACTAAAAATGATTGAATACCTCAAATTTTGTAAAATGGTGCAAAAAAAGAATTGAAAATGATATAAGAAAGTATAACTGTGAACTAGCAAGGAAAGCTGTAGAAGAGAATAAAAGTCTCAAGAGTGTAAAACAATATTTTGGTATTGGTAGAAAATTTATATCTGCAATAAGAAAAAAAGATGGAATTATTACTAAAAAAAGTGATGACATCATGAAATGGGTAGAAGACTTTTATCAAGAATTATATAGTAATAAAGAATAAGTACCTCCTATATCTATTACATCTTCCGAATTGCCCAGGATTTCAAATGAAGAAGTGAGATATGCAATTAAATGTATGAAGAAAGGAAAGGCTCCAGGTAATGATGGAATTGTAATTGATATATTAAAAGAAGCAGATGAAGAAATAGAAATAATTTTAGCAAAGTTATATACCAAATGTCTAAATGATAAAGATGTACCAGATGATTGGAAGAATGCAGTATTAATATTAATATTTTAAAAAAGTGATAAAGAAGATATTAGAAATTACAGATCTATCAGCCTTTTATCAGATTTATACAAATTTTTTACCAAGATAATTACAACTCATCTTCAGAGAACATTGGATTTCTACCAACCAGAGAACAAGCTGGATTTAAAAATGGTTTTAGTACAGTAGATCATATCCAGGTATTGAGAGAAGTTATAGAAAGGAGAAATAAATATGAGTTGCCATTATGATTTGGATTTGTAGATTATGAAAAACCATTTGATTCTATAAACATTTATTCAGTCATTAAAGTATTGGATTATCAAGGTACAGATCCAGGATATTGTCATATTTTGAAGAATATTTATAAAAAATGCAACAGCAACAATTTGATTATATAATGATACTAGGAGTCATTATTGAGAATGGTGTAAGACAGGATGATTCCATATTTCTAACACATTTTACAGCTGTGCTGCAAGAAGTTTTTGTGGATTGAAATGGAAAGCTAAAGGAGTGAAAGTAAATGGAGATTATTTAAGTCATTTCGATTTTGCAGATGATATAGTTGTTTTTGAAAATAATGCTTTAGAGTTCCAGGAAATGTTGCAGGAGTTATCAGGTGAAAGTAGGACTAAAGATAAATGTTAAAAACACTAAAATAATGTTCAATGGATTTTCTCAAAATATGAAAATAAAGATTGATTATGATGAGTTAGAAGAAATTAACAGCTACAAATGCCTTAGTCAGATTATTAATATAGATGAAAATATAATGGATGAAATTAATCACAGAATTAAACTTGGTTGGAGTGTTTTTGGTAGGAATAATTTGATACTAAAAGGAAATATGCCTATGTATTTGAAAAGGAAGGTTTTTAATAAATGTGTTTTACCAGTTCCTATTTATGGATCTGAGACTTGGACACTTAATAGAAGAGCAATATAGAGATTTCAAATCACTCAAAGAAGTATGGAGAGATGCTTGTTAGGAGTAACAAGAAGAGATTGAAAATCCAATTTATGGGTAAGAGAACAAACAGGTTTTAGTGACTTCATTAAAAAAAGTCTGAAGTGGAATTGGGATGGACATATTGCTAGAAGAGATGATAATAGGTGGACAATGAAATCTTAAACGATTCCAAGAGATTGTAAAAGATCCAGAAATAGACCGCATGTGAGATGGATAGATGAAATAAAAAAGTGTGCATGGGTGATGTGGACAAGAGAAGCTAAAGACTGTAGAGGATGAATTGAACTTGGAGGAACCTTCATTCTGCAGTGGATTGATAATCATTGTTAATGATGATAATGATGACGAATGAAAATAATCCATCATATAATTATGACTAAAATACCATTATCACAAACCTTCAGCAAAACATTACTGTATATTTATTATCATCATAAATTTACTGCATTAGCTTAATTAAAAATATTTGTAATAAATACTTTACAAAGTTAAACGTTAAATATATCTTGAATATTACCAAAATTACAAACATAGAAGATTAATCATAGATATATATTTCATGTAATAAATCATTAAATCATTTGGTTGTGTTTAAGTCTAAAATTCCTATTCCATATAATATTCAATCAAGATTACTTCTTATACCAATCACAATATGGTATTTTTTAAAATATAAAAGTTGTTGCACTACATGATTCTGAATCATGTCTGATATTTACTACATTATTTGTAAAATAATTAAGTAAAGTAGGGATGATAGTATTATTTAGAATATCTGTTTTAGGCTTTATAAAAACTAATGTGATAATGATTTACAGGATGAAACATCCTTTGATTATCTTTATTATTTTTTATGTTATTGTATCTACGGCTCATTATTTATTAAAAATTTAATGCTATAAATAGTTTGATTCCAATTAGTATTAGAATTTTTACCAGATAGCTAATACATCTTCTTAGGTGAAAGTTAAAACAAAGATGAAAATTACTCAAACATAAAAATGGACTTCACCGTTAGTATTTTTTATACAAAGAACAGTTGAAAGACCTTTGATCTGCAATGGTCTATTTAAAGGTTGTTTTACGTTATTTATATATATATATATACACATTCAGTAAAAATTATAATATTTATTGTCGGTTTATATGATGAGCTTTCACCTCCAGACTTTATTCAAACTAACTGCTCTATAAAAATGATAAATTGATTTTTAAAAATCCATTTATAATAGCTGTTATTCTTCTCAAAACCTATAAAATAAAGTTATAAAAGACTAAAATAAAGCTGTGAAATTTTATTGAAAGTATAGACAGGTAATGTTTTCTTCTTAACATCTTTCTAAAAATTCAGCTCTAATAAAATGCTATTTATGGAAGTATAATAAATATCATTAAAGTCATTTATTCTGCAAACAGCTGCTACCTGCTCTGCATAAATGCATGCATTCACGTGTATAAATAAAAATTATTTCAGCTTATACGCAAATGTTTTTTGGCAGTGATGTTCCTTTAACATGCTTGCCTTGATCCACTTCTGATATTGAATAAGAACTTTTATATGCTGTAGCGAGAGCACTGCTGAGTCAAATATTTTATAATGTTGCAATAATCATATAATGCAAGAAATGTATAGAAATGAAGTAGTCTGTTTAATGCTCTGTCACATTTATGACAAATGATTGGCACGTTTGGAAATTTATGTATGTAGATGTATAAACGGTAGAAAGAATAAATCTTCAAATAGTCATTATAGAGCAAAAGCTTTCCATGAACGAAATGATAAAATTAACGACTTATTAACTAATGGAAAATAAGAGTTTGAGCAGTTTGCCTTCCATGTTTATCCTTTCATTTATAATAGCTATTTACTGTATAATATTGCAAGATTATATAGTTTGACTATGAAATAACTACTTGAAATATATATTCAAAGATTGATAAAAAGGTTTTCAATATTACTCGACCTGGATTCAAATCCAGGTTGTAAGAATCTCATCTGAACACAGAACCACTGCACTATGAAGTCCTTCAGATGTGAATATATATATATTAATAAAATATATTTTAAAAAACTTAAATTTTAGCAATGCATTTTAGTGATTAGAAAAATCCAGATGTCACTTATTTGAGGGAATGCTTAAGCTGGCTTATGTTCCATGCGTGATTAGTTAATCTAGTTCAAAAACCATCTTACAATGGATTTGAACAATGTCCAAATCAAGTACTTGTAGTGAAAATATTATCTGTAAAATAAGATTACTTTGGATAATTGACTATGAAACTATTCAAAATTTATTATACATCAGGTTAAAAAAACCTGAAACTTTGTTATTAAAAAAATTCAGAAAAAAAACATGCAGATTAATGATGTAAAATGCTCATTAAAATTAAATCTGAATATAGAAATTTAAGCAAATATCAAGATCTAAAAAATCATGAATGACAATAACAGGTAAATAACAGGTAATAACAAATATCATTAACAATAATTAAGAATTATTGGTTATAAGTGACTTTCTGGCAAAGTATTTCTTTCAAACTATTGCACTGAGAGATTTTGCCATTGTATGCACTTTGATGAATAAAGATTTTTTGTAATATAAATTCACATTTGACTCTATAAATAATGGCTTATTATATTTTGTAATTATTTCATAGTAAGTAAAAAAAAAAAGAAGCAACTTTTAAATAGTTAATTGCATGACAAACACCTCTAACAGTCTTAAAAAGAAACAATAAATAGTTATTACATCATAGATTTGTCTAAATCTAGATAGTGAAGGTTTGAGCAATTTCCAATTTTTGTTTTATCTCTAACTAAAAAAAAATATCTAAATAGCCATTTACCAATAAATAAAGTAATGTGTATTTGAATTCCACTTCTTGAAAACAAATTCTAAGTTTGTTTGTAACTGTTTTTTCCTACTTAGTATTAGAATTCTAAGTCATGAGAGTGGCAGTTAGATGTATTAATGTCTTTCTCAAAATTATTTATTTTTATAGATAAAATAGTAGTAAATATTTCAGTGTATGGAAAAGTTTACTCAGCATCCTTCTAATGTCACATATTTAAGAGAAAGGATATTAGTCATGAAGCCAGAAGACTATTAGATGATATATATATATCGGATAGATATATTTCTTTACTACATATATATATATATATATATATATATATATATGTAGTAAAGAAATTTAATATATGAATTGGCAACAATAATCATAATTTTTAAAAAAAATATTGGCTTATCAGTATTGCAATTATTATTTATTATTAATATCATTATTATCATTGCTGCAAATAATAATTTTAAAATTATATTAATATATTGACAATATTAGCTTATAAAGCAAATTATTAAACTGAACCAAGATCTCTTCTTGTATATATTTTATAAATACAGCATTTTCGAAAATACGTATCAAATTTTTTTATTGTGGTTTATATTTAGTTATAAAAATACACACAAAAACAATTAATTTAAAGAAAAGGTATAATACTGACAATAAAAAGAGTAAATTATTTAAAAATGGTATTAGTATAAAAATAATTTTATTAATGTACATATAAAATTAAAATTACACTTAAACAAGGATAGAAACTTTTAACATAGTATTTAAATATATATGGGTAAATGTTTATAATTCTTGAATGTATTTTTTTTTTCATGTGTCATAGCATCGGCTGAGAAGTGAACTCACTAACCCAGGAGAACTACTTGTAAGGCAGCTGTGCTGACCTCTCGACCACCAATGCTTGACAATGTATTTGAAATGAAATAGGAAACAATCACAAAATATTTAGGTAAATTTATTATTGTAGATAATAAAAGATACTTATAGTAAAACCATTTATTTTAATATTTACAATATAAATATTTGTTTGTAAAATAATAACTACTTTATTTTTATTTATTAATTAATGTAATAGGATATTTAAAATATTTTAAAATATTATACTGTCATTTTTTAAATAATTTTATTAAAATTTGGAACAACAAATTCTTAAAACTTTCAAAGATTGCCTGCTTCATATTGTATGCTGGCAACAGTGATAATTTTTTATTTATAAAAACCAAAAGAGTGAAAATTATCTCATTAATCATGTGATGCAATTCTGTGAATATACTCATGTCTTTTTCATTAACTAATTGCAAGTAAACTGTATTAAAATTAAATTTAAAGTTAGCAATATTAGAATCTTGCAATACAATGATAATTGAATACAGAACCAGATTAAATATTTGCCTTAATAGGGAATGTACCTCAAAACTGTTTTTAATAAAAAGGTAAATATCCAACCATGTTCATCATCCTGTAATGCACTTTAAATATAATAAAATTTTATAACTTGGATTTAAATATGAAATTTGAAACTGATTTGGGAATGCTACTTTTGTTTAAATGATTTACTCACTTATCTAATCTCCAAATATTGGCCTGATATTATAATTACTATAGTAGCCTAGAGTTTCTGAATAAACACCTATGTATTGGACAATTATTTATCTGGAAAAACACTTTTATATTGGATAATTATTGTTAAAATGAATTTTTAAGAAATAGATTTATCTTCATAAGTTTTAGAAAAAAGTTATAACTTATAAACACCATCTCTTAAGAGATTAATAATTATGTTACACACCTAGAAAATAAACAACTTATTGTGATTCTCCAGAATAATTTTAACTCACTATGAATGGATTCAAAGTATTATTTATTTTATCCTACACCTAGGAAATAAAACAACTTAATGTGATTTGGGAATATTTTAGACTCACTATTATAGGATTAGATTGTAAAGGTAAAACTTCATTATTCATTACTTTATTATAAGGATTAAAATTTGTTTCACCCATCCATTAGGATTTTACAACTCAAAATGCCAAAGGAGTTAATCCCTTTCAAAGATTTTGAAAAGCTTGTCCCAGAATAAATATTTTAAACTTTTTAAAAGACCTTCAATTCATTTTAAATTGTAAGAATATATTATAGTTCTCAAATTTGTTTAATTGTTATAATATTTAGAGTTATCTTGTTCAGTGAAAGTTCTCATAAGAAACAAGGTATAATAAAATAATATACAGGTAGTATCATCAAATTTATGATTACATTTTAATATAAGTGTGTGTTATTGATTCTGTGTACAATGGAGACCAGTTATTATTATTATTATTATTATTATTAAATAATAATAATAATAATAATAATAATAATAATAATAATAATAATAATAATAATAATAATAATAATAATAATAATAATAATAATAATAATAATAATAATAATAATAATAATAATAATAATAATAATAATAATAATAATAATAATAATAATAATAATAATAATAATAATGTTTTAAGTTAATTGATAATTATTTGGAGTTAAGTCATAATACCTGACATTTTATATAATTTATTGATCTGTTAATTTAATACTATATTTCTATAATTAAAGATATTTAAAGTATATAGTTTAAATATTTAGAAATGTTACTCTTTTTATTTATCCACATAGGTGCTCTCAAGGTTTTATAAAGATTATATTTTTATTTTATTTTAAGTAATTTTCTTTATTAAAAACACAAAGAATATTTATATAATTACAAAAGATATGTTTAGTTTGATTAACACAATTTCTTCAAAGCTGTCATAGTACCCAAATCATTGATACCTAATACATCTTGTTAATTCACTTACTAATCAGTAATTACTATGTTATCTTACTTTCCTTTACTAATTCATTCATAGACTGCAAAAGATGTTTTACTACCAAATTTCACATGTTGATGGAGCAGTTTCTTCAATACCAATTCTATAGTATTCTTAGGCCAATATTTTACACATACATTAATTAAATTAATCACCCCAATCTCTATCTACCTTTCTCAACCAATTGAATTTATTATCAAAAACTAGTGAGCATCTTATTGCCCATATTGTTCTCAATGAATGAATTATTACTATTGCATTATGCAGATTGAAGTTCATCATATATTTTTTAGATTTATTCTTGGCATGTGAAAGACTTTGGATCTCAGATCCCAAAATACATGGCATTCCTCAAACAAGTGCATAAATGTTTCACTGCTTTTCTTACAAAAAATACATATTTCATCCAAACCCATTCCCAGCCTTTTATTAATATAGGAAATAGTAGGCAAAATTCCATTGATCAACTTAAAAATAAATTTCATGGATGTCTGCAGTGTATATATTGAATGGAATTTTTTAAGAACATTTTTCATTGAGCACCCTAATTAAGAATTTTTTTGTGGTAAACTCTTTTTGTTAAATCTTTATATTTTATCCCATAAAGGCTTTGGACATTAAGATCATCTTGTAAGTCTTTATATGTTATAAACATGTTGGCAAAATGTAATCTTACCCTTAGCCCTGCATTTCATTATAAATTCTTATATCACCAATAGGGCAACTGAAGGACTGATCCTTCATTATGTTCAAATAAGCCCTGGCAGTAATAAACTTAACATAAGTTTTTGGGGTAAGTTAAATTACGCCCATCTTTATCTATTGGTAGCTGTAATTTTGAGCTTGAGAGTAGGCTAGATTTCTCCCCCATATGAATTTTTTTAGCCATCTGTATAATCCTTAGTGTTATTTTGTTGTATAATTTCAACCATGGTCCATAATTGCCAAGGACTCCAATTGCAATCACATTGAAAATCTTGGCTCTAGTTGCTTAATAGACTTTATAAAATGAAAAGCTATTAATTCTTTCTTCTATTTTTTTTGTAACTAGTTGATTTAATTGATGATTCATTTTAGTTTTGGATAAATACAAGAGGGGGGGCAAGAAACAACTTAGGCTGAGCTAAAACTCATTTGGTATTCTTTTCCCTGTTGCCAATTGTCAAGCTGCTGATATAGCAAACTGTATTCTTATATAAATATTATTGTTCAATTGAGTTAAACTCCTGACAATATTGTATTCTCATTTTATTCATAATATGTACATGATAAATTTATTATGGAATGCTATTAATACTTATTGGGATCAGGTTAATTAAAGCCACTATTTAAAAAAATATTATAAGTTGGGTTAATGTTTTGCTCTTGTATGATATAACTAAGTTATTTTATACCACAATGGAAATAAACCTTTTACATATATCTTTCAATTATATTATACAAATAAAACAACAAATATATAGGAGACATTAAATATTTAGATGTATTATTTGTAATCTATTATTGTAAATGCAGTATCAAAATATATATCAGAAAAAAAAAATTATCAAGATTATAAACTTTATTATCTCCACACTCATTTTAAAAATGAATAAAAACAATTCACAATTTTCACAAACTATAATTAATAATAAATATCTCTTTTTCCAATATTATGTTGTCATAGACAATGCAGTTCAGGTTAATATATTCACTTTCAAAATCAAACCAAAAAAAAAAACAACTTTTTTTTATTTTTACAATTGACATTACACTACTACATATTTAAATTTATTTCAAATTTCAATAGGTAATATATATATATAATCATATGATGGAATTAAAATCCATTATGTTGCCTTCATAAAATACTTTAATATAAAAATATAAACAAATATTATAGACAACTATATTTGAATTAATAAATAACAAGTTTATTTACATCAAATCGATTTTCGTTCAAAATGAACCTTCTTATGATGTTAGAATAAATAAAAAATAAAAAAATTAGAAATGGTTTTAAATTAGAACGTCATTGAAATATTTATATTAAAGAACGAAGTGACTTTAGAATTTTGATCTACTAAAGAAAAATGCAAGTTTTTATATAATTCTGTGGATTAATATCTTTTAATTTATTTAAAGATTTTTATAAACAAAATTACGAAAACTGCTATATTGAAGATGTACCATCTGATTTCTTTCAACTCTACAGACATTTAGTTTGATCAGTGTCTTCTGATTGTTGATAGTAAATTTTATAAACTGTGTCCTTGATTTGTCACAATTTTATGAAATCTTTATTATTAAAGGATACTAAGTTTCTGAATTTTGCTCCAAGAATCCGTGAAGTTGAGTTGTAAGTCGACAATTAAACATTGAAAACATCAATAATTTTTAAGGTTTAATTTGAACAATAAGTGTATACTAAATTAATATAAATCGCTTGACTTTTTGATTTATTCTAACATCTTGAGAAGATTCATTTTGAACGAAAATCGATTTGATGTAAATAAACTTATTATTTATTAATTCAAATATAGTTGTCTATATATATGTTTTAATAATTTTCACTTCTTGTTAAACTTACTCTCTAGTTTTTAAAAATTGCATAATAAGACAGTTTGAATGTGTGATATTTTCCTGAAAAATAAATTCTAAGGTTATGTGGAAATTTTTAGCTATCTAAAAAAATTCCGTTATACTTAGATTCAAATTCTAGGTCATGGACTGTCAGGAAGAGTTACTAACCGGTATAATCAAAAGTACTTCAATTATATCTAAAATGGTACACACACACACACACACATTTGTATTAATATTTTTCAAATAAAAATCAAATTGTTTGAATAATTTGATTCAATTAATTTCTCTATATAATATTTTTATTTAATTTTAATTTGTAAATAAGGTTTTTTTTTACAAAAAGTCTTTTTATAGTTTTATTCCATTTGATGTTTTCTTTTTAAAAATACTGAGCTTCGCTAATCCTTTAAGAAGTCAGAATATGGCCTTGACTATAATGAGCTCCTGATTTGCCATAGTGGAAAGTTTATTGGAAAGATAGGCATCAGATAATCAATAGACGTTTATAAATTCTTATAAAGCTTTTTGAAAAGTTTTTTTTTTTTTTGCTTCTCTCTTTTCCTTTTTAAAAGAGTTAACAATTTTAATTATTAACTTTTAAAATTATTCTTAAAAAAATAAAAGTAAAAATTGCATGCTATGAAAAAAAACTTTACCAATTAAAAATAAAAATGTTCCGATTATAAATATGCATATAATGTTATATATGCTTAGGAAGATAAGTTTTTACTGAATTATAATTTTATATATTTAACATAATTCTAATAATGTTTTATACACGGAAGCATTATCGAAAATATTAAATATGACGTTTAATGCATTTTCGCGGTTGTCTACCCTCGTTAAATGGCAATCATCATCATCACTTTCAACCATTTTTAATTACATTACTGGATGAAGATTTCTCCAAGTTTAATTCAGCTTCTCCGATCTTTAAGTTCATTTTTGCACATCACAACTAGCACACATCCTTATTTCATCTATCTATCTAACAGGGTGTTATTTTTTAGGTCTTTTGCAATTTCTTGGGATCCAAATTAAGATTTCAACTATCCACTCACCATTATTTTTTCTAGGAATAGATCCAGTCCATTCAACGTCAGTCTCTTAATTCTTTCAATGATATCAGTAACACTTGTTTCTTCTCTCACTCATGAGCTTTATTTTTGATCCCTTCTTGTTATTCCTATCACACATCTCTTCTTAAATTAGTTGAGTAATCTATAATCTCTCTATATATATATCTTCTGTTAAATGTCCATGTCTCATATTCATGAGTAAAAACTAGTAAAATACATTTATTAAATAATCTTACTCTTTACATAACCACATTTTCTTTTACTATTAAGTTACTGCTAACAAAACATTCCATCCAAGTTCAATTCTACAATAAATATAATCCATTATGTTTCCTACTGTACTAATAATCTGATAAAGATATTTGCAATAATGAACTTCTTTTAATGATCATTACTTTAAACATTTTTTTAGCATTTAGCTTTAGTCCAACATTTTTACTTTCATCTAATAACTCTTGAAACATTTCCTGAAGATCAAAAACAATTGCATCATCTGCAAAGTCTAGATGACTTAAATAATCTCCATGTAGTTTTATTTCCTTAGTTTTCTATTTTAATCCACAAAATACTTCATGCAAAACTGCTGTAATAAAGCTATGGATATATAGAAACTGTGATATACCTTCTTCTCAACTTTAATCTTAATTTCACTATGTAATCTATTCATGACCATAGCGTTTTTATAAATATTTTTCAGAATATGACAGTATCCTGGGTCTATACCCTAACGACCCAATGCTTTAACTACTGAAGAAATGCTTATAAAATCAAATGCCTTTTTATAATATACAAATCCAAAGCATAATGGTAACTCATATTTATTGACTTATTTTATAACTTTTTCTCAATACCATTATGCTGAAGCCATTTTGGCTTGCTGTTTTAATTGGTTAAAATGCAAAATACATTGTAAAAAAGTTGTAATTATCTTGATAAAATTTTTGTATAGAAATGATAAAAACCGATAGGTCTGCAATTTCTAATCTGTACTTTCTATCATATTTTTTAAATATTAAGATTAGTGCAGCATTCTTCCCATCATATGTACATATTTATTATTCAGACATTTGGAATACTTTGCCAACACTTTTTTTATTTCTTCATTTATTTCTTTTAAGCTATAGATTACAAATGCATCATTACCTAGAGTTTCCCCCTTCTTTATAGATTTAACTGCATGGCTCACTTTCTTATTTCAAATTCAGGGAAATTCAGATCATGTAGTAATTGTAGAGCATATGTTTTCTTGTTCATAATTGCTATATAATTTTTATAGTAATTCTTTCACATATTTCTTGATGTCTCCCTTTTAATAATAATTCCATATTTTCTTCTTATTGCAGAAATAATCATCCCACCAATATCAAGATGTTGTTTTATACTTTTAATAGTTTTACTCTCTTCTATTGATTTCTTTGCCAATTCACAATTACATTTTCTTATATCATTATTAACTGTTTTTTATACCATTTTATAAAATTCTAGATATTCAATTTTCTTAATAGATAATTTTTATATATTTTCATATTTCTTTCTTTTTTCATAAATTGTCTTGTCTTAGTAGAAATTTTACTAGTCAATTGATGTTTTGTACAATCTATTGTTGTCGTAGTTCTTAATAATCTATCATCTTCATATTGATTTCATTAAAATCTGAAATATCTTCAAAATCTATTAATATTTTAAAACAATTTGCACATTTTAGCTGAAATATTTCTAAAGTTAGGAATATCAACTGTTAATACTATATTTCATAAGGAATTTTTGTCTCTCTACTTTAGCATTAACACATATTTTACATTTCACTAATCTATGATTACTTCCTGTGTTGAATTTATTAAGAATAGTATAATTTTGAAATACATATTTTGTCTTTGTAAATTATAATTTAGTCTGCTGTATTTTCATTTGGATACTTTTATGTCCATTTCCAATTAACATTTATCTCAAAGAAAGAACTCATAAAATTTCTACTGCAAACACCACAAATCTCTGTTATTTATACCACTATAACCAAATTACAACTCTTTCATTTTTCAATTGTTTACCAATTCTAGGATTAATGTCTTCCATGATAATTTGAAAATATTGTTGGGTTTGATCAGAAGCCTTTTGTATAACATATAAAAATTCTGTACTTTTTCATCATAATGATAATTCGTTGGAGCATAATCTTAAATTATCTGTACTTTCTAACTTCTATTAAGTTGAATAACTAATCTTTCCACTGTGCCTAATACTGTTACATCATTAGTCTTCAAGCTGTTAATTCACTTTTTATTTGCAATAAATCCTATTCCACTTGTGTTTGCAATAATTATGTTTTTGTAGTATAACATGTCCACTTTTTAAATCAATTGTCTCTTTATTTTTTCTTCTAACTTCCAGTGTCTAATTTAATATTAGACAATTCTTCTTCTTAAGTCATGTAATCTATCTTTACTTGAAAGTAATTTTTAATTTTAATTATCTAAATTTCATCATTAAATGACAGCCTGAATCTGCAAACAGGAAATTCTTAGCACCACACACCTTCAGTTTCCAATTGCCTTAGGTAGTGACTTTATAGCCTTCTGACCATAAGGGCCATAATTTTGATTTTGTCTATCATGATTGTATGTATTTATTTATAAAAAATTCATTCACACACACACACATTTATTCTGCCTTTAAGAAACCATGATAATTTAATTAAGAACTGCAACTGAGAAGAAAGATCATGGTGGTTTTTTGATTTAAACTCAGAGATAAAAAGCTAATAAATTCATCATGCTGGATGATGTGTGTTGGTGAGCAATCCATTCATGCTTGTATATTATAAAAATAATTATATAGTAATAACAGCTGCTATAACAAGAATATTAGAAATTTGGCCTTATTGATTTCTTTAAGGCTTAAAAGAGGAATCAAATGATTTCCTTTTAGTTGATGTTAAACTCCTTTCTGCAGCTCCAAAAGCAACCATTCTATATAAAATGCTGCACAAATACTTATTCAATAATACTATTTATTAAAATTATTCTAAAGTTGTTTGTTAAGCCAGGAATAGGTTTAGCAAAGCAATAATAGTTCAAACCAAATATATTTTCATATGATTGTATAAGGATATTTTTGAGTAAAAATGCAATTCTTCATTTTAATGATTGTTAATACAAAAAAAACATTTCAACTGTATTAGAAAGACATTGTAATAACAAAATAGTATTTTAAAAAGGTGATCTTGGTGTTATTAATAACGTTTTAATAATGAAATAAATTTGATATAATAAGAGAATAGGAAAGCAATTCATAATTTAATAACTAATTTTCTTTTAAATAATAAGTTACATTTATTTTATTCTTTACGATAGAAATTGTTTTAAATGATTGAAATTGAAATCAAAGTTGCTTATGTTATTTGAAAAAAAAAAAACATATTTCAATAATTTCTTATCATATTCTGTGTTTCCAATGAATGCAAATGTTATATATAAACAAACCTGGGTCATATGGTTTTTAATAATGATAATAATTTTTATATGTTTATTTGTTTACTAAATTAAGAGTATTTCCTATTTATTAAATTATAGAGAAAATTATATATTTTTAAATATAATTAATTAAACAGAAAAATAGCTCTTTCCCCCAAAATTAGATCATTAGATCAAACATGTAAAAATTATAGCCCACATATTCATTTTCTTTGCATATCTTGTTTATTAGTATGAATCAAATATCTATATATCCATATCCATATATATTTATTCTAAAATTTTATAAAGGTTTTGATTATATTTAAGGATTATTTCAATTACTTTTTTTATATACATTTAGATATTTTCATTTTATTTTATCTAATTTTTATCTTTTGAATACTTGAATATTTAACTGATTAAATTTTAACAAAAGTAGCAGTAAAATATGAAAAATTCAATAACTAAGTGAACATGAAAATTGATGTTGTAAAATATTTTATTTGCATTGTAGTTTTGTATAAAGATTTTATTATTTAATAGATAAGAAAGAAAAAGTAGATATGAAAAAAATGAAAAAAAATAACAGTGATAATTTTTTTTTATATTAAATGCATTTATTTACTATGCACTAAAAAAGAAAAAAAAATTCTTTAACCACAGTTGGGGTTATTAAAACAGGCAAAACTCTCCATACAGTAGTGACACTCAGTGCCAACCAGAGTAATTGATGGATGCCAGAAGGCTTGTGCATAAAATCCCTATCTAGTGCCTACTCATCCAATATCCCCAAACTAATTTCTGGCATGTGGCCTTCGTCAGTGAGGAGCTGTGAATCTGAGAGCACTGCACTTAGATCTTAGGATCTAAAGCAACCCTCCAGCAGCCACTTTTTATCTCTACTGATTACTCTGGTTGACACTGAGTGGCACTACTCTATGGAGAGTTTTGCCTGTTTTAATAACAATAATGTGCTAGCATAAGAAATATTGATCATGTGATGTTTAGTGGTTTAACACAGTTGGGGTTTTTAGATTTAACTTGAAATAAAAACATGGAGGAAGTCAGTAATTAATTAAGTCAATCCCTTGTTACAAAAAGCAGGGATTGGCTTAATTAATTTCTGGATTTGTTTTGCTTTTATTTCAAGTAAAATCTAAAAATCTAAATAGTGGTTGAAAAAACAATTATTTGTTTTTGCTTTTCATGCAAGGTAAATAAAAGCATTTAATATATATAATATTTATATTATTTTTAACTTTTTAGTAAATAAAAATGTAAAAATATATTATACTTTAAATTGATTAGACTCTTGTAGTTGATATATTTACCTCTTATATATATATATATATATATAATAAAGTATTAAGTAATTTATTTTTATTTGAAAAGTGATATCTTTTTTTTTTTATTTAGAAAAAATAAAAATAAAAAAAAGGTTAACAAAAGTATTATGAACTAACCTTTTTTATTCTAATTTAAATAAAACCAAGAAAATCATAAGCATTAAAACATATCAAAGTTCTAAAAACAATTTTAAAATTTAATATCAGAATATTAAAAACTTCCTACCCCCACTTTTCCATATCTAAAAAACTAGGTCACCTAACTAAAATATTATTTTTACTAATCACTTTAACATGATTTTCCAAGAAAATACCTTATTTTATATATTCTATCTGATTTGTTGCAGTGGTAAGGTAATGGATTTGAGAGTTAAGGTTACCTGAATCACAGCTAATTTTTACCTTTTAGTGTCTAAATGGCATATGGCCTTGAGAACAATTACGCATTCAATTATTTATGTAGTATAGCAGTTAAACAAAAATGGGTTATTTTTTATCTGTTTGATCCTTATCATCATATACTACCTCAAGCCTAAAAAATTATAATACCCTGAAGGTATAAAATAAAATGCAGTTAACACATTAGATGCAATAAGTATCGGAAATAAATGAATATCAAATCTTGAGAAAAAGTGTTGTGTACCTGCAATAGACACATTGATAATACATTTATTATTTGTCCACATGGAAAAGAAAAACTGAATTACTTCTTATAACATATTTATAGCTTTCATTCCAAATTAAGTTTATGATGAAAACTGAGATGAATTGAACCCCCTTATTTTCTTAATGTTCTTGTTTCCAGACAAATAATAATCTAATATTTTCTATAAATACTTCAAGTCATCATTTTATTACCATCTAGTTCAAATAATTTTTTGCAACTACTCATCTACATCACACTTTACAAAAGATTTATTTTTTTAAATATTCTGGAGAGATTATACATTTTCATTATATTTTATCAATAAATGATTCTGATTTCATTACTTTAAAAAACATAACTTAAATCTATTACCAACTTAAACAATGCTTGAACAATCAATTTATTATTTTTACAAAATCAAAATATCTCTGAATCTTAGCTGTTTGATAACAAATATCATCAACACAATTTTTATTTCCTCCTATCTTAAAAAGAGTTTATCCAATTGAATTTGTATCTCATGGAAGAAAATGTGCATCAACACCACATCAGTTCAGATTAATATGAGACCTATTAAATATCCATTTATTAATCTCTATTACATATCCAAGAGAATTTAATATTGGCAATCTACTAGAAATAAAAAAACTCCCAAATCTGTTTTTGACTCTTAAGATTTAAGGTTTGTTTAATCCAGGTTATGAGAATAATAGATAGATAAATCAACCATTAAGCTACAATGATCAGGTTTTATGTGCATAATTTTTTTTTTTTTTGCAAATTAGTCAATAGTTAAAAAATATTTCATTACTGTTAATAAATGTTGATAATGATAAGTAATAAGATATGTTTTTTATCTTCTTGTTGTTATTTAGAATATTAGCAAGCCAGTAAAGATCAAGTATGTAAACTAAGTTAATTTGATAATAATACAAAATTGTTATTTCAGTTAAGGAAAGTCAATAGCCAGAAAATAAATTGTGATTAGCTGTATTTTTTTAGAGATAAAAATAGTATGTGCAATTTTTAAATGATTATATATAAAATATAATATTATTGTATAATTTCAAGTCTGTTAATCAAAAAATATTTTTTGTTAATATAAACTTTTTATTTTGATATTTTGATTTTTACTATTGTTATCATCAATTTTGATAAACAATCATTTTAAGAAATAGCTATTGCAGAGTATAGGTGTTTTCAACCACTTCTCATTAAAGGATAATGAAATAAGAGATAATAATCACTTAGATTGGCAATTGCCATGGTATAAGTAAAGTACTCTTTCTATTAAATAGGTCCCTCCAGAAAAAAAATATCGATAATAGTCTCTCACAGAAGAACTTTGAAGATGGAAACAGTACTCATCAGGTTTGTCAACTGTTAGGTGGTGAGGAATTCAGAAGTTTATCTTTGTTTCACTATTTAACTAAGAAAAGCTAAGATATATATTTATATGACAAGATTGAATTGATTTAGACTATCTATGGACCAACTATCTGAAAAAAGAATCCTAAACCTATTAAAAAGAATGCTATTCATCTGGTAAACTCCAACTCCCTAGAACACTACTCTAATGCCTCACCTCAATTCTATAAAAAAATTCCAGACATAATTACATAATATTAAATTAAACTGCCAGTCATGAATCATCACATAAAATATGCCAAGCAGAGAATTTATCAAATAAGATTCAGTAAGATGATCCACAATTAAGATGGACATCTTTTGATATTATTTTTGGTAAAGATAACAAAGATAATTTGGATTAAGCAGATGACATTCAATCAAACATGAATGCATTATGATCTAGGCTTCACCATTAGTAAGGGGATTGTTATGACAGTAATTTAATGAACTTACCATGACATTTTCCAGTCATTTATGTTGATTATAGCAAATGCTTACTCATATAATTCAAGAAATTATCTCATCATTCTATACAAGATGACTCTAAAACAGAGTGAAGAGATCATTTCTTTTTTACAATGTGTGATAAAACTTGAATACAAAAAGCAATATATATATATATATATATAAAATTAAGAGCGTGCTAATAGCTCTAAACAAGCTTTTTTTTTATTTATGATAAATGCTACTACAAGAGAAGGCATTCAAATCATTTTTATCTTGGATTGTCCCCATCCCCAGACCGGTTTCGACCTTTGGGTCTCTTCAGTGAGGAGTTGGGACATTAGATCTAAAAAACCAACCCAAGCAAAGCATTTATCTAAAAGATAATTGTTAGAAGATCTGAAACTTTTAGACATCTACATGTCTTTAAAGTCAGTCCCAACTCCTCACTGAAGAGACCCAAAGGTCGAAACCGGTCTGGGGATGGGGACAATCCAAGATAAAAATGATTTGAATGCCTTCTCTTGTAGTAGCATTTATCATAAATAAAAAAAAAGCTTGTTTAGAGCTATTAGCACGCTCTTAATTTTACATATTTGTAAGTGCAAGCTATATATAAGTCATGTGACATCTGACTTGTTATTATTACTATATATATATATATAATTAAATGGATTAAAGGACTCTTATTCAGGCTATAAATAATTAAAGCAATATCTGTTTAACAGAGACCAACCCTTGCTAAACATACAAAGGGTTATTTATTCAGAGACTACAGGAGAATGGTTTGCTCCTCTTAATTACATATATTAAGCTATGCTATACAATGTTTATGTATAAAATACATGTATAAAATATAACTGCCAACAGATGTTAATTTTTTTCATCAGTACACTTCTGTAAAACAAAAATAAACCTGAATAAAGTATTCAGACTTTATGTTTGTTTCAAAAGAGTGCTCTGTTGGGAAAAAATGTTTGGTGGTAGTAATATTTTAGATTTGAATTTTGACTGGTTTTATTAGATATTTATATATATCATTAAAAACCAATCAACACTTAGACAATCCCAATATCAAAAATAATCAACAATTTCAAATTGTTTGTCAAGGCAACCTCCTTTTAACAATAAAGGTGGAATCCCACCTACATTAATGGTCCAATATATTTATATAGACACTAACTCGACCACAGATAAGTAAAGCATTGGTGGCCGAGTGATCAGCACAGCCGCCTCACAAGCAGTTGTCTCGGGTTCGTTTCCCGGTGATGCTTTGACATATGAAAAAAAAAACTTGACCACAGAGACTGAAATTATTAAAATAAAGAAATTTAAATAAACCTCTTTAAACAGATAAATACAACCTTTTCTGAATGCAGACTAATAAATAGTCAATTATAACTTTACAAACTGCAATTATAAATTTCAAATTGCACTCAAAGTATTACTTAAATAATAAGTAATTAAAGTGAAAGGCTGAAACCTTCTCGCATGTGTAATAATGCAGCTAACCAGAAAGTACCTGTTAATATTATTTTTCATGGTATAATTTTATCCCTGAAATTAAAATGCCAAATCTTAAACACAAATGCTACTCTTATCTCTCAAGTATGAATTCACCATAGCTCAAATGTTATGTGATCAAACTGATAAAAATAAGACAAATAACTATTTTTTTTCTTTCAGGATATAAATTTATTGAAGCCCTATGAATTGGGTTGTCAAAATGATAATATATATATATAACAACTACTCTTCTTTCTCGGGATCTAAGTTTGTCATGGCTCCACATTGGGTGCCAAACTGATTAAAAAATTAATCACTCTATAGTGGATAAATAGTTCCATATCTAACTTTACTATAAGGCATCACATGATAATAAATCTACACTTCTTTGAAATAACCAATTGTAATTTAATATGGATAATTAGCATAAAAAAATACCAAAAAAAAAAGACGTTAAATTTATTAGTAAAGTTACAATTGCAACTATTGGAAAGTTATGAATTATAAAATGAAATTATTCCAACTAATAATAAATCTTAAAATAAAAGACAAGTTTATCCAGCATGAGTTACATTTGGACATCTATTAATTTGGCATATCAATATTTTGTATTTTATAATTGAAATAATAATCAATAATAACGGAATCAAAACAATGTATTTAAAAACATAAAATAACAAGGATGTCATTGTAATAGTAGCCAAAATCTAAATTAATATATATAACTAACAAACACATGTATGATCACCAATTTGACACCACCAAAACAAACCAAGCTGTCCTTATCTTAATACCTAATATCACACTAACCTATATACTGAGGGCTATAAAATTAAGCAGTGGGTGAAATGCTTATTACATATAATCTTAACTCTCTACTACAATATTCTAGGTAACAACATAAAAATAACAAATAATTTGAAAACTTCGTATATAAAATATTTGAATATTAATTCTTCATCATTGACATATTATTTATAAAGATCTAAACATTATCCATGTTTAAAAAATAAAGATAAAATAATTACAAAATAAAACCATAGGAATTTATAAATGGAACTAACAAATAATACCAAGCTAAACATATCAATAATAGTTTAGTTGCAAGCATCTACAGTATTTGTTAAATCCCATATATATATATATATATATATATATAATAAGTATTTAAAAAAATGGCAAAACTCTCTGTACAGTAGTGCCACCCTATGCCAACCAAAGTAATCAGTGAATGCTAGAAGGCTTGTGCATAAAATCCCCATCTAGTGCCTACACATCTAATATCCCCAGATTTGTTTCTGGCTTGTGGCCTTTATCAGTGAGGAGCTTTGGATCTGAGAACACTGCTCCTAGATCTTAGGATCTAATGCAAACCCTCCAGCAGCTATCTTTTATCTCTACTTAACTACAAAACTATGAGAATGAAATTGAAAACACAAGCCAGAAACTAGTCTGGGGATATTGGATGAGTAGGCAGTAAATGGGTATCTTATGCACAAGCCTTCTGGCATCCATTGATTACTCTGGCTGGCACAGGGTAGCACTACTGTATGGAGAGTTTTGCCTGTTTAATAACAGTTATGTGCTAGCATAAGAGATGGTGATCATGTGATGTTTAAAATAAGTATTTGTTATCATTTAAACAATCATTATTTAGAATTATAAATATAATTAAATAACACAAATTACATATTTCATAATCTGTATTGAAATGTGACATCTATAAAATAAAATAAATCATTTATTACACATGCATTACTTTTGAAAATTATATTTAAAACTTCTGAAAATATTACTACATATAGATTTGATAATTACACACATAATGGTTGTTCCATTATTCAAGAATTGACAATTTAAAATAATTAATATCAGCATGATATTTATGTGAAAAATAATTTATTATAAATAAAGAATACTTAATCAATATTTATAAATTGTTTTGCAGTTTTAACTTATTTCCATTAATGTTATACAAAGTTATGATATAGTAGATGATGTCTTTTACTATAATGGTGTTTCATTTAAAATATAGAAGATAGACCTAAACAAATATGTAGAAGAATCATGATTTTTGCAGCAATTGATGATTATAAGGTAATCCAATTTATGATGAATGAAAACATGAAAAAGTAGATCATCCATTTGAGTACTGATTTCCAAGTTCTTGGAATAAAAACTATTTATTTAATAATTCGTTTTGGAGAGTGTAAAATCTAATGTTTTCTTTTATAAAATTCAGAAGCAGACCTTTAATCACATGATCAAAACAGTTTACTTGATAAGAAAGCATTCTTGGCTACTTGCCAATAGAACTACTGTATAAGTAAATAATTCTTCAGTCTATTTTAAAATTAAAACAGGCAAAACTCTCCACGCAATATTGCCACGTGATCACGTGATGTTTATTTTTAAATTATTTAAAACTAATAGTCAATTCTTTAAAATTATTATTTTAAATCAAATAATTGAATTTATTTTTAAATTATTATTGAATGAAATCAATTTTTATTTATAAAAGTAATGTACAGTGTTTTTTAAATAACAATAATGGCAATTCAATATTTTAAAATAATAATAATGTCACGCTTTTAAATTAATAAAATTTCTTTCTATATATTTAATTATTTTATACAGCAATAAAATATATTCCCAAGGAATATAGTATTTCAATATATATAACTTCTCTTCCTCAGGCTATAAATAAGTAATTCTGTATCTCAAAAAATAATTAAAAATAGAATGAAATGCATTTATTTTTTAAACTTTGATGTTTATAAGCTTAGTTCTGCAAATATTGGTGATTTCAGAGTAAAACTAATATATCTGCTAGATTAAAATTTGACATTAAAGATCATTATAGTTATAATTATTTACATAAGAATGGAAATAGAATCTCACTTTAATAATGTTGTAGTAATATTCAAATAGAAGTTAATAAATGTAATCATGAAATTAGCATGTGATAATATATATGTTGGACTATTTTCATCATCTATCATTAAATGTTGAATGACTAAAAAAATTTAAACTTTATTTAAACTTTTCAAATGTGAACAACTGTTATTAATAACACACAAATAGACAATGTAGATTATCAGATTACACACTGTTTCAAATGGTAGCATTCTCCATTCTTCAGGTGGTTCTGATCTGACTAGTGACAATATTAGCAAAGAAGTTGAACTCTTACCTTTAGACTCTTGAATATTAAATTTTAAGGCAATCTAGCCAGCTATTTTTATTAGAGCATTGCATTAAAATTCAATACTGTAGAATCTAATGGTGTAAGTCTAATATAGTCACTGGTCAGACTAGCAACACCTGAAGCAGAATGGAGAACAACACCACTCAAAACATTGTGTAATCTACTAACATCTAACCAGCTATTTTGTCAAAGGTTAGAAAATTGCCTTAAAATTCAATATTTAAGAATCTAAAGGTGTAAGTTAGACTCGTATTCTAATATTGTTACTGATCAGGCCAGAAACCCTTGAAAAATAGTGGAGAATGCCTATTTGTATGATATTTATAACAACCATTTGCATTTGAAAAGTTTTAATAAAGTTTAAAATTTTCTAGGCATTCAACATTTAATGATAGATGATGGAAATAGTCTAACACATCACACTAAAAATATCAATACAAACTCTCAAGCAATAGTATTATTTGTCTTTCTAAAGGAAATTAGCATATATATATATTAATATTTTTTATTTTATTTTCAACAAAGTTTTATATTGTAAACTTTAAGTATAATTAAAAGTAATAACATGCCATTTTACATGTAATTTTATTCTACACAAAACATAATACAAAATAATTATTACAGAAATTACTGTTATGCAGGTAGCATGCAACAGAAAAAGCTACTAACTAAACTGTTTATTTCATATGTAAAACATGCTGTGTACATACTGAAATATAATTTGATTTCTGAAAGATTAAAAATGTTTTTGAAAAGAATGATATATACCCAAGAGCTTTAAAACTTGTTTATATTGAAGCTGGAAATCTGTTCTACAGATTTGCATTTCACCTAGTGCCAATTATATAAGCACTAGAATGGTTTGAACCCATATCATATAATGGACACCCATCTCGAGCAATAGGTGGTAGTATACATAGAGATGTATGGATACATGATTTTAAATAGATCTGTACTAAAAGTTAAATATTGTGGTAAATTAAATAGACTTCAATTTGATAAATTATTAAGAACATTGAGTTTCACCTACCCATTCAACTTGCATACGCATATGTACATATGAGAATTAATATTTATAAGTTATAAAATTTTGTAATTTTATAATATTTTGAATTTTAATAACTTTACTAGTTATTTACATGTAAGACTAACCAATGTATAATATGTATCTAATTTATAATATTTTGGAATATTATGATATTTTGTAATTTTATTACTAATAATTTGTATAAATATAAATTGACACTTAAGAGTCAAACAATGTAATCAGTGGATCTTAAAGTTTTGCAGGCCATTGTATCATTCTAAAAAACATATGAAATATTATAAGTACTAGAGATTCTTTAATTAAATTTTACTTGACCATTGATTGGTCTTTTTCATTACCATATATAGAGATGTAGATCAATTTGGTTAAATTTTACCTGGCCAATTGATCCATTTTTCATTACCATATATGGAAATATATATCAACTTCAAATCTCAGCTAAATGTATAGAGTTTGAGACAATGGCCAGCAAGAATTTGATCAGATTAAATCTAAACAAAAATGTAGTGATAATTGTGTCCTGTTTCCAGGTACGACATGAAGAAATTATCTTGCCTGAAGGCAACATTTTTTAAATATTTGCCATGTGTATAAATAGCCAAATTTTGGCTATCAATAATCATGATTCTTGTTTTATTTTGATCATCATCATCATCAACCATTATCAATCCACTGCAGGATGAAGGTCTCTCCAAGTTTAATCCATCTTCTCCGATATTTAGCTTCTCTTTTCCACAACACCCCTGCACATTTTCTTATTTCATCCATCCATCTCACATGTGGTCTCTTTCTGGGTCTTTTACAATCTCTTGGAATCCAGTTTAAAATTTCAATTGTCCATCTATTATCATTTCTTCTAGTAATATGTCCAGCCCAACTCCATTTCAATCTTTTAATTTTTTCAATAAGGTCAGTAACACCTGTTTGTTGTCTTACCCATACATTGTGTTTTCAATCTCTTCTTGTTACTCCCAACATACATCTCTCCATACTCCTTTGAGTGGTCTGAAGTCTCTGTATTGCTCTTCTATTGAGTGTCCAAGTCTCAGATCCATAAGTAAGAACTGGTAAAACACATTTGTTAAAAAACATTCTTTTCAAACACATAGGCATATTTCCTTTTAGTATCAAGTTATTTCTACCAAAAGCACTCCAACCAAGTTTAATTCTATGATTAATTTCCTCCATTATGTTTCCATCTGTATTAATAATCTGACCAAGATATTTGTAACTGTTAACTTTTTCTAATTCTTCATAATCAATCTTTATTTTCATATTTTGAGCAAATCAATTAAACATTACTTTAGTCTTTTTAACATTTATCTTTAGTCCTACTTTTCTACTTTCATCTGCTAACTCCTGCAACATTTCCTGCAGCTCTGAAGCATTATTTTGATATCAGAGAGTTAATATAAATTCATGCAAGTTTGTATTGTGAAAAAAATCATGTCAGGGTAAAGGAGAAGATCATGTGCTTCCCCATACCTCTGGGAAGCTTATCTAGCTCACTATGCTGAAGCCTGGAACACCTAGACCAAATATGTGGACTGTTCAGTAATATTCTTTCCTGAAAGTGAACTTTGAATATCTACCAATGCCTGTTTCCAACCCAAATCAACTTATGATCATGATCTGATTACCTATGTCATGTCCTTAAGCCCACAGTAACATCTACATTGCCATCAGCTAATGAACTCTTAATTAATTTATTATTCTAATTATAAGCTATATTGTAAGCTTTTTTGCTTCTATTTAATTCTTAAAAGCTGTTATATAAATGTTAATAATGTCTATACAATTTATTCTATTGCTGTATAAGTTCCTATGTTTTGGGTGCAGCAATTTAGAATTAATTTTATTTTGCTTAGTTTCTGATTCTAATTTATTTTGATATGCCAAGAAAGTATACAATTCAGCTAGTAAATTTAAACTCACCACCAATAATTTTATCCTATTAAACTATTAAGACATAAATTTCATTTAAAGTTAGTTATCACAAACTTGCTCGGTTTTATATCAATTATTTTATAATAATTTTATTCTTTAAATGATCAGAAGATCTTAATGTTTATGTTTAATTGTTCTCTCTAACTGAAAATTAACCCTTATCCAATCATTAAAATCATTTTATCAATTTATGTAATTAAATCTCACCAGAAGTGAATTTAATATCTAATCTATCATGTGCATATGTGTGATTTATGATTTTATTTTGTAAATTAATATATTAAGTTATATGTGTAATGATCGCTTATAGAAATGTAATGAGATAATTTAGAAATGTGTGAGAAAGCAATTTATTCCCTTTTAGTTTTAGACTCTGACCCATTTTGTAAATTTTATCAATCATTAATTAAGTGCCCAGTATGGTTTATGTTTAAGCATTCCCTTACATAGAAGAGCATTCTATAATAATCAGGTGTACATTAATTTATTGTGGTCATTAGTGACACAAATTATTTATATGTTTTAGGCATTCTAAAGATATTGTTGCAATCATTATTTATAATTTTTTTGCTTTGCCATGTATTTTGGGATCTTCAGAATGACCAATCCCACTCTTCATTATCTCTCTGAAGGTAAATGCATTTACTACTAGGGATCTTCTTCAGACACCTCTAATGAATATATGTATGGGAAACATACAGATAAACCATCCCAACACACAACTTGTGCCACTGGACCTTGTATAGGCATACTCCTTTCATATAAATAAGATAAAGCCACCCAAGAGTGTCTCAAGTAACGATCTTTCTGAATGCGATTGTAAATGATAATGTAATACCACATTTATTATTATCAATTTATTTATAATCCTGCAATGCTCTCTGTCAGCTGTGATCATGTTGTTTGCCATCCATCCTATTTAACTCGTTAGGTCAGATTATATAATTACAGCTTCTTTTAGACTGAACTATCTTACTCCCACACATCTGAGCAATCTCAAATTTTATTGAAATATAATCTTGCATACTTTTCAAATCACACATCGTAGCTCTTATATATATATATATATATATATATATATATATATATATATATATATATAATGACTAATGAAACTCAGTGTAAATCTGTAATATTTTAAATGAGGGTTAACCTATAGTGTATTATCGATTATCTAATCAAATTATTCCATATCCTTGGCATATTAACCACACCAATTACTGTATGATTAACCACACAAGCCACTCTTTTTATATGTGTAGTAATTGCACTAACCAATATTATGTAATAATACAAATATTTTAGTTTTTCTGTAATTTCCTGAACGATCTATTTAATGAACCACCAAAATGCATAATTGCAAATTAATCATAATCAAATGTGTAATCATTGTATAGACATTTTACTCATCTACTTTGTTTTATTTATAATCATAAATTACCATACTTTATCATTTAATAAATTTATATTATATCATTTTTCTGTATTCTAGTATTTCTTATTCATTGCCTGAATCTCTAGTATTAACTATTTGATTAAGTTAAATTGTTCCCTAATTGAATGAAAAAAATTATTTTGTATCATTGATTAAACTCCATTTGTTCAACATTGCTTGAACAACATTATGGATCTGATTATTAATTAATTTAAGGAGTACTCATACTATTCTTCTTGGAAATTGCTAATTACTCATTTGAATATATTATTGATTCCCAAGTCTCTTTGCTCACCCTGTTCTCATTGCCAGGTCTGGAGTAAATGAAAGCTTGCTAGTATCCTCAAAAACAATGTTCATACAAACAGAGACCCTGGAATACAGGTAATCTCACACATGCTAGATTGCTATAGTTTGCTTGTATTCTAGGTCTTGCTGAATGAATACATGATTTTTATTGGTACAATATATACAGTAGGAAACTCTTTATACCATAGTGTCACCTGGTGCAAGTCAAATAATCAATGGATGCAAGAAGATTTTTGCATAAAATCCCTATCTACTGCCTACTCATCTAATATCCTCCAAGTAGTTTTTAGCTTGTGGGTTCCATCAGTGAGGAATCTTTGATCTAAGAACACTTTACCTAGATCTTGAGGTTTAATGCAACCATCAAGCACCCACCTTTTACCTTTCCAGTTAACTCCAAAGCTATAAGTCCAGAATGAAAACACAATAATGTTTTCAATCTAAGCTCATTCACTTCTATAGTCATACAGATTTGAACCCAGTTCAGTATCTATACATTTTGGTGTCTTTAGTTTTTTTAATAACTATAATCACCATTAAACCATGGGTAGAATTGTTCTTAAACCATTAATCACCACACAATCACCATTTTATATGCTTTCATAAGCTGTTTAAACAGTCGAAAACTATCCATATAGTAATGCCATCCAGTGCAAGCCAGATTATTTTATGAATGCAAAAAGGTTGGTGCATAAAGTCGCCATCTAGTGTCTACTCACCAGTGAGAAGCCCTGGGTCTAAGAGTACTGCATGTAGATTTTAGGTTCTAATGCAACGCTCAAACAGTTACCTTTTTAGTTAATTGTAAAGTTATGAATCCAAAATAAAAACAAAACAATTCAATAGATAGGGATGGCCCACTATACAAGAAAGTTTATGAATATGACAAGCCTGGTTGAAAGCAGTTCTAAGCTATAAAACTGTAAAGGAGTTATAATTTTATAATCTTTTCTGCTTAGTGAAACTTCCCTATTTATTGAATTATAAATGCATAAGGAAAGAAATAAAAGGTAGTTTGAGATACAAAACATATTTTCAATCCAAGTTCATTCACTTGTAGAGTCATACAGATTTAAATGCAGTTCAGTATCTATATATTTTGATGACTTTGGTTTTTTAATAACATGTGATGTTTCATGATTTAATACCCTGCCCATGGGATGCTGGTGACTATGGTTATTAAAAAAACAAAGACACCAGAATGTATGGTACAAATGAATAAGCGTGAATTGAAAATACTATTAAAACTCATTTTGGACTCATGGCTGTATAGTTAACAAAAAATTCTTGGAGCTATGCTCAAAGTTTTTTCAATTTCAAATTTTGTCTTCCATTTGCAAAATATATATTTTCAGAAAATAAATGTATTGATGAAGATTTCATAAGTGTTTTTAATTGGTAAGAAAATCCATATTGTAAATGTTAAAGCAACTGATAAAAGCTGGATGTTTGAGAGTTGCATTAGATATTAAGATCTAAATGCAGTGCTCTCAGATCCAAGGCTCATTATGAAAGCCATACATTAGAAACTAGTTTGACCATATTGAATGAGTAGGCACTGAATAATAATTTTGTGCACAAACCTTCCTGTATCTATTGATTATTCTGCCTTGCACTGAGTGGCACTACTGTATGGAATGTTTGCTACTGTTTTAACAGCTTGTGTACATCATTGAAAATTGTAATGATGTTTATATAACATGTTAAATAGTGGATATAATTATAAATTTTTCAAGAATAACTTACTGTACTTGATTTTCAGCTGCTCACAGGCATATTTTTTTATTTTGATGAGGAGTACTTTGATCTCATATCATGCCATTCTTTTCTAAACACTTTACAGTTTTCATAATTAGAATATCTTGATATGGAAAAACCTTTTAAATTTGTGACAATTCAACTCTAATCATTCTATTATTTTGTCGTTTGTTTTGTTTTATATGATTTCAGAAATCTTCTCCAACACCTTAATCTAAAAATATTAATACATTTCACATGATCACCATTTCTTATACTAGCACATAATTGTTGTAAACAAAGGCAAAACTCTTCATACAGTAGTGCCACATGGTGCCAACCAGAGTAATCAATGGATGGCAGAAGGATTGTACATAAAATCCCTATCTAGTGCCTACTCATCTAATATCTCCAGACTAGTTTCTGGCTTGTGGCTATTATCAGTGAGGAGCCTTGGATCTGAGAACACTGCACCTAGATCTTAGGATCTAATGCAACCCTCCAGCAGCCACCTTTTAACTCTACTTTACTACA
This sequence comes from Epiperipatus broadwayi, assembly GCA_028023455.1. NCBI lineage: Eukaryota > Metazoa > Onychophora > Udeonychophora > Euonychophora > Peripatidae > Epiperipatus > Epiperipatus broadwayi. Next base: position 12,522,635 of record JAQFVV010012393.1, on the reverse strand, counting down.
AACCTATGAGAATGAAATTGAAAGCACAATAATATTTTCAATCTAAGCTCAATAGTTTATATAGTCATATGGATCTGAACTCAATTCAGCACCCATATATTTTGGTGTCTTTGGCTTTTTAACAACCATAGCCATTACTATCCTATTAGGCAGGATTGGTGTTAAACCACTAAACATCACATGATCACCATCTCTTATACTAGCACATAATTGTTGTAAACAAAGGCAAAACTCTCCATACACCCTGTGCCAACCAGAATAATGAATGGACCATTGATTACTCTGGTTGGCATAGGGTGACACTACTGTATGGAGAGTTTTGCTTTTGATTAATACATTTCCTATACTTTTTCTGAGTTTTATTTTCACAACCATAAAGCCTTACAAAGTTGGGTAGAATGGTAGAATCTGAAGTTTAAAATCGATGGATTTTAGTCTAACTCTATCACTTTGTAATCGAGTATCTGATCAATATACAATTTGATTTTTTTTATCTATACAGAATCTCAAGAAACAACTGCATCTTCATTTTTAAAGTTAAATGACTACATATAGAAGTCTTCTTTTAAGTTTTTCATTGACAATTTGTGAAAATTTTTGTATCAAATTCTGGTTATTTTAATGTTATATGAATCACTCCAAAAGACATGAAGTGTCAACCACTTCTAAGTTTTCACTATCAATTTTAGAGTCGGATAGAGTGGATTACGGAATCATTTAATATTATTTAATAACAGTGATATGGCGTTAATAAAAAATTATTTAATAAAAATAAATGATAAAACTGAATCTTAAAAATTAATGACTCTTAATGTACTGACTGATTCTTGTTATGGACAGATATATAAGAGCCTCTAACCTTCTTCGAAAAATTGCCATTTTTATATGGTGTACTTCTCAAAAGCTTTTGTTGCATTGTGTGGTAAAAGATTCCTAAAAAAAAAAAGAGTTTGTTATTGTACTTTGTATAAAATTATACACAAGCTAATTTTAAGAGACTATAGCCACCACCAATAAAGGTATTAACAATTGATTTAATTGTGAACCAAGACCATTATTCTCTCTATAAAGCCCTCTCTAGAAAGTGTATCAATGTCTATATAATTATATCAATATAAGTTAAAGAAAGACAAATTAAATAATAAAAAAATTTAATGCTGTCATAATATATTCTCTTTTGATAATAATATCTTCATACAAGTGAAATTATTTAAAATACACTTTTAATTTTATGCTTTTTGCTTAATCTGTTTAAAAAGGAAGGGGGAAACATGTTTTTAATTTTGTATGAATATTTGGGTTTTACACAAATTATAGTGCCAATTTGTTATGCAATTTCGGCCACTTTAGACATCATGGAAAATCCCAAACTCACAAATGATGCAAACCAAGCTACAAAGAACATCAGATAATACTCCCAAAAGGTAATAAAATATTTCATAAATTGCATTTTTCATAAAAGTATGCCAACTCAAAAAAAAAAAAAAAAATCAAAATTTCAAAAACAATATTTAACAAATTTTGGTAATTAGCAAATGACAAAAATAAATTCATGCGATCTAAAAACACATTACTATTGAAATCAAAAAAACAATATTTAGCAAATATTAATACTTAGGAAATAATCAAAAAATTAGAATAATCACATGGCCACAGACACAAAATAACCTCCAGAAATGGACTACTAAAAATCAAATATCAAAAATATTAGTAATTTCCTCAGATTTCCTTTTTACCTAGGGCTCTCTAGAATGAGACAAGAGATTCAGAAAAAAACTGAAAAGATGATGCAGAACACATAACCAATTTTCTCTCAAAAAACCTACCTGTTGTTATATGCAAAAGTATGCCTTTTCACTCATCTTGTAACCACAAAAATTATTACCAATCATAAACTTCACTAAATCTTTCACTTCATCCATTTACTCATTCTATAGCAAATTACTATGATGCAGAAAAGTAGTCTCCATCTCTGCAAAATGATTTAGTCTCCCACCAAACAGAAATGGATAAGGTCTTCACTCCATTCAAAATTTTCATACACAAAAAAGTATTCATCTTCTGGATGCACTGATAAAAAGTTGTCCAGCTCTTGAATGCATCCTATTCTTCAAATAACACTCACAGACTGACCACCATCTTTATATGGATATTTGTCTTTGCTCGTAAAGCATTTATGATTAAGTCCCTCATTTGAGTGTTGGTAGATATACCTATTGGAGCATTGTAATATGCTATACCTGGACCTAAATACTGATCCATGGTCATCAATGTTAAATTTGAACATCAGTTGAGGCAGCAATTCAAAAAGTGGTCATTGGAACCCAATTTTTTTAACTTTCTCTTAAAGCTAAATCTTCATGCCATACCTACCTCTTACTTCCTTAAATATTGCAGGTTTTTCACCAAAATTGATGCTTTTTGTTCCTTGTGCCACAGGGAAGAAGAAATACAACAGTACCTATTCAGCTCATGCACAGCTCTGACAATTACACAAGAAATTATGATTACCACCTATAGACAAAATAACATCATATTTGATAACCTAATAGAAACACTCAGCAAAATCTCAATCCTAGCAGTCCATGCAGCAACTTTTATTTGTATACTTTGTGGTGCACCAGATGTACTTTCTGATTTGAAAATAACACCAAAAGACACCCAGCCATATTCTCTAACAAGCTTAAACAACTGAAGGCCAGAGATGGCAAAATTGCACGCCCAAACATTTTTGCTGCTACATGGTCACTATTAAAAACCTGTGCCAGACCACGACTTCAAACAACCAAGTGACTTTTATTGTAACAATAATATTTTTTTGTCAATAGAACCATAGTCAAATACACACTTTACATGTTTACATTTATCAGACACCTGCCTTTTGTACTAATAATATCTATCTGTTTGTTCTGAAGTTATGTAGTTTCAACTATGTATTATTAACAATGTAATTATTTATGAATAATAAAGTTTGATGATGATGATGGTAATAATAATAATAATAATAATAATAATAATAATAATAATAATAATAATAATAATAATAATAATAATAATAATAATAATAATAATAATAATAATAATAATAATAATAATAATAATAATAATAATAATAATAATAATAATAATAATAATAATGTTTGACCATTTAAATTCATTTTATAAACTTGAAATAGTATTGCCCTGACTAACCGATTATAAAATTCATTTTTTAGATTATCTAACTAATGAATTCTTGAGAACATGTGTTATATCTTAGCCTATCTTCAACTAATGTATTCCATCTCATCTCAATTAGACTGAGTATGTATTGCCACAGAATGAGAATATATGAATAGATAATATCCAATATAAAAAAATAGGTCAATGGTGATAGTGTTCAGTGAATCAGATTATTTTTCATTATAGAAGGAGATCTAGTTATAAATAGATAATCCAGATGAAAGTAAAAAAGGCAGTGATAATTTATTGTGATACCTGAATGGCAGTATAAATGTTGTTTGCTAATAGCAGTGAGGCAAGTTCATATTAGAAAAGAAAACTGCTAGAACCTAGATCAGATATGAGTCAAGGTGTCATGGTACAGCAGGAAATGTCATTGTATCTAGAGGCAAGCTGAACACAAAACAGACAGAAGGGTCAACTGTCTCTATTCATGAAGCAAACTATCATGATAGATAAATGTGGAAGGTACCTGAATTCCCTTATATTAATAATGGCATAGAAACTAAATGCTATACCAAGACAATGCTGACAGGTAAAGGACTAGCAGTTGTATACATTGTAAATAAGCACGTGTATATTTGTTTTAATTAATAAATATATAATCATATTTTTATGAGTTTATGTTTATCGGAATCGTGCAATAAACATAACACATTATTTGCAAATTTATTAAATAATTAGTACATGTAAAATTGTCATAGGAGTCTTTATTACTAGAATTTGTAAACAGTTGAAAGATGAAAGTGTTTTAGGTAAATTTGGTTATGGTTATAGAAATGGAAAAAAAACAACAAAACATAGACTTGTGGACTTTGCAGAAAAAAAACAACTATATTATAAATTCTTTTTTTGAAAGAAATGTTAAATGGATATGGAAGAATCTAAATGAAGATATACAACAGAATTGGATTATATTTTGACTAACAAAAATATGTATTTCAGGATTTTTAATAAATTCAACACAGAAATTGATAATCAATTAGTGAAATGTAAGACATTTTAATGCAAAACTAGAGACAAAAATTATTAAGAAAAACCAATATTCACAGTTAATATTCCTAATCTTCAGACCATTTCAATAACTTTAAATAAGAACTTATAAATTGTTTTCAAATATTAACAGTGAAGCAATGGATCTGTAGGCCAGATCTATGCTTCATGTCTTTCTAGATTGTTAAACTAGGATCAAACCAGATCCGTGCATGTAATGATGTTTATAAAACTTTCCGTCTGCCATCTTATATATGTTTAATTTTTAGACCAGTTAATAGGTAAATAAAATCTTAAAAAACTTTCTATTTAAAATTTTTAATTATAAATATTGAAGCGGCCAGATATATAAGTGTACATATATATATATAGGTGGACTAGCACAAAGTGGAATAAATATAAAAAATATATATGTATAAGATATATATGTATATAATAAAATACATATAGTAGAATATATATATAAATTCACGCTTGCAAACTGATAGAAACGTTTTGCATAAACACTTGGAGACAGTGTTTAGATCTAGTTTCTAACTCTATCATTCACTGATGATAGCAAATTTAGCTTGAAATCAGCTGATCTGAGGATGAGCAAATGAAAGAGATAGTGAATTCTGACTCTTTTGTCATTTATGTAAACAAATATTTACACTTGTTTCGGTGGTTTTGGTAAAACGCCATCTATTGATCATAAATAACAAGTGATAGCAAGTTATATGAATAACTTGTTTTTGTTTTTTATAAATGTACCTTTAAAGGTTTTTTGCAATGATATATATTGCAGAGGCTTTGACTATGTGGTGAAACTGAACTGAGATCAGACTCATATAGCTATCTGGCTTGTTAGGCTGAGTTTGAAGACTTTACTGGTCTGAAAAATTTACGCTTGCAAACTGATAGAAATGTTTTGCATAAACACTTGGAGTCAGTGTTTATATCTAGTTTCTAACTCTATCCTTAACTGATGATAGCAAATTTAGCTTGAAATCAGCTGATCTGAGGGTGAGCAAATGAAAGAGATAGTGAATTCTGACTCTTTTGTCATTTATGTAAACAAATATTTACACTTGTTTTGGTGGTTTGGGTAAAATGCCATCTATTGATCATATATATATATACAGTTTTTTTGGTGTGTACATATATAATAATATTTTTTTTATTGTTTTTTGATATATTTTAATATATAATAATAATGTATGTATGGTTTTAGTTTTTAAAATAAATTTTTTGTGAAATAATTTTTTTAGTATTTTGTATACAAAGTTTTGTATATATATATATACAAAGTTTTTAAAGATTTTTAGCCTATAGGAATTAGTTTTGTTATCTGATACGTAACTGTCTGTAATATTTTAGCACTTAAATTCTGGAAACAGCCATTTTGCTTTCTGATGAAAACCAGTCTGCTGGTTGAAATATTAAAGTAGTTTTATAGAAAAGTAATTCTGTGTTTGTATTATATATATATGCACAAATACATATAAATATAATGAAGCAGTCGACCTGATACTCAGATCGAGCTTCACAGCCCACTCAGAATCTCCCAACACCAAACCATATTTAAACTCCATTCTTATGCACATATACATATTTATTAATATATATATTTTGTAACTTAACTAATAAAATGATAATTGACATAGATCTTAATGTAACTAATTTTAATAAATAAATATTTGATTTTATTTTAATTCATATGTGTGCGTAATGGATATGTACATATTATAGGTGAGGGGAGATTACTTGTAAAACATATATCAAATTAAAGTGCATTATATTAATGTATATTTTTAAAATTATATTTAATTTATTATTTATTTTAATCATGGCAGTCAAAAGGCTGATGCAATCTTGTAAAAGATTTTTGAATGTAATTTAAGACAATTTACTGGAAACCCATTTGTCCATCTAAAATATATGATAATTTTATAAAATAATATAAAAATCCATTAGTGGAAATTGTATCCACTTTAAAATTTGTTTTAAAATCATAAATCATATTTTAAAACAATCAGTTTGAAAAATATGAACAGGATTGCATTGTTTTAAAACTTACTAAAACAAAAGGTGTATCCGATCATCAAATTCCAGATCTGCTAAGTGGATAAAGTGTCTCAGGTCTAGCAGCTAAGTGAATTCCAATATCAACAGAAAAATAATATACTGTTAGACTTGAATCCAAAAAGGGGGACTGGTAATATTTAAACAGCAATGGTAGAGATAATCCATGCTTGTCATGACAACAATTCAATGTATAGTGAATAGTGGAAATTTTCACCTTTCTTTCCATTCAAACATGTTCTTTCCTGCAATCATAGCTCTGGATTCCATTACCCATGAACTTTAATATGCTTAGAGACTGAATAATTAAATGCTACCTGCCTGACTGATCAAATCTAGATCTAGTTCACCAATCCCAATGGACACTGAATCATCAAGGATCACCACTAATTTTATAAAGGTAAAATAACTCTAGCCACTGCCTAATGTTTAAACTCTTAAATTCAGCCTTCCATAATTATTTCTAATAACTCTGTATATAATTTAAAATATCATTCTATTAGCTGGTTCTTTGACCAGAAATTTAACATTTTGTTAAAATGATTTGTAATTGACTTACCACTAGCTTGCATATAACTCAATATAACTTTCTTTAATTGCTTTTTATCATAGAGCCTCTATTAAATAAATGTAATATTTATCTTTCCACCTTCATGCTGCAATAATATTTTATACTTTTATTATCCTGTTTTATATAATTAAATATGCCAATAAGTTCTCAAATTCACCAGTGTCTTTTTTCTTTTACCCCTCTCTACTTTATGGGGTGACTAGATTAAGTTGAATTAAAACAATATCTTATTTTTACATTAGCAAACACTTGAGAATTTGGGGAAAACAAATTAATTATCTTATAATGTCATTGTAGAAAAACAGAGTAAAAATCTGTTTTTCTAAAAAAATGTTTTTTTTTTATTTTATTTAAATAATAAGCGCCAATCCTAAAAAATCAAATTTATTATATGAAATTAAATCTGTTTATTCTCAAATTAATAATCACCACCCCATTCACATATGGGCAATTATGCTTATTCTAATAAAAGCTCTTATGACCGAATTCTCATATTTATTTAACATTGTGGGAAGTTTATAGATAAATTAAAGTAATGGGGAAGGAGAATCTCTATTCTAATGATTATGTATTTTAGTAATAAGCTTAAATAATCCATTACTGTTTAGTATTTAAGTCATACTATTATGTTGGACATTCCCAATATATATAGGTTATAATTCATTCATTCTTAGTGTTAAAATATAATGTTTTTCATTCCAAGTGTTGTATGCAAACAGGCCTCCACATTCAAATACACATAGGTGTGTCTTCGTGCTTCATTCCCCAGGATTTTCGGTAATCTGGGTTCCATCTATTTGTTCCAAGTCCAAGTACATGGCTGGCAACTCTCCCCCCTGTGGGACTTATTTTGTTGTATGAGCTATTGGCATAGAGTTGCTCTGGGAAATACCTGGCCCATTGTTATTAATAGCTGACACCTTCATTCTGTGAAGTGAACCTGCCAAAGTAGCAGAAGGAATTTGGTCATCATTCTTTGTCCTTATTTTTGGAAGCACATTTTTCAAATCCGAGATTGGATCATCTAATTCTGCCATCATGCATACACCGCTCTCTTAAAGTTCTCACCATAAATCAAACCTGTGAATGTCCATAAACCATAGTGTTATGATTCTACTAAACAGATCTTTATTATATTTATTAATATTTTCATGTGTGTGTCTTTTTGTGACACCATTATATATATATGTTAATGAGCTATCTCACACATGTTTCTCACTCAGTAAAAACTGAGATCCTTTCACTTATCAATAAAAAGGTATTTTTGTAGTAAAGTTAATATTTTGATCATAAAATAATCTTTGTAAGCTAAATCGGTTAAGTGCCATATTTTGTTCTTTATGGGGGTGAATTGGTATCTCGCAAATATATTTCCTCATAATGCTAAATCAACTGTTCATCAGTATATTTCTAAATTATTGGCATATGAGCTAGCCACTACAAAATAAAATAATAATTAAAGTTGTCATTTTCTAAGTAATAATCAAATGTCATGTGATTTACCTGCTACCGTATAAATGTCAATCAAATTATATGTGTGTTAAGAGGCCAATGATTATGCATACTTCTTTAAATTAATAAATTTACATATATCATAAACTTGCAGAATCATTGTTTTCTTTTATTTAAATATTAATATCTTAGTTATTAAATTATGCTCACCCTGACTAGATGATCTCCTGCTAATCCTCTCTATATAATTAATATGAAAGGTCACAACCTTTAAATGAGTCAAACTTATATTTTAGACTAAAATATTCTGTTAGATAATTTTAAATTAGAGTCTTTTGTGTCACCACTTTGCAATGCCAGCAGAGAGAGATAAATTAGATTGGTATCATTGGGATTGTTGCTCATAAGTTGGTAGATCTGAAAAATAGGCAAATAGGGCAGATTTCATGAGTGTTCCTGACTTATGTATCTTGTGCATGATTGGACTCAAGGTACTTTTGCCTAGATGCTAGATCTTGTTATATGAACAGACAAAAACGACTGGTACAATATATAATTACAGATGGAATCTTTTATAAAAATCAATAAATAAATTTTTAAGATGCTATTTTTTTTTAAGTCAAAATATTTTATTCTAGAGATTTGCTTTCATGATAAACCTTACTAACATTCTTTAGCATAAAACAAAATAAAGTCCATTAACAAAATAGTAATGGAATTTCTAATTAAATTAAAAGTAAAACAGAAAATATTTGAAATGAAAATGCTTCAAATCTACATTAAATTAAAAATAGATTTGAAATAATAAAATCATTGGGTTCATTGGGATAATGGATCTTAAGAACACAATACAAATATTTTAAGATCAATGATTACAGTCACCACAATTTTATATATTCACTTAGCATTGGATGAATGAAAAGGGAAATTTTTTAAAAATATTCTGAAAGGGTATAAATAGCCCACGAAAACAATAGGAATTAGCCAGTCATAGATTTGTTCAGTCAGTGTATGGCAAATCCATGCCGGTTTAATTTTAAAATAAATATAGATATGTGTAGAAGCATGGTAGTTGGGTAAATGGTTCTTAGCCTGCCCATTTCCCATTGTTCCAAGTATGATTACCAAAGAACCAGAAGCTGGAGAAACTTTGTCAAATGTTTAAATGTTGGACTGCTGAACTGTTGAACTCTTAAATCAAACTCATAGCTAGCTATGTCTGTGCAGAAATTATGAAAGATCACTCCAAATTTGTATTTTATTGTGGGATCTAAATTTCCAAAAAGAACTCGGAATAAATAAGGTAATATGTTTTCAATTGTTCATTTCTAACCATCTGATTTATTCTTCAAATTCCAGTTGACCTTATAATGTAATTTTTCTACCTCTAAATGTCTTCTTAAATGAAATCCCCCTTAATTAGATGTAAATGTTTTATTAACTAAACTCTGTAACCTTGACTTGCTATAAATTTAAATTTAATGTCTCTGCTCTAATTCTATCTGTCTTAAAATTATGCCTCTATTAATGCAAAACTTTTCTTTTAAAGCGGTTTAGAAAGATTATTATTATTTACCTATGAATGTATTTGTTAAAGATTTATAAATGTCAGATTTAAAATATCTATGTGCCAATTTGTTCCATCTTGACAAATTAAATAATTTTGCTTTCTATTTCCCTAACCAACGTCTGTTGGTAAATAAATAATTCTTTCACTCTAAATGATTATTACTTAGAGCACCCTTTTTGTCGAGATGAAATAATTTTGTTTTACTTTATATATTTTGAAAATATTTTATGCATATACAGTTTAGTTTTGGGAAAAACACTGGGTCAAGTATAAGATTTTATTTAATTATATTATTTCATTTTTAAAGAATGAAAGGGAGGGGGTTTAGAAAGTTTCTTCTTGTAAACAGTAAGGGAGAATGTAAAATGTTTAATTAAAAATATTGGTGGGATTTTGTTTTGAGAGGAGAAACATGTCTCCCAAAGAAATGATATGCATAATAATATATTGTAGGTTTATGTTGTATTGATCTGATCTTGGTCAATCCATATAATATCAGTATAATCTTTCTTGGCTCACAACAATTTCATATTTAATTTTAAAAATCTATTTTTCCAGTATTTGTCTTTTGCCTTGCCAGCACTTTGCTTAATTGCCTGTTTTGTCTTTTATTTGCTAAATCAGAATTATAACACGTGATCTATTCACAGACTAAAAATGTAGGTCAGGATATGAAAGATAAAATTAGGAAGACCTGGGGTCAGCTGAGCTTAGCAAGCCTCAGCAATTCCTGATCTTTTACCTGAAATATCTTGAGGTCTGCTAATTGTGCAGACCATTCATCTTTATTTCTTGGCTTCACTAGAATAGGGCAGGGGATTTGAGTTTGTGCTGGTGTTGTAATGTGAAATGCTGGGTCTGATTAATTTTTTTGTTTTTGAGCACATCATGGTGGGTTGACGATAGTCTGATCATATTGTTTATGTTTCACTATCAGTGAAGTATTTAGTTGTGAATATCGTGATCTGTTTACATTTAAATGTGTCACTGTCTTCGAAGTCAATTCCTAAAAATATGATCAAATTATTTCTCTCTTAGAATAATTTTTACTTATATTAAAGTTACTCAAAATATGTCTGACAAATATTTGTTTCTTATATTACATACTTGAGTGGGCGTCTACCATAGAACTCTAATCATTTTATCTGTTTAAACTGGTATATAAACTATACTGCTCCCTTACATGAGACATAATGAGTGACATGATCAAAATTGATGTTAACAGATAAATGAAATAAATCAGCGAGACATTAAAAAAATTATAGAGATGTTTTTATTAAATATAGATGTGAATTTAATCTACCTGTAGTTCGTTTCCATTAATTTTATTCTAAAATTAGCATTTCTATTTAATTATTGTGCTGCTATCTGATGACTCAAGGCCACATACATACCATTCCTATTTTTAAGTTCATGAATAGGTGTAGTTAGAATAAATGTTAGAGTTAAATGTTAGAGTTAGTCGACACTCATGTTCTACCGTTGATGCTGCTGGCCGGAGTTTAGAGAAGATTAATTGCTTGCCTCGAAAATGTTGTTAATTAGTTAGTCAATTTAGAGAGTGGGTAAACAGTGTAGAATCCATAAATATTCTTGATCTTTGATCTCACATATGATTGGATTCAAGGTACTTTTACCCAGGCTGTGAATCATGTTGAGTTAACATACAATTTTGACCATTACAACAGATTTTGAACAAGATTCAAATTTGAATGAAATCAATAGGAAGACATTTGATACACTTATAAAAACTGCAACAAAGATAGTTGGTAAAAGAAAGCAGCAATTGATCAATAAAATTTCTACTGATAAAATACAATTTAATGAAGGAAAGAAAGAATATGAAAATATATAAAAATAATGCCTTAAAAATATCTTGAATTGTGTAAATGCTGCTGAAAAGAGTAGATAGTGACATAAGAAAGTATAATTATGAACTAGCAAGAAAATATATAGAAGAGAATAAAAATCTTAAAAACTGTAAAGCAACATCTTGGTATTGATAGAAAGCTTATATCTGCAATAAGAAAAAAGATGGACCTATAACTAAAAAAAGAAATGACATCATAAAATATGTAGAAGAGTTCTATCAAGAATTATAGAGCAATAAAGAACAAGAAAAAGTACCTACTACAGTTATTATATCTTCAGAATTACTCAGAATTTTAAATGAAGAAGTGAGATATGCAAGTAAATTTATGAAGAAGAGAAAAGCTCCAGTCAATAATGGAATTACAATCAATATCTTAAAAGAAGCAAAATTTGTTTTGGCAAAGTGATATCATCATCATCATCATTATCAACCATTATCAATCCATGGCAAAATGAAGGTCTCTCCAAGTTTAATCGATCTTCTTCGATCTTTAGCTGCTCTTCTCCACATCACCCCTGCACACTTTCTTATTTCATCTATCCATCTCACATGTGGTCTCTTTCTGGGTCTTTTACAATCTCTTGGAATTCAGTTTAACATTTCAATTGTCCATCTATTATAATCTCTTCTAGCAATATGTCCAGCCCAACTCCACTTCAATCTTTTAATTTTTTCAATGAGGTCAGTAACACCTGTTTGTTCTCTTACCCATACATTGTGTTTTCGATCTCTTCTTGTTACTCCCAACATACATCTCTCCATACTTCTTTGAGTGGTCTGAAGTCTCTGTATTGCTCTTCTATTGAGTGTCCAAGTCTCAGATCCATAAGTAAGAACTGGTAAAACACATTTGTTAAAAACATTCCTTTTCAAACACATAGGCATATTTCCTTTTAGTATCAAGTTATTTCTACCGAAAGCACTCCAACCAAGTTTAATTCTATGATTAATTTCCTCCACTATGTTTCCATATGTATTTATAATCTGACCAAGATATTTGTAACTGTTAACTTTTTCTAATTCTTCATAATCAATCTTTATTTTCATATTTTGAGCAAATCGATTAAACATTACTTTAGTCTTTTTAACATTTATCTTTAGTCCTACTTTCCTACTTTCATCTGATAACTCCTGCAACATTTCCTGCAGCTCTGAAGCATTATTTGTAAAAACAACTACATCATTTGCTAAATCTAAATGACTTAAATAATCTCCATTTACTTTCACTCCTTTAGTTTCCCATTTTAATCCACAAAATACTTCTTGCAGCACTGCTGTAAAAAGTATTGGAGATATGGAGTCACCTTGTCTTACACCTTTCTCAATGTTGACTTTCCCATTATCATTATGTAATCTAATTGTTGCTGTTGCATTTTTATAAATATTCTTTAAAATATGACAATATCCTGGATCTATACCTTGATGATCCAATGCTTTAATCACTGAAGAAATGTTTATAGAATCAAATGCCTTTTCATAATCTACAAATCCAAAACATAATGACAACTCATATTCATTTGTCCTTTCTATAACTTCCCTCAATACCTGAATATGATCTACTGTACTAAAACCACTTTTAAATCCAGCTTGACTTGGTTGGTGGAAATCCAATGTTCTCTGTAGACCAGATGATTGAAAAAATGCAATATTAATATTTAAAAACAATATAATAAAAAACAATATTAGAAATGACAAACCTATTAGTCTTTTATCAATTTTATTCCAAACGTTTTTCAAAATAATTACAACTCATCTACCACTAATGTTGGATTTTAACCAAATTAAACATCAAGACTGGACATAAAGGTGATTTTAATACAGTGGATCATATACATATATTGAGAGAAGATATAAAAAAGATCAATGGATATGAGTTGCTATTATGTTTTGGACATGTAGATTATGAAAAGACATTTGATTTTATAAGCATTTCTTCAGTGATTAAAGCATTGGATCATTAAAGTATAAACTCACAATATTGTCATATTCTAAAGATTATTTACAACAATACAGGGTAACTCCATATTGAAGCAGTTGGATATAAGTTTGATCCTAGCTTCATGATATCTAGCCATCAGCCCACTTCAAACCCTAGTACTAACCTTAAATTTCCAATGCAATGGGGCTTTATACATTCAATCCACACTAATTTCCATAAAGAAAAACTATTACAGAAATGTGTATTAAAATTAATTCATTTGAGTTTAAATTGATCAATTCTATTAATAAATTCATGATAGAATTATTCATGAATTTATATATATTATAACTGTGTGGATTGTGCGTATATATTTGTAAATATTTAAATATATATATAATTTTTCTAAAGTTTCATTGCGTCAGGAATGTTTGATTTTATTTTTAAATAATTTGTTAAAGTTTTATTGATTAAAAGCTACATTCTTTCGATAAGCTTTCAGATTTTCCCTTTCCAAAACAATGGGTTAAGTTTTATTAATTAAAAAAAAAAGATAAGTATTTAAAATGTAAAGATTTCCTAATTAAAATCATTTTCTGATTTTAAAAATTCATTTTCTAATTAGAAAATGAATTCAAGTTAATGAGTTTGAAAGCCTTATTGAAGGAATGTATCTAAAAACAACCAGTAGATTTTGTGACATTGATAATGAAAGAAGCGCTAGCCCGAAGGCATCAAATACAGTATATATAACTCAGAAAAGTTTGGAGAAAGGAAGCCATCTTTGTTGTAGAGAAGTGCAGTAAACTCAGTGCATTTTAAATAGTGTTTCGATTATGGTGAAGGGCTAGAACATCAGGAATCTGGCTACAGTTCCTGAAGCCCTTTGAGAATCTTCAATGAAGCTTCTAAATTCTTTCCAGACAAATCAGGCTGCCAAAATCAAATAAAATGCTGTTCAAGTAATCAATCAAATGGTGCCTACATTTTACCAACTCAGATGTGTAACCTAAGGAGCCCAGCCCAGAAGAAATGGGTAATATATTTCTATAATGAACCTTAAACTTTCTGACCAGTTCCGAACTTTACTTTACACTCCCTTTAAGAGCTCTTCTCATTTATAATGTAATAATACTCTGTGTAAAACCTTTTATTTATGCTATTTTAACTTTCATAGTAATTCTCTCAACCTCTAGTCTTTAACTTTTCTTTCTCACGATGGCGGTTCATTTATTTTATTATGTATATTTATTGAGTAAATTTATTAATGTTGTTAGTTTTAATTATGTGCCAATAATCCTTCGACTCGATGATCTCCTTCATTTCCTTTGCCTTATACAAGTAATATAAGATTAATTCTGATAGTTAATTCTCGCCCATTAGAACTAGACTTATACAGTTCGATCAATCATCGAGCCGAAAGAAATTATTAAATGATTACTATTTTTATCATTGGCTAATAATAAATTATTAGCTCTGTTTCTAATCTATGCCACCGCTATTTACTCGTTTTACTAATATTTATTTATTTATTCATATATAATCTTAAAATGTTTTTTGCAAAGGGCTGATAAAGGAATCAAATAAATATATTCTCATTCAACTTGGTTATTTTCTATTAAGATTCAGGAAGGGCATGATGATTGGGGCATAATTAATATGATTTACAAATACTTTAAAATAATGTTAGTTAAAAGCTCGTTTGACTTTAATCCATTTAATTAAGTCATCACGTAGAGCATTCTAGAATTAGGTTTTATTTTCCAAACGATGACTATCAAGTCATCATCTTCAACATTGATGGCGTAGGGCTATCATTCATTTCACAGGCTTGTCGGTGATATTTTTGATATTTTAATTATAGAAGAAGAAAGCACTTCCTCCAGCCGCTTATATTATATTTGGAACACCAGGGGCTCATGGTTATGACTCGGCCTGGCTTTCCCGTGTTCACGTCTATTTAAAGGGCATAAGACTTGTCATATGCAAGCCACCATACTACTTTTAAATCACTGACCAGATATCATCTTTCATGTTTATTTTACTTTATAGCTCATAAGTCGTCAGCACCATTACCTCCCTGTTCCAGTAAATCCCACTCTGATGCTCGTAATTCGTGATGAAGTGATTTCAATTAAAGTCGAACAAATTCTCCGTTATATCTCAAAATAAGTTTTTTAATAAAGATTAAAGTTATACCCTAAATACGTATTTTGCTTTTCCTGAATGGATTTGCGAATGTGAAAATAAATATTACATTCTTTTGTATAAAATTAGACTAATAATTTCCTTTACTAATGAATACCTTTATTTGCCTTTATTTTCTTGTCGGGGCATAGACATAGAATTCCAATATTGCAGACTACTCATTGTCATATAATAAGGACCACCATTCTTATCATAATCATAAACTTTGTTTAAGGACTAGAATTAATTCATATAATCATTATTTAAAATTCAAACAAAATAACCTATTATTATTAAATATTTTCTAAACACACTTGGTTTCTTAGTTCTTAATTCTTTTATAATTATTTAAATGTTAATACTCGCTGTCTGTGTTGGCAACCTGAACATATACATATGATTCGATTTAAAATTATTTTAGTCAGTTTATTATCAGATATTAATGTCAGTTCAGGGGTCTCTGATCCTCACCAACCATTGAGCTAGTTTTTTGGTGCATAGCACCGTGCCATCTATTTCTACTAATCTGAGCTGGTGAGTTGGGTTTGAATTCAGTTTTGGTTCAGCTGAGTTTGGATCCGACTTGCGTTCAGGTGGTGGTGGTTTTTCGACTGGTACAATATCTCCAAAACTTTTTACATCAATGTTGCAAGAAGTATTTTGTGGATTAAAATAAGGAGTTAAGAGAATAAAAGTAAATGAGATTATTTGTGTTATCTAGGTTTTGCAGAAGATGTAGTTGTTTTACTAATAATATTTTAGAGCTTCAGAAAATGTTGCAAGAGTTATCAGGTGAAAGGTAAAAAGTAGGATTAAAGGTAAAAGTTAAAAATACTAAAGTAATATTCAATGGATTTTCTCAATAGAAAAAAAATAAAAGATTGATAAAGATGAATTTGAAGAAGTTAACAACTACAAATACCTTGGTCAGTTTATTACCACACATGGAATCATGATAGAGGAAATTAATTATAGAATTAAACTTGGTTGGAGTACGTTTGTTAGAAATAACTTAAAAGAAAATATGTCTATGTGTTTGAAAAGGAAAGTTTTTAATAAATGTGTTTCACCTATTCTTATTTATGGATCTGAGACTTGTACTCTTAGCAGAAGAGCAATACAGAAACTTCTGACCACTCAACAAATCATGGAAAGATGCATGTTAGGAGTAATAAAAAAGATTGAAAATAAAATTCAAATCCTCACTTTAATGTGAAATGTTCCCTTTTTTGCCGTTTTTTATAAGAGACTGATAAAAGTTTTTATTCGGTAGATTACTATTTAATTAAAAGATTGTTTCATTTTACTACTAATGAAATTAAAATGTTCATAATAACAAAATACTGAGAAAGCATTTTTTTTTACATTATTAATACTTACTTTTATATGGAAATTTTATTCTATAATTGATAGCTACTGTTTTTAGAAATAAATTTAGTATAATTAAAAAAAAGTATTTATATATAATAAAAAAATTACTATTAATGAATTGAAATAAAAAAAATATAAGACAACTAATACTAATAAAAATGCATAGATATATAATATTTTAAATATTTAATAAAATGTGTGAACTTTGTAATACGCTACTGTAATAGAAACGCCATTAAAATGATACTTACCCTCTTAAATTTATATAAAAAATAATTTTCTTCTCTATAAGAATTAAATTTACAAATAGTGAAATGAATCCACATTTCTAATTCTTTTTATTCTACGTAGATCCGAATTAAAATTTCTTACTCAAACAAAATTATATGATTTTGACATTATCTGTTTTCACCACCCGTTTGGATCTTATCAAGATATCACATTTATTGTCATAAAACTAACATTTATTTTAACAATAATAGAGATTATATATATATATATTAAATGTTGTTATTGACCGTACACTAAAAAAAATTGTTTCTTCAACCACAATTAGGGTTTTTAGATTTAACTTGAAATATAAGCGTAGGGGTGGAAGCCATAAATTAATTAAATCAATCACAGTTGTTATAACAAGAAGTTGACTTAATTAATTTTTGAACTCCCATGCTTTTATTTCAAATTAAATGTAAAAACCACAATGTCATAGAAGAAACAATATTTTTTTTCTTTTTAGTTCATAGACAATAAAAGCATTTAATTTTTTTAAAAAGACCTCTATTATTTTTAAGATTTTAGTATTGACACAGTAAATGAAAATGTAAAACTATATCTATCTTACTTTATATTGACTGCATAATTTATAGTTAATACATAGTGTACCGATCAAAATCGTGTATTCATTCAACAAGATCTAGAATACAAGCAAAAGTAAACGCCATCCTATTTACCTGTGTTCCAAGGTCTCTGACTATATGAGCAATGCGTTTGAAGATACTAACAAGCTTTGTATTACTCCAGTCCCAGTAATGAAAACAGGAAGAGCAAAGAGACTAAAAATCAATAATACTAAAGTGATTGACTAATAATCACAAAGAAATATAGCAATTACTAAATACTCTGATTATAACTATGACTAGGCCATTACAAAAAAAACGATAAATTATTAAGCACTAATTGGATAACAATTAATAAATTCTTCACTATTCACTTAATAATAGTAATAAGTAATTCCTAACTTATCAACAAATTAAACAACAGTACAGATTATTGCTTAATGTTAATTAATAATCGTAGCAATAACAATATCCAAGGCAATGTCCAACAAATGAGAGTCTAATTGATAATAATTAATGGGATTTCATTAATTAGGGGGGAGGGTAATATAATTAAATCAAATAGTTAATGCTAGAGATTTGGGCAATGATTAGCATACTATAACAGATACATAATATAACATCAATTTATTAAACAATTAAATACGGTAGTTTGATTATAATAAATGAAACATATATATATATATATATATGGTGGTGAATGTCTACACAATCATTATTACAAGTCTACTTATGGTTTAATCTGCAATTGTGCATCTCAGCAGATTACTTAAATAGATCATTAGGAAGTTACACAAATGAATATAAATATTGCGTTTAATACATAATTGCGTGGTTAGTACATGAAAATTGGTTGGTGCAGTTCAATGTGTAAAGGTTGTGGAATAAATGAATTAGATAACAATAATAAATTATTGCTTAACCCTCATCAAACTATAATGAGTTTATGGATAACAGATTTTATTAAGATATTATAATATAAGTAATAGCTGATAATGTGTGATTTTAAGAGCATGCATGATCACATTTCCACTAGATTTGGGAGATCATCCCAAATGAGTGGGAGCAAGATGGTCCAGCCTAAACAAAGCTGTAATTACATAATAAGAACTAAATAATGAAATAGAATGATTGGAAAAAGATATACAATTACATCTTACAGATAGCATTTCAGGTTTATCAATAAAATAATATTAATCAAGTCAGTATTACATTATAATTTACAATCATCTATATTAATGATATCATTTAAGACACTCTGGCTGGCTGTGTTAGATTTTCACAAGAGTGAGAATATGCCTGCATGACAGCCAAGAACATATCGCTGAAAAGTAGTGGCATAAGCTAGAGTGTTGGGATGGTTCATCCATATTTTCCCATATACTTATCTATTAAAAGTGCCTGAAATAGATCCCCAGTAGGAAAAACATCTACCTTGTGAGGGATAATGAGGAATGGATCAATGCATTCCAAAAATCATGGCAAAGCAAGAAAATCAATGAATTAAATGATTGTAAAGATACCCTTATAACACCTAATGTATTAATAATTCATTTGATTAATGACTACTATAAACTAATTAATATCTGTTTAATATAGCATGCTATCCAACACAATTGAATGCATAAACATGCACCATCTATGAGCATTTAACCAATGCCTAAAAAAATATAAAATGGGTCATAATCTAAAAGCTAAAGAGGAGTAGATATCTTTCTCCCATGCTTCTAAAATAAATCCCTGCATTTTAATAATGATCAATATATTTAAAATTTGACATATTAATTATATAAAATAAAATTACAGATCACACCCATGCTGGTAATACCTTGAATAGTATACTCATTTTTGGTATATTATGCTTAAATAAATTGGCAAAACATAATTCAATGAGTATGTAAGGATTTAATTTATAGTTAATGAGGGTAGCTAAGTATTGGCATTAAATCTTCACCTATCATTTAAATAGTAAACAATATTGTATGGAATAATTGGTTTCAAACCAAGCGAGTTTTAGTATAATTAACCCTCAAGCAAAATTTACATCTCCCACAATTCAATAGGAGAAAACCATAAGCAGCAGAGTTTAGACTTACTCGCTGGGTTGGATACCAGCTTGGCATATTAAAAATAGATCAAAATAATAAACAACTAAAAGAAAAATAAATTTCAATCTAAATTGGCCCACCAAATTTAACATGAAATTTATACAGCTTTAAATTAAATTGTATAGATATTATTTAACACTTTACAGAATAGCTTTGAAGAAATAAACTAACAGGAAGTTTACAAATATAGTTGTAAAATAAAAGGATAAATTAATAAAGAATTCCCGAGTTGATAGCAATGTAAACATTTACCTTGCCCAACTTGTTGATATTGAAGCAGGTGGTCAATAGATCATGATCATATACTTATTTTTTTGGAAATAGGCACTGGTCAAGGCATTTTTTTTAGAACAGTTCACTTAATTTGGGTCCAGTTGTTTCAGATTTCAGCATCATGTGCAGAAAGATGAGAGTCCCAGAGGCATAGGGAAGCAAATGGTTATTTCTTTTACCACAAATGATTTATTTCATAAATTAACTTAGTGTGCATTACGTTAGTACCATCACATAAATTTTTAAAAAAAATATCATAATAGCCTAAATTTAAGCTGTTTATACCTAATGTGAATATTGAAAAATGCTGTTATAGACATGATCTTTTATTGACACTACATTTTTTAGATGTTAAATATGATTAAATTTTCACCAGCCATTGTCTAAAACTCAATATACTTGGCTGTATGATGTTAAATTGACTCACAGTTGGAAAACCAATCAATTAACCAAATGAAATTTAATTAAATAATCTTTTGTTCTTATAAAATTTTATACATATTTTTTTAAATGAGACACTGACCTGCCAAAACAACCAGATTAATGATTACATTGTGTGATTCATAAATATCTATTTTGTTTCATATAAATTACTAATAAAATTTACTGATTTGTTCTACACATATACACATAAACAAATTAAATAGATAAAAGAACCCAATTTTTTTTTTTTGATAATTTATCAGAATAGATGTCTATTTTCCCATAAAATATTTACATTTTAGTAGACTTCCCCCAGATTCATATACCCATATGTATAGAGATGCTATCACCAATTGTAGGTGCTGATGCCAATCATATAGGTTGGGATCAAATCCATGCTGGTGGTTATATAATTAGCAACAGGTGATGCACAAATATGTATAAAAATATTTACAGCTTCAATATATATATATATAATATTACAAATCGATGTCTGTATTTCTTCAAAATAATATATGTAACTTTGTAAATAAATATTTGAAAATACAGTAATTAAAAGTCAATAAAAATTATATGTATAACTATAACTTAGAAGTGCTTTCACTATGTTGTAGCTTTGTCAACTATCACATTTAAAATGTCAACTTTCCCATAATTCTGTTATTTTAACGTTTGCTGCTTGCCGATTAATTAAATTTTGCTTGTATTTATATATTAACATCGCCTCTTTAATTTTTCTTTTATTGTTATTTCTTTCAGTTTCCAATATTTTTACATTGTTATAATCAAAATCAAAACCATATATACATGATTTATTATGGTCATAAAAAACAGAAGTTGATAAATTCTCACTATTTTGAAAATTTTGTTTCGTATTTTGAACCTTTTTAAACAATAATATGTGCTCTTTTGTTCTTTTTTCCAATGTGCACCTCGATTCACCTATATATCCACTACCACACCTACATGTCCATTTGTAAATGATACAATTTTTATTTGTCAATAAAGTTTTATCTTTTGAATTGTTTATTAATTTATTCAATGTAGGTGGTGCATAAAATGCTATATTGCATATTCCTTTATAAATTTTCTTAATGAAACTTGCCTGTTGATTTGATATATATGGTATTGATATCCACAACTTTTTATCAGAAAAATTAACATAATTATTAATATTTTTATATTTAGAAGTAAAATTTTTAACAGTATAATATACACAATCATAATTGTATCCAACGTTTAACAACTCATTACAATAAACTTCAATATTTTTAGTTTTATCTGATGTATATTTACAAAGGTTATCATTTCTAAATAAAAAGGACTTCAAACCTGCCATTTTATGTGACATTGGTACTTTTGATTCATATGGAATATATCCTCTTTTTGCTATTGGTTTAAGAGTCATATAGTAATCCAGTTTATCCTTATTTCTAGTAATCTTGAGATCCAAAAATTGAACACTCATTGAATTTTCATCTGTTTTAATCCACTTTAAACCCTTTATATTATTTAATTCATTAAACAAATCATTAATAGCATTTGGCTTTCCACAAACATCATCAACATATCAACTGTATTGTAATGATCCGGATAAAAGGGACTTACGTAATCTGCACTACGGGGCGCCATCTAGGCATTTGAACCTAGAAAAATTTATAAAGTAGGCAGATACGTAAGTCAAAAAAAAAAAAAAATTTTTTTTTTTAAATATTTTGGTTCCGGTCGTTAGCCCATGTCACTAGCTCAGTGGAATAGCAGAGATTAATATAATATCTTATCTAATTATATTTCAATATTAAAAAAATAAATAAAATAAGCCACTGCCAGTAATTAGCATACAAACATTTATTTATGCACATATATATAAGATTTGAAATTATTTTAGTATTAGTTTACACCTTTACATTTAACATTATTTTTAACTTTGATTTTTGACTTTAATTTACATTTCATTACTATTAGATTATAATTTTACATTTTTATTAAGTTCGCACAGATAAATTTATGAAAGCTTGTTTATCACGTTGAATATAGGACCGGTTACATAGATTTCACAATCAAAAACATTTCAAAGTAAACATAAACGATCAAAATACAAAATTATTGATTACTGACAATTGCGGAGGGAAATTTATACGTAACCCATAGTATTCACTGTAAGATACTTGCATTGTCACCAATAACTTAAAAGACATCCGAATAAATACATTTTAGATACTCACCGTAAGGTATCATTATTTATCGAATGTCTATATATTTTGATCAAATATGATAACGCAAAACATAGTTAACCGATAAACAATCCATGCAAGCGTCTATAAACAACTTAAATTTAATGCATTTTTATTTAGGATCGAGCATGAATACTACATAGATTTGCATTGAAATTAAAATATTCTATCCCTATTTAACCTTAGGCTAAAATTCGCAGTCAAACTGGCATCAATCCATCTGATACATCGATGTATTCAATGTAATAAAATACGGCAGCACAAAAGGTTAAGAGAAGAAATTGCCTCTTATGAGATAGGAATATTACATCTATCTGCAAAGAAGAGCAATAAAACAAAAAACTCCATAGAAAGGAACTGCGGTATCCGACTTATAATTCCTTCCATAGGCAAACGGAAGTGTGCAGCGTATGAAGCGATTCTGCCCGTAGCGGATCAATATTACACCTACTAATCACACCAATATATCCAATCCATTGACCCAATCTAACCACGAAACAAATAACCTAAGATTACCCTCCCCTAATATAACTTTACAAATCTATACAGCCATTCACGCCCGACTTAAGTTTAACATTTATATAATTAATTTAACGAAAAACAAAAAAAAAAAAATCATGATAAAAACTTAAAGAATACAAAAATAAATAAATGGAAATGATTTTACATAAATAAGAAAAAAAATACATCAAATAACACTATTAATAAAGAATTTAGTTTGGTCAGATAGGATTCTATTGCATCATTTAATAAAAAGTTTTAAAATTTAGAGTTCTTATTGTTTCAAGTGAATATATAAGTTCTTACGATTTTTAAAACGTCCAACTTTATCCGTTGCTTGCCATGAACGCAAATTCCCACGCCGTCCTAAAATTGGTATCCATTTAGCCGTTGTTTTATTTATTCATTCGGAGGTTTTTTAATTTAGTTGGTCCTCAATTTAGGAAACGATAGTTCATTTCTCCTTTCTTTAACAGCTGAAAGAATTGACCGTGCGTCTGTCAATTCCTCCAACTCCGTACTACTACATATAGTCACATCGTAATAATCAATTTCCAGTTTTATTTTAATAATTTTTCATTATCTGTGCGATTTAATATATAAGAGTTTAAGATGATATTTAATTTCAATTTTTAATTCTTAAAGAAAATTTTTAAATGCGAACTTTTTAATTTACTTTCATGTTTAATAAATTTAAAAAAAAACAACAATGTAACGAACGTCTGTGCTCGTTACAGTATAAAATATCTTTCTGATAATGATCCTTTTTTAAAATATTTTCTTCATATGTAGATATAACAAAATTACATATTTGGGCAACTGTAGGAAGCCCCATCAGCCACCCATTATTTATTTTATAAAATTTGTGCTTAAAAATTGCATAAATGTTTCTATCAATAAAGCTTAATGTTTCAACAATAAATTTTATTATTTTAACGTTAACATTTTTTAACTTTAATGTATTATTAATTAATTCAATAGAAGTCATTCTGTCAATAAATCCTTACATTTAACTTACATCAAAGGTACAAATTACATCATAATTATTAATAACAACATTATTAATTTTACCAATGAAATCAAATGATGAACGTATTGTAAACAAACCAAAACCAAAAATTTCCTGTAACATTTTCTCAATTAATTTACATGTTTCATAATAAAATGCACCCCCAAAATCAATCATTAATCGTAATGGTTCTTTTTCTTTATGCAACTTTATATTTGAAAATATTCTAGGACATACTGCAGCCGAGGGATAAATTGTATAATAAGTAGAATTATCAATTACATTATTTTTAGCTTTTTTAAAAATGTTATTAACAAATTGAACTCGTAAACTTTCAATATTTACCTTATTAACCTTTGTAAAATTGAGTAAACTCATTTGAGTACTAACTTTATTTTCATAATCCGATTTTAGTAACAAGCACATCTGTAAACCTTTATCCTCCTTTATACATACGAGATTATTTTCAGATGTAAATTTTCTAAATTTAGAAATTTGTTTGTTCCAATTATTATTTATTGCAAATTTAAAATTGTCTTCCTTTACTTTTTTAACTAAATCGTTTCCAACATTTGAATTACATTTAATTACTCCCAATGAACTTTCAACAGCAGACCTCAATTCCAAATGACAATCTTTCCACTGACCACCAACGTATTTTGCACCTAGATTTAAAATATATTTTTCTTGTAAATTGAGATCCACACCAGCTAAATTAACAAAGTTATTATCTTGAAGCTTATTTTTGAATTCTTTCATAAACAAAAAGTTAATTTTCTTATTAAATTTTTTACATAATCTGTTATAATATCGTTCAAAAAACATTTGAGAATTACTCTTATAATTGAATCAGTCATTTAAATAAGCTTAGTTTGTCATCATTCCCAATCTCTAAGGTTAATTACTCTATTTATTTAAGTATTTCTTTGATTTAAATTCACTTCTTTATAATGTTGCCAGAAAGAATTATCATTATTACGGTTCAAACCATTAGTAATCGATCAAATCATATCTGTACTGTTCTGCAATCATCAGAATCCATTAAATCATTAAATTTTCATATAAACCCTTTTATTATTTTGAGTCTCTATGTGAACCATGACCTCCAGCTGGGACGGAATAAAACCAAGCACTGCTAGTGTCATCATAAACGTTATCCATTAGTCGGAGAGGCAATAGTTTAGGCAAATAGGTTAGGATTCATCCTTGTCCTGACATATGTATCTTGTGCATGATTGGATTCAAGGTACTTTTGCTTGGATTATTGGTCTTGTTGAATGAATACACGATTTTGACCAGCACAATATTTCATTGTTTAATCTAAATTATATTTTTAAAAATATTGTTTTTAAAATTATCTTTAAAGTTACATTTATGTATAAAAATTGCTGAATAATTTTATTTATCTCAAAAACACACAAACATATTATTTTATTGAAATGTTGTATATATATATTGAAAAATAGTTTCTTTTTAAACAAGATCAAAAGAAAGAAATCCACAATGGAAGAAAAACTAAGAGAATTATGTTTACATTCATTATAAATTAATTCATTGCACTGTTTGTTTATGTTCAAAACCAGTTACAATAAAAAACACAGTCAGTGCATATATATTTATATGTGTAAGTGAAAGTCATTAAATAGATTATATATAGTTGTAATAAAATAAGTAAGATAGACACTAAGAGACAAGATAGACACTAAGAGACACTTATTTTTTAGTATAATTTCCAGCATTGTTGATACATTTCTGTCTTTTACATCATCAAACTGATTAGCATAAACAAATTTTCATGAGTGGCCTTAGCCACTTGGCACCTCTTTTTTCAAACTCTTTTTTATTATATGAAAAGTCACTGAAGGCTATGCCAAAATTCCTCAATGTAAAATAAAATATTTCTTAATGAAATAATATACTGTCCTTGAGTAGTACACTCCTTGAAAATAGTCACCATTTTAACTTTTCAAATCAACCACTAAACATGTCCTTGCTTCTCTAAAACAGCTAATTATACTAACATATATCACTACATATGCAAAATTTATTATTCATATTAGAGTTGTTCTAGTTTCCTTTGCAATTATTTCTAATTTTGTCATACATATATATATATTAATGACAGACTTATTTTAAGAAAAATCAGTAATATTATATACATAATATTTATGTTAGAAATATGACAACCAATGGCAAGTTATTAACAAAAGATTAATAATAGTAGCACTTGATTGTTGAGACTTTCTGTAGGAAAAAAAAATCTTATCAGACATAAATACACATCACTCAATCATAAACAAAACACTAAATTCTGATCTATTGTAAATTTGCATTGTTTCAAAAAAAAGAAAAAGAAAATATACACATGACTGCTATTAGATTTTTTTAATGTATGCAGACAATATCAGAGTGGTACAAATCAAAAATTATGTTTAATAAAAATAAATTCTTATTTAGACTTGAAAAATTATTCCAAATTAAAATTTTTGTAATTTTTAAAAAATAATTCATACTTTAAGCTTCTAAAACTTTAGCATAAATTTTTTTTAAAAATAATTATCCAGCTTTTAAATATAAATTAATAAAATTTACAGTATAACTAACAAGTTTAAAAAAAGTTTCATAATTTTTACTTACAAACCTATACTTTTTCAAAAAAAAATCAAGACAGATGTCTCATGACCTATATTTTAAGTGAGAAATGTTGATGACTATTTTTACTGTTCAATGGTAATGATAGCAAATCAGAATATTTTTAAAAATATATTAATTCAATTGATGAAAATATTAAATTTACAATCGAGAAATAAATAAATAAATAAATAATTCAATTAATTATATGAATGCTAACATTAAAAATGTCATAAAAAATTATACAGGAAATATTGAGCCAAGTATATTTAGGAAGAGTAACTTTTTATGGATTATTAAGTAATTGAAAATCGGATATAGAACATGTACATAAAATAAATATTGTTAATAATAGAGTAATTAGAGGAATAAATTTGTGTTCAGAGAAAAATTTATTAAAGAAAAAAATAAATAAAATAAGAGGAGAGGCAATGAAAACTGATTATCCAAATAAAATTATTAATAAATTATGTGGCAAGAAAAATATTGAAAAAATAAAAAGGAATTTGAATAAAAAGAAAGATAAGAAGGAAATTATATATAGCAGTTATAATGTATCAAAAATATTTTTTTAAGATTAAAAAATTATGAAGGATATAAATAAGAAATATAGAAAGGTATGTAATTAATTTTTTTTCTCTCATGTGTCATAGCATCAGCCAGTAAGTGAACCTGCTATCCCGGGACAACTGCTTGTAAAGCAGCTGTTGCTGACCTCTCGACCACCAATGCTTGACATGTAATTTATTTTTGAAACTAGTATACAAAAAGATAATTAATTTAAAAAATAAACACAAAATAGGAATGTAAAAAATATGAATGGCATTTATAGAACTGAGTGCTTAGATTGTAAAAAAGATAATAAAATGTATCATATATAGGTACAACAAAGAATAAATTAAGAACAAGATTAAAACATTTGAATGATAGAAATTCTAATGTTAATCTATGTAGTAAAGAATTGGATATGTAAATTTTAAGATAAGAATGTTAGAAAAAGTAAAATTATATAAAGAAAGAATAATAAAAAAATGTTTATATATAAAGAGAGAAAATTCTGTTTTAAATAGGATGAATTATATAAAAGATAGATTAAGATAAAAACAAATTAAAAATGGTATAAAACAGGTATTGTTTTTGAAGTAATTGGCTAAGAGTATAAAAGAGACAAAAAGAAAAAAAAATATTGGTATTTTTTTATATATAAAAAATGTGTATATAAAAAGAAAAAAAATGTTTGGGAGAAGAAAAAAGAAGTAAATAGATATAAAAGAGATCTATTGAAAGAAAAATGTTATGGTTTTTTATAAGGGTATATACATTTTTATATATTAATTTTATTTGTAACAATAATGATATAAACATGTAATTTTATATATCCTTGAAAATGACTACAGAAAAAAATGGTCAAAATATTAGGTGTTTAAAGATGTGAATATGTGTATATGGTTGATAAGAAGAAATATTTTTTTTAAAAAAGAAGAGTATATAATTTGACTGGATTCAATGAAATAAACATTATCAAGTACATAAACATTATATGTTTTTTTTAAAAACTCGCCTTTGAAAAAAAACTTAACTAAATCAAAGAGAGTTGGTCTAAAGATTAGAACAAAAAGCAATACATTGAAATTTGACTTAATAAAGTGTAATTTAATATTAACTTATACTATCTCTATTTTACATTTAATTTCTCCATTAAATTTTTATAATAATTTTTATATTTTGATTGTTTATCTTGTAAACCCTCAATTTTATTAAAAATTATTTAATGTTTCCTCAGAAAAAGCACTGTTTTCTCATAACTTTAGATGATAGTATTAATGTTATCTTAAGTAATAATGGCTGACATTTTTTAAAAAAACACATTTTAATCTAATGCTTTTATGGATGTCAAAATTGAAAAAGAAAATCTGAAGAGGTCAGCATCTTATAAACTAAAGCTAACATTAAAATACTTTTCTTTTGTTTATTTTCAGAAGAAAATATCCAGAAGGCATTCATGTTCTTCTCATCTAGTTTTCATGCAAAGAAATGATTTTTTGATTGCTTACAAATTTTTTTTGATTATTCTTACATTTTAATTGGTTGATTATTATGCAGAAATACACAGATTAACTTTCAATTTATTCATTTATGTTTTAGTTTTAGAAATAGAAGTTAATAATCTTGACCATAATATAAAAAGAAAAAAAAAGATAGTGTCTATTATATCATTATCTGGCAAAATTGACTTGGTGTTAAAATCTTTTAAAATGTTGTAAGATAATATCAGAGTTTAGAAAAGAATTTGAGAGAGTTATCATAAATCTACCTTCACTCATTCATATTATAAAAAAAACTTAAAGTAAAAGTAAATTTGTTCATTTTTATTTTAGAGGGTATGTAAATATCTGTGATGTTGTTTATGATATATTGTTATATTTACAAGTTATTTTTTTAAATATTTAAAACAATCAAAAGTGACTTTTTAGAATATTTTTCATTTATAAAATTAAAATAAAAGAAAATCAAGTCCAATTTATTGAGTATTAGTATAAACTAAAGATTTTATAAAAATAAAAAGGTTTAGTTCACCAGATGGAACAATGGAAAGTATCAGAATGCAAGAGAGTAAACAATCTTCTTAAAGATCTTTCCCCCTCTCCCTTTTTTGGGAGCAAAAGAAACAATTTTTTTGAAGATTGTTAAACAATCAATGTGCCAATATTTCATTTATAAAATCCATGTCAAGGTATGTATGTTTATCCATAATGCTATCACATGTCAAATTCACAACCAAATAAAAAAAAAATATTGTTTGTCCATAAAGCTATGTGAAGGAAGTAATTAGGCCATTTATATATTTTTTACAAAGCATTTTATGCAAAGGAAGTAATTATTTATTTATATTTAAGAGGTTTAATTTGATTAGGAACATTTTATTTAAGGCAAGTAATTCTGAAAAGCAAAAAAAAAAAAAATTGTTAAAGCAACCAATTAAAAAAAACTATTACAAAAATGGCAGCCTTTTCATAGGCTGGATACATTGGCAACCATAATGCTGTCAAACTCACACATCAAATATAACAGGTATGTTTAAAAATTTAAATTTATTTAATAAAGCTAAATTTATTAATACCTTGCTGGTAATATTTCTGAAGTGTATCAGACAGTTTATTACAAAAATAGTGGCCTTACAGGCTTGATACATTTCTCACATTTATTTATATAATATTAAAATCTTTTATTTAATTTATATTAATCTTTAAAAAAAATTGTTGAAGCAATATTACAAAAGCGATGGCTTTTCCTTAGGCCAGACAAGTCTTATTATTAAATAAGTAAAAACATTGGACAACACACAAGATGATATATAAAAAATAATAGGAATAGCAATTAAATAGTTATCTATCTGGGAGGTCATGTCATGTTTGAATGACATGATGACATATTACTGGTTATGTCTTGATCCATCACTCTGGTATTATGGCATTTACTGAAATTATTATAGAAAATTCTGTATAAGAAATTGTATTTTCTAATGGATCTTTTATAAACCATTTATTTTTGCCTTTTTTGTTTTTCATTTACATATAAATGTGAATATGTTGTTTTTAAATGTTTTATAATGAGATATATATTATAAAATTAATATAAAATAAGTATAAAAAATACTAAGAATCTAAAACAGAATTACTCTAAAAATAAAAAAAGTGAAACCTAAATGACTATTTTAAATAATTAATTATCTAATTTAAAATTTAAATTAGTTATTATGTATAACATTAGTCTTAAAACGATCAAATAATAAATTGTAACATAATTTATTTAGCCAAGTTAATCCAATAAAAAAGATTTTAATTATTCAAGAATTATAATTTACTCAAATTATTAAAAAAAAGTTTATTGTTATTAATTATGGGGAAAAGTAAAAGTTAACGACTAATTTCCCATTGAGAGATTGACAGGTTATAATATTAAATAATATTTTTATTCAAGCATTATACATAGGATAATAATTTAATTTATCAATTTCCTACTAACTATTTATGTAAATATATTTACATACTCTTAATTGTTATAAATTTATGAATAATACATTAATATTAAAAGATCATTAAAATATTTTGACAGATTGAACGTTTTGGGAAAATTATATTTTTCTGTTATATATGCAATAATAAATAATCATAATTTTTAAATATTTGTAATTAAAACGCAAATAACTATTTCCCATTGAGTTATGTGATATCAAAAACAAGGAAAGACTGAACCATTTCTTACATTATTTTTGACATCACATTACTCAGTGGGAGGTAATTGCTTTCGTTTTAATTATATATATATATATATAGTTCAACATTACTGAAAAAACTACCAATTGGCGTCAGCAATAGATTCGTCATAGCATATTATTTTGTTACCAGTAGTATTGGTTATGTTGATTTATTTTACAATTTCCAGAGAAAACAACTTATCATTAAATAAAGTTGATGAAAATATTCATTCTAATTATATTATTGTGAAATCCATTAACAATATGTGATTATTTAATTTTCGTTAGGTTGTTTATATAAATACCATTTGTAAATTAGGGTGCTTCCTTTAGATATTTTTATTTCAGCAGACAAATAATTACTATAATCCACAATAGACAAAAAATGGCTTTCCCAAATCATTATTAGTCAATTTTTTCTAAGATCTACGGTATGCTTTAACACATGTGAGATTCATTTCAAATTTTGTAATATATTGCTATCACAACTTTGCATTGTTAAATCAGTGGTCTGGCTGCAATCTGTTAAAGTTTGTAATGGCTTTATTTTGACTTAATCTCCTACAAATGAAATTATTTGGATTCTTTCTTGCTTAATCACATCATTACTATTAAAATATTTAATACTATAATGGTATAGAAAGTATTACTATACAAGCAGTGTCTAAGAATCTCTATATAAGCTGACTTGAATATGGTATTTAATTGATATCATATATTTGCAGAATCATACCATAAAATAAAAGGGATTGCAAAATATCTATTAATCTAAGAAGCTATGATTGCTATTCTAATATGTTTGTTAGCTTTTTAAGTCTTTGACATACCTGACAAAGATTTATTCTTCACAAACATATATACATATTGTGTAAAATATATATATTGTAACATTTATTTATATACATTGCAAATATATTGGCATTTGGTAAAAGCTAAAAAATAAAAATAAATTTAGATTTTTTTTGACTAATTTTTTTTTTAAAAAAATAACGTACAATGAAAGTTAAATTATTCTTTCGTTTTTTTTTTTTTTATGTAATTAGAAATAAAAGTTAGAATTGGAGAGAACAAAAGACACAAATTACCAATCTAGATAAGAGAAAGTAAAAATATTTCAACTAATTAAAGATGGCAGAATTATGCTGAAAAAAATAGAGACTTTGTAACATAAATTTTGTAAAGAATATATAAGATTATCAACGGATATTTTGACAATCAAAAGATATGCGCAGAAGTCGGAAAACTGGGCCCCTAGAGAGTATAAAAGGCAGAGATCAGTTTGAAGAACATCTTGGTTTAGCTGATATTCTTTTGGTTGGTTTTGGATTAGAGAATCTAGACCACTCTATGATGAAAAAGTTATTCATACGAGAGTAGACCGGAGCTTTAGCTGACATCATTACCGATGGATACCAGAGAAGCTTACGCGACTAGCCTATGGAACCAGCACCAAGATCAACTAATAATCAAAGGCCATGAGCTCAATTCAACCCCAAAAAACTATGCATAGTTATCTACTACTGAATTCACAAAACTTACCGGTAAGTTATGCTTCATTATCCTGATTGTGACAAAAGTAACGTTTGCAAACAATTCTTAAAAATAAGCTTATAATAGGATCCCGATAGAGACTCTTATTTAACCAAGAACTTTGTAATTAATTATTCTGCAGTTGTTTTTTTATTATTAATGTTTCACATCAGAATTAAGTGTGTTCTCTCCAATTTATTTGATAAATAATTTATTTCAAACATTTTTTATCTATTAGAATAAAAATATTTCTAATACCAATTTTCATTTGTGCATTATTAATAATAGTTATTATTATTTATTATTAAATCTATTAGTAGTTTAATAAGATTTAAAAATGTAATTTACCTTTGCCAATATGTTTGAATAAGCCCAGGAATAATAATCTTAAAAAATTAATTCTCGTTACGGTATGATGTAATACCGATTAGTTTAAAAGCATTTTTTTTTTATTTGTGAGATGTTATATGATGATTTCAGCGAATTCTTAGGAATTCTGGTGCCCAGATTAAATAAATTAAAAGCTGATTTTGTCAATAGCACAATTCTCAACAATTAATAGGCCGAGTTGATCAGGAAATATAGCTATGTTTTTAGAATAGAAATATAACTTTCTTCTTTTTTTGACATAGCTTGATCAACTCACGCGCAGTTTATATTAGCGTGTAGAGGCCTAACAAAACGGAAAACGTTATAATATATATATATGACTGTTTATATCTTTGCAGAAAGTAAATAAATAATATTACTTCCTACTCCACATAAGACAAGGATATGAAAATACTTCCTTGATTGCACTGTTCCATCAATTGTTTTAACCCCTTCTCATTTTCCCCCATTTCTTTAAAAGAGAGATATTTATTAATGAATAATGAATGACTAGAAAGATTAATATTGAGAAGGATGTATGACAGGGTGATTCCATATCTCCAAATTTTTTTACATCAGTTTTTTAAGAAATATTTTGTGGATTAAAATGGAAAGCTAAGGAAGTAAAAGTAAATGGAGATTATTTAAATCATCTAGATTTTGCAATAATGTAATTGTTTGTACCAATAATGTTTTAGAGTATTAGGAAATGTTTGCAAGAGTTATCTGATGAAAGTAAGAAAGTAGGACTAAAGGTAGATGCTAAAATGAATAAAGCAATGTTCAATGGATTTTCTAAAAAAAAATAATAGTTTGCCAATGATGAGTTAGAAGAAATTAATAACTACAAATACCTTGGTTAAATTACTACTACAGATGAAAACATAATTGATGAAATTAATGATATTAAACTTAGGTTGGAGTGTTTTTGTTGGAAATAACTTAATATTAAAATAAAATATGCTCATGAGTTAGAAAAGAAAGGTTTTTAACAAATGCATTTTACCAACTTTTTACTTATGAATCTGAGTCTTAAACATTTAACAGAGTGCAATAGAGAGACTTTAGATTACCTAATAAAGTATGGAAAGATGTATATCAGGAGTAACAAGAAGAGATTGAATATGCAGCACATGGGTGACTGAATAAGCAGGTATAACTAAACATCATTAAAAGAATTTAGAGATAGAAATGAAATTGAATTGGATATATTTCTAGGAGAGATGATAATAGATAGACCATTAAAATCTTAAATGGGATACCAAGAGATTATAAAAGACCTAGAAAGAGACAACATTTGAGATAAATGGATTGAATTAGGAATGTGCTATTAAAATATGGATCAGAGAGGCTAGAGATAGGAGAAATAAGTTGGAAAGACCATCCTATAGTTGATTGATAATGTTTGAGAATGATGATGATAAAAACAAATGAATTACTGAGACTATCCTAGATTTGCTAAATGAAAAAAAAATGATTTAAATTGTGAATTCTTCTATGAGTTGAAAAATTTTCTATTCTGCTTTATATGTGGACATTCCATGATGAGTTTAGTAGGCTAATGCACTCATCACTTTATAGTTAAAGAAATACTAAATTTTCTATAGAAACCATCATCTATTATACAAAGGTATGCAATATAATACTGTTAAACAATATTAATTATTATTATTTTTAAAATGGCAATTGCAACACATACCCCGAGCCAAAATATAATTTAGCCATATAATTTCTTACTTATTAGAAATATCCTTTGCTCTTAAAGTATCCATAACATCTAATTAATAATCATTAATTTAATATGTAGTGATTTGCCATTTATAAAAGCGGAGAACTTGTTTTTTCTTACATTAGATGTTTGTTTGAAATCAGAAACAATTTTCTTTAGTAAATATTCTTCTAATGATTCTGAGAAAAATACAAAAAGTTTTAAATGTATATAACTACATTTTGTTTACATAAATGTCACTAGATAAAAAAAAATATTACACGTGTGTATACATCTAAGCGTACATATTAAAATTAAAACATTAAATTAAATATATTAACACTTTAAATATCTATGTACAACATATGTATTTATCATTCTTATCATCTAGGTTCAAATACAGGAAAATGCTCTAACCAAACTCAATATTTTTTTTTCTGTTAACTGGCTATACTCATTCTAGTTAACTATTCAATATTAGTCAGCAAATGAATGGGAAATTATTTAATTTTTTCATCTTTTCTTTAATGAGGAGTTATTGAAAAGATCTTTGCCTTGCAATGGATATTTAAAAGCTGATTTAATGTTTTTGTTTTTAAAATAAAGATTATAATACTGTTAAGATAATTTTATATACCGTATTCCGTTTTTCAACCCGACAAGTTTAAAAATTATCTACCTTAGAATGATCAGAGAAAATCAAAGAATAATGATAAATCCAAAAAATATAATCATACTGATTAGATTCTAAGGAGGTCAAGTGATGCTTGAGCACAAAGTGACAGATAAGCACAATACATATTTAGAATGACCAAACTGACATCTTTGTTTTCCCTCCATTTGATCATATGATAGACATAGGATCTGCTACTTCAGATACATCTTTTTTTCTCTCTAATCATTATTCTATGTCATTTTTTGCATATGTCATTTGATTTCATTGATATAAGTCTGACATTCACATGATATTTCATGAAACAGTTTTTGTTTTTCATTAGAAGATAGATGCTATAGCTTTGAAAGCTATCTTGATATTATATTAATTACATATTTTTAATTTGTCTACTGTATGAATATAATGTGGTATCTATAATTATATATTTTGATGTGTTGTTTTGCTGACAATATATTTAAGATTTTCTTAATAATAGTTATATGAAAGTAGTTCTACATGGAACTTTAATTTTTTCAAGTGACTGGCTTCTAAACAAACTTTCTTTGCTTTGTTTTTTAGTGATTGCGTAACTCCCACTTTTGTAATTCTGCATTATAATTTTATGCATGTGTGCGATTTTCCAATATGTATATATTTTTGTAAGCCATATTTTTTATTTTGACAAAAAGGAATATCATTATAGGAAAATCTAAGAATGTAAATTTTTATTTTTTTGTAATTCAATTGTGAATTAAATTGAAAAAGATATATTATTGATATATGTCCAGAAGATGTTAGAACCGCTTCTTCATAACAAATGCATCATTGACCTAGTGAAACAAAACTTTTGATAGAGATAAATTAATATTTATAGTTTAAGTTATATATATATATATTCTTTCAATCTGTTCATCAATATACTTTATAGATAACTCTTATATTTTTTTTAATATAATCCTAAAATATCTATAAAGACATTACCAACTATTAACATAAAATTGGAAAGTCTTTTATCAGTAGTATCATTGACTTATGATTTTTAACTTTTACAATATATTCACAATTTTAAAACCATGCTCTATAGTGAGTATGGGTTTCTCTAATAATAGGAGTCTGGCCAAAATTTGAATATCCACACTTTCTCAATGCAGTATTTACTTTTGCCTTGAAAATACCAAATTTTCTGTATGTAAATATTTGATTAAATAATTTTATAATTGTTAATAAGTGGCCATAAAAATTAAAAAATAGAGTCACACTATTGTGAGTTTTAGTGATATTTTTATATTGATAGCAACAACAAATTCATAATTATGTGTTGCACTACAAATTAAAATAAAAAAGCAAATAAGCTAATAAACATCACATGATCACCATTTTTCAAATCCAAGACTCCTCACTGATGAAGGCCACAAGCCAGAAACTAGTCTGGGGATATTGGATGAGTAGGCACTAGATGGGGATTTTATGCACATGCTTTCTGGCATCCATTGATTACTCTAGCTTGCAGTGTGTGGCAATACATATAGTGAGTTTTGCCTGTTTCAAAAAAGCAAATATTTTGTTTTTACTTCAATGTGTTTTAAATTCATATTTTGAAAACAAATGCTGTTTGTATTTTTATATTATGCTTTTTCCAAATGGCAAAATTTTATCAATTTGAGATTGATGTGATATCATGCAATAAACATTACATTTATTTTATAATATTGTGTTAAAAAGGCTTTAAATAACATTTTTTTTACATGTCTGAAGTTAGATATAATAAAAATGTATTTTTGATCCTATATATTAATAAATTATCCAGCTAAAAAACTACTTTTATCAAATAAAGGGTCCACAGATGGGGTTAATATAATTAAATAGTTTTCTGAACAAAGTGAATGTTTATAAGAGTCGCCCAACTTTCAAAAAATATTTTTTATTCTGAAACTAGTAATGGGATTTGCTTTCATTGTTAATTTTCTGATCTATTACAAAATAATAGTAGTTCAGAGATACAATATTTATCTTTTTATTTCTCAAATATTTTTTTTCTATAAGATTTTTATGTTGATTCTATCTCTGGCATTCATT
Organism: Epiperipatus broadwayi; assembly: GCA_028023455.1. Classification (NCBI taxonomy): domain Eukaryota; kingdom Metazoa; phylum Onychophora; class Udeonychophora; order Euonychophora; family Peripatidae; genus Epiperipatus; species Epiperipatus broadwayi. The sequence goes on along the minus strand of JAQFVV010012393.1, from coordinate 12,484,803 downwards.
TTGTTTTACATGTTTTGCTATATGATTAAGATTAGCAAATAATTTTAAGAGACTTTATTATTATTTTTTACTACTCTATGAAGAATATCTAATAAGTTAAGCACCTTTAAATAATCCAATGCAATACAAAATCTATTTTAGCAATCATTTACCATTAAAAAACGAAAGAAAAACATTATAGGACAACTATCAATTGGTAAAAAAATTTAATATGTTGTTTGTGTATTTTAATATAATTGGCTACTGTGAGACAAAAATTCTAATTTCTTCTAAATTTAAATACTAGATTGTAATCATGGGACTTAATGTCTAATTAGTATATAACAAGATATTTCATGCAGAATATACATATATACAAATTAAATTAATTTTCTTCTTCCTTTTCCTAAGTATTAATTTCTACTTTTACATATACCATTTGCAACTTTCTTGAACACTTTAACAATACTATTTTTTATAACAAAACTTCATTCAGGACAGTCGAAACTGTTAGAATAAAACTTTGATATAAAAAATACTATTGTTGAAATGTTTAAGAAAATTGTAAATGGTATGATATGTAAATTAAATTAATAATATAATCTATTAGGTTTATTTTTTTTTTTTTTTTAGTTTATGCGAAGAATAATATATTATTAATACAATAAATGTTGGGGGTGGAGGTGTTTTAAGAAGTAAACATAATTTATATTTATTTTAATTGCATGACATATTTGAAATTCTTATCAAATTCAAATCTACGCATAAATGTATACGTATATACACATACACGTGAATACTCATATATGTACACATTTGAAATATTACAATAAGTTTCTTGGAAATTCTTCAAGTATAGACTTTTATTGGTTAGATAAATATTATCATTAGCTTAAAATTATATAATAAAAGAAGTAATAATTTACTAAGGCTGTAACCTTAGAAATAAGCGTCAGAAAAATACGAAGGTAGGGACCTCTATAGTAATGGGCGTTTAATAAAATTTATAATAAAAGAAGATAAATATATAAATAATAGTTGTTTTCTTCTTTCATTGCTAGTTAGGCATAGATGCATATATACTAATGCAGATGCACGCATATATATATATGTGTAAAATAAATAAAATATCCGTTAATTAAAAACAATATTGTAATTATAATTGAAATAATATTTTTAACGGTTTATAAACAATTACAAACAATCTTAAAATCCGCAGAAGTACTTTCGGTTACTTTCTAAATGGCAGTTGAGGCAGGTTAGAAAGTAACCGAAAGTACTTCTGCGGATTTTAAGATTGTTTGTAATTGTTTATAAACCGTTAAAAATATTATTTCAATTATAATATATATATATATATGTTTTGCCTAATTATAAACACATGCACGCAAAACATGTTTTTGTCTAGACAATATACATATTACACGCTGATACAACATACTAATAAATACAATAGTAACAATTATGGTAATAATAAGAACAAATTGAAATGTCAAAAGTTATAAAACATTTTACTGAGGATTTATAATAACTTTCGCTTTAATTTCATCTACGTTTGAGCGATTTCTATGGATATTTACTTTTTAGAATGTTATTAAACCACAATCTGTATCGGTTTTGCATTTGTCAATTAATATAAATTCTATGACAATTTATTTGTGGTTTTACAACTCTTTTTTTATTTTAAAATTGCCAATAATTCATTTATATTTTTTAATGCTACTTTTTTATTTATTTAAAAAAATGCTTTGTAATGATTACGTAATACTGTACTCTTTTTCATAATCTTTATTTATTTGTGTATAGGATTTAATACGCGGCAGAATGATTGTTATTGTAGATATATTAAATAAGTATATTTTTATTAGCAGATAAATGTGTTTTCAGCCTTGTACGTAATTGTTAAAATATATATCAATTAAGATATAGGAATGGAAATCGAAAAAAAAAACTAGCTAATGATTAATTAGTACAACACCACGACTATTCTTATGGGAAATATTTAAGTGGATTCAATTTATTTTTAATAACATCAAGATCAATTATGATTAAATTAAAAACAAAAAAAAATCCATTTGATTTTATATAATCCGAATTGTTTTAAAACAATTATAATGAACTAAAGAGTCACTCGACAATTAGAATATTTATATTTATATTAAATACTGATTGATTAATTAATTAATTAAATCAGTGTAACAAATATAAATATTATTCCCATTAGGCAAGTTCCTCCTTTCTAATGAGAAATAAGCACTATGCAACAATGTTTTTATGTATATGGAATCTTAAACATGTCCGTGATTTAGTATGATGAAAATATTCTTGAATTGAAATTCAAATTGTTACTTTTGATCAAGTGGATACATAATGCATTTCCCCCCAAAATTCTTTGGTATCATATAATCAGGTGGATTTTTTCACTTTAGTCAGATTTTTTTTTTCATTTATCCTTTTATATATATATAAAGGTCAGTCAACACAAAAAGCTATTCAATTATTGGTTGGTAAACAGGTATCTAACTATTTTTACGTAAAAAAATAAAGCAAAAAAAAAAAAAACAACAAAACAAAACAACAAAACTTTAATTATTAATATTTAAGTAATCTAGCGATTATTTTTTTTTTTTATGCTTGTCTTTAAATAAATGCTGGAGAGATGTTTGCCTTGCTGTGATTACGTTGTTTTACAAAAGGAATGATTGTATATTTGAATTTGAAATGAAATAAACAATTCATTTTACAAACTTTGAGGATAGTGGAATTCCGGAGCATTTCCAACTAATGGAGGAAAATTTGTTTTATAAAAGTTTAGTGATCATAAACGAAAGTTTATACAAATGAATAAAAATGCTAACTTTGAACTGATATGGTAAGTAGCTTGTATTGGATTCAAAACATGAAAACACTGAAATTTATAAATTATATGCCAAAGGTGCTTGCACAAAATTTTATGATCTTTAGAGATAAAAAATCATTATCAAAAACTATTCTGTGAAATTAGTACCTTTATCTAGGTCTGTTGATTACACTTACACAGAGGTCTTGTCGTACATGGTTTGATAGAATGGTAGAATGACATATTTTGAATCTCAAGATCCATAAATTACCTCAGTGGCTTTCATTTCTAGTACAAATACTTCTTAAGAACTTGTAAACAATAAAGCATTTGATAAATTATTACAAATGGTTTTAGAGTGGATTATATCTGTTTATGTAGATGTTAAAAGTAATTCAAAAGTTTCATTATACTCTACATTGCTTTTAACTAATTAACTAATATGATACATCATACATATAAATTTTCCTATAAATCCATATAAAGTTTTAAAATAAGAAAAGGACAAATGTTTATTAGATATCCTATACAATGTTGAAAAGATTCAATATTATTTGCATCATTTAAATTACTTAGGAGCAATAATATGTGGGGAAAAAATACCAAATTTATATCTAAGTGATGGCTATTAACTTTCACGGGCATAATATTTTTCTTTCTTTCAGAATTTGCATCTGCAACATAAAGTTCTGATCTGTTAAGTATTTAATTATATCAAGGATGAAAAAAAAAGATAAATAAAATCATTTTTATTAACTCCATCTAGATTTCCGCTTGAGTAACTGTTTTACTAGCACTACAATTAATTCCAACAGTTGACTAAATAGTTGATATATCTTTATTGGTAACAACATAAAAATGTTTAATTGAATTATGATTGACACAGTTTTCACCAAAAAGTAACTTCTCATTTTCAATCAAAAACATCTTTTATAGATTAGGACTTTTCAATATTTAATTCATTTTTTTCTTCAACACTCAGTGATTCAGTGTGCATAATTAATACTCTCTAATCTAGTTGCAGATGATTTAAGGGTTACCTATCAAGCCACAAGAGAAAATAATGTTTTACAACCTGTATGAACTAGGTTTCAAAAATTCAAAAAATTATTTTTACAGATATTAGTTACTAATTTTTTCACAAACTTTTACTGTATTAAATCATAATTACAGTTAAACAATTAATGTAAAAAAATTGTAAACTAATGATAACAAAGATCAAGTGTTCTAAATAATTCTATATTCAAATTTTTTGATTCTATTTAAAAAAGTCAGCTTTCACATATGTGTGATGCTAATTTTAGCAGAAATTTATAAAGTCTTATAATGTATTTTTAAATGCTGCAATAATTTGAAGGTTTTTTATACTGATTAATGGGTTTTTTACTCATAAAAAGTCAAAGATTGATCTTTTTTAAAAATATTATATTTAAAAACAATCAACAGAACCATACTTGATGGTTTACTATGAATGCTATTTATAAACCCAATACAAATAAATAATGGAAAACAAAATAAGTCATTCTTTACTTTTCATTGCATTAGTAGGAGCTTATGCATGTTTTTTATTTTTAATTTAATTTTCTTTATATACTTTTATTTCCATTATTTTATAAGTTATATTATTAAATTAAAAAAATAATTTAAAAATATTTTTTTTATTTAACTTTATGCTTACAATAATAGAGATAAAAAGTTTTTTATATATATTAAATGCTTTTATTCACTGTGAACTAAAAATAAGAAAATAATTATTTCATCAACCAAAATCGGGGTTTTTAGATTTAACTTGAAATAAAAGCATGGGGGAGGGATTGTCAAAATTAATTAAGTCAGTCCCTTGTTATAAAATATAGGGACTGCCTTAATTAATTTATGCCCCCCCCCCATACTTTTATTTCATGTTAAATTTTAAAACCCCAATTATGGTTGAATAAATATTCTTTTTTTTTTGTGCACAGTCAATAAAAGCATTTAATATTTAAAAAAATATCTATATTATTTTTAAGTTTTTAGTATTATCACAGTAAATGAAAATGTGAAACTATATTGAACTTTAAATTGACTGAGCACTTGTTGTTGATATATATATATATATATATATATATATATATATATATATATATATATATATATATATATATATATATATATATATATATATATATATATATATATATATATCATCAACTATTATCAATCCACTGCAGGATGAAGGTCTCTCCAAGTTTAATCCATCTTCTCCGATCTTTAGCTTCTCTTCTCCACAACACCCCTGCACATTTTCTTATTTCATCCATCCATCTCACATGTGGTCTCTTTCTGGGTCTTTTACAATCTCTTGGAATACAGTTTAAAATTTCAATTGTCCATCTATTATCATCTCTTCTAGCAATATGTCCAGCCCAACTTCATTTCAATCTTTTAATTTTTTCAATAAGGTCAGTAACACCTGTTTGTTGTCTTACCCATACATTGCGTTTTCGATCTCTTCTTGTTACTCCCAACATATATCTCTCCATACTCCTTTGACTGCTCTGAAGTCTCTGTATTGCTCTTCTATTAAGTATCCAAGTCTCAGATCCATAAGTAAGAACTGGTAAAAGACACTTGTTAAAAACCATCCTTTTCAAACACATAGGCATATTTCCTTTTAGTATCAAGTTATTTCTACCAGAAGCACTCCAACCAAGTTTAATTCTATGATTAATTTCCTCCATTATGTTTCCATCTGTATTAATAATCTGACCAAGGTATTTGTAACTGTTAACTTCTTCTAATTCTTCATAATCAATCTCTATTTTCATATTTTGAGCAAATTGATTAAACATTACTTTAGTCTTTTTAACATTTATCTTTAGTCCTACTTTTCTACTTTTATCTGCTAACTCCTGCAACATTTCCTGCAGCTCTGAAGCATTATTTGCAAAAACAACTACATCATCTGCGAAATCTAAATGACTTAAATACTCTCCATTTACTTTCACTCCTTTAGTTTCCCATTTTAATCCACAAAATACTTCTTGCAGCACTGCTGTAAAGAGTTTTGTCTTACACCTTTCTCAATGTTGATTTTTCCAGTATCATTATGTAATCTAATTGTTGCTGTTGCATTTTTATAAATATTCTTTAAAATATGACAATATCCTGGATCTATACCTTGATGATCCAATGCTTTAATCACTGAAGAAATGTGTATAGAATCGAATGCCTTTTCATAATCTACAAATCCAAAACATAATGACAACTCATATTCGTTTGTTCTTTCTATGACTTCTCTCAATACCTGGATATGATCTATTGTACTAAAACCACTTTTAAATCCAGCTTGTTCTCTTGGTTGGTGGAAATCCAAAGTTCTCTGTAGACGAGTTGTAATTATCTTGGTAAAAATTTTATATAAAACTGATAAAAGGCTGATAGGTCTGTAATTTCTAATATCTTGTTTATCACCTTTTTTAAATATTAATATTATTACTGCATTCTTCCAATCTTCCAGTACATCTTTATCATTTAGACATTTGGTATATAACTTTGCTAAAATTGTTTCTATTTCTTCACCTGCTTCTTTTAATATATCAATTATAATTCCATCATTTCCTGGAGCCTTTCCTTTCTTCATACACTTAATTGCATGTCTCACTTCTTCATTTAAAATTCTGGGCAATTCGGAAGATGTAATAGATATAGGAGGTACTTGTTCTTTATTACTATATAATTCTTGATAAAAATCTTCTACCAATTTCATGATGTCATCTCTCTTTTTAGTAAGAATTCCATCTTTTTTTCTTATTGCAGATATAAATTTCCTACCAATACCAAAATGTTGTTTAACATTCTTAAGACTTTTATTTTCTTCTACAGCTTTCCTTGCTATTTCACAGTTATACTTTCTTATATCATTTTCAACTCTTTTCCGTACCATTTTACAAAATTCGAGATATTCAATTCTTTTTAATACATCATTTTTGTATATCTTCATATTCCTTCTTTTCTTCATAAATTCTCTAGTCTCAGTAGAAATTTTATTAGTCAATTGCTGCTTTTTTCTACCAGCTATGTTTATTGCAGTTTTTAAAAGTGTATCAGTTATTTCATATTAATTTCATTCAAACCTGAATCATGTTCAAAATCTCCTAACACTTGAAACCTATTTGTAAGTTCTAATTTAAATTCATTAGAATGTTTCTGAAGATTAGGAATATCAACTGTAAATATTGTTTTTCTTAATAATTTTTGTCTCTCTCGTTTTACATTAACACATAACTTACACCTTACTAATCGATGATCACTTCCTGTGTTAAATTTATTAAGAACATTACAATCTTGAAATATGTATTTTATGTTAGTCAAAATATAATCCAATTCTGCTTTACCTTCATTTGGATGCTTCCATGTCCATTTCCTTTTAACATTTTTCTCAAAAAATGAATTCATAATATAAAGTTTTTCTTTTTCTGCAAACTCCACAAGTCTATGTCCTCTCTCATTTCTATTACCATAACCAAAATTACCTACAGCAATTTCATCTTTCATTTGTCTACCAATTCTAGCATTAAAGTCTCCCATAACAATTTTAAAATGTTGTTTACTCTGATCAAAAGCCTTTTGTACATCCATATAAAAATCTTCTACTACTTCATCACTATGAGAACTTGTTGGGGCATAAACCTGAATTATCTGCATTTGGTATCTGCTATTAAGTTGTATAACTAATCTTGCCACTCTGTCCGATACACCATCAATCTCCACAATATTGTTCTTCAACTTTTTATTTATAATGAATCCTACTCCACTTGTATTTCCAATATGTGTGCCTTTATAATAGAGTATATGTCCACTTTTTGAACCAATTGTTTCTTCTCCTTTTCTTCTAACTTCACAAAGTCCAATAATGTCCCATTTAATATAAGACAGTTCTTCTTCTAATTCTTGCAATCTTCCTTCACTTGAAAGTGATCTGCAGTTGTAAGTACCTAAATAAAAAGTCATCATCAAATGGCAGCCTGGGTCCACAATCAGGGGATTCTTAGCACCCTCCGCCTTTGGCCACCAACCGCTGCCTTGGTTGGTGACTTTACAGCCTCCTGGGAATAAGGGCCATGTTTTATTTTTGCCTGTCATAATTGTATATATGTATGGAAAAAATATTTATCATTTACACAAACATTCATTCTGCCTTATCAGGCACTGAGAAGAAAGACCATGGTGTTTCTTGATCTTAAACTCAGAGGTAAAAAGCCAATAAACTGACCACACTGGCTAATGCATGTTGGTGAGCAGCCCATCCATGTTCGTATACTATATGAATAATCACATAGTAATAACAGCTGCAACGACAAGAATGTATGGAGTGGACATTAGCAATTTGCCCTGCTCGCTTCCTTTAAGGCCTCCAAGAGGAATCAAAGGGTCTCCTTTCAGTTAATAGCAAACTCCTTTCTGCAGCCATATATATATATATATATATATATAGCAAATATATATAATATATATATATATATATATATATATATTTGCTATAAGTTAAAATGTATATCTCTTATTTATATATCATATTTAATATGTGTACATAATAATACCTGTAATAAAATAAATTCTACAAGAATATGTAGATAATTATCAACTATTATGCAACAAATTTTTGTCTACAACAATAATTAGGTTTTCAATGCAATGTATCATATCAAAAGCCTGGCTTTATATGCATAGCCTCAGTAAATATTACAAAAATTTATTATATAATAGCTGATAATTATCCAAATATTTTTGTAAAATTTATTTTAATACATCTATGGTATATACATATATTATAATAAAGTAATACAGTGTACCAATAACTCAAAGAAGCTGTTAACTGATAAGTGTGGCAAAAGAAAATATTTAAAATCTCTATCAGGAACATTCTTATCCCCAGACCAAATATTTTTGAGTTTATGGCTACCTCAGTGAGGAACTAGAATATGCAGACTCTAGATCTAAATTATCAACTCAAAACCCAGAACTTATCAATTAAGAGCTTATTTGAGTTATTGTTATGCTCTCTACATTACATTTTTGTAAATACAAGCTTATAAAAGCAATGTCATGTTATATATGACTTCCTTTATTCATTATTACAATTTTACCTTTATGGATTTGGCTATGCTGAGGCTATTAATATAAGGTAAATCTGAATTTAGTTCAGTTCTATATAGCTATTTAAGTTAGATAGCTGGAGTAAAAGACATTTTCATGTCCAAACTTCAGAGTTTCTACTTAAATATTACGTATAAATTAAGTGCTGGGCTTTGGGTTGATATTTTAGATCTAGTGTCTGAATAGTCTAGATCCTCACTGAAATGAGCCATAACCTTGAAAACAATTGGTCTGAGGATAAGAATGTTCCAAATAGATATTTTAAATATTTTCTTTTACCACATCAATTAAAAGCTTGTTTGAGTTATTTGTACATTCTCTATATTACATTTTTGTAAATACAGGCTTATCTTATAAAAGCAATGTCACGTTATATATGACTTGCTTTATTGATTATTATATATTATAATTTATTTTTACATAATAACATGTATAAATAAGTAAATTAAATCATGAAATAATCTTTAAAGTGGAAAGGTCTCCCAAGATTACAGAGATGTTCTATTTACACAAAATGCCATTTTAAAAATCAGTCTATCTGTGTATTTTTCTTTTGTAATCTGGCTTGTAAGATGTAAATACATTTTCAGTGACTCAAATCTAAATATATTGGAATACTTCATAAAGCTTTTAAAAGAGTTTTTTCTCAGAGATCGCAAGTTTGCCCCCGAATGGCAACATACAGAATCCTGGACATTGGTGAATTTTACAGGACTGAATTTTTCATAGACCTCTAACTGAAATAACCAACTCTCCAATGGATTAGAGATCCCTAGCTCTACAGTTTTAAGACAATCAGATTTTCTGTAATTTTTTGTATCTAAAGTTTTAATAAATATATTTTAAAAAAAACCAAACTATATTATAAACAACTTTCTTATCACTTAAATGAAGCTTGCAATAATAAAATCCACATTAAGCATTATTTAAAATATTTCCCTATCACCAGATATTTCTATAGTAAATCATATTTAGAATGTGCACATAATTATATATGTATAACATATCAGTAACTATCTTTTCTATTTAAAATTTTTTGACAACAATTATTTTTATTTTTTAAAAAATGTTTTAAAAAATGTAAATAAGGCTATATGATAAACAACTTTCTTATTACTTAAATGAAGCTTTCAGTCATAACAAAATCAATAGTGTGTATTATTTAAAACACTCACTCCACTCTTCCTATTTAAGAAATTAAATCACCTATTTAAAAATTAATGTGCCTTATCACTTTCATTGACATTTTAGACAGATGTACAAAATTTCAACAAGTTATATTGAACACAAGTCTATAAATATCAATTTTAAAATATTAAAAAATATTAAATTAAAAGAAAAAATCTTTATGCCATTTTCTGAAAACCTTATTTAAAATAAATGAAAGTTCAAAGAAGAATTTTTAACTGTGATAAGTGAAACTATTAAATATTTTTAATATTTTCCTGCCCTCTGTTCCACATCTAAGAAACTAGGTGTACTGAAACGATGAATGTTCCATATGGATTAGCCTATTATTAGTTAAACAATTCTTTTGAATTAAAAATATATTAAATCTCAATTTTAAAATTTCATTTAAACTTGAAAGATCAAAATTTAAGGAATAAACAAACAAATAAACAAACAAAATAATTTTTCAACTTCAATAAGCATTTAAAAAAAAGTAAAATGGAAATAAATTTAGATATCACAATGTTACATTTAAAATAATATTAGTATTCTTTTTAAAACTGTTAATTGATTTGAATAAGAATTCATAATAAAAAATAATCTACTGATTAATATATATAAGAATTAAATAAAAAAAAAATTTTGCATTTTGATACTGGAGATGGGGTAGGGGTTGATACTGATATAATAGTAGGAAAAAATCAGACTAGGAAATATTAACAATCCTAGAGAATTCTTGACACAAATTGAGAAATACCATAATTCTAAACAGTATCTGCAGTGTTCATAGTTAAGTAAGTATATATATAAGAGTGTGGCAATAATATATAAAAAAAATATATAGTAATTGTATATAATAGTTGTGTAGAATAAACTGAATAATAGTTTTGTACAGTATTTACAAATGTATCAATTATGTATAAAAATTATGTGTAATGATTGTGTGTAATAATTGCATATAATAATTGTATGCATCAACTCGAGATATGTGTAACTATCATTTAAACATATATATAATAAATAGATATGAAATAAAAGACTGTAATAGCCAGAATCAAACCATTGTAATCAGGAATGCTGAGCATGTAATAAAATAGCAATGTTTTTAAGTCAGGTAAACATTGTTTGAAGAGCTGCATACCTGACCTCATAATATCAGAAAATTAAAAAATTTTTCATAAATGGTGAGGTTCATAAAAAACAATATGGTGAGGTATGTAAAAAACACCATATATGATAAAGTGTGTAAAAAATACCTTATATAGCAAGATATGTAAAACACACCAGAAACATAAGAGATATATAAACCTCCAAAATCCAGTATGTGGGCTCTGATGTTAATGTAATTCAGAGTGTCCTGCCATAAATCAAAAGCTGAAATAGGGTTTATTAGGTACAGGTCACCATGGCCTTTTATTATTTTTGTGCGCCTTAAATAGGTTATATAAACTTTGTAAATATTTTCTTATGCTATTTAATTAAATGCTTAGTTTGACATGTCAATACTGCCTTTGTAAATTATTTACTTGTTGCTCCCCTAATGCAGCAAACTGGTGCAATCATGACAGAATTTGAACCAATAGGAAAAATGGCAGAAATATCACAAGTTAATATATGCAAATTCAATGTAGATAATCCAAGTGATTGGCCACTGTATACTCAAAGAAAAAAATATTTTATACTAAATAGTATTACAAAAATACTATAAAAGTAGTTTTTTTACTTTGCTTCACAGATCAAGGGGTAATCAAGGATAGCCAACAAATTGCTGGAAATATAGCTATACAAGAGCTTGTAACAAAGCTAAATTATTATTTCAATATCCAGCCATCCAAATACATTGCTCAATTATATTTTAGGGTGAGAAGGCAAAGAAAAAAATAAAATGGCATAAGAGAAATGGCAAAACCATGTCTTTATGCCAACTACTTCTCTTCAAGCAACTATTATCTGGCTAATAGATGATCAGTTTAGGTATATATTACTAGCAGTAAAATATCAAATCTATAAAGAAGAAATCAGACATGGAACAGCTCACAAACTCCTACTTGAACCAAAACCATATCAGGCTACAAATGGGATGGAGAAGAATATGGGAAAACATAGAGTGGGGAATGGAAAATAAAGTGGCTAATAGGTTTCTTTGGGTATAATTGCTGAGAGATTTTTAATTCTGTTAAAGGAGAAGCCACGATACATCACATCACATGACATCACATCAGACAAAAAAATTTACATGCAGTGCAATTTGAAAATATTATTCTAAATTTAAAAATAATTAGCAAAACAATAACCATGGGAATTGATAGTGGGGCAGGGGTATCTGATGAAAATTGTCTAATTTAAAAATAATTAGCAAAACAATAACCATGGGAATTGATAGTGGGGCAGGGGTATCTGATGAAAATTAGGGATTGGGAAAATTTAATTATGGATTTAAAATTCTCCTAAAAGTAGAGAAAAATTATCTCAAGACCTGGGATGCAAACAAAAATCCCATAAGAATACTAGAAGTCACAAAAGTAAAAGTAGAAACAAAGAAGAGTAAAGGAATACTACAATTGTACATAGTCAATGTGGAAATTAACCTGATCATAGACCAAGAATGGTTTGTCCCCCTAAGCATGAGGCTACACATCATTAAGAAAATCGATATAGAATTGGAAGTTAAAAATAAATAACCCAATCTATTCAAAAAATAAATTAGAAAAACTAAAATTATCACTTTATGATTTTGAGTGCACAAAACCTGATATTAGAAAACCTTGAAAAGTTCCACCAACCCAAGAAAGGTTGAGTAAAAACTAGATGAACTGATAGAACAAGAAATTCTAAAACCAGTACAAAATACAGAATAGGATACTCCTATAGTAATAGTGGAAGGAGAAAACAGAAAAATAAGAATTTGTGGTGACAACTACATCATTGTAAATAGCTACTTAAACAAAAGTCAATACCCAGTCCTAGAATGTAAGAGAAGTTCTAGCCTCAATGGAACAAAATACATATTTTTTCAAACTAGATTTGAAATGGCGCATTTTGCCAAATATCCATTACTGAGGAAACAGCCAAGATCTTGGTGATCACAATTCACAGAAACCTATTCAACTGTAATATAATATCCTTTGGAATTGTAATGGTCCCAAATATATTCCAGACCAAAATGGACTCATTACTCAGAGGTATGGATGGAGTCATCTTATATATTAGCAGTATATTAATAACAGCAAACTCTGAAGAAACATTGAAAACCCAAGTAATGAAAACTTATGAACAGATTGAGAGATCCAGAATCAGATTAAATCATGACAAAGTTATTTGGGTTACAAAAGAGCTTAAGTATCTCAGACACCTTATCAGTAAGTAAGGAAAAGAACTTGCACCTGAAAAAGAAAAGGCTGTAAAAGAAGTGATATGACCAAAAACATTAAGGAATTCCCAAGCATTTTTGAATGACTGAACTACATTGAAACCTTCTTAAAGTATAGGGCTCACATTGCCCAAACTTTATATAGCCCATTAAAGAAAAGTTAAGTATGGAAGTGGTGATGCAATCAAGAAAAAGTATTTGAACAAGCCAAAGTCTTACAAACATCTGAAGGACTCTTTATTCATTATGATAACAAGCAAGAAGTCATGTTAACAATAGACCCATTAGAATATGGACTTGGAGCTGCAATGGGTCATCTAGCAAAACTTGCTTATCACCCAATATCCCATACTTCCCAAACATTAATGTCAGATGAGGGAAACTACATCCAGTGGGATAAATAAGCACTGGCTATAATATATGTGATAAAAAAGTTCCATCTATATCTCTATGGATTGATTACAAATCCCTATTTGGAATATTGGCAAAGGATCAAACAATGCTTGACCACTTAATCTTTTGAATGATTCATTGGCTAGAATCCTTATCTGGATATGAATATGATCTCAAATACAAGAAGGGTAAAGGTATATTGCATGTGGATGCATTATCTGGAATACTCAGATAAAGCTGAATCATCAAGATAGAAATCCATGTAAATTACAATGATCAGCTAGCACCAAAAACTATCAATAGTCGAACATTATCAGAATGGACTAAAGCAAACTCTGGCTATGAATCCTTAAAAAATTATATAGCCTGTTAGATGTTCTCCTTACTTAAATAAAGAGTTGTGTAAAGTCAATAAAAGACTGTCTGTAAATAAAGGATATATTTTGATGGATGAAAAAGTACTAATACCCAGATATGGTGATGGGAGATACTTAGATTATTACATCAAAGTTTTAAATTGGATTCAAATATGTAAAAGACCTAGAAAGAGATTATATGTGAGACTGACAGATAAAATAAAAAGATTTACTAGTGCATTGGGAGAAAGAAAGATAGTGATGAAAAAAACTGATTAAACTTGTAAGAGGCTTTCATCATGCATTTGGTTAATAATAGTTGAAGATGATGATGATGAAATTAAATACAATACATATTTCACCACCTAAGATTCCCATTTTGGACTTATATAGGCATACTATTGCAAGAAATTTTAAGATTAAATGGTATGACATATATAAAAAATCAATCATAAAAATATTTGACTTAGTGAAATTCTTGAATATATAATTATTGAAAAAAAAATGTCACCGTTTTTTAAAAAAAAATCTTTCTAAAACAATTTGAAATGTTTCTTAGAAAAACAGTTTCATACATAGTTTCAAAATTTTGTAATAAATATAAAAATAGAATGAAAAATCACTATATTCATAAATTATTCAACAATTTATCTAATGAATCAAAAATCTTATAATATTATAAAGAAATAAAAATTAAATTAAAAACTATATTAAAAATAGTAATTTAATATATATCTATAATAAACATAAAAATATAATTTGATATAATCAATATCTTTAACTATTTTATATTGTAATTAAAATCAAACTAATTGCAATTATTTAAATAGTTTATAGCTATTTTTCATATATAAAAGTACAAAGCTTTGTAGGATAAGAATAAACTTTTGTGAAAATATCTTTCACTTGTAAAAATAAAATAAATAGTGTAGGGATATTATAAATGTGAATAATGCAAAAACTATTATTTGGATAAAATTACAAAGTATTGTTTTGATTTATAATTACTATTATTATAAAAATTTTGTGCTAATATAAATATAAAAATATTTTCTATTGTAAAATATTATATTGTTATTAGAAAAACAATTTTAAGTAATATACAAAAAGAATTTCCATATGCATTTACTATATAGTAAAAGTAAAAGGATTTAATTTTTCAACAGTTTAATTTTTTGTTTATTGCTGAAATCCAAAAAATGCACAAATTTATAACTGCATTGGAAGGAGAAATTTTAATTTAATGATAATCCATCTATCTTAAGTAAGATTTGAATTACAGGCATTCTTATACCTTGAACTTAATTGTAAATATAGGGGATTTGAACCCAGATATTTAAGAAACCTTCAACTATCCACACTATTTCATACTACTGATACACATGACCACACACATGTAGAAAAGATAAATAATCACCAATATATTGGTGCTTATTTATCTTTTCTACATGTGTGTGGTCATATGTATTAGTAGTATGAGATAGGGTGGATGTTGGTGATTATTTATCTTGTCTACATGTGTGTGGTCATGTGTATTAGTAGTATGAGATAGCGTGGATAGTTGAAAGTTCCTCTATCTTAAATAAATAAAATAATTAAATGGCTTTGCAGTTCATAAGTTTGTGCACCTGTATGATGGAACTGGGCATCATTTATGAACCTTAAGCTCAGTCTATATTATCACTGCAAGATACCACATAGAACCTCAAGTGTAACTTTATAATCCAAAAGATATTGTACAATTTATAATCTTTGATTGATAATCTAGTTTAGCTATTATATCATTCTGAATTTAAAGATTCAGATCTCTTTGCTTATTATAACCACATTTTTAATTAAATGATGATTATTTAGATATTAAATTTATTACACACACACACACACACACATATATATATATATATATATAGTTTTCTTTTTTGAAAGTTTATGATGATGGCATTTCACTTGTAAATTATATGTTAGACTCTTTCCATCATCTGGAATTGTTAAAAGTTCTTAGATAAATTCAAAGTTTATTTAAACTTTTCAAATTCATTTAACTATTAATAATAAAAAAAATGTTATAATAACACAACATTTCATGTATTAGATTCATTTCTCTCTTTTAAGTATGACTATATTGACCATTGACAACAATAACATGGGAATCAAATTTTAAATTCTCTCATTTGATGAATATTAAATGTAAAAAAACGATGATCAAGTCAATTAAGCCAAAGGCAAACAGAATGGCCAAAAATATTAGATTGGCACTTTAAATTTAGCATTAATAAATCTAAAAATTTTTATTTCCCATGCTAGCATATTCATTGATTAGGCCAAAAACACCCGAAGAAATGAGAATAACAATACATCATGAAACAATATGTTATATACTAATCTGAATGTTATTACTAATAGATGAATGTATTTGAAAAAGTTTTAATTAAAATTTGAATTTACTTAAGAACATTTAACAATTAATTCCAAATGATAGAAATAGTCCAACATATAATTACAAGCATATACAATGTGTTTCTGACATTATTATATTTAATTATGATTGTCTATTTATAAAATATACATTGTTAAATATAAAATCAGAATAATATAAAAAAAAACTTTACTATTCTGGCATGGTTACAAGTATTCTGATTTTTGGTTGCCTGGCAACAATATGTATTATCTGAGACATACAGATTTTAAAGATTGTTTTTGTTTTTTACTGTTGAATAGCATTTATTAGTTTAAGTCACACCTTCAAAGGAGCATTAATAATTCAACTACACACACACATATATGTATATCGAGTTGCAATGTGATTTTATTATATTTATGTTTAAGCTTTCAGATTAAGTTAATTAAATGTGTAGAAAAGACTTTTTGTTAATGTAATTCATCAAATTAAGATATTTATTAATGATTTAAAATATAAAAATTAAACCAGTATTAAACAGGAATCAATTTCAATATTAATTTCCATTTATCATTTATCACTGCCTAATATTTTTAAACTTTAGTATGTATACAATTTATAAAGCAAGCAACATGTACTGTCATGAGTACACACAATGTGTATTTATAAATAGTTTAATACTGTTTAATAAACTTTAAATGTATTTTTGCCTCTAAAACTATTTGAACTCAAATAACTTCAATCACCATACTAAATCAGGGTACTAATATAGTACTGCTCTAATCTCACTTTTCTTTGCTCTTCCTGCTTTTATCTATCATAAAGAGCCACTGAAGTTGCAGTGGAAAGTACTAATCAACAAAAATAAACATTTTCCATACTTTCTTCACGAAATAAATGTGGATGGATATAAAATAGTGTACTTTTAAAATAATAAAATACCACTTGATATTTTTAAAGTAATCTAAAAATAAATATACATCACAGGATCCAAATACCAACACTGTATACTGGAATATATAAATCCTGGATGTTTTGTCTCAAAAAAAGAGTTCAAATATTATTACTTCTGCATGCTGTACTGAGATAGATCAAGTCTGATTTCCATTACTGAAAAAGAATCTATTCTAACAAATGGGTGGCCTAAGGTGACTTCAATGCCACAATAATTTCAACAATTGATTATCAACCATTAACAGCTTTATTTCAATGCAGTGATCAAAGTTCACATATAGATGATTGAATATTTATGAATTAAAGGCAAAGTCAAAATTCTGAAGAAACAGCCTCATCTGGATATATTGTGGAAAATATCCTGACCAAAAAATGGCAAACTGAATCTCTTTTTAACTTTTTTTCAGGAGATTTATGTTACATATGATCGCTAACAAAAAAATTCACTTTATCCTTCATTCATTTTTTTTAATTATTTCTTTATATTAATTTTTTTTATAAACAAAGGAATCCTTGTACTATATTAAGCTCATAATTTTTTTTACTATTGTTTATTTAAATTCCAGCTGTGTATTAAACAAATTATTTATTAAATAATATTACCTTTTTATAGTTTGGACTTTAGTGTTGATTTTCTAAAACTCGACCTTTATATTGATTTTATTTTTTGTCCATTTTGAAAACAATTAAAAATATATAATTCACTATTACTTTTATAAAAGTAAATGTAAATTAAAAAAGATAAAAAATGTTTTACAAAAGTCTATCAGTATTCAATTTATCAATTAGTATATTCAGTACAGCTTAAGTGGCTTCATTTGGTATGAAAAAACAGAATTTCCAATAAAAAGTGAGTATAGAATACATACTATATCACTATCTAAATCAGCATCATTTATCTAGATAATTGATAAAGACTACAAAACATTGTGTGAAATTCACACTAATGTAGTTATTCTTGATATGAAATAGACACAAATGTTTATTATTCATTAATTTCAAAAATAAAAACCTATATCACCAAGAATAAAATAGATGATCATCAATCCATCACACTTATATATTCCTTACTCATGCTTTCATATAAAAATGTGATTTAATTAAATGAATTAAAATATTAAATAATATATTTATGATTAATTAAAAGATTTATTGAATTTAAAACTAGCTTCTTTTTGCTATCAGTATAATAGAAATCATGCAACCACTTTGTATATATCATATTTACTTTTATTATCGAAACAATAGAAATATTCTTAAGTGCATGTAATACATCTTCACGAATCCAGTATATTCCCCTTACATTTTCAATAATTTGAAATAAAATATCTCCAGTCTTTGCAATTTTAAGTTTACAAAGAGATGTTTTAACTTTATTTAATAAGTAAGCCTTTTTTTTATCCAAATGTAAAAAAAACATCTGTGAGGTGAATATATTACCTGAATTTTTTGTACCATATTCAAAAGGTTTTCAAAATATTTCCTCCATCTGTTTAAAATATCATTATTTTTATTTAAAATAGTTAAAAGTATTATTATATATTTCAGTTCCATGTATTTTTTTCAGTATATCAAAACCTTATGTGATTTTGCACAGTTAATAGAGTCTCTGACTTGACAAACCGGATGTCCCATAATCTCTTCTGGTGTGTACATGTCTGGTGATCAAACTTCTTATGAACTCTCAAGCAATAATACCATATGCTTTTTTTAATGTAGCAAAACAAATGCAAAGTGGTGGACAATTATTAAATCATTTCTTTTTTGCAGTTTGAATTTTAAATCCTTATGACGTTATTGAACTTCTATTGTTATACCTGTATACAGGATATGCAAATCCACCCTTATTATTCTACCAAACAAAAAATGTCACATGCTTCATTTTAAACAAAATACTAATAATATAATCATTATCAGAAAAACAATCAAAACAGGATTATTTGCATTTATATCACACTTTTAAAATTAATGTTGCAGTTTTAATAATATGATAAGCTGAAAAATCCAAATAGACAATTTTTTTTAATAAAGTGTGCCCAACCTTATGGTATCTCTGGGACACACTGGAAAAAGAAAAGTTGTCTTGGGCCACACACTCTACACAAACATTACCAAAAGCTTATAAGTTAAAAATAAAAAAAAAAACAATAATATTTTTTATATCTCCACTACAGATAAGCAAAAAGTCTTCATGCAATAATTGTAAACCCAATTCAAAGACTTTTAAAATCAAGCAAGTTGCAAGTGTAGTCACTAATATAGAAAATGTACATGTCTATGTAATAAAGCATCATTGACTACCATCAAATATTTTTTATTATAAAAATAAACAAAAAGACAGCAATATAAAATTAGTGAGATAATTGATGTATTTGGGAGTACATGTATGTTTACTTTAATTGCATTGAAACACATAATCACAAAAACTTTTCATATCATTTTAAATAAGTTTATAGCTTTGTGACTGCATTTATAGCTATCCTAGGCCACATGCAGTTTATGAACTATGGCTTGAACACACTTGGTTTAATAGCCACTGAAGTTTAGTTTTAATAGCAAGTACTTTTTTAAAAATAAGTATGATTTTTAAAAGCAACTATCATATTAATTTTGTAGCATGCTAATTTGTAATTATCCTAAAAATCTTCAACCCTCATTTGAAAAAATAACTGAGAAAATAATAGAGATAATTTTTTTATATATATTAAATAATTTTATCAGTGCAATAAAAATAAATAAATAATTGTTTCTTCAACCATAATTGGAGTTTTTAGATTTAACTTAAAATAAAAGCATGCAGGGTCCAGAAATTAAGCCAATACCTTGTTATAAAAAATAGTGATTGACCTAATTAATTTATGGACCTACAATGCTTTTATTTGAAGTTAAATCAAAAAATTATCTCTATTATTTTTAAGTTTTTAGTATTGGCACATATATTAAAAATATAAAACTATTTCATACTTTAAATTGACTGGACACTATAGTTGATATATATATATATATATATATATATATATATATATATATATCTACTCTATATTTATATATATATATATATATATATATATATATATATATATATATATATATATATATATATAAAATCAAAACTACCCCAAATCTAAAATTAAACCAGACCAGCAAAAAATAATATTAAAACACAACCTAAGGTTTCACTGCTACAAGCAGACTTCTCAAGTGTAAAGAACTACAAAAAAACCACACATTATATATACTATTAAAAAATACCCACAAATCCATTCACTTCCCATCCACCCTTAATATTAAAAGAACTCTTAAATAAGTTAATTGCTTCAGAATAATAAATTTTCAATAATAAAGACTCTTTAATTCTTCTTTTGATTTCATTTCTCTCAAAGAAGACAACCTTAGCTTCATCAAAATCAATAGTGTGGCCTGTATCTTTTTCATGAACATACAAAGCAGAACTAAGATATCTATTTTTAACTCTACTTTTATGAACCTTTATTCTTTCATTTAAACTCAAACTACTCTGACCTATGTAAACCTTCTTACAAAATAAACAAGGAATAAAATATACCACACCAGGAATAGTCTATGCTTGTAATGTTTATATATATATATATATATATATATATATATATATATATATATATATATAGTGACCTTTTATTTAGGTCCCTAAATTAATAATTCCAAAATTTTAAATGATGATATATTTAACATCAAAATCTTACTAAAGTGGTTTTCAATAGAGATTATTTTGAATGTACTGGGAAATTTGCTTTAGTAGAGATGAGATTTCAAACCCAGTCTAGGCTCCGACTCGACTAAAATAACAATTTAAAAGTATTATTATTATTTGGTAAATAAATATATTGCTATTTTATTAGTTTTGAATAGCAATTGAAAGAAATAAACAATTAAATCAAATTTATAAATCTTGTAAAATAAATCATTATAGTAAATTATTTAAGTATATTTTTTTAGTACTAAACACAAAGCTGTCTTAAGTAATAATGGATAGTTATTAAAAATAAAGCCAGAGGGGGTAATACTAATTATGCATATCAAAATTATTGGCTAATTTTCTCCCAGAGTGCAATATAATAAAAGCTATATATGTTTTAACAAAGCTATAGGGGTATGGACTAATTAAGAAAAACAAGAACCAAGTAAACACAAACCTCAGCTCTGATTTAAAATAAGAAAAAAAAATTAAAAATCAACAAAATTTTGAAATCTAATTGTATGGAAGTAGAATACCTTTCTGTCTAAAAATGTTTGAATAAGAAATCTTAAAAACCTTGCTATATTTTAAGCCATTTCCACGATCGCATATTTCCTAGGATTCATACTGGAGAAGGAAATTAAAAAACATGGAGATAAGTTTTTGTTTGCATAAGTACTGATTTAAACTCAGGAAAATTCAAGAGCAAGTAAGCTTTTGCTTTCATTGTACTTATACATGTAACTTTTTATCTTTATAAATAACGCACAAATTATTTAGTCATAAACTAAAAAGTTGATAATGTTTATATTTTCGCGCCATTAGTAAATATAGATCAAAACAGTTGTTCGTTTGAAAATCATAATTGTAAGAAAATAAATTCAAAATAGTTTTAAAAAAAAATTTCAGAAGATATTAGAAATAAAATTAAAAGTCATTTTATATCATATAATGTTAATAAAGTTTAAACAAATAATTGCGTGATTTTATTCTCAATTCTCATCTGCCCATTTTCATCAAGCCAACTTTGTGTAATGTTAAAAAGTTAAATGATTACAGATTCATTAAAATGTTGAAAATGTCATAGTGATAATTGAATAAATTCGTTCTAATATTAAGAATCACATTATACTTTACCAATAAGAATGGAATTAAATAAATATTTACTTGTAAATTTTATTAAGAAATATCATAGTTATAATAATGTTTACAATGTTGAAATATACTCCGGCTGCTTAAATATTGCTACACATATATGGATTGCCATGCTGAGAGGAATAAAATTCACAAAGAGTTTTAAAAGAAAAAGAAAAGATAAATATACTAAGTAATAAAAATTCCACTAATTTTTCAAGGAAAAATTATCTTGATTTTAAATGTAAATCAATGATTCTTGTTATGCTTTATTTGAAATGCTTACAGAATAAATTAATAAAGGTCTTGAAAAAGTTCATTTTTGAAGATTACAATAACTTAAAGAATTATTCAAAAAAAGTATCTCCAGAAAAATGGATAAACTAACTTTAAGCATAATACACTTGAAAGTGTGAATTTTAATTGCCTCGTTAATTATCAGTACATAAATCATTAAATAATTTTACTTTGGGATAAGTCTTAAAAATTGCTCATTTCACACCCAACAGGAGAATAAAAAATATATGCATTATCTGAAATGTTTTGCTAACCACAATATTCATTCTTAAGAGTGATAAAAATGTGCTTTTATTTTTCTTTATCATTGCCATGTTAATTGGAAATTTTGTTTTTTAAAACATGTGTGTTTTACTGTGGCATGAAAGATATATACATATATTAAGTTCAAGAAAAAAATGTGTAAAATATATATCTATTTTATGTATGTTTTTTTTTTTTTTTAGTTAAGAGAAAACCGGAGAATATATATATCATTTATTTAGAGAGAGTGATAAAAAAATATTTACTTCTCTCATAATCTAAAACTAATTTTAAGGTATATTTAAAAAAAAAAGGTAAATGTACAGACATTTTATCAAAAATATCTATATTGGCATGACTGAATTATTTTCTGATATAAAAGAAAATTTGATATAAACTTTTTTATTTTATTTTGTAATTTGCTATAGAAGTGAACATGTCCACTTTGAATACAAATACATGTTTGATCTTTATTGTTTAAATCCGTTGTGCTCTCTTTAATAAAAATATAGTTGTCATTCTAAAATGATTAACGATTATTGGACATAGGTATTTTGATTTGGCTGTTAATACATTAATGAGTTTACATATTACGTATAGAAACACAGGTATAGAATAAGCCTGTGTTTCAGTTATAAAATGGAATATGTAGATTTTCACTGTTATTGTTGGTATTGTTTTTATCTTGCTATAATTTGAGAATGACTAGTGACAGTTTTTAGATAATGGGATGTTCCAATTGAATGGCATCCAATATATTAATATTTATATGGAGCATAGGCTGATGGAGTCACCTATGGCTAATTTCATGAAAGAAAAGATGGATAGAATCTGAGCAGTAATTAATGCTCATTAGTATAAATAATACTAAAAAGAAAGGATATCTATGGTTTGAATTCTAGTCTTTTTGTGGTGAGGCAAGGCCCACACATGTATGTATACCCATAGAGAGGTATAGCATCAGCCATATATTATTATACAACTGTCATGTTGTTTTATAAAGTCTTCCATCTTAGTGTTAAATTCCTCATGATAATATAGAGAGTTTTTTCCACTGTGTGTGGTGAAGTATAATAGGTCCAGATCATATAGCAAGTATAAAATAATATTAAATTTAGGAATACTCATCTAGCATAGTGTTTTACTAATCAAAATAGTGTTTATGATGTTATGGGATCATCATCATCTGTTGACAGACCAAACCAAGATCTATTAATGATGGTAGAAAATTTTAAAGGTAGAAGTAAGAGATGCACATTAGCAGAATGGATTCATTTTCATCAAATAATGATGTGACAATACAATTGTAGGATCAGTTATGTATTCAAAGGTTAAGCTTGGGACATAGGTAATGCTTAATGAGATCTAGGTGTATTTGACTTTAATGTCTAGTCTTCATTTAATGCAGTAAATTAATTCATTTCAAAGTTAAATAAGTTAGTAATTGCACAGAATATGATAATTGCCCTTATCATATTCTGATAAAAGATAGGGTTTTGGGATAATGCAATACTTTATAATGTTGGAATTCTAAATTTAAACTCTGTGCATATCCTAAAGTTCTAAATATACTGCTATTATGTAATATGGGTTCTAGTTGGCCTAAATAAGTTTTAGTATCTTATTTTTAAAAAATACGCCAAAGTGTAACAAATGATATTGTAAATATTAGGTTCTAAGCCGGTTATATCATTTGCTGAGTATATGGTTAAGGGGATAATAAGTATTTGTCTCATCCATAAATTATTTTAATAGATTAGTTTTATTTCATGCCATATCTGTGAATTAAAAATTTGTACATAGTGTAAATAAAGTTTGTTGTATTTGAAAATTTATGTAGTTGCATGTAATCTTATTGCTAATTACCACATCTATACACTATTATTGTTATTGCTATCAACCTACCAGAAGATTATAATTGAAATCATCATCAACCAATATAGTACTATTAACAATATTATGCTGTATCATAATAATTTTGGTAAGTCTTGTGATTTATGGGTACATCTAATGCATTATCACACAATAATTAAAATGTTAATAACTTGTAGTACAGATTGTTTTAAGTAATATATTAAAATATAAACATAATATTGATTTAATTGATTTAGTTAAATCCACAGAGCTGTCATTCACTGATCTTGATCACATGGTTTATAATTGTTTAAGAAAAGAAATTTGGTAAGTTATTGTTTTTAAGTATTAATAGGTCATTTCCATTCATAAATTTTTAAAGTTTATGCTAGTTATAAAGTTTATGGGTAATTACTAAATATAATTCTTAAATTGAGTTTATATTGAGAGCTATTATGTGCATTATGTTTGGGTAGTGGTAAAATCCCTCTTACTGACCCAAATATATTTTGTATAATGATTTTAGTGTTTGAACCCTGAGAAGAATTAGTTGCTAAATTTCAAGATAAAATTTAAATTTGTAATAAAATTTATATTTAGTCAATTGTTATAGTTAGACTTAAAATAAATTACTTTCATTGTTTTATGAAAGTTAGCTAAGCTTTAATATATAAATTACTTATTTTGGCATAAAATGTATAGTTTGTTTTAACTTCATGATAATATTCTGGTTGTGTCAAGCTTGAAATCCCTACTTTTATCAATTAATACTATATTAGTTTATAGTTTAAGGTTTCAGTCTTCATTATTGACAGTGTTCTTCAATTTCATCTTGATCAATTCTTTTATTTATTCATTCTCATTTGACATTAATTCATTATCATAATTGATTAATCCTACATTAACTTTTATTATTTTATCATCTTCACTATTTATTAATTATTATTCTATCACCCTCTTAATCATTTATTATTCTCATACATATTCATTCTTTTCTCTTCACTCTTAGATTCCTTTCATTCCACTATTCCATTATTACTTCCTTCCATCATCCATTTAGTCATCTACATCATAATTTACTTATCATTTCATCTATAAGTTTAATTTCATAATCATTTCAAACATATCATTATTAGTTATCTTGTTAATTTGCTGAATATCAAAGTTAACTCATCACCATTTGTTTGTGTGGATTTCAGGGCTAGTTTGACCAGAAGTTATTATCTTTATTAGTCGCCTTGTGATCCTCTTTAGATCGACAGTTTCATGCTAGTTTTATTCAATCCAAGAATCATTTCATTAGTTTTGCATTTTTGTTTCTTCATGCTTATATTCATGATCGTGTGAGTATGTTAGGTTCCATAAGAGAATTTAATCACTAAAATGTGCAGTATGATTCATTGGTGATCAGCTAGATCAGGAAGCTAGGTTACAGATGTGATTATGGCACTTGCCAACATGACATAACTGTTTAGTAGATGAAAGCTGGCTGTTGCCAGGTTACAGTTGTGATTATGCTGACCAAGGTGAATGGCATAATGATTGGCTGTAGTTATGGTACAGTAGTGATTATGGTACCTAAAACATGTGATATGATTCATTTATAATACAGTGGTCTTTGGGAGAAGGTTATATATATTGTGTAGTTTTTATAGTTCTTTACACTTGAGAAGTCTGCTTGTAGCAGTGAAACCTTTGGTTGTGTTTTAATATTAATTTTTGCTGGTCTGGCTGAATTTTGGGTTTGGGGTAATTATATATATATATATATATATATATATATATATATATATATATATATATATATATATATATATATATATATATATATATATATATATATATATAGTACCAGTCACTTCTATCTTATTTTGATCACCCAGAGCACAACTAGATCCCTAACAACCTAGAAAATTTAATTTATGGTGATCAAGAGTTAATGATGATGAATGCTACCAGCTAGACCCAGGGAGAGAAAGAGATCTTTAAGATTGTTCAGACAATTGAGAAAAGAACATCAAGACAAATTTTAGTCAAAAGAAATCTAAATAATTTTAAAGTTTATTAAATTCAAAAGAAAATAAATCCCAGACAAACAAAATATAAAAGTTTGACCTAGTTTCTACTAGTTTATTTATCACAGAAAGTACAAGAGTATTGAAAACATTAAATACCCTGGCAGATAAGTTCATTTTCTCACCTATAATTTAAAGAGAGATTTATACTTTCTTCCTGCTAGTGGTTTATAAAAACAAATTTCAGTTTTCCTATTTAGAAATTTAAAAAACAAAACAGTCTTGCAAGGAATACAGTGAAACAGTGCAGGTGAGCTTTCCTTTGGAATAAAGCATCAGGACCAAGAATGTCACATGTCTGCAGAGCAGCTCATGATCAATCATGTTCAAGATTGTGAAGATTGATCTAAATACAAAATAATAAAAATACAACAAGAGAAGATAACGATTATGTGTAATCTTAAACAGAAGAAAACAAAATCTCTGATTTAGGAAAAACAATACACTCAATAAACTGCCATCCAAAAGATTTACAGTCTGCAGGAAATGCAAACCAAGCTTATCTAAATTAATTATAATGAAAAAGAGACAGATGAGATAAAAGAAAATTACTAATATCTGCCCAAGTATTTATCAAGGGTTAGTAATATAAATAAAAAAAAACACTAAGCATATAAAAATAGAAACTCACAATACACTCTTGAATAAACAAATAAAAATATGAAATCTAAAACTAAGAGACCAGACCACACTATAAATAAAATACATAATAAATGTTTAAAAATATTTAAATGGAATATGCAAAATGAATTATAAAGTGTGGTTTCTTTTAAGATTAAGCTGAAACTTTAATAAGAGATTTAAACCTTGGTTAAAAAATGAAAACATTTTACCTAGAGGCATAAGGCTAGGTTCAGTGGATATCTTTCAGCAGCAGACATAGATTAATTAATTTAAAAGTTCCTATGAAGATTTTGGTTTCCATTTATACATTTGGGAGTCTTGAGACAATCCTAGAGATCAGTTCTTGTTCAGGATTTTACATCACAATATTGAAGGAATAACTTGTGATCCATGGACCATATTTGGGTTGGTTTAGCATGGCATGTTATAGGTAAGCTTACTCATGACATGTAGTTTTGGCATTCTGCAGAGATGATCTTATTTAGAAATTGAAAGTCAGCAATATAATTTCAGCAGAATTTCCTAATGATGAACAATAAAAAATAATATTAGCAATGGTGATCTTCAGATGTGGACAGAAATCTTTTAAAAATCAGGCAGCACAGCAACTCAAATCAGATCACAAGTAGCATACAATGCTGAACCAATACATGTCACAAGTAGAATAAAAGTGAATAGCTGAATAACTAAACACATGGAATAAAATAAATAGCAAAATAATAATGAGTCCTAAATCCCAGGGCTATTTATATGCACTCTTATCTCCTATGTCATCTTTATTTAGCAGTTTTTGCACCCAGGGCAAATCTCCATCACAGACTCAACCTTAAATAAAAATCTGACCAGGGCTCATTCAGAATTAATCAAAAAAAGTAAATGCAAAATTAAGTCTCAGTTTTTAAAAATAAATTAAAATTAGATTACAAACAAATAAACAAGAATGCAATTAAAAACTTTCCAAAATTAAAATTAAAATGCTTTTCTTTTTTCTTTACAACATTAAAACTTTCCAAAATTAAAATGCTTTATCCAGAAAAGATTCGAACTTTCTTAATTAGAATATTTTTACAAATAGATTAAAAAAACAAGTGTCAAATAAAACTTATTTTTAAATTAAAAAGTAAAATCTATGGAAGACAAAATTAAAATCACACAATTTTATAATATAGCTGTATATATATAGTGTAACATATAAAACTTTCAAATAGTTTTCTTTTAAAACTTTATTAAACAAAAGTTAGTATTAATTTTTTTAATTTTGCCATGGAACTTTTGAAACAGATAAAGCATCCACTTCAATATATATATATCAGTAGAGAATAACAATCAACACTTTAAGTCCTCAACAATCTCAAGCTGTAGTCAATATATCAGTAAATATACCAGAATATATTTCTACTATAAATTAAAATATATTATTATTATTATTACATAATAATAAATATACATTAAGAGTTTAAAATAGTTTTAAAAATATTATTAAATTAAAAGCAAAAAAAAATTGCCCTCTTGTGACAACTATTTAAACCAAATGAAAATTCTAAGAATAATTGTTAAGTGCAATACATGAAATTATTGAATATTTTTCATATTTTTCTTGCCCTCAGTTTTATATCTATCAAACTAGTTAACATACTGAAACAATAAATGTTTCAAGTGGATTAGCTTGATATACCTTAGTTATATATCGATTTTCAAGCAATTTTATTGAATTTAAATATATTAAACCTCAATTTTAAAACTTCATTCTAACTTGAAAAAGGTCAATAGTTAACAAACAAACAAACAAATAGATTTTCCAAAATCAACACATTTAAAAGGTGAAATATTAGATTAGAACGCATATGTTGTTGTTTTTTAATTATAAAAGCTCTGCTGTCATCAATTATCTTAATTTTTTAAAAAATGGTAGTAAAAATATTATAGATATTATTTTATATAATTATTAAATTTGAAACAGATATAGTTATATATATATATTAGAAAAAGAATATGATTTTTTTACATCACTAATGAGATATATTTAAAAACAAATGGTATGTAAACACATATAGGTAAAAACAGGATTTACATAAGGTATTACATGATAAAGACCATGTCAAATAACACCTTAGGCAGTTTCCACTAGATTTATCAATTTCTGGATGACGGTTTGTGATATCAATCTTTGTTTTACCTTCTAGCTAAGCACAGCATGATATTCATTAGCATTTCAGTATTAGATGATCATAAATTAACTAT
Source organism: Epiperipatus broadwayi (assembly GCA_028023455.1). Taxonomy (NCBI): domain Eukaryota; kingdom Metazoa; phylum Onychophora; class Udeonychophora; order Euonychophora; family Peripatidae; genus Epiperipatus; species Epiperipatus broadwayi. The sequence continues at coordinate 12,455,023 of JAQFVV010012393.1, read as the reverse complement.
AGCCCAACCAAAAGAAAAGACAGCTGGAAAAATGTTGTTCTCAATTGGTTTTGGATTTAAGTCCAATTCATATGCATAATAAGAAGATGCATTATTGTTGCACTATGGGCTTAAATATATATTTTAAGTAAACCTGTTGCTAAATAATTAATATATATATATATGCATTATTTATTTTAACAATATGATATGTAATTATTATAACATGTATATTATTATTATTAAATTGATTATTAAAGTTTACTAACTTATTACTAATTAAGAATTAAGCATGTAAATATGTCTTCTAATTTAACTTTTAAAAGATTAGATATTTTTATATAAAAAATGGCAGTAATCTGTTGCACCTTTTCACATCCATAATAAATGTGTAACATTTTGATTAGGTCAAATAAATCCAAGTAAACCCTGCTATATGATCTCATATCTAAATGTGTTTTTTATCTGATCTCCAATCTGATTTTTTTTTCCAAAGCCAATTTTTTTTTGTTCACTCAGATTTTTTTGTTAAGATTTCATTCTGACAACAACTTGATTTCACTTGCATTGCATTTTTTCATGTTTTCTTTCCGATCTGGTAAGAAAAAAAAATTTTTCCCCACTTTTTGTCAAGATTTCATTTTGACAATAGCTTGATTTCAATTGCATTGCATTTTTTCTTCATAGTTATTGTCCATTTCAATTTTATTGTTGCTTAATTTATTTGATTTTAAATGAGTAAATGACTGCACTTTCCCAAAATATTGAAAGACTTTGGGGAACATCATGGCAACACCTGGATTCATATTTGATCAAATTAAGCATGGATGTTGTAAAGATGATGTTGCATTCATTTGCATAATGAATGAAAAAAAATTGGCTGCCAATATGTATAATTAATAAAAGTGTTACATTTTCTTATTTTATGAATAATTTTGCTTTTTTTTTAAAAAAAAACAAACATTCATTTATTACCATTCAGGCGATGTACTGCGCAATGCCATGTTCATTTTGGAGGGAAATTTTTTTACTTGAACTCTCCATTTTGTCTGGAAAATTTGATCAACTTATAATAAAATACAACTTATATTTATTTATTGTGACAATTATTGTTATATATTGCATGGTAAGTAACTTATGTGTATATTTTATACTTTTTTAAATAATATTTTAGCCAATTCTATTGTTTTGTCCATAATGGTGCCTCAAATTTTTTTTACTAAAATTCATATCTTTAATATCATTATAAATTTTATACTTTTTTGTGTAAATTTCATATATATTACTGTTTAATATTGTTTACTATTGTTATAAATGTATATTCCTCACTATGTTTTAAAAATTTTTCTGTAAAAAAATGTACTTTTTAAAATTGATGATTTTTGTTCTTTTTTGCTGAAATTGATATTTTTAGTACTGTTATACTTTTTTATGTAAATGTTGTATATATATATATATATATTGGTAAATTATGCTACAAATTGTTTATAATTTTTGTGTGAAACTAGTATTAGTCCTGTGCCACAGAGCATGTATTAGACATTCTGCACTTTTTCACATATGTATTCAACCTGCTGATAACTTTGTAAATCTTGGAGAAAATATCATGTACAAAAGATCCATGTACATGTTATTTTAATAATTTTTTGTGAAAATTCCATGTACAATATCCACATATAGGTTATTTTGGTCAGATCACAAGATAACAAAATAATCAATGGATTGATATGAATGTAAAAAGGCACAGCATGTCTAATACATGCTCCGTGTCACAGGACTAATACATAAGTATCATAATCTTCTATCTAGGGTTTAAATAATATTTACAATTTGCATTCTGTTCTTCTCTTATTCATATTAATGATGTAGTATATTTTAGTTTTGCTTTATTAATTTTATTTCTCTAAGCTGGAGCTGATTTTACTGTAGCAGTTGTTACTGAAAATAAATAATGCCATGTGACCACATATTATATTCAGTAAACTGTTTTGTTAATGATTTCAAATCAAAATAAGTACTAGCAAACATTCTAATCATAAGTTTGTCTGTATTTTCAGTATAAGTATAATTGAAATGAAAACATCTTTTTTTAACCCTTTTCCCGCCTCCTACGAGGCTCCTCGTAGACATCTGACGTCACTCTAACTCTGCCAGTTCTTATGCTAAAAAATTCGTTTGATAGGTTTTGAATAGGTTTTTAAAAGTTCTGTAAGATGGTGCCCTCTTCCGAATTATTTTACAAGTAAAAAATAAAAAAAAACGCATTTAAACCTAAACAAAGAAAGAACATCGGTTGTAATTGGTTGTTAGTGAGCTCTCAGCCGAAAAAGACATTCTGATTGGCTGGAAAGAACAAAGAAACCGCCTGATCAAAGAAAATAAAGAAAAATGCTGAGATTTTCATTTCGAATATAATTTTAAAGAATATTAAGTATATATTCAGTAATTACAAATGATTTTTAGAGAGAATACTAAAAAAACAAAATTATTTTCGAAAAATATTGAAGATTTTAGTAAAAATATTAAATATTTAATAAAAAGAAATATTTACTTTTCTATAACGTAAAAGTCGACCTTTTTGTTTATATTATAGCTTTTATGTTGCCGAAATTGAATATTTTAGAATAAATAAATAGCAATTTATTTTTGAAAGAACTTTCATTCTCTTCATAACCTGAAAAATTAGTAATATACTTTTTATAAACGTATCTGAGTTGAATTTAATATTATAGGCGAATATGTTTTAACAATAGGCTTTGTCTTCAGTTTGTGAGTTGGCCAATTAAAAGATTTGATTTTTACCTCATACAACCAATAATATAATTAGCGGTTAAAAGGTTAAAGTTATGCTGGAGACATATTTTTTATACACGTATCAAACAAAATTCTAGCTAAATACTAAAAGTGATAATTGCCACAATATTATTTTATATAATATTTTTCATGATAGATTTAAAATTAAATATTGTCCTTTATTTATAAGCAAGTATGGAATGCTTTTTTTAATATATCAGAATTATAAATTTTAATATATATATATATATATTTAATAAATAGTAGCTGCCTCTTTATTACATAATGTACATATATATATATACACATGTACACTTACACAAAATTTGATTTCAACAAGCAAGCGAATTATTTGCTAATCCCAAATATTTGGGAATTAACCCATTTGAATTTATAATGCCTATAAAGATAAAACATAAATTTAAAATACAACAGTTTATCCCACATTCATGGATTTACCATATATGACGATAGTATGCCATTTTTGAAGAAGTATTAAATTAAAAAAAAATTGGAATTTATAAAATAGAATTCATAATTTTCACATGCACATTCGTCTATATGGGTGTCATCAGGTGTTATCTCTTAATTAATCATTCCACACATTCAGTCAATTATATGATTGTATTCTTTTGTATTCTAGATTTATTATTCTATTTTAATTTTTATAATTACATTATTATTGATACCTAAATATATACATTTCCCTAACTAAATTATATATTTATATATTACATAGAGTTCACTATAATTCACAATTCCACTATCCATCAGAATTCTTTGAACTAAATAAGAATAGATACAAAGAGACTATTGTATGCTAAATGTTATTTCAAAATTATTTTACTAAAAGCTACAAATATATACTCAATTTATTTATTTCATTTTATATTATTATTATAAATATATTCCAAATACCAAAGGTATTATTAATATCTATAGACTGTTAGAAACAGGAAATAAAAGTCAAAGACTAAATAATCAAAATAAATTAGAACTATATAAGTAAAAATAAATGAACAATTTATAATGCGTGCACATAGCTGTGCTTTACAATTATGATTATAAAATTATCTTTTTGTGAATGTTGTAAGCGGTCATTCTTAAGTAAGTCAAGTATTTAAAACTCATTAAGTTTAATAATACAGGAAAGTATGTGTAGAAATCCGTCTTATTTTAAAGTTGAAAGGAATAAAATCTATTTCAAAATATTTTTCTCTAATATTAAGTAAGTGTATGCGGATATAAATAATTATGTGTAGTTATAAAATTAAAGGTCATGAACAGAGCCTTTTTTTATCATATATTTAATTTACGAATTAAATATCTTAATGTGTGTGTCTTCAAATTTGTTTAAAGAAAAATAGTATACAAAGTAAGTTTTGAAATTGTAGCTAGAATGTTCAATAATTAAAATATTAAATCAGAACTAAAATGTAATTTCAAAAGAAAAAAGCATGTAAAAAAAACATTTTTCATAAATAAGTAAAGTTTGAATTTAAATATAACAATTAATCTTAATGAATATTTTGTAATTAAAGAATAATTTTAATATATTTAAAATGATTTAAATAAAACTAAAATTAGAAAACAACCAGTAATTAACGATATAGAAAAACAACTTAGCAAAGTCGTATGTGAGCTTTTTAATTGTGGAAAACATGTTTTGATCATGTGTCAAATAAAACTATATACACTCAAAGAACGTTAAAGAATATATATAAGTGATTTAGGATGTGTCAAAATCAGATAGGAATCACTATATAGTGTAGAGACGGAAGTAGGTTAACTTAATATAAAAAAAGAAGAGAAACATATTATAACTTAATTCATAATCACAACAATGGGTTTGTAGTAATTATCAATATAAAGCATGACCCTCAAACTTTACACGCCATGGGATTTATATGCCAAATTAGATCACCCCTGATAAGTAACGTAACTTAAAATTTTACTTTTAATCTTGTAATCATCATCTAATTTAATAACTAGTTAGTCTTTAATGTGTCAGTCATGATCGTAAACATGAACTCTATATTACAATGTATATTTTACTTTTTGTGCAAATAAAGATTATTTAAAATATATATATAGCTGTAAAATGCTTTTCAGTGCTATTTATATGCCAGCTATTATGAAAAACTTCAGTATGATGATGCTTGCAAAAGTGTTTTGTTTCTTGATTTCATGTAGTCTCTTAAAATTAAACAGATGCCATATTTTTTAATCCATATTATAATTTTATTACTCTATTGCCTATCTATTAATGAAATGTATTCCTATACTTAAAACTTTACCTAGTTTTTTGATGTTTTAGAAATATATAATACAAAGCCCCAGAGATTGAGATTAATCCTGTTAATGACTACAGAAAAAAAAAAAAAAAACAAGGCTATAATATGGAGAAATCAACAGACTGCTATACAAAGATAAATTATATATTTTAGAAAAGATTTGTACAGTCATAAGCTTATTTGTTTATCAAATATGCATTAAAACCTGTCATTACATACACACATACAGTTATTACACAGATGTATTGTTAAAAGGTTACATTGACAACAGATTGAGATTGTTAATTGATATCAATGGATTCCATCTTTATTGATAAAAGGAGATTGCCTTGGCAATATTAAGAATGAAATTCTCATAATATAAAGTATGATTTGATTATCAGAAAATGATCTTCTATTCACATTATCTTAGTACATAAATATCACCTTAGTTTTGTGGCTTATCTGTATTATAACTAAAATGGTGTAACAGTGGTATCCTTCACTGTGCATTAACCATGATATATTTACATTATCCTGTTTGTTATAATTATCATTATCATCAACAATTTCAACCATTACTAATCCACTTCAAGATAAAGGTCTGTCCATGTTTCTCCAATCTCTAGAGCCCTTTTCTTTACAACACTTCAGAAAGCCTTGTTTCTTTATCTCAAAGTATGGTCTCTTTCTAGGACTTTTACAATCTCTTGGAATCTAATTTAAAACATCAACAGACCATCTGTTAATATCTCTTCAAGTAATGTGTTCAATCCAGCTTCACTTTAGATTTTTAATTCTTTCAGCAATGTCAGTAAAGCTGGTTTGTTCTCTGTGCATACATTTCATTTTCTATCCCTTCCTGTTATTCTTAACATACATCTCTTCATATTTTATTAAGCAGTCTGAAGTTTTTGTATTGCTTTTCTGCTAAGTATACAAATCTCACATTCTTAAATAAGAACTAGTAAAACATTTATTAAAAATCTTATTTTCAAACACATAGGCATATTTCTTTTAGTATTAAATTATTTCTACCAAAAACACTTAGTCCAAGTTTAATTCTATGATTGATTTAATATTTTATGTTTCCATCTGTATTAATAATCTGATTAAGGTATTTGTAGTTTTTAATTCCTTTTAATTTTGAAACAGTTCGTTGAATATTACTTTAATCTTTTTAGCTTATATTTAGTTGTACTTCCTTAATTTTATCTGATAACTCATGCAACATTTTCTGAAGCTCCAAAGCTTTATATTCAAAAACTATCACATCATCTGCAAAATCTAGGTAATATAAATAATCTCCATTTACTTTTATGTCCTTAGTTTCTCATTTTAATCCACAATATACTTCTTGTAAAATTGCTATGAAAAGTTTTGGAGATATGAAATCCATTGTCACACATCCTTCTCAATGTTAATATCATTAGTATCACTATATAATTTAATCCTTATTATTACATTTTGATAAATATTTTTCAGAAAATGACAATATCCTGGGTCTATATTTTGATGATCCAGTGCTTTAATTATTATAAAATAATTGTAGAATCATAATTACACCTGAACTAATCTCCCATGCCATGTACAAGATGACTTTCCCCCAAAAGGGTGCTAAGCAGCATACTATGACAAAACTAAAGCAAATATTGCCACTAGAGTATCACAATACTGATACATATACCACAGAATATGAACTAAGGCCAAAGGCAGCTCAATATTTGTAGAGCATGAAAGGGTTGCTAGCCACACCTTCCAAATGGCTTCAGCCAAGATAGTGTGCACAGAGCATAACAATGTGAAACATAAAGTGAAGGAGTCTTGTTTTATCACAAATGATCCCAAAGCAATCAACCAAAGAGATGCCTGATTTACTTTCTCTAAAAAGTGGGCCATTTAAACATTATTGAATAAATTTGCATACATTATTGTGGCATTCACCAAATACTAATGTAAACAGCTATGAATATGGGAATATAGAATTCCCAAAAGTACTTAGCTTATCAATTGTTATGTATAGTTTCATTAATTGTGCATAAAACCCAAGCTTAGGATTTTGAGCCTTAAAGGAATTGGGCAGAGCAAACTTATAATTCCATATAGGTTCATGTCATTGCAGCTGTTGTTACTATATAATTGTTCATATATTATATAAATGACCATTTGCCAACCATATAACAATTAGTGTGGTGAGTTTATTGGTTTTTTACCTCTGAATTTAAGATCAAGCAACACCATTGTCTTCCATCTCAGTTGCCTGATAGTTTTTAAATAACAGTTAAGTTTTATTGAAGGGAGGATGAATATGTGTGTTAATGAACTTTTTAAAAATAAATATTTACAATTACTTTAAACAAAATTATAGCCATTATTAACAGGAAGCTGTCAAATCATCAACCAAAAAGTAGAAGTTGACAACCAAAGGCAGAGGGTATTAGGAATAGGAATCTTCTGATTGTATACAAAGATTGCTGTTGAATGTTAACTTTCTATTTAATTATGACAGTTGTTGATCATTTTCAATTGAAGAAGATTACAAGATATGGAATGTCTAATATTAAATATGACATTATTAGACTTCATAAAATTAGAAGAAAAAATTAAGTGACAATCTAAAAAATAGACATATACTTTATTACAAGAGCACAAATATTGACACCATAAGTGGATTGAGTTTTATTGTAAATAAAAAGTGGAAAAACTATATTGTGGAGATTCATGGTGTATGATACAGAGTGGCAATATTAATTATTCAAATTAATAAAAGGTGGAGAGTAACTGCCATCATATTATAACACTATAATAACAGAAACTGAAAATAGAAATAGTTGTATTTATATATTGGACTATTTCCATCATCCAAAATGAGTATTGAATGTCGTTGCAAAAATTTAACTTTATTCAAGTATTTCAAGTACATTTGGCTGTTAGAAATAGCACACACATTAGTATATACATAAAGTTTCAAGAGGTATTATTCTCTCCTCTTTTCCAAATGTTTCTGGCTTGACCAGTGACAGTAATAGCATGGGAATTGAATCTGGATTCTTAAGATTCTTGAGTGTTAAATTTTAAGGTAATTGGGCCATTCTGACTCAGTTGACTAGAGTGTTACCTTAAAATTTGGTACTCAAGAATCTAAGGGTCTAGGTTCAATTTCCATACTAGTATTGTCACTGGTCAGACTAGCAACACATGAAGAGGAGGGGAAAATAATACCTCTCCAAACATTGTGCATACACTAACCTGTGTGCTATTACTAGCAGTTGAATGTATTTGGAATATTTAAATAAAGTTAAATTTTTCTAAAGACATTCAATACTCATACACCTAAAACACCATCATCACAAACCTTCAGGATAACACTGAAAATTCCTTTGACAGAGAATTTACATAACTATCTATATTTCTAATAAATAAAGCTCAGCATGACTTCTGGACAAAGTATTTTTGAAAAAATTTAAACTCAACATCTATACTCTTTTTCTTCCTCCAATCACCTTTAATATAATTTTGCATTGTAATCGTATTTTCACATATAGAACTTCTTGAAATTCTAAAAAGTTTATTGCTATCTCTATTTTTTGCTTCAATAGAAAGATTATTCTGCTATTTTGATTTTAAACTCCCAAACATATTATTTTAAAGTAACTTCTAATTTAATTAATCTCACTTTATATATAGCATATTTTTGAAACTTTTTCTTTTTAGTTTTTTTATCCCTTCGTTCTTTTTTATTTAATATGGTATTAATTTTTTATTATTGTTTTGCAATTTTTGCTAGCCTTAAAAATAAGCAAGAAATTAATCTAGTATTTTGTATTTATTCTTATATTATAAACTCTAATAAGAAATTCTAATCTATTTAATTAATACATATAACCATCTTAATGAGAAATAAGGTTCATTTGTTTAAATTGACATTTGCTGATTACTAATGACAATTCATAATAATCTTCATTAATTAAGAAATGTCGTTTGACTTGGTTTTATTTCTATTATGTAAAATTAAAATCTAATCCGGAGGCAATACAAATAATGCTATGTAACAGGTGTTCTAATGAAATTATTACAAAACAATTTTTTCCCCTCCCTCCAAACTTTTCTATCCTTTTTTTCTCTATGCACCGTATATATTTTTGTAGCTAGATTAGAATTTGTGTAAAATAAAATATCTATTCTTAATTTTGAGGTTTCATTCGTTTAAAGATGACTAGTGCTAATTATTAATGACAATTCACAATAACATTGCGCTATTTAATAAACATACTTAACTTGCTTTCGTTTAAACATATAAAAAACTTAAGTCCAACCCGAAAGCAATCGAAATAACGTTTGCATAACAGGTAACCTAATGAAGTTTTTGCAAAACTGTAAAGGTCCTCTTAAACATTTCTAACTTTTTTTTTTTTTATATACCATAAATATTTTTATAACTGGATTACAAATAAAGTAAAACGGTCATATGCCCAAAGACTACATAAAGAGGTTTGATGCAAATCATTTGTGGAGATTTTAAAATACGTTAGCTTTTATTATACATATATCTCATTCACTTGTTTTATAATTACAGTAAATTAGACATGGGCAATAGGTCAACAACGCATGATAGTTTATAAACAGAAATTTATTTTAACGACTCATTATTTTTACTTTTCCTTATCCGGGGTCTTATGTACTAGTTGGACTATACGTCTTGTACTCGTCGTATCCCCCCCCCCCTCAAGATGAATTCTATACAATAAGTATAAAGTTATATCACTAAGCACGAATGTCATTTTCTTAGTTTTATTTATACTAATAGCAATGATTTATAAACTAAAATATTTGTAAAATTAAAAGAAAGAATTATTATTAGTGTTTATTTTTTTTAAAAAAAAGCATCACGAGAAAAATATTACCTAACTTTTAGGTCATATAGTTCATCCTAACAAGGAGCTTGAGGCAATATCACTGACATAATTATTATTATTACTTTTTTTTTTTAACTGATTGAAAATATCAGCTAAGCTGGAAGAAAAAAGTTAGACAGGTTTTCATGAAAACTATCCCGCATATTTATAATTCTATTCTATATAATAATTTATTCATTCATTTACTCTTTCAAATCGAAAATATTTTCTTATAAGCTTTAGAAAACATTTTCATATAATCTTTCACAAGAGTCGCATCTTAAATAACCCTGGGCTATGATATATTTTTTCAAAACTCTTACCCTCATACGTTCGTTTTAAACTATCGGCAGCCTAATTACTTAGACGTTACTGAGTTAATTAAGTAAGAGCATTCACACACGAAGCTAAAAATTGGGAGGAGGGATAGGAGGATTGTAGTTCTTGCTAGCAGTTAAATGTAAAAATATTTAAGCTTTTTTTTATTATATACATTTGAAATACGTATTCAAAGAAATTAAATGAATTTGATATACCTATTCTAATCAAAAGATGGACTGATCATCGAGGAGACAAATATTTAAGCTTTTTTTTTTTTTATACATTTGAAATACGTATTCAAAGAAATTAAATGAATTTGATATACCTATTCTAATCAAAAGATGGACAGATCATCGAGGAGACATTAGTACTACATGGCAATTATCTCTATCTTTTTTTTTTTCATATGTCATAGCATCGGCCGGGACGCGAACCCACAACCGTCTGCAACCAACTACTTGCTTGCAAGGCGGTTGCGGTGACCTCTCGGCTAACAACGCTTGACAATTATCTCTAAGTCAATCATGCTATATCAAAGATTTGTAGCATACTAATTATAAATGATTAATAAAAAATCATTAAACAATTACTAATATTTGTTATAGCATGAACAACGATAATATTTGTAAAACTACGAATAATATTACTAACATTTGAAACAGAAATTAAAGTTTACGTTAAGCATAAGATAATTTGAAAAATAGGAATTTTGAATAATGAGAACAAATTTATAAAAGCTCTTAAAATGTATTAAATACTGTATTAATAAGTGAATTAAGAGTTTTAAGTAGCGATTATTTAAATATTTAAAGTTAGTGAATAAAAAAAATGTTATTGATTTTCTAAATTTATTGACACTTTCTATAATTAAAACAAGATTAGTACTTAAAAATTAATATTAAAATTATTTTTTATTAAATAAATCAGATTTTTGAACATATTTTACTTGCCTTTATAAACATGTTTTTCAAATAATATAAACAGAAAAATTCACACGATCGACGACTATAGTTATATCTAAAATATAAAGGATGAAATCAAATTAAAAACATTCTCTCGAAGACTAATTAATTCAGAAAAGCCGTTTGGCAATTTTTTTTTTAAACAAGTTTAAAACTTGTTTAGAAAATTAGCATATATTACTTTTAAACATATTTAAACATATTTAAAAACTGTAAATAAAAATTCTCACATTTAAGTGCATACGCGTGTGTGTATCGCTATACATACATTCTACCTAATATACATCTGTGAGCAAAATGCTAACAGTAAAAATGACTGCGGAACTAAAAATGAGAACAACGCAATAAACAAATTTTAAGAAAGTAAACGAAAAAGACGGTAAAACGTTACAACTTTGACGAACTGCGAAGCAAAATTTGATTATATCTAACAAATGAAAACATACAATTTAGTCATGTTATCATACTATTGTTTTGCCCTGCCCCATTTTACCAATATAACTTTTGTAACTTTTATTATTTTATTCTTAGAGTATCTTTTCCATTTTAAATTTCGCTGATGCATATCCAATAACTTCCCTTATCTTCCGACTATCCTCTTTAAGAATTAAATTCTCTGTTCCAATAAACGTACATAATTTTTTCTCAAAAACACATATTCCATAATTATATACCTCACATTTTCCACATTACTTTTAAACAATCTACATTTTGAATTTTTTTGAGATCGATAGACAATAACTTTTGCAGGATCACACTGCTAATCATATGTTTTTATATATAAAAGTAATGTTTTCAATCAGAAATCAAATTTCATATTAAGATTAATTTGTGTTAAATTAAATAGCAGAATATGTAATGGTAACTGTGGTGACAATGTGGAAAATAGTTCAACTAGAGTTATAAAAAATAAGGGCTTATACTCTTGGAAATAAAAATTGACAACATCATGGTGTTGGCAGACAATCACATTGTAACAGTCACATCTGTACATTCATGCAACAAAATCCAGAGTTTTAGTAAATCATCCCAAGGCTGATCGGGTTGTTGAGACCCCGAATCCAATCTCACCCCAATTACTTTACTAGCACTCAAAGATTTACTACCTTACAGATGACATATATGAGGCTACACCAATATTTTCTTAATTCATGTGCCAGCAGTAGCACATTGGTAAAACATGAGACTATTGGAAATTGTCATATTTCAAAGTATAGCTATATAGCTGTAGCATGACCAATACTACTAAATTTGAATTGTGATTCATGATAACTAAATACTAATAGTTAACTAATTAATAATAAGAAAAATTGAGACACTAAGCAGAAGTTAACATTTAAATAAATTTTATAAAAGCCAAAATTTAAATAGTGAAGTAAATAAAAGAAAATAATAAAGTTACAATAAGATTATATAGATTGTCTCACTCACAGGTGATAATTCTAGAGATTACAATCTATTAATATTTGATGTTTTAGTTCACATGCAGGTGATGATTCTATGGCTATAAGCAGTTTTGGTTTACATATATATGTAGCATTTCAAATCACTCGCAGGTGATGTTGGTTTACAAGTTACAAATTGTTTAATTTAACTTTGATTTATAATTTACCAAGTTACATTTTCATGAGACTTATTATTACATTACAAATTGATTTAATTTGCTCATGATAATCTATGCCTAGTTTATGCTATATATTTGGATTTAGATTTGCTTTAGGCAGCTAGCAGAAGTGATTATTATCATTTATAAGTAATATTTCATTTAACACTTATTATTTAACAAACTCTGTATATAGCATATATGCCTATAAAATTAGATTCTGTTTCAGATCAATGCTGAAATGTAAATTATTATTATGGCAGGACAAACTGATGATTGGCAGTCAGATTTTAGATACTAAGGAACTTACAAAGTATACAATCTGAGTCTGTGCATCTCGAATGTGTGCTTGATCACAGGATTCATTACCAAGTAACCGGCTCCCTAAATGCTATACTACTTGCTGTTAGAGAGACCTTTTAGTCTGGGTGATCGAACAACTAATTATGATATTCTGGATCCTCATGCTTCAGTCCTAAATATGAAGAATGGGGTGGCCCTTAAAACCTACATCCATTTAAAGATGAGGTAGTTGTCTGAACTAAAGAATGGGATGTCCCTTAAAACCTATGCCCATTGGAAGCATAAAATATACAGCAAGAAGTATATACACTAATGCGTTTCCTAAGGACACATTTGCCCCACTGAGTAAATCATTATATAATAAATTATGATGCAAAACATTAGTTTCCTTCCATGAAACTACCGTAAATCAGTTCATAATCTAGCATCTATAACTATGCTATTAAGGAAAACTTATGAATCTAATTTGCTAAGCCATCTATATAGGCATTTATATAAATCTAGGGAGGACTACAGCATATTTGGATAATTACAATATTAAACTCTAGCTTTATGCCATATTTCATCACTTCAGCTAAATATTAATTCAATATTCATTTAAAGCAAACCTATCTTAAAGCATCTATAAGCTTTTAATTATATATCTTAAATAAGATATTTTATCCATTTCAGAAGGGAGTTTTGTTTGTGCATTAATAAACATGAAATTACATACATGTGAAAATATCTAATCACTTCTCACTAATCATTTAACTACAAGTAAACTCCATTCTGAACAAACATAGCATAAACAAATACATAATTGAAAATAAAATAATACTGGCATAGATTTAACTAAAAGAAACATAAATTTAGGAATAAGATTTCACGTAAATGAAATCTAAAATTTGGCTTTATTTGCTTAGTTTAAAAGGGAATGGAATAAAATAGCCTAAATTTGATTAACTCAGTTTAATATCAGTTTAGTTCATTTACAAAATTATTAAACTGAGAGACTGCAAACCTCTCATGCTTATTAGGCAATCAGGTGTTATTAATAGTGATCAAATCATAAATACAAGACTCTGATTTGATCGCTATTAATAACACCTGATTGGCTAATAAGCGCGAGTGGTTTGCAGTCTCTCAGTTTAATTTCAAAATACTGTTTGTGCTTTATAAATTAAATATTATTTAAAAAATTATTAATAAAGGCAAATATTATTATTAGGCTAAATTATGCAAAATAAGTTGGAAATATAAGTATCAGTTAAAATAAGTGAGGCAAGATTTACAAGTTAAATAAGAAAAAATAAAAGGTTGTGATCTGATCCTTCATGTCAGCTGCGGGATGGCACTATTTCTAGATAAATTTCTAGAAATATGCCATTTCCATGGCTGCACCCAAGCCTTTACGCATTCTTTCTACAATAAATCCTAGAAAGATTGTTAACTCGGTGTTAAATCTTCTTTCTAAGCTAAAATAGAGAGTGTTAACTCGGAGTTAAGCCTTCTTTCTATGATAAAACCTAGAAAGAGTGTTAACTTGGCTTAGCAGCTAATGGTGTGGCATTTTCCAATGCTAAAAGCAGAGGAAAATGCCATCATTGTTTGTGTCATGCATTACATCACAATGCTGTGTTATATATTTTATGTAACAATATCGTACGAGGGTGTGTTAAGTTAATCATGTCAAAATTATTTAAATTTTCATTGGGGCCTTTTTTTAATACGAATTGATGTACTGTTACCTTTTAATAATTTTAACAGTGTCATGATTGTTCCTCATAAAGCTGTAAGCCTCCTAAATTCTCTATTAGGGTGGGGTAGCTGAATTATTTGGACAATCACGCTTTGCGTCCCATTTTAGCGACAAATTTTCCGAGACCAAGAATATGGCTAATTCCAGCACAGAAAACTTGAAAAGATGGGAATTGCCAGACATGGAAGCCGGTGCTGGAACATTTCTACAGCAGAAAAACATCCTGATGAAAGAAAATATATGATTGTGTGGCAAATATATGCAGACTTGAGGTCCAAAAACATCTTTTGACTTTCATTTGTAAGTCTTGTTGTTGCTGATGGAAATGTTCACTTTGTAAAGAGCAGCTTGTTTGAAGGATTCCAAATGGCCTTTCATCAAATGTCAAATAAAAGTAACTTAAATTTTTATTTAAACATACATCCCTTCTCCCAATAATTGTTGTCGGAAATCAAATGTAAAATAAAAGAAGTAACTAAAATTTTTATTTAAACATACCCAAAAAACCCCTGGTTCTCCCAATAATTAATTGTTGTCGGCAATCAAATGTAAAATAAAAGTAACGTAAATTATTCTTTAATCATATTGAAAAAAAAAAAACCATCCCACTAATTGCTGTCAGCAATCAAATGTAAACCAATAAAAGTAAGACTGTAAATTATTATTTAAACATAACCCAAGTTACTACTTGAACATACACCAAAAAAGACTCATTATTGTCAATAAAAATTAACGAAACAACTATTATTGTCCCATTGTCAAAAATATTATTTGGGAAACCAAAATAATTTATAAACAAAAAAAAAAAAGAAGGCCAAATCGGTTGTCAATCAAAAGTAACTTAAATTTTTATTTAAACATACACCTGCAAAAAAAAAAAAACTCTTCTACCAATAATTGTTGTCGGCAATCAAATGTAAAATAAAAGTAACGTAAATTATTATTTAATCATACACAAAAACACCCCTTCCACTAATTGTTGTTGGCAATCATCAAATGTAACAGCACTAAAAGTAAGATAACTGATTTTTTAAATGTAATCCAAATTACTATTTGAACATACACCAAAAAAGACCCTCTTGTCAATAAAAATTAAAAAAACAATTATTATTGTCCCATTGTCAAAAATATTATTTGGGAAATCAAAATAATTTATAAACGAAAGAAAGTCTAATCGGTTGTCAATAAAAAGTAACTTCAATTTTATTTAAACATACACAAAAAATCCCTTTCTCCCAATAATTGTTGTCGGCAATCAAATGTAAAATAAAAGTAATCTAAATTATTATTTAATCATAACCCCAAAACACCCCTCCCACTAATTCTTGTTAATCAAATGTACACCACTAAAAGTAATGTAAACTGTTATTTAAACATACACCCCTTCTCCCAATAATTGTTGTCGACAATCATACACACAAAAAAAAAACCACCCCTCCCAATAATTATTGTCAATCAAATGTAAAACAATAAAAGTAAGATTCTAAATTATTATTTAAACATAACCCAAATTACTATTTGAACATACACCAAAAAACAACCTGTTGTCAATAAAAATTAAAGAAACAACTATTATTGTCCCATTGTCAAAAATATTATTTGGGAAATCAAAATAATTTATAAACGAAAAAAAGTCAAATCGGTTGTCAATCAAATGTAACCAATAAAAGTAACTTAAATTTTGATTTAAACATACACACACACACAAAAAAAAAACACTTCTCCCAAATAATTCTTGTTGGCAATCTAATGTAAAAATAAAAGTAACGTAATATTTAATCATACACAAAAACACCCCTCCCACTAATTGTTATCGGCAATCAAATGTAAACCAATAAAAGTAACATAAATTATTATTTAAAGATACATCCAAAAAAACCCATTCTCTCTTTAATTTTGTCAATCAAATTTTAAAAAACAGTAATACTATTTAAAAAACACAAATTACTATTTGAACATACACCAAAAAATACCCTCTTGTCAATAAAATTAAAAAAAAAAAAACTATTATTATCCCATTGTCAAAAATATTATTTGGGAAAAATAATTTAGAAATGAAAGAAAGTTAAATTTGTAAACAAAAAAAAAAAGTCAATATTAATAGAGAATCGCTAGCCCGGGAACATTATATTAATGTGTTTTTGGTTAGAAATAGCACCATCCCGTGGCTGACATGAAGGATCAGATCACAACCAAATAAAATTTACATTTCAATTTGAAAGTTTAGAATACTCTAAATTATATTGGCCATTGGTAATAAATTTAGCTAGCTTTAGGCATTATGAAGCATAGTTTAAAAGTTAATTTTAGATTGATGGAGATTTGTTACCGCTATAAGTTTTTTGCTATGACAAGTTGGCTTGGTCTTGAGTGCTTTCTAAATGACATCGGCTTTTAGTTCACCTTCCTCTGCATTCTATAGACTATCTTTCTGGGCTCAAAAGCAAGGAATTGCCTTTCTACTTCATCATCATCATCATTAACAATTTTACAAAATATTTAAAATTGAATTGGCTAGTAACAAATTGACTAAAATAATGAATTGATTGATCTAAAATGGCTGCAGTGAGATTATATACCAGCTCACCCCCCTCTCCCCTCTCTTATTTTTTGTTGGTAGTTTCAAATCTGTTTTTCTAATTAATTTGCCATATTCTTGGAAATCTGGGATTTCTGCTGTTATCGATTTTCTTTTACAGGTGGAATCCTCGATCTTGACCAGGTTAATTTATTCATAGTGGTTTTAAAATCTGTTTTTATTCTTAAAGTTTTAAGTAGGTCAGAATACAGTGAGAAGTATTAATTTTTACTAAATTACCTTTTTTAAAAAACAAATCTAAATCTCTGAAAACATTTTATTATATATGTAATGCATTTATATAATTTAACGCTATATGCAGAAATATTATAATTTCAAATATTAATTTTATAATAATATTCTAAATAAAGAAATTTTCTAATGTTTTAATACTATAACATTATTTCTTTCCTGCATATATGTAGGTTCTGGTTACACATACATAGTATGTTTACATTTATTTATTCACTAGCGATATATATATATATATGTATTAACTGATTTCTTACATATATGCATACGCTTTTTATACTGTATGCTAAAATACATGCACACATACATAACTAGCATAGTTAGATTTAAAATTTGCATAATATGTGAAGATTTGGGTATAGGTATACATAAATAAATACTACTATAGTATATAATAGGTGAAACAGAAAAATAAACAGATCTGACTGTTTCAATGTTAGAGAACATAACAAAATATTGAGGTATATGTAAATCAGAAATGAAGATCCTCAGCAATGTAGTAGTAGAGTACACTGAAACCACCATTACCAATTATTGAAAGCTGTGACATGGATTACACTTCCAAAAGAAAATTTGGTAATACAGCATCGATTCATCCATGCCATAAGATGGCACTGTTGCTATGAACTGTTCAACCGCTAAAGATGTTGAAGTGCACCCATTACCCCAACATCTCTAGTATGTCGAACATTATTAGTGATGAGTATGCAAGACTCTCTATAGACATTACTCTTAACTATTGTACAGGGTATGATGTGAAGGTGTCTTTATTTTGAATGACCAAAAGTATATTATAATGTTTTTTTTTTTTTTTTGGCTTGGGTGTATTTTTTTTTTTAGTTTGTTTTGTAAAAATTGTAACGCTTTTCCAAACACCCCTGGTTTCATTGTCAGGGGTCAGAATTCAGGAAATGAGGAA
Organism: Epiperipatus broadwayi; assembly: GCA_028023455.1. Taxonomy (NCBI): domain Eukaryota; kingdom Metazoa; phylum Onychophora; class Udeonychophora; order Euonychophora; family Peripatidae; genus Epiperipatus; species Epiperipatus broadwayi. The sequence continues at coordinate 12,436,404 of JAQFVV010012393.1, read as the reverse complement.
TATTAGTCACAATTCAGCAAAGTTCACGATCAAATCGCACACTTTCCGAGACTTTTTCGAGATCAAAACATTTCAATGGCAGACAATTGTCTGGCATTTCGATTTGTAGATTTGCCTACTACAGAAGCAGATGCGGTGGTGGTAGTTTAATGAGAAAATTAATTTTTGATGTAATTGTTGTTTTTTTGAATAAATACACATTAAATGAACCCCCAAAAAATGAAATATACGAAAGTTGTTTAAAAAAGCACGAAAAAAATAAAGAAAAAAAAGTTTCTTTAAAAAAAAAAGACCTTAATGAAAAGCGAAAAAAAAAAAGTTACTTTAAAAAAAAAAGACCGTAATCCAATTTTGTTAAACAACAAGTTTAAAAAAAAAAAAAGGTTTTAAAAAACGTATAAAAAAAAAAGGTTTTAAAAAACGTATAAAAAAAAAAATCAATTTTGAATCAATTTATTTATTTAAAAAAAAAGAAAATACGGTCCAAAAAAAAATCCAACCCCCCCCCCCAAAAAAAAAAATACATGATAACATTACAAAATAATAATAATAATCAAATCAGCCCAGTAACGTTATATCTATTTGTTTTTCACTAGCACCAGCTCCATCTTATGGCGTGGATCAATTGATGCTGTATTACCGAAAATTTGGGTAACCATAAAAAGATGGTAAAAAAAATAAAAACACTTGATACCGAAATTAATCTAACATGCTCCACTAATAACAGCATTTAACCTAGAACCCTGTAGCCTCCACTTAACAAACACTCAACAAAAACAGGAAGCTCTAACTGAGACCAAAAATCTTTATCATTTTCTTAACAAAATCCCAAAAGCAAGCAATGAATCAAAAACAAACACTGAAGACAAACATATATATCCTAGTATTCTTACCAGTGAATGTGCAGTGATTTATAATATTTAAGAAATAGTGCATTATCAGAGATTGACATCCATTTGAATAATTTCAAAGTTTTCTGTGGTTTATAATAATAGGTTTACATTTATAAGTCATCTTTGTCTAATAGTAGGTAGTCAAAAATGAGACACTGTCTTTCTACTGCAATGGGTTAAATAGATTTGTACAATTGAATATTTGATTATAACATCAGGCACACAATAGACTCAAACCTTGGTTTAAGCATGGTCTGTAAAACTTGGTGTATATAGAATGTACACTATAAACTTAAGTGATTCACTTTAGTTTTTTAAATTTTTACTGGCAGGAGAGTGCACGGAGATATATAATATTTAAGAAATAATGCATTATCAGAGATTGACTTCCATTTGAATAATTTCAAAGTTTTCAGCACTTTATAATAATAGATTTACACTAGTATACCAACAGATATCAAACCTCCCCTGCTTAAAAAATAATGCAAGCAAAACATCTCTTAAATATTTTGATGCCCTAGATACCAGTGTTGAAAACTTTAATTTTGAGTCATACCTGTTCGTTTATGTTCATACAATCCTTTTTCTAAACCCTATAAACAAGGCAACAAATGGAAATCTCAATCCAGTCAATATAAAACAGCTGATTCACAAAACATATACTCTTAACTATTTTTGTTATTCATTTACTTTCAACATTAAAATTAAGATAGGAACTTTCAATGTTTAAGGTCTAAATTCAATTCCAAAAAACCTCCAGCTAAGTAAATATATTTAATTTATACAGCCACACATCCTGGGTCTGCTGGAAACAAAAATATATGTTTTTGAGATTGATCCCACAATATATTTGGACATAAGGTTTTTTTTATCTGTTCCTAAGATTCAGCATCACCTTCAGGAGGCACTGGCCAGTCATCATAAGAATCTGCCAATTTTCATCCTTTAAAATCAAATGTATCAACTCAAACCCATTTATAGTCACTTTTCACCATCATACTGTTGCACTCAACATAATCTTTGTTTACATACCTCCTAGACCAGCTGTCATCTCAAGATTACTACTTACCATCAACTCACTATTGCCATCGACATCTTACCCAGTTGTTTTAATGGGTGACTTTAGCATGAGATATCACACTTTTGTTTCAAAGTGGCTACATCAACTTGAAATACTCCTAATGAGTGCTAAAGGTTTCTTATCACCCAACTCCATCTCATTCTACAACCATTATCACACCTCACTTGTTTCATTAACTCCATCTCATTCTACAACCATTATCACACCTCACTTGTTTCATTACTTAATTAAGTTAACACTTAATCTGTTACCCTTTTCTGATTACTCTAGTCAAATACTCAAACTCAATCTAAGTGCAATATAAACATTAACAATTCAACTTCATAAAATAATAAGATTAATTTTTCCTGAACACTCTTCTGAATTTTTGTACTCTGACAAATCATTATGCTATTTAAACTTAGAACTATGCAACTTGATTCTGTTCCACCTCTTTTATTAACATTCTGTCATTCAATATAAATCATATTACCAGAACCATCCCACCCACCTTCAAGAAATTTTTTGGCTGATGAGTTACATAAACGAATTACCATGTGTAAATCTGCACCAGATATCTATACATATATAAAAACACTTACATAAATATATAATGACACCTGCAACACTCTAAAAGAGTACCTTGCCACAAAAAAAAAATCTGTCTAACAAAACAACACACCAGGATGCAAGGGTACATTAGATGAACTCTGGGATATCCTTCCACTGTCAGAGTTCTACAAGTTCTTAAAACCAAAGGTGTCATTGAAGCTAGACATATTATGATAAAACCAATATACAAATGTTTCAAACAACTCAGCAGTCACATTGTGCCTTTTGGCCAACCAGAGTTAGATAAACCATTCCATGCTATTGATTTCTTTCTGAAAATAACCACTATACCAAAATATTGTCATCCAAGGCCACACAGAAACCATAAATTTGTATTTTAACATCACAATCAGTTTACTACCACATGTCTATGTGATTTAGCAAATTATCTATCACAGGGGTTGTTTAACATAAAAAATCTATATCCAATCTACTTGGTTCCATTCAACAAAAAGCAAGCTTCAATATCTAATCTATTTAATCTGCATTAAATCTCCATGGGGACTCTTGGTATTAAAATTCTGGATGAACCATATCTCCTCACTATTATCACTGATGCAACATGCAAAAAAGGCTCTTCAATAGGCCATGCTGCCCTCATTCTCAAAATCATTGTAAATTCAATTCAAGAATAGAAAAAAATTCTCCAATGGCTGTTCAAATTGACATTAAGGCTGTTTTTTACTCAGTTCCTATTGAAATTTTAATTCAACACTTGCAGCTACCAAAATACCTCATTCTCTGTTATACCGACTAACCAACCTACTCCTTAGTCATAAAAATCCACATTATCATTAAATGGTATAACATTATCTTCATTCTCTTCTCATCAATCCATACTGCAATAATATTCACTTACTTCTTTATTATTCATATTCTACATTAACCCTATCATAAACAAAATACAACAAAAATTACAAGGGATTCCAAATTCCACACCTTGGACTATATATATCATGTATTGCATACATGGATGACCTTACTGTTTTTCTTGCCTCCAAAAACAATTACCTTCTCTGGAAAAAATCCTTAATGAATACAGCTTCAAATATAAAATCAACATTAATAAAACATTAGATTGGTTTCTTTATCCTAGTAGGATACATATGCAAATTTATCATGGTAAACCAATTAATCTCCTTGGATTTTCTTTCTACCTAGGACCCTCTGGAATGAGACAAAAGGTGCAGAAAAAACTGAAAGATGCTGCTGAATGCATAACCAATTCTCTCTCTAAAACCTACCACTCATCATATGCAAAAGTATGCTTTTTCAATCAGCTAGTAACTACAAAAATAATCTATTACTCACCAATCATAAACTTCACTAAATCTTTCATTTCAACCATTTACTTATTCTGTAGCAAGCTATTATGGTGCAGAAAAGTAGTCTCTCTGTAAAATGATTTAGTCTTCCACTAACCAGAAGTAAATTAGGACTTCACTCCATAATTAGGTCTTTACTCCATTCAAATTTTTCATAAACAAAAAAGTATTAATCTCCTGACTGCACTAATAATAAATTTTCCAGCTCTTAAACACTTAAAATAACACCCACAGACCGACCATCACCTTCACATAGATATTTGCCTTTGTTTGTAAACCAACTTTAAAGTATTTATGATCAGGTATCTTTTTTGGGTATTGGTAAATACATCTATTGGAGCATTTATAATATGCTGTACCCAGATTTAACTACTGATCCTCATTCACCAATGCTAAATATGAGCAACAGTCAGTTGATGCAAGGATTCAAGAAATGGTCATTGGAAGCAAAATTTTTGACTTTCTTTTGAGCTAAATCATCATGCTCTACTTATCTTCATATTTCATTAAATACCACAGCTTTTACATCAAAAGTGATACTTTCTGTTTCTTGCGCCACAGGAAAGAAGAATGCAATAACAGCTATTTTGCAGGTGCACAGTTCTGACAAATATCCAAGAAATCGTTATTAACATATATAGACAAAATAACATCACACTTGATAATCTAATAAAAACACTCAGTAAAGACTCAATACAAGCAGCCTGTGCAGCAACATTTCATTTATATACTTTGTGGTGCACCAGATGTAATTTCTGCCTTGGAAACAAAACTAGAAGGCACCCAGCCACATTCTCTTAAGCTTGAACAACTGAAGGCCAGAGAGGACAAAATTACATGCCAAGATATTTTTACTGCTACATGGTCACTATTAAAAAAACAAACCAGACCATAAACTCAAACAACCAAATAACTTTTGCTGTAAGAAGAACACTTTTTTTGTCACATAATCTCATTTTCAACAATCTTTTAAATACCATATCTGTGTATTGAATAGTCCAAAAACATATTTAATTCAATCAAAAATATTTTAAACTGATGAACTAAACACTCAGACAATGAAAATAGAACCATAGACAAATACACAGTTTACAAGTTGATTAGACACCTGCCTAATTATTTGAACAGTATCAATAATATCTGTTTGTTTTAAAGCCATATAGTTTTCAACCATAATCTTTTTAAGAATGTAATTCTTATGAACAACAAAGTTTGATTTGAAACATAGTCATAGCAATAGTAGTGCAGGTGGTGGTAGTGGTGGTAGTAGTAATAGTGATGATGATGATGATGAAAGAATGATTTTAAAAATACTATGACAGTAGCAAAATGGCACATATCATTAAAATCATAGGGATTTAGACCTGGACAAAACCGCTGTAGACATGTTTTATTAGAATCACTTTCAGTAAAATGGGCTTTCAAAATAAATTAAAGATTTGTACTAGTTTTACTGATCTAATTCAACTTAGAAATGTAAAAAAAATGGATTTTTTTTCTCCCAAAACTTCTGTTTTTAAATGCAGAGAACTATTGACTTTCTTGATAAAATACTATCCAACAGAAAAAGTGAAGTATTTTTAAATAACAGTTACACAAAATATTAAATGTAAATGTTAAATAATAATAATTAATTTAAATATCTATTGCATATATCTTTAACAAAATATTATGCATATTGAATTTGGTTTTACATAAGAGTAATATCTTTGTAATTTAAAAAAAAATCGTATATTGATTATTATTTTTTATCCTTTGTTTTCTTGCTGAAAAATGTCCATTAACTTATTTGATGATATCTTTTATATTATCTAGTAATGATTACATTTTATAATATCAAACAATTAAAGTTTCTAATTATTATTTTTTATTCTTAAAGTCAATTACAATAAATGTTTATATATACAAAAGTTAGATATTAAAGTTTTCAGTTTAATTCACATGAAGTAAATTGAGCAGTTATCAACTAAGAAAGACAAAATAAAAATTATAGCACCCACCTTGCATATTTATAATTATGGTATATTCAAAATTAAATTTAAAATATCACAAAAATCCTAATTCATACAGAAATAATAATTACTCATTATGTGACCCTTACAAATTGCAATGTTTTCAATTTTTTTTATTTAAAAATAAGAAGGATTTAGGATATTTCAAAAAATGAAAATATGGGGGAAATCTCAATAACTTTTATCAGATTAAAAAAGTTACCAGAATATCAGTACTTGTAAATAAATAAATATATTATCTTGGCATTTAGAAATATTTCCCTATATCTAAATCTATCATATTGTACTGGTCGAAAAACCATCCACACCAACAACCTAAACTCAAAGTCGGATTCAAACTCAGCTGAAACGAACTGAATTCAAACCCAACTCACGAGCTCAGATCAAATCAATGGATAATATAAGTCGATGGTACATGACTATGCACCAAGAAACTAGCTCAATGGATGATGATGATGATTTGAGACCCCTGATCTGACTCTAACAAAGTATAATAAAATAACTAAGGATATTTCTAAGTCAACTCATGTATGTATATGTTCGGATTGCCAATACAGACAGCGAGCATTAATAATAAAATAACTATTGAATAAGAAAGAAAGTTAAAAACCAAATGTGTTAATAAAATGTTTAATAATAATAATAATTTTGTTCAACTTTTAGATTATGATTATATAGATTACCTCTAGTCTTTAAACGGAATTTATAATTACAATAAGAATGGCAGTCCTTATTATATGCCAATAACTATTACGCAATATTCTAGGAGGATTATATATGTCTATGCCCTGACAAGAAAACAAAGGTAGATAAAGGTATTTGGCTGTGACTGAAATTATTATTCTAATTCTAAAAGAAAGAATTTGAGATTTATTTTCACATTTGTAAATCAATTCACAAAGAGCAAGATACATATTTAGGGCATAACTTTACTATTTAACAGGAAACTTATTTAATTAGAAATGAATAAGAATTTGTTCGACTTTAATGAAATCAATTCATCATGATTTATGAGCATGAGAGTGTGGCTTTATTTAAGCTGAGATGTAAACAGTACTGACGTCTTATGAGCTATAAAAATGAATAGGAGAGATAATGGCTTGTCGGTGATTTAAGTAGGAAGGCAGCTTGTGTTTTACAAGTCTTTTATGCCCCATGAAGGATCCATGGAACACAGGGAAAGCCAGGCCAGGTCATAGCCATGAACCTTTGGTGTTCCAATATAAATGAGGAAGTGAGGAAGTGCTTTCTTCCTATGGAAGTAAAGTAAAAATAGTATCACTGATGACAAGCCTACGAAGCAGGAGATGGCTCGCGCCAGTAACGTTCGAAAATGATGACTCAGTAATCATCGAGTGTGATTAATAAAACCAATTTTATATAAAGAAGGCTCTATGTGATGACCTGATCATGGAATTAAAGTCAAACGAGCTTCTAACTAAAATTATTTAACACAATTATAAAATTATATTAATTATACTCTAAACATCATGCCCTCCCTGAATTTAATAGAAAGTACAAAATTTGAATTAGAATATATTGATTTAATTCCTTTATCGAAATTTTTGCAAAACATTTTAAGATTATGAATAAATAAATATCTGTAAACTAGATAAAAAAGCTGGGGACATAGGTTAGAAATAGCTAATAATCAATATCAGCCATTAGCAAAATAGTAAACATTTAATAAATTCTTTCGACTTGATGATTAATAGAATGATATTAATCTAGTTCTAATGGGTGAGAATTACTATAAACTTAATATTATATGACTTGCATAAGGCAAATGACACAAATGGATTATCATCAAGTCGAAGGATTGGCATATAATAAAAATAAATATTAATAATTATTTAATAAATATATAGTAAGATTAGATAAATGAACTGCCATCGTGAGAAAGAGAAATTTAACAAAGTATTAATTTTAAAGACTAGAGATTAAGAGAATTACTACATAGCTTAAGATAGCATAAATAAAAAGCAAATTTTATAGTAGATAGCTTGAAAGGTGGTGTAAAATAAAGTTTGGAAACTGGCTAGAAAGCCATTCCTTCATGGTTGGTTCCTTAGATTACACATGGCAGAGTCCAGTTGGATGAAACGTAGGTGCGCATTTCATAAATTGCTTGAACGACATTTTGATTGATTCTTTCAGATTTTGGGCAGCACGACTGGTGTGGAGGAAGTTTGGTATAGCAGCTTCATTGAAGATCTTCTGGGGACTTTGGGCCTAGCAGTCAGATTCCCTAAGTTTAGCCCCTCACCATGATGGAGACACTATTGAAATTCATAATTTAAAGATGCACAGATTCTATTAGCACTTCTCTAAAACAAATATGGCTTCCATTTCTCCAAACTTTTCTGGGCTATTTATACTGTCCTCTGGTTTCCCACCTATTCCAAATCTAGATGCCTTCAGGCTAGAGCTTCTTGCATTATCCAAGTTATAAATTTTTACTGATTAATTTTAGATACATTCCTTTGATAAGGCTTTCAAACTCATTAACTTTGAATTCATTTTCTAATTAGAAAATGAATTTATAAATCTAAAAAACGATTTTAATTAGGAACCGTCCTTACATTTTAAATTATTATCTTGTTGCTAATTAATAAAACTTTCCCCATTGTCTTTGGAAAAGGACAATCTGAAAGCTTATCGAAAGAATGTAGCTTTTAATCACTAAAATTTGAACAAACTGTTTAAAAGTAAAATAAAACATTCCTGACGCAATTAAACTTTATACCGAATATATATATTTAAATATTTATAAATATATATGCACAATCCACGCAGTTATAATATATATAAATTCATGAATAATTTTATCATGAATTTATTAATGAATTGATTAGTTTATGTTTCAAAGAATTTTATTAAACAAATGTTACATAGATTCTTTACAACAAACGATTGCATCCTGTTACATAGGCAATCATAGGACTTTGGAACAAGTTCTAAATTTTCAAATCAATTGTATTTTACATTTTAAATAATCTGCTTGATGGTTATTGTGTTATAGGTTTGATGGCTGTCTTATGAGTGACCATGTTGCTGCTGCAATGTCTGGAGTGCTAATTTTGTAATCCCGCTCTTTTATTTGTTGAAGTTTTTTTGTAAATGTTGCTGGATGTCTTCTTGTATTGTTACCAAATGTAAATGAGCATCTCATGCACCAGTATGCATATAGTAAAAAAGTTATTGCTTGTATTGTTGGGGTAGAGTTTTTTTAAAAGATTGTAATATGTTTATTAATGATGTATTTTTCCTTTGGTAAGTTTCTATTAACAATTTGCGTATATTGGATAAACTTGTGCATGAATAGAATATATGCTGTTGTGTCTCTTCTGCTGTGTGAAAAAGATTGCAAAAAGGATCAATGTTTTTATATAGATGTCTGTATCGAAGGAAATATAATGTTGGTAGTGCATAAAGGTTTATTTTTAATATAAAATCAAAATATTTTGGTTCTAATGACCATTTTTTGAATTTTTTCAATAATTGATAATTGCTAATTCCAAGCATTGTTGTTTGTATGTCTCCAGGATTTTCTGGGTATAATAGTTTGTAAATTTGCCAGTATGAATATTTATATGTTGCTTCTATGTTAATTTGAGTAGATATTGTTGTGACACTTTGTATTAGTGAAAATAAGTACTGTGAATTTGGAGGTGGAGTATCCGTTGGTGTAATTGTGAGCAAACATTTTAGTTTAGGGAATTGTCTTATTGTTGATGCTAATATGTTGATTGATTTCTGTATATGGAATGTGTAAATAGTGTGCAGTCCTAAACCATTGTTTTCTGTAGATTTGCTAAGAGATTTAGTGGATATTGCAACGGCTTTGCGTCCCCATAGAAGTTTAGTGCATAATGATGATATTTTTGATTTGAAATGTTTAGAGAAATTTATTATTGGAGAAAAATATGTTATTTTTGTGGTAATTAACATGTTGAATAATTGAACTTTTGAGTATATGGATAGGTAATCTTTTGATAAAGAGTTTGAAATTTTGTTTATGGATTCAAGTAATTTGTTTTGTATGTTTTGCCTCATACCATTTGTTCCCAAGTAAAATGGAAATCCCAGAAAAGGAGTAGGTTTGCCTTAAAAGTATTTAGTATATCCTAATAAAACAGCAGCTTGGTTCATATATACTGAATTGATTAGTTTAAACGTCAAATTAGTTAGTTTTAACACACATTTATATGATACTATTTTTTTAAGGAAACTAGCATGTATTGAACATATAAAGCTCCATTGCATTCAAAAATTCATGGTTAGTACTAGGGTTTGAAGTGGGCTACTTGTGAGATATTATGAAGCTAGGATCGAACTTAGATCCGACTGCTTCAGTATCTCTAAATGAATAATCTGAAACTATAGGTATTTATAGAGATTGCATACAAATAGAAATGAAAAGTAATTTTTTTTTCATGTGTCAAAGCATCGGCCAGGAAGCAAACCCACAAACCCGGGACAACTGCTTGTAAGGCAGCTATGCTGACCACTCAACCATCAAAGTTTTGACATGAAAAGTAATTTTGATAGCAAAAAGTAGAACATTCAGTCATGACACATGTATTCACAAATATAATAATGGGAAAAATATTAATGACATAAATATTAATAACCCAGAACAACCATGATTATCACTCATAGAAGTATCCATTCAAGAGAATATTTGGCTTATCTAAGCAAAAGTATATGATAAAGCAATAACAGTTAATTAGTATTGATGTAGTTTCCCATTTCTTGCTGTATTTTTAAAAATGTTTATTTTAAATGAAATACTCTGTAAAAATTATTGCAGAATAAAGTTATGAGCTCAAGAGTTAACGATCCTTAGATTAAAGCTCAATTTATCATTTCAGGTGCTTAACATCATATGACTTCATAAACTATTAACTATTTGGTTATATTTTAAAAATATTTAGAACTAACATGTAATTTATGATACTTCATTAATAAGAAACTGCAAAGTATATGCAAAATATTTCTGACCATGACAAATCAAATCTCTTTATTGCACACTCAAAAATAAATTAGAGTATTCTTTCACTGCAAATGCAATATTAAAAATTAAAAACCTCTAGAAACTTAATTATTAATATAGATTAACTTGTATTTCATGGTGAAGCAATCAACTTGTGTAAGATATCAGTGATTAAAAGTTGCTTGCCTGAGGATTAATATCTGGAAAAGACTATTCATGGACATTGGCCATAAAAGGTATGGCCTTCTATGCCCATGGTCTCAAGTATAAGTATGAGTGAGCTTGAACATATTTCTAGATAGTTCAGGATTTTCCAGATAAACTAATAATTTTTTTCAGTTAGATGGTGGTCATAGTTGAATAAACAAGCCATTCAATTCTACTGGATAAATAAGTATTTAACTAGATTTGTCAAGAGTGTTGATGCTGTAACTATAAAAACAAGACTGAAAATAGTATACCTTTCACCATTGGTGACCTAATGATTCATTTTCTTTTCTAGTTATAAAATATTTAACTTAGATTGAATCTTTTATTAGTTGTGTAGGATATGGTATGTTTTGTATGATAATAGCACGGCTATTTGTCATGTTAAGACATAAATTTGAATACATTTAAAAATTAAAAAATTTTCAACATTTTTTCCAGGTAATCAGCTCATTGCCAAACAATTAACCATCTAATACTGTCAGTAAATGAATATCTAATTAGTTTTAGCTAAAAAGTAAAATGAAGAGGAAAAAATACTCAAAATCTTACCACCCATTAGTAAATACTGACTTCATGGTTTCTTTATGAAAAGTGGTTGGATAAACTTTATCCATCAGTGGACTACTTAAAGCTTTGTTCATCCATTCCCCCTATTTTACATAGTGAAATTAAGATACTGACGTATTTAAGCATAGACGCTGTTTAAGAAAAGCCTGTATATCTAAATGTTAATTTAATTTCATGATTTATTTTTAATTTCAAATTTTAATATTTCACATGCTTTAAATGACGAGTGATTCCTCCTATTTTACATGAATTCACAATTGATTGCTTATCTATATTTTAATGCAAAAACAAACCAAATTTTCAGAGCAAAAATAGTTTAAGCGTATTAGCAATCAGTATTTCGATGTGTATGTGGAAAATAATAATAATAATAATAATAATAATAATAATAATAATAATAATAATAATAATAATAATAATAATAATAATAATAATAATAATAATAATAATAATAATAATAATAATAATAATAATAATCATCTAATTGTAGATTTTGACTGTCAAATATAGACACAATCAACTTTCCAGCTCCCAGTCGAGAACTGATTAAATTAAATCATTATTTTTTGACAATGCATTTATATAGTTTTTAGCAATCATTATATATATAGTCGAATGGCTCATTCTCAGGAAATCATGTGACCTTTGTGACCCAGTGGAAATAGTTGAAGTCCGATCTAGAAAACTTCACTTTTTGAAGCTATGACAACTATTAAGCTCATTGAATCGTGCAAAGCAAAACAAAAAATAAAAATATTGCAAGATGTTGCTTTTATTTATTATATATTTGCAAAATTTACTAACTCAAACTCTTAACAAATATTGCAATAATACATGGGATAAATTTAAATTAAGTTTATGAATATGTATTTATGAAGACTATTGGGAAAAGATTTAATTTAAAATAAGATGTTAAACGAACTATTTACAAATGCTTACTAAAAACAAAAATAAAATGTGTCTATAATTGTTGTGTGTGCTGCAGTATGGGCGTGAGTAATTTTCCTGGTCACTTAAGAAAAACAGAATTCTGAAAATAAATATAAAGATATTTATTGTGTTAGTCAAATCATGAAATGGTGGGCTTGTGAGATCCGAATTTTGTCTATGAACAAACAACTTCTATTTATGTATTACATATGATTATTTATTAATTATGTTAGTAATGAGATTATTCAATCCATAGAATTACTTAATATTACTTGAAACAATTCTCAGATGAGAAAGTAAAATAATAAAAAAATACTCATTTAGTAAACTGAAATAGAGTGTTATAATCACTATACTATTACATGATCTTATGGGTAACTAACTAGCCATACTATTATATTTTATTATTATTATTATTATTATTATTATTATTATTATTATTATTATTATTATTATTATTATTATTATTATTATTATTATTATTATTATTATTATTATTATTATTATTATTATTATTATTATTATTATTATTATTATTGTGTTGTTGTTGTTATTATTATTATTATTATTATTATTATTATTATTATTATTATTATTATTATTATTATTATTATTATTATTATTATGTTTCAATAATATACTTTATTGTCAACAAAGGTTATATGATGTTTACATACTTATGCCTTAGTTACAGTGGCATGATGATTTTTTACAGATTTGGTTTGATTGAGATTTTCATTGCTAATTACATAGGTATGAATGTATTGAATAGGGTTCTACATTAGCTAACCCATCCAATTACAATACTTTAGAAAATCTGTGTTTCCATGGTAGATTTTTTCATATTATGATATTTTTATCACTGCTATCATTCTTTAATTTTACTATTCATCTCTGATCATGTTGTTAGTTAGTGTCCCTTTTTCCATCTCTCATTAGTATTCTGTTATTATCTTTGTTCATTGGTCAAAAGTTTTACTCATTTTTTCAGCTATATGAGAATCCATATTTTAGTCCTTTTAGTTTTTTGTTCATTGTTGGTTTTGTTTGAATAGGTTGGGTTTATATACTGGCTAGTTTTACATGCTATTATAAATTAACTTGTAATTTTAACAGTGACCAGGTGACTGCATAGATATCTGGATGTGCAATCTTTGCATCTATGTTTCTTATTTGTTATAGCTTGTTGTAAAATGTTGCTGAATGCCATCTGGTATTATTTCCCGGGCTGAATATACATAGTATGCATCAAATTGCATAAAGTCTAAAGATTGCTTTTCATGCTATGGGGGTTGTCTGCTTGTGTATAAAATATGTTAGCTGTTGTATAGTTTGTATTGTTCTATATTGATTTAGCATGTTGTTTCATGTACTATTTAGCACTGTACAATTGTAAAATATGTGTTAGGTTTTTTCAGCACCATGGCATAGGTTGCAGAATGTGTTTATTGATCTATAAAGACAATGATATCATAAGAAATAGGATGTTGGTAGTGCAAATAAATTTAGCTTGGTCAAGAAGTTGAAGAACTTTGGTTCCATTGACCATTTTCTGAAGTTTTTAAGGAATTGCTTGTTGTTTACTCCCAGCATTGGGCTAAAAGTCTGTTTGTTTGTGGCTGGGTTGATCAACTTGTATGTCTGCCAGTATGGGTATTTGCTATCAAATGTGAGTGTTGTAGTTCTGACATTACTGAGTGTTTTAATGAAATTATATATCCATACATGAGGGGGTGGATGATTTGTAGGGATTATGTTGAGGAGGCTTTGTAGCTGCTGAACCCTTGCGGTGATCTATCCTTGCCAGTAGGTTTATATTTTTTGTGTGTGGAATACATGTATTATATGTAGCCCCATGCCATTCTATATAATTGGTTGGTTGAGTTGTTGTTGTTATTATTATTATTATTATTATTATTATTATTATTATTATTATTATTATTATTATTATTATTATTATTATTATTATTATTATTATTATTATTATTATTATTATTATTATTATTATTATTATTATTATTATTATTATTATTATTATTATTATTATTATTATTATTATTATTATTATTATTATTATTATTATTATTATTATTATTATTATTATTATTATTATTATTATTATTATTATTGTTGTTGTTGTTGTTGTTGTTACTACTACTACAAATGAAGTAATAAAATTAGATACATTTCTGCTCGCATTGTGTGGTTTAGTACAGTGGTGGAATGATGGACTCAAGAAATAGAGGTCTTGGATCAAAATTCAACTACATATATATATATTCTAAATTTAATGATTCTTTTGAATTGTGAATATAATATATAGGATCTTTTTACTGGATTTATAATAAATTTGTTAGCAAATAAAATATCAGATACATGTATGAATGGTAAGCTTTTTTACTATTGAATAATAATTGAAAAACTGTATTCATGGATGATAAACAAAATCAATAGCCTCAACCTATTTTACTGTTTGTTTGAGATAGATATTTATATTTTACAATGGTTATAGTTTCGTCTGCAATAGAAGTCAGTGCAAGATAAAACATATAATATGCATTTTTTAAGATTAAAGAGAACACTCTAAATTCAGACTACTGATCTGATCCACATTTGGAAAATAGGAAAATAACTTTCAGATGTGAGGGATAACTGTTACTAATCAATAAAGACTACCCAACCTATAAGTATATACTGACTGATACTTTCATCACTGGCTAGGTTTTGTTTTCGATACAAAATGTTTACTATCTTGTTGTTCATTCACTAAATATTAAATACTTTTCTAATAAAATTAGTCTTCATAGAATCATCTGCTTGCTCTTTCTCTCACTTTTTCATTTTTTTTATCTTAAGTTGATCTAGAGTTAAGTCATTATATGCATTTTATCCCACCAATTACCTTTTAACAATAACTGTGGTAATGGATTTTTTATGACTATGCAACTACATTGTTTGTATTGGTTACTAAAGTAATCTTAAATCTAACACCCTTACTTTTTTATTTTTGAAATGCAATTATGCATTATATCTAAAGTATGCAATACTCCTGATTTCAAGAAAATGATAATGGGGTAGGTTAAATAGACTGAAGTTTTTATGCTTGATCTTGCTTGATAATGTGCAATTGATAATGAATAACATAGAACTGAATATGGTACAATTCTGCAAAAATAAATGACTTTAAAACATGACATAAAGATGATGTGCTACAAAATATCTGACCATATGAGTTAATGGATTACTTATTTAAGTGTCCAAATAGTTGTAATATCAGTGCTAGTAATGATGGCTAAGTAGAATATAGTAGATATGGTTTCTTCAAGATCTAAATGTAAAATGGAAAACATAAGTAAGAAGTTTCACCATTTGATGAAAAATCAGTCACTCAATGTAAATAGATATTAACATTTTTGAAATGATAAGTAATTAAAATGAAATAACTGCATAGTGGTAGATTTTATATGACATTTAACTTAAAATTAAACACTAATAATATTAAAAGTATGAAACATGTGTCCAATTTATCTGTGATTATTCTCTAAAATAGGTATGTTAAACATAAAACCAATGGACTGCATGTGCCTGCTAAGTGATCTATAGCCTGAAAAAAATGGTAACCAATATAATAATGTAACTTTTGACAATACTGTTTTTTTTAATAAACATTATAAATACATATATGAATTAAATAAACATAAACAGATTTCGAAAATGTACATTTATGTTAATAGTTTTATTCATGTATCAAATACAGTCCTGTGAGAAAGATATTATTTTATTCATACATTGTTATTATTATTATTTTAAACAAATTATTATTATTATTATTATTATTATTATTTTAAACTTGAGATTAGTTTTCTTTATTATTAATTAAAAATTATTATAATAATGTCAAAGCTATCTACAAATATGAATAAAACATGATTAAATGAAGAACATCATAGTTTTCAAGAAAAATGAAAATTAAAATATTTCTGCATACAAAGAAAAAATAAAATTATATGTTTGATATGTAATGACCTATTGTGATTTGTGAAAAATATAATATTAAAAGTCACTAAAATGCAATTCATAAAAAAATAACTATGATAAATATGTTAGGGAACATCATGAAGATAAATTACTAAAATTAAAATCGAGATTTCAACAACAACAAAATTTATTTACTAAGCCTATTGAAGATAATATTGCTGCTGTGAAAACTAATTATTTAATATATATCACATTTAATTCCAAGCAAGTCAAAAACATTCACATGAATGTGTTATTAAAGCATGGAAGTGTTGCAGCCAAAAACAATTAAAGAAATCCAAAAATATAAGTCTTGATTCAGAATACCATTGTTAATACTACTGAATATAACCAGGAATTTAAGGAATGATCTGAAATCAATAACTGCAACATTTGAGACTTATTCCATAATTGATAAAACTATAGACATATAGAATGAAGTTCATCTGGCTGTTTTTATTTGTAGATGTGATGCGAACTTAAACAAAGCAAAGTGCTTCTGGAAATTATTCCAATGCATGATACAATACTAAAGTTGATGTTTTTAATGATCTTATAGAAGTTTTGAAGAAATACAATATATTGTTAAAAAGTTAGTTTTTCTTGCAGCTTATGGTGCTCCTGCCATGACAAGTGCTCTTAAAGCAGTTATTACACAATTAAAAAAAGTAGAGAACAAGATATCTTTTTTTAAACATTTTCATTGGTTTATTTATCAGCACACATTATGCTCCAATGTTTTAAATATTGGGCAAGTCATAAAAAATGTCACTAAAATTGTATATATTTCTGTATGTAGGTTTAATCACTGCCATTTTATTACATTTTAAAAATATATACGAACTGAATATACTGTTATACCTTATTATACAGAAATTCAGTAGATTTCTAGTCATAAAGTTTTAAAGTGATTTATCCAATCGCTAGACAAAATTATTATTGTTTAAGAATTGATAAATTATGAATGTGGAATATTAAAAGATAAAGACCTGGCTTTTTTGGTTGACATTACAAATCACCTTACTCAATGTAACCTTTAACAAGGCAAACATCATGTGGTTATCATATTATTTGATATCATTGTTTTCAAAGAAAAATTGTTACTCTGGCAAAAAACAAATTCAAAAAGGAAATGTATCTCATTTTGAATGTTGCCAATCATTATAAAAAAACATCTGAATTGAAATTTCTAGAATATGCTAATCAAATTAAATTATTAAAAAAATGAATTCAAAAAGTTTTTTGGACTTCAAGAAATATGAATATCAATTTCACGTATTTATTTATCCTCTAGCAACTGATGTTGTGACTATTTACGATTATTTATAACTTCAATTAATTGAAATTCAGTGTGATTCCATATTGAAACAAAAATATATAGGCGTTAGGTTTCTACATTTTTAATAAGTATTTACCGACTGATGAGTGCTGGTTTAGCATGAAATATGTGTATTGGTGATTATTTATATTTCCTACATGTGTGTGGTCATGTATATCAGTTGTATGAGATAGTGTGGATAGTTGGTATGTGCTTGAAAGTCTGAGTTCAAATCCCTTATATTTACAATTAAAGCTCCAGGTTTGTGAAGAGTGCCTGGTTTTCAAATATTTATTTATCAGATAATTAATTTCTGTATGTGTAGGGTGCAATTAAGTTTATTTTAACTAAGCTCAGTAGCATACATTTAAGTGAACTACTTTTTTCAACTTTAAAAAATAACCGTGGAAGGATTAAAATTTACTGACTAGTTTGTGCTATCAATTTTAAAAATAACTATAGCTCAATGAATTTAAGCAAATTTTGAAGATTTGGTTTAATGAAAAAAGTGTCATATTTCTTTTGTTTTTTCTTACAAAATATAATTTTATTTAAATAACATAAACTTGAACAAAAAAAAAAAAAACACTTTTGTACTTCATATGTATTTTTGTAGCAAAATTGTATTTTGTATATGTAATTATAAAACAATCTTTTTCCTCTTTGATTTTGAGTTGCATTTTTGTTTATAATATAGCCCACAGTTTGATCTCTAAAACTTACTGTGCCCTTTGGTCATGAATGACTTTAATTGGCTGCTCTAAAGTATGATTCAGAAAGTTCAGAGAAATCATATAATTATTTCCTTATTAAGTTGAAGATTTATATAACATACCAATAATTTCTTTTTTGAAACTTAACTGCACACATTGGTAATAACATATGAAAATAATTCCACTGACTTTGTGAATTCATCAGCTGTTATAATTTTTTTACAACCTATGAATTACCTATCATGAACATTTTGGATTAAAATTTTTTTAAAAAAAAAACTTAGATATAATTCACAGTCAAAACAAGGGCATATTGTAATCAGAAGTCAGAATGGGGACAAGACATATTACTTGTAGGCATAGATTGGAAATAAATCTCAGATTAATGAGCTCAGAAATAAAAATAATAGTTTCATTCAACATACATGTTTGGTAAGAAATTTGCTGTTTGTTCATAAAAAAAAAATATATTTATTGTGTTAAGTTAAAGCAAAGTGTTTAAAGTTGGTGATTTGATTTCTAAGCTGGTCATATTACCATGACATAAAATTCTGTAAAAAAACATGATATGGGTAGGAGTAAGTTTAATCATAAATTCACACACTATTCTAGCTAGTTATTTTAATAATGATTATATTATTTAATGTGATTATAAGGAAATGTGGTATTCTCTAATTGGTTGAATAATAAAATGAATATATAGTTTTATATGTATTAAAAGTCAGAAGTTCATCAACAAATAAGATATCTTAAAAATATTTGATGGTTTGAAATTGCAAAGAAGATAGAATCATTTGCTGATTGAGAATTTCCTAGATCTTTTCCTGAAAAAATGAAAGCCACACATGGACTAAAAATTGTACCATAATTGTAATAAATCAATATGATAATATAATCAATCAACTCTGTAAAGTATAGTATAATGGTAGAGTAATTAATTATGGAGGTTAAGATCTAAGGATCATGTTTCCAGTTTTATTATTTCTGATGCTCATGAATTATTTTCATCTTCTCTATGATAATAAATAGATGGGATGTAGAGGAAGGTTACTTTGATTATCTTTTAAATGAATATACAAGTATTGATTTATCAAAATTTAGATGAAAATATTTAACTTGATAAGGTTAAAAAAATCCTGATGATATACTTTTTTTAAAAAAATTAAAAATATAGTGGTGATATATTAATTTCAAAGCTGGATTATAACAGATCATTGTTTTTACTACATTAAAAATGCCTTCAAAATTTTTATTGAAAAGATTTCTTCTGGTAAAATTGTATTAGCTTTGCTCTGCATGGCTTGATGGAGTGTTAGATTTTGGAACTCATGATCTAAGGAATGCAGCTGAGTTTTGTCATTTTCTAATACTCATATTTCTTATAAATTTTCAAGCAATAAACCATTTGAATATTTTTAACACATACAAAAAATAAAATAAGATATTGCAATGTGTATTGTGGTCTATGTAATTAAAGAATAGAAATTAGTTTGCACAACTACATTGACTATTAATAAAGTTATTGAAGAAAAATAACTGATAGAATGGAAGGCTCATGCCATTTAGGATTTATGTCAATATAAGTGAATGAAATTAAAATGATAAAAATAAACAAAGAATAGCAGAAAAAGTACTTAGAAACAGAAAAGATTATTTATATTAAAATCAGTAATCTAGACATTGATGTGATAATGTCTTATCCCACAAATGTAGCAGGAGTTATAATAATCACATTTGAAGGTCATTTTACTATTTCAACTGCTTACTCCATCAGTAATTTCAGTTCAATATCCGATTTATTTGTTTTGTATTAAAATAATTTTTATTTTATTGTGACTGGGATAAAGACAAGGAACAAATAGCAGCTTTGGCAAAACCATAACTTATTTGCTAATTTTTCATGTACTTATTTTCTCTTGCATTCTATTGTATCAAACTTTTAATTTTAATATTATATACACAAAATAACTATATTTCTAAAGTTAGAAATGGAAATTAATAAATAAAAACAATCATATTGCAGACATACTGATGTTATACAAATAGAAATCTATTTATTCAGTTCTACAATGCAATATAAGATTGAGAAAACAATAAATGTCAGATGGTTATGTTTAAGAAATCCCTAACTTGTTTTATTCTATCTATATTGCCAGACTAGTTTCTAGCTTATAGCTTTTGACAATAAGATGTTTTGGATATAAATCTAGTGTACCTTGGATATTTTCCAATAGAGTGCACCTTTCTTTCAGAATCTGTCTTTTATTTTTATTTTTTTTTACTATTGAGCTCCGGAACTGGAATAGGAATAGTAAATTTCTGTTAAAAGTATTGCATAAGCTGGAGAAATATGATGTTTTGTAGCACTTATACCAGTGCCATATCTATGAAAATTAATAAGGGAAAAGGCAGATTATTAATAGAAAAAAGAAACTTTATATAATTTTAAACAAAAAAGATTATATAAGAGCTGCAGATTATTTGATTAAAATCAATTAGCATTGCATGTTTATTTTAAATATTTATTTATATGGTGAATTTTATATTATTTGTGAACATTTTGTTTATTGGGTTGTGAAAGGTTTTCAATCCTTTATGAAAGATAATATTTGTTGAATGAGTTCCAATTTTTAAATTAATTATGTCTTTCTTTATTTAAAAAAGTAAATAATGGTAATATGATAGCACTATTTGGAAGTTAAATTTTAAGTTTGTACAGTTGCCAACATATTTCTGAATAGAAGAACAAAGTATGCTTTTAAATATAAAAGGGACACAAAATAAAATGTAAGAACAAATATGCATTATAAAATATAAATTGAATATAATGAAATAAGTGGAAGAATACATAAAAAAATATGAATTTAAATATTTTTTGTTAAATAGTGAAAGAAAAAAAAAAGTATTGCTTTTATTTTAGGGAATTCTTACTGTTCAACTTTTACATATCTTTAGTTATATATTTTTCTTATTATGGTTATTATTTATATAATAAAAGTGATGGGATAAAATATGTATTATTATTATATTTATCTAATAATAATTATTCTTAAATAATAAACTGCTATTATATTAACATATATTCATAATTTTTAATACAAGTACATCATGTTTAACTGATTTAACAATACACATAATAGATATAGATTATTCTTATATCCTCCCTATCTCCCCAATATCAAATCTTACCGGAAAGAACTAGTACATATTTTATAATCTTACGGCTCGGTTTAGTTTTTGGTATTAAATTATATAAATTGGAAAAAAATATTGAGATTTTAAATAATTTAAATCTTGTATATACATGTATAAGTTGATCCTGTCCTTTTTTAAAATTTTCTCAGCTCTCTGTGTGTATATTGTGTAGATAGGAAGAGAAATGTGGGTATCTATTGAAGAGAAAGCTTTGTATACCAAACTTTATCCCTCTAATTATCATATACATAAAAGTCATGCATAGTTCATTGCAGAGCTGAGTACTTCAGCCTCTATCTATTCAGAAACAATAAAAGAGATAGTACCACTTACCTGATAATATTAGAAAATTGCTGGTTATTGAGGATTGGAATGGTATGAACATTTAGAGAAAATATTCAGAAAAGATTAACCAAAACACTACTAAGCTAAATAGAACAAAAAAAAAGTGAGCCTCCAAAAAGAAATTGATGAGAATGAATAGATAGAGATATTAGAAAAATAAAAAATACATTCACAATAAGGTTTTTGGAGTGACAGAGAAGTATAATGATGGGAAATTGGGGGAAATCATATAGAATTATAGTCTGAAATGATTATGAAATAGCTGTTTAAAAAAAATCCAAATCTTGTTATTTCTCAGCTAATTAAAATTTGTTCAAATGCTACCAGAATGAGCTCACAACTTATGCATAGATGCAAATCACTAGTTATTTTAAAGGCATATAATTTTATTTTTGCACCAAATAGAGAGTAAAATATATGTTTTGCTCTGTACAGGAATTCTATAAAAAGAAAGCAGTTGATATTAAGTCAGGTAGATATAAATTATACAATGAGAGAAATTGCAAGAAAAATATTGCACTTTTACTTTCTGTTAATGAAAATTATATATTTTTAAGTATTCAAGAATCAATGTTATAACTATGTAAAATATATATTTTTTATTTCTTTGTTTGTTTGTGCAACTGGGAGTTTGTTGACAAGCAAAGACTATGTTTTTTTGTAATTTTTGAAATTTTTTTTAAAAATTGAAAGGAAAGTTAAACATCAATCTATTACTGATGTAATCTTTTCCAGTCAGTTAAATTCATGATTACAAAATGTTGAAGTAAAATTCTGTTTATAAAAAGAAATAATGCTAGACAAAGCCATCAACACAGTTTTATGTCCTGTCATCTAAAAAAAGCACTGGCTCCAGAATGAAAGAAAATCATTATAAAAGATATTCATAGAATCATAGCATCGAAACCAAAAAAATAAACAGATGGAAATAAGTTAAACAGATGATAAAAGGGATTTTACTATAAACAGATGCAAATAAAATAATCAGTAAGTTTAAACAGATGAAAAAAGGAAATTTTTATTATTATCAATTTACTTCAAATTACAATGATAAAATGTTTAATTTTGCATCTTTATTTCAATGTTTTCAATTTTTTCTCCAATATTTTGACTATACAGTTGTCTTCTTCAAGGCTATAAATTATACTATATAATACAAATTCATTTAAAGAACTTAATGTTATAAATTGTTTTGTTATAAAAATTTAAAAATAGTTATATCATTATTTACAGCCTTGAACAAAATTTTTAGTTACCAAACTCGAAAGATTTTGTGAGTATTAATGTATAATAGGAATTGTGGACTTAATCAGTGAAATATTGAATAGCTTCACACTCTCAGATCTAACCATTTCAGTTTCACATATTTTTATAGAAAGTAGGTTGAAGTAAAGAAGTTCCCCTCTTTTCTTCCAATGCATAAGCTTGTGGTTAAGACCTGTAGAAGTCCCTACCTTCACATTTTCAACCGCACATGCTTTAGGTTTATTGCCTTAGTAAATATTACAAACTGTTGAAAGAAAAATAAAAAGAATGAAAAAAATTGGAATTGATCAACTTTTAATCTAACAAACATAATATAAAGGTAGAATGAAAAGATGTGAAAAGTTATGATAAAACAAATTATTTTATATGTCTAATTATAGCAATACTATGATCAAATGTAATTTTATTTAGAAAAAGTTCTTAACAGATAATATTAAAAAATGATTCTTAATATATTTTATGATGAGTAATATTCTATTCCTATTTTTATATATTCAAATCCCAAAAATTGAACTTAAGCATTTTTTGTAAAAATCAAGTATTGTAATACTGCGAGACGAAGCACTGTCGTGGTTGAGACTTTGTTCCAAGGTTAATTGGATATATACACAGAAGAGTTGACGATTTTATATTCAATAAATAATTTGATGAGTATATAAGACATACACTTTTAATACAACCTAATAATAATTCAATACTGTACCATTCCTATACTGTACTTAAAAATACATAATATAGAAACTGCAAAACAAATATAGGTATACTTAATATAAAAAATAAGACGGGAGGATTTAGTACCCAAAAAACGAGACAAAAAATTCATGTATAAATTAAAACAACACAAAATGATTAAAGACATAATAAAAAGATAAGCAGATAAAGTATATTTAAATTTAGGCTTAATTTTCAAATCAAAAAGTAATATTAGTTGTTTGTAGTAAAAATAAAATAATTATTACATTAGACACCAGTAGAACAAAAAAATATGCATGTGAAAAGAAATATATGGATAAATACCCATAGGAAAATTTTATAACTACAGATTGAAAATTATATAAATCCACATTTTATTTATAATTTATTTTAGCTTTAAATTTAACAAAATTATTTTTACATATTTTTTTTTGTAGTTATTTCAAAGATAGTTTTTAAGATTTAAAATCTAATTTATATATATAATACTTTTATTATAATAGCATTTACTATTTAAATGATTATATTGAACATTTTTTTATATATAAATAAATGATGAACTCCATTTTTTACATATAAAGGTTGCCTTGATAACAGTTTGAAGATTTATGGTTTAGATCAGCTTGGCTGTTACTATGCAATTATATATATATATATATATATATATATATATCTATGATATATATATATATATATATATATGTATATATATATGTAATAAATAAAGTTTGATATCTGTATTCGTTTCACAATATATGTAATATACAAATCAATATATATATATATCAAAATACAGTACAATTTATATAAATTATATTCTTTTAGAAGTACTTTCGACTATACACTTTGTAGTCTTTATCAACTATATAACGTTGAATAATCAAAACGAGACAACCCTTAACTATACCCATAGTTCAATTCAGATTTCCCACAATTCTGTTATCTTAACATTTGATGACTGGCGATTCATTAACATTTGATGATTTCTTGAAATCAACATAGCCTCTTTTATTTTACGTTTATTATGACAACGTTCAATTTGAATAATTTTCATATATTTATAATCAAATTTAAATCCATATTGACAAGATTTAATTTGATCATAATAAATCTTGTCAATATGGATTTAAATTTGATTATAAAAATATGAAAATTATTCAAATTGAACATTGTCATAATAAACGTAAAATAAAAGAGGCTATGTTGATTTCAAGAAATCGTCAAATGTTAATGAATCGCCAGTCATCAAATGTTAAGATAACAGAATTGTGGGAAATCTGAATTGAACTATGGGTATTGTTAAGGGTTGTCTCGTTTTGATTATTCAACGTTATATAGTTGATAAAGACTACAAAGTGTATAGTCGAAAGTACTTCTAAAAGAATATAATTTATATAAATTGTACTGTATTTTGATATATATATTGATTTGTATATTATATATATATATATATATATATATATATATATAATATAAATTGTTAATTATATATATATATATATATATATATATAATTAACAATTTATTATACTTCAATTAATAACATCTATTGCTATAAAAATTAAAAGATGAGTAGAGAAAGTAATATTTAATAGGAATTTCCTAATAAATTTAGATGAAGTTGATAATTCTTATCTAAAAGTGTTTATAACAAGAAAGTATCTTTGAAAATGCAATAAGGGAAAAAGGCAAAATTATAATTATTTTCTTACAAATTTAATTAGTTTTGTTAATTCTATTGAAAACCCCAAGAAAGTGGCTTAAACTTGGAATCTCACATAAAATAAGATTATAAACAAGGCAAATGTTTTATTAATTATAAGTTTTATATCAAAAAATGAGACAGGATATAATCATCACTAAGTGTGTAAAAGGGAAAATTTGTCAGTGAGATCAATATATCTAGATTTGTTTAATAATCTTGAATAAGTTTCCAAGAAATTGTTTGGAATCTTCAATGCCATGTTTAAATAAATTTTATGCAATTGAAATAAAACTTATCTGTTTCCTAAATGATCTCAAAGTTTATCTTTATCTTTGAAATGGTGATAGTAGCCATGAATGGTAGAAAAGCTCCAGTCAAAATCATTTAAATATGAATTACTTATTAGATATAGGGTGAATGACTAAATTAATGAACTATATAAGCTACAAACATTTAAAAAGATTTTTGCTAAAATAGTGCTCTCCCAGCAGCTGACAAAGACTTACCACATATTCCTCAGGGATAATTATCGTTTAACTACCATAAAAATATTTTCCCAGTAAAATATATATTTTGATATGGCATCCTTATTACAAATTGATAAAACCACCGCAGTATTATAAATCTAAGTTTCCTAATTTCAGTTATAATCTAGAATTTGCTACAAGAAAAGAAATACACACTGTGAGATTAAGGTTTTTAAAACTTAATGGCAGATAAAAGTAATTTCACTTTCTTTGATTAATTTTTAAAAAATAATTTAATATTTTTATTATCATTAATTAAAAATATAATTAAGATATTCAATTGTACATCTTTGAGTATGAATTATAAAGTATCAAAAAAAAAAATAGATATTTCCAAGGTAGGCTAATATTTAATACATAAACATTAAGATATTATAATACATAATATAATTAAGCTTGTATTTTTTTTTGAAAATCATTATATTCAAATCTATATCTTTTCTTAGTTTTTATTAAAGATGAAAACAAATAATGAATGCCCATCATATTATTTAGTTAATTTATAAATAAAAAGATTATTAAATTATTTAAAGCAAAACAGATTTAATGATTATAGCTAAGCTTTAACAATTTGTGAAAGAAATTTCAACTGAATGTTTAATAATTTAACAATAGAAATAAAAAAAAAAGAGACATTTTAAATCATTGTCTTATATTTCTAGCAAAAGTAGATATGTGTTTGTGCAAATAAATAGAGAGAAAGATTAATCAAAGAAGATTCTTGGCAAAATACAATTATTTAAATTTAATAAAGTGAAGTTGTTTTTTATTAATGTCAAGATTACAATATAAGATGCGAATCTGAAAGTAATTTAAAAAAAAGAAATATATAAATTACTATATGATAAATATTTATGAACATATTTAGAATATATAAAAAAAATATGGTTATGAGCAAGTAAAAGATAAATGAATTGTGTTGAGTATATGTTTTCTTTGTTATTCAATCTTCCAATGCTTTAGGAATAATATAAATTTTAATGTATCCCAGATTGTTTGATGGACCAGGATGAGTGTATATCTTGAAATTCCTTATAAAGTAAAAGAATTTAAGGTGCCAATAAAGCAAAGCAGATGAATCGGACTGTGGATTGCAGATAACTGACAACTGCAAATGAGGTATACTAGAACAGTAATAATTTCATTGTCTACACAGGGTATTGTAAATAATTTATCTCAAACACAAACCCATTTAGTGAATATTTACTTAATCCAAGCTTATAAAAGTAATGTCATATGACTTGCTTTTTTGATTATTAATATTATTAGAAAGAATTATAAATAATTCACATTATGACTATTCAGATCTGTAGTTATGTAATTCTTACAGTTATTTAGTGCTACTATTATTTTAAGATGAACTGATAATAGAACAGAAATCTAATATTCAGTTATGTCATTAAACTTAAAAAGCAAATTACTATTCAATGTATTTAAATTTTCATAAAAATAGTAGATAAAGTTTTTAAAACTAGAGTTGTTCTGGGTTTATTTTATAATTATAAAAATTTCATTAATAATAGGTTAAGAAATTTAAGATCTGTTAAAGCATGCAAATACTATATTCATTTCATCCAACTGAAGAAGTATACATTTTCATTTCAATCATTTTGACTATTTTTCAATTATTGGTATACTCATTCACATGAGTGATGAAATAGTTACATCTGATTAAAACTAAATTTTTGTTTTATATCATCCATCAAGTTTTAAACCATGCAAACATTAACATGTTCAAATTAACAATATGCAAAAATGTAAGTAAAATATTTAAGATATTTAAACATAGTTCTTATTAAATTATCATTAGATTTTTTTCTGTTTATTAGTATTTAAAATTCAACAAAAATCAAGGTATTTATGAAACTAAATAAAGCCATGAAACACATGCAGTTTTAAAATAATTAGGTGTTACTACAGTGTGTGCTCTATCTGTAGAGTAGAACTACTATGCAAATATCAATAAATCAAAGAAAAACTAATTGATAAATTGGGAATATTTTGTAAAAAATTAAAAACAAAACAAATATGAAATTAATATGTGATTAAAATCATGAAAATAATACAATATATTTAGAAAACAAATGTGAAATTAATATATTTAGTGATCAAACCAATGCATATTGATTAAAAAATAGATTGCAAATACAAGACCAGAAGAAATAAAATTACAAAACCAATCTGTGCAGTGAATATAATTAAAGATTTAACAAGCACTCACTATAAAAAATAGGCTATATAATCCATAAAAATTAATTGAAAGCAATAAGACTAAAAACAGTTAAAATCCAAAAAGATATTGTATACAAGAAAAATAAAAAAACATATAAGAAAAAATTAAATACTGCCTAATGATATAATATTATTAATAAAGAAAATATAAAATCATATAACATTAAATACTAGTCAAATAACAATTTTTTTGCCATCATGGTTTTGCCTATTAACAAATAGATCTCAAGTGAAAATCAACTAGATACAAAACACACACACACACATCTAATGTAAATAATCTTCTGATAATTGATTTCAAAACCACCTATTTTTAATATTAAAGAAAATTTTCATAAGAATGATTGTTTCAGATTTAAGAAGATTTATCAGTTTTTTTCTCACGTGTCATAGCATCAGCCGGGAAGCAACCCGCTAACCTGGGACAACTGCTTGTAAAGCAGCTGTTGCTGCCTCTCGACCACCAATGCTTGACAAGATTTATCCATTTCTTTATCACTTTTTTTTTTAAAAGTTATTTTTGAATTATTGTATTTTTTAAATCCTTACATGTAATTTATGGAATGGTTTTATAATTTAATTTCTTAAGAAATTGTATTTTGCCTTATCACTAATTAAATTTCTTGTGGGAAAGTTGTATTGATATTTATTGAATGTAATTGTTTTATAATCATCTGTTGATTTGATTGCCAAGTATATTATTTTTCGTATTTTCCCCTAAATATACATTATATTGTTTTCATATGTATAACCATTTATTTACATGTTGCTGTTTTGTTATTGATTTTTTATGAAAAAATTGAAACTTATCAATTTATTTCTGTTACTTTATTTGAATGTGAATTATAGTTCCATCTTTGAATAGAGTACACATTCTGATAGTATCACTAATTATAGCATTTATTAAAATTAATAAGAAAAGATATAATATCATTTATAATTGCATATACAAATATCATTATTACTATTATTTAAATTAAGAGAAAATAAACTTACAATCATTAATTTGTCATATTATCAAATTTTATTTATTTTATAGATAAAATTATTGTCTGAATTATTATTATTCATGTTTATATACCTTCATATTAAATTTTCTGAAGTTTAAATCAATCTTTGATATATTATAATTTAGTCATGAATAATTAAATTGGTTATATTAATAGCATATCATTAAATATAGAGGAAAAATGCAAAGGAACACAGAAAAAAGAATATAAAGGAAAAGCAGATAATAAGGGAAAGTTGAATGAATATTATAATTTGCACATTTGAATACAAAGTTCCAACTATTAGGAAAATAAATAAGTAATATATAGGGTATATGAGCACAGACTTTCACATGACCTCCACTCTCCACTCTATCTAGTAACACTGATACACTTAAACACATATATGTCGAAAAGATAAATAATCACCAATATACGTATTTCATGCTAAACCAGAAATCATCAGTTGGTCCAGATTATCATCTCCACACATATATACTATAAGTGCTCAGATATATATTAAAATAGACAACTCTTCAACCATCCATCCAA
Source organism: Epiperipatus broadwayi (assembly GCA_028023455.1). Taxonomy (NCBI): domain Eukaryota; kingdom Metazoa; phylum Onychophora; class Udeonychophora; order Euonychophora; family Peripatidae; genus Epiperipatus; species Epiperipatus broadwayi. Next base: position 12,406,247 of record JAQFVV010012393.1, on the reverse strand, counting down.
TTGAAAATCTGATGATGGAATGTTCAAAGGCCACCCTGAGGCCAAGATTCTTGTCACACCCATGTTGACCTAAGGTCAATCTGAACCAAATCTATTATTGGTGTTCAAGATAATCTGCAATTTATTCTTACTATGTTTGGGATTGTTCAACTGTTAAGTGCCTGATTCTTACAGTTTATACATAAGGTATTATATCATAATTAATAACCACTAAGATTTATACAAACAATATTGAAGATATATGACCTATTTCTAGGAATAGAGATTTATTTATAGCAGAATCTTATTATTCTTTACACTTTTTCTAGTAATATATGAGGCTAAAGATATGTTAGATTCTAAGTTTATTTGAGTAATGAATAATAATGGGGTTTTCATGCTTCTATTAAACATTTTAAAACTCTTTATACAAGATTAGATTATTTAATTTTAGTTACTTTGAATATTATAAAATATATACTACAAACGTTTAAAGTATTCCACAGAATATATGCCTTTGCATAAATAAGTAAGGCATTCATTGCATGAACTGATAGACAATATAGAAAAAGTAATCAGTAGTCAATTTCTAGGAAGGTTATGTAATATTTGAGCATCAAAAGCACAGTTTAAGCTTTAGTTCAGAGTTTTTTTTCTTTTGAATCCATCACTCTGCCATTATGCTAAACACAGTGTTATAAATAATTAAATGATTAATTGCTTAAGAGCTCATATGATACTCACGTATCAGAAATGAAAGGCTGAGTTTCAATCTAGAAATTTTTAGGTTTTGAGTTCACGCATGTTACAATCTAGCAAATTATAAATAAAACATTTCTTATAATTTTTCAATGTAAAATTAAATGTATTTTTTATTGAAGATTTAACTTCAGTTTAGTCACTATATGTGTAGACTGTTATCTTGGTACTATCCTTTGGATACTGAGCAATATTAATATTAAATAAAATACTGCAGGGCAGAGGAGGCATGCAAAAATCAATGTATTCGCTATGCAAATACTAATTGCAGAACACATTAAATTGATAAAAAAATAAAAGCGTTAGTAGCAATTTATATATAAGTATGCATGTATTTGCGCAAAGTTACAAACACATGCACGTGTCTTTTTAGATCCAATGTACAAACACCTTTAAATATTAATAAACGTAGAAAATATAACTACATTTATAATGTCAATCTTTGATTTAATTCAAAAAATGATATCAACAATAACAATTATTTTACTTTATTAATTTATCGACACGAATTTGCCACTTAGATGTTAATTTATACATATAATTAGACATGTTCACAGTTTAAACGGAATTTGTCGATTAAAACTGCACTTAGCAATAGTGCGTATCTAATTTCTTTTTTTAAAAAAACAAAACAAAGAGTTATATACAGTACAGAATTAAGATTGTTGGAATTTTCTAATCTCAAATGTATGAAGCACAAAAAGAGATCAAAATTCTTCTATAATAAAATAAATAAATATTATTTATATCATGAAAAAGTTAATTATTAAGTCTCATTTTAAATAATTTCTATGTGCAGATTTCACTTGAGTAAGCATAATGCGGAATAAAATTTGAATATTTCAAAGTTTACAAGTCCATTGATAGGCGATACCTCAGTAATTTCCAGTGCTCGAACATAATATGACTTTTCAACCCGCAACTGCAAACCATTTGATTACCTTTTTAAGTATCATTTTGTTACTAAAAATTTGAGTTTTACTATCATGATTTAAAATAATAATTATTTCTCAGAATAAATGACATTTTATATACTTCCCATAAAATTATTTAAGGACCAAATTCCAGAGCTGCCGGGCATATTAAAAAAAAAAAAAAGTTACATTTACTTTACAAAATCGTTAATTTATGAAATAATAATAAATTAACGATTTTGTAAAGTAAATGGTTAATTTATTATTATTTCATAAATTAGCGATTTAGTCTTGCATTGGTGGTCGAGAGGTCAGCGCGACTGCCTTGCACTAGCAGGCAGTTGCCCGACCGATGCTATGACACTTAAAAAAAAAAAATCGTTAATTTATTATCATGTGTAGATGTTACATGAACCATATCACAAGCCACATACGTAATTAACTAAATATTTGTCGCCACATAAAACACTATGAAAGAAACATTAATAAATTATGTTCTCCCTCTTTAAAGATATGATTCTACAAACATCAAAATAAATTAGATAATCAACGAATATTATCGAACATTAACAATTAAATTACAACAACAACAAAAAAAATTCTAAAGTAAAATTTAACATTTATTTTTTTATTTGAGAAATTTTCAAGTTAGAAGAAGCAGATGAAACATTCACCCAGAAATTTTTTATGAATGAATTAATAAATTTAAACTTTCATTCGAGTTTAATACATGTCTATATACAAATATTACTTTTTTCTAGTAACATAAAAATAACTTGTATAAAGTACATCAATGGCTTGATTAAAACAAAGATTTATGGAGAACACAAAGTGATTCATCCAATTATAATAAATTGGATTATTTAGCTTTTTCAAAAATGTCACCTGTATAAGCCATAAGTATAGAAGAGATAATTACGAGATTCTGTACCTATATTTTATTCAAAATGTTATATCAGATGACCATTTACTACTCACTAATATATAAAATTATATTATAAAACTACACATAATGTTTAATTACATCCCTCTCCCTCTGATTAAAAAATAATCAAGAAAATAATTAGAATTGTTATTTTTAGCATCTTTAAAATATATAGTCATATTGATAGAAGATTTTAATGTTGAATCTCACTAATCTCTCTGATAAGTAGTGAGATTTTCTGTTAATCAACTCAGTTTTATTTAATATTAGTAGATATTCATTCTTTATTGATTTTCTTTTTTATTTTCTAATGCTCCATCACATCCTCAATATTAACTTAGTATTCTTTTTACTCTTAGATCACTCTGCAATACTGATCACACTTAATCTCTGCGTAATTAATTACTCAACAAAATACATAAAAAACAATGAGAATTATTTTAAGGATTATACAGTTTTTATTTTCTGAACTTATTATTCTGTTAGAAAAACTAAAATATAATCCTCTATAAATCTGGATATTCTTCACAAACGTAATATTACATACAGTAAGAAAAATCATTAGAACATTTACTCTGTCATTACACAACACACAATAAAAACAGTTGTTAGCTTTGAAAAGAAAATATGAATCTGCTTGCACTAGCAATGATAATAAGAATCTTTGTCATATAATTTCATACATGGTTGAATCATTATATTCAATGTACTTTGACTATTTTTCTAGCTTGTAAGTTTCATCAAATTTATTGAGGAAGGAAAAGTATTATTTCAAAAGCAATAATCTTCAATTCCATTCCCAAACACTTTGTCATAACATATAAACAAGATACTTTCAAACTAAAAATTTTTCTATGCAGTTAATAAAAAAAATTACAATGTCAACACATCTGTGACCTCCAGACATAACAAAATTTGGGCTTGTATGTATTGTTTACAACAGAGCTTCTTTCAAATGTGGACAATTTTCTATTAAAGAAATTATAAAAAATTAGAGGGTTACACCCAACATTACTGACTCCATTCTGTTAAAAAAAAACCTATTTTTCCAACAACATTACAAAATATCAGATTTATATCAGACAAACTCTTAGAAATAGTCATTAAGGTAAAAATTGATCCACTCATACTACTAATATTCTCTCACTGCACTAACCAAAAAATAATCTCCTTTACTTAACATACATCAAAAATACCATTCAAATTACCATTCACTTTTCTATCATTTACCAAGAGATTTTAAAAGTTCCACAAAAAGATCACATGTGAGATGGATGGATGAAATAAAAAAGTGTGCAGGATGATGTGGAGAAGAGAAGCTAAAGATTGAAAAAGATTGATTGAACTTTAACAGACTTTCATTCTGAAGTGGATTGATAATGGTTGATGATGAAATCCATTATCAACACAATAAATGAAAGAACATTTAGAGATTTATGTACCCATGTTGGGAAATAGTATATTTTGCATTTTATGCATGGGCAATTATAAGTGAATATACTATCAAATTCACAATAGAATTCAATATATAAATTTTTTTCTACAGGAGAGGCTTTTTTATACCTGAACTCCAATATGTAATATATAGGCAATTATAAGTGAATATACTATCAAATTCACAATAGAATTCAATATATAAATTTTTTTCTACAGGAGAGGCTTTTTTTATACCTGAACTCCAATATGTAATATATAGGGAGTTCGAACTCAGACTTTCACACAACCTTCACCTATCAACGCTATCTCATACTGTTGACATACTTGATCACACACATGTTGAAAAGATAAATAATAATATATGTATTTCATGCTAAAACAGCATTTGTTAGTTGGTCCAGATTATCATCTCCACACATATATACAATCAATGCTCAGCTTATATTAAGATAGCTAATCTCCATGCTTTAATGGACAGGCTTCAATCCACTCCACCCCACAACTCTTCAGCCATCCATTTCAATGAAAATCTGATGATGGAACACTCAAAGCCCTCATTGGTGCCATTTGTGTGATCAAGTATATCAGCAGTATGATATAGCAAGGATAGTGGAAGGTCATGTGAAAGTCTGAATAGAATTCAATGTGGATAAACTGTGTGTAATACATATGCATAGAAAAAATTCATACAGAGATATTTCAGGGTGAACTTAAGATATCCATTCCACTTAAACTATATAACAATGTGAAAACAGATAAACTGACAAACATAACATCATTGTTATCAAAAATAATTGCTCTCATTATACTTCAAGGTGTTTCTTATCAACATGCTAGTTATTACCTAAATTACATCCCAAGAATAATCTTCACAAAATCATTTCTCACAAGAGTTTAGCCATTAGGTAGAAGACTGTTATGAGAAAATAAAAAAACAACAACTGCAATTTCCTTCTGAAGACATCAGCATGCATTTATTTTATTAGAATTAAATTACAATCTGCACATATATTCAGAATAGAAAAGACAATCAATATCATATTATTTATAATATATTTCTACATATTGCAAATCCTTACAGTAATGCAAACAGACATACAATACTCAAATTACATTGCAACAAATGTGATATCAAATTTCTACAGGATAAATGATAGCATTGAAAATTTTATGTAGCATAATAAAAGACAATTTGTAAAGATATTAAAATATTGGACATTTGAAATTAAATATTTGGATTCATTCTCAAATTAAAATGTGATTGATGCTAATGTTGCAGTTCTTTAAATATTAAAGAAACTAGACCAACATTTTTTGCTATATATTATCTATGCTATTTGATGCCATATATGGAGTCACAGAGAAGTAAGGGATTAAAGTAATTTTTTATTTAAATGTTTCTGGTTTGAATTTGCTAGTCTATTTTAATTGTATATTACTATTTATTTAACCACTGAATCTTTTACTAAGAAAAGTCTGTAGAAATTTGCAGCATCATTTTTGTTTTTATGCTATGTGATGTGCCAGATGTACTTTCATTTACAGTAATTAATACTAGAAAATTCAAAAACAATAAAAATAAGGGATTAAAAAAATCATTACTGGATGGACATATTTGCAGCTATATGGTTTCTCATACCAAAATATTCTATTTAATCTATAATGAAAAACACTTTTTCATGGTGAATTTTTAAAATACATGTATAATATTGAAATACAAGTCTAATGTGTATTCTTAACTTAGATGTAATTAAAGGGGATTTGAACCCAGACTTTTTAAGCTTCCTACAGTCATCCACTTTATGCAATATAATGGATACTTATGACTACATACATGTGAAAAAGATAAATGATCTCCAACATACACATTTCATGCTGAACCAGCACTCATCGGTGTCAGTCTACATTAAGATAGCAAATCTACATACTTTAATGGACAACCATAAGTCCTATCCACTCTCCAATTCTTCAGCCATCCATATTACTGAAAATCTGGTGATGGAATGCTCAAAGTGTGGATGTCTGTTGAAATTCTGGATTCAAATTTTCTTTAAATTACATCTAGGTTAAATATATACAGTATACATGTATTTCAATATTACATATTCAGCCAGTATTCTGCCCATCTCTCCACTGCATATTTAAATGGACATATTAATGTCCTACATATGAGAGGGCAGATTGTCCTAAGGTCACCATGAGTATGACTATAATATTGGCATCATGAAGGGCTTTGAATATTCCATCAACAGATTTTCAGTGATACCGATGGCTGAAATGTTGGAGAATAAAGAGAATTAAATCCTGTCCATTAAAGTGTGTACATTTTCTATCTTAATATAAAGTGAGCACTGCTTATATATATATATATATATATATATATATATATATATATATATATATATATGAGTGGAAGATGATGATCCGGATCAACTGATGAGTATTGGTTCAGCATGAAATACATATATTGGAGATCATTTATCTTTTTCAGATGTTGCCATGTATATCGATTATATTGGAAAGAGTGGATGACTGTAGGGCACTTGAAAGTCTGGTTCAAATCCCCTTTAATTAAATACATTTATTTCTATGTAGCTTTTCTGAGATTTATCAATATAATCAAGTACTTTATATCATTCAGTTTTTTTTTAATCAGTTTTTTTTTTTTTTTGAAAGTAAAACTGTTTAATATGGTTCTGTTTTGGTGCCTTGTAAGCTACAGAAATAAAAAAAAAAAGACGTCAGTAAATCTGTATCTATAAGCTTTAATCACCATCACTTAAATAAGTATTGTAAGTAATAAATCACTCAGTATTAGATGACAATATACTCAAACTCTTTGTTGATGTTTTTTTATGAGCATCTACTCACTTTAAATTAATTTTATTATTTGAATATTATAATAAGTTCCTTAAGCAGGACCATCTAATAACCAATATCTTATTCATTCCTTGATAGCTAATCAGAATAGAGAATACCACTTTTTTTCTCATGTGTCATAGCATCATCCGGGAAGCGAACCCGCTAACTCGGGACAACTGCTTGTAAAGCAGCTGTCGCTGACCTCTCGACCACCGAGAATACCACTTTTTAACTTAGGTTTATATAAGTAATTTTATCTATTCAATGACAAATACTTAATGCTTGAAAATAAAGTAATTAGGCAAGTAACACTTGATTAAAGTCAATCCAATTTGCCATTGTTTTCAATTCTCTTAATATTTTAGCTTTTAGTTTTAAAGTAATTTAATAAATTTTAACAAAAATTCTTTATATTAAAATAAGGATATTTAAATATCGTATTAGTTTTAATTATTTTTAATAAATTTATGTTAATCATGTTAAAATTTATTCATTCACAGGCGTTCTAATTTTTATGCAAAACTTTAAAGTAATCTGATTATGATTTTATAAGGTAAAAGAAAAAATTTGTAAAGCAAATTTTTAAAGGATTGGGAAGGAGGGTGTAAAATTTTGTGAAACAAAAATATGTAAGATTTTTTTTTTCTTAAAATAAATGAAATAACAATTGTTAAAAATAATCAAAGTGAGGTTAGAGTGTTGTTTTATATAAAAATAAATCAATAATTTTTCGAATTATATACAAAATAACCATGTCAAGCGTTGGTGGCCGAGTGGTCAGAACAGCTGCTGCCTTACAAGCAGTTTGTCTCGGGTTCGCTTCCCGGCCGATGCTTTGACAAATGGAAAAAAACCCATAAATAGCTCATTAGAGAGTAAAGGTGGTCTAATATCTCCAAAAGGCATCAGTGAAGAAGATTTTGTTCATCCGTATCTACTGTTTAATAGTAATTGGTGGTTCAAAATTCTAACTAAAAATATTTAAACATTCATTTGCTAACCAATACTTTGATAACTAGCAAATGATTAAAAGTTGCTTTCGAAAAAAATATACCGATATTAATTGAAAAATTTCCTTTCAAAGTTCCCTCAAATTTAAACCCCAATTCGTGAGTATGGAACACAGATATACTTTTTTTTTGCAATTATATAAATATAATTTTTAATAAATAGTATTTGGTATAGATAAAAAAGGCAGTCAATACATATAGCAAGCCATTACAATCCTAATTCTTTATGAGCATGTTACAATTAAAAATAATTTATATATACATACATATGTATATATTCCATTCTCCATGATAATGATATTATTAAAACCAAATTTTATAATTACATAATTTTTTTCATGAAATATAAAAGTGATAATACATCTGTGCAAAATTATATAAATAAATAAATAATAATAAGACATTATTGCATACAAAGTTTTAGATAGAATCGTAGATAATCGAAATATGTTTTTAAAATCAATATTTTTTAAGATTATTGAAATTATATGTAGAGAACATATTTTAGACTAAGTGCATTCATTTATATTTAGAATAAACAGAATGCATAATTTAAATCCTAAAGTTTCCACACATTATTAACTTTCTTACAATGTTTAGTTGGTTTCATAAAAAATATGAAGATTTAAAAGATGTAAGTAAAACAGTCTTTTCACTTTAAAATAAAAGTATCTCCAACAACTAGAAGCTTATCAAGAGAGAGGGATGAAGATTTGAAATATTTTCCATCTCTGTTTTACTCTTAATTAAGAACGGTTAGTTTACTGGCTAATGTTAGCTGGTTATAGGTCATTTACTATAAAAAGAATTAGTCTGCTAAAATTTTTTTTTTCAGATTTACTCAACCCGGATTTAAACAGAAAAATATAGACATAGTAAGCAAATGCATTACCGCTGCACTTTGAAGCACTTCCTATATTTTTGATTTCTGTGTATAATTTTACTTATCCGAGTTTAAAAACGATAAAATAAAAAAAATAAAAATTAATAAACATTTTTTTTAACTTTTAATTTTTTCTCCATAGTGTATATACAATATTTAACACATAGCTGCATATATTTGTACACACACATTTTTTCTTTCTATATTTATGAGCATATTTTATAAATATGTTGTTATATTATGGTTTGCTATTATTCTAAAATCTTAATATCCACAACATAGTTTGGAATCAAATGTCATAAATGTAAAAACAATGTATTGTATAAAACAATATGTTTATATAAGATAAATTTTAAATATAATATTTAGTAATTTCATTTGCATATTTAATGTTCCAAATTTTAATAATTTGCATATTACATGTATAGTTTTTAAAGAAATTTTATTATCTCAGTTGGATAATATAATAAATAGAATTATATACACAACTTTTCACTTCTTCTTGTTCTTTGTAAATTATAGCTCCAACATAAATATATAAAATATACATTCCCTTTTTCTTTTTAAAATTTGTTTATTCAAACTATAATTTTATTTTTCTTCCATTAACAACATTTCAACTACATTCGGTAATCATTATCAAGTTTCCTTAAATAAAAAATAAAATAAAAAACAAAATAATAACACAAATAAATAAAATATTAATACATCACAAATATATATAATATACAAAAAAACCCACAATATTATTACGTCTACAAATATAATTATTTACCTCCTTCCCTATATTTAACTATTTCTTTTAAAATACCTTTATAATTTAATATTCTTCTTATATAATTTTATTATCTATTCTCTATATCTTTACCCATTAACATTCCTTTTAATACCTTTTTATTTCTATATTATCTTACTTTTTTATCTTTATTTATTAACATTCTATTTAATACTGGTTTATACTGATCAATATATGCTTCCTCTTTTTCTATTCTCTCTTTAAATTAAATTAAAGACTAGATTAAGGCAGCATTTATATGATAAAAAATCTGCTATATATATTCATAAAAAGGAATTTAAACTTGAAAATTTTGATACAAGGCCATTGGAATGTGTAGATGTAATAGTATTGTGATTTTTTTTGTATATTATATATATCAGTGATGTATTAATATTTGATTTATTTGTGTTATTATTTTTATGGTTTTTTTTTTATTTTTTTATTTAAAGAAACTTAATAATGATTACATAATGTAGTGGAGACGTTGTTATGGAGAAAAAATAAAATTATAGTTTGAATAAACAAGTTTTAAAAAGAAAAAGGAAGAATATATATTTTATATATTTATAATATAATAATTACAGTGATTTACTAAGTTTGGACTAAATAGTAGAGTAGTTTTCCGTAAATATTTTTTACCTCTTAAAATAGGAATCAAAGCAGAATGCTTTATTCAACTGTAAATTCTTCTATTGTAATGCATACATAAGTAATAGATATATGTAAATATATTCATCTCATACATTTATACATATGGCAGTATAAAAATGTGGAATAATAAAGCAGTAGTAAGTAACATTATTTTATTAATATCAGTCAAAATTAACTACTGCTAAACAATGTTTTTTTTTTAGAATTTTATATTTAGAGCATTATACACTTTTATAAAACATTACATCATTATAATGCATCATATATTTATTAAGGTTCTATTAACTCAGTAAAAATAAATAATGCTACTTTTTGCTTAGGTGGTAAAATGGCTAAACATCACATAATCACCATTCCCTATTATAACGATCGAAATGAAAGTGTTTATCAAATCTAACCACAAACTACGATATCTGCTCTACAGGGTGCCATCTAGGCATTTAAACCTAGAAAAATTTATAGAGTAGGCAGATACGCGCTGTTAAGATTCCACTTTATTTAAATATTCAGATCGTTAGCCCAAGTCACTAGCTCAATGGAGACGCAGAGATAAAAATCTATATCTTAAATATAAATAAATAAAAGCCACTGCCAGAAATTAACACATAAAAATATTTATTTATGCACATACAAAATAACATTTACATTTTGAAGAATAAATTCAACATTTTAGATTTTTCTATTAATCTTTAGTTTTACATTTAAGTAAATTACAACCATGAGTTTAATATTTATTTAGTGAGTCGAGTATGAATAGACTACATAGATCTGCATTTGAAAAGAAAATAGTCTTCCCTGATTTAACCTTAGGCAACAAATTTCGCAATCAAACTGGCGCCAATCTATCTGATACATTTATGTATTGAATGTAGCATGAAAATACGACAACACAAAATACTATACTGTCAGGAATGTACATCTGATCAGTAAGTAGAATTAGAGAAGACATTGTCTCTCCACCAACAGGAATGTCACATCTGTTGGCGAGTAGAACAATAAACATAAAACTCCATAGGAATGGATAGCGGTCCTTTGCCGTCTTACAAACCCATCCATAGGCAAGCAGAAGGTATGTGGCATATATATATATAATCCTGCCCATAGTGGATCTCATACTACATCTACAATTACACAAATATATCCAATCCATTGAACCAATTCAACTACGAAATTATTAACCTAAGATTACCCTCCCTTAATATAACTTTACAAAACTATATAGCCATTCACGCCCGACTTAAATTTAACATTTAAATACGTTTGCACAGATTATTTTTATACAATTTATTTTATAATGTCGAGTATAGATCGGCTGCATAGATTCCACAGTCAAAAACATTCCAAATTAAACACAACCGATCAAAATACAAAGTCAATCGATAACGTCAATTGCTGAGGGAATACAGGAGACCCTTTGGTGTTCATCATAAGACACCGCAGTGATATCGTTGACTTATATATTCTAATCGACTGTGAAAACCACAACATAATCAACCGCTAATGAATCTATGCCACGTCTATACCCAACTTAAATGTAATGCATTTAATAATTTCTACAATAAATATTACTACAAATAAAAATAATAAAATGAAAATGATTTTAGCAAAACTTAACTATATAAATTTAAACAATCAATTATTAATTTGAAAATCAAATAAGAGTTCATTTTAAAATTTAAATTAACTGAATCTTTTAAAAAAAACAATGACGAAAGTTCTTAATTACTTTTTTTTTGTTGTTGTTAATTTGTAAAGTTCATAGTTCATGGTAGAAGAGTCCAGTTTTCTGCTTTTAATTCCCGTGACGCCTCCATTGGAAGATAATGTTCTGGAGATGGCAATAGCTGGTTTAAGGTATCACAGTCTTTTCATTTTTTTTTTTAAATAGAGAGTGTGGTATGTGCGTCCTACCACATCTCTCAAACACAAAACGCTGGAACTGTCAGAAAAAACTGTATTTCCCTTTTTATATTATCCACACGGATTCAATCAACAAAACGTCACTAATCCATCACTTTCGTTAGGGTCCAAGCCAAGGCTTAGTGCTTCCATTGGTCAAGCTAATTTCTCTTTATTTTCTTATCTATCTTTCATCAGATCATTTTAATTATACAAGAGCCCAAGGGTCAGTTTGGTTTTCGATAATTCATAAACAATCATTTCCATTTACAGATTACATTAATTAATACCTGTTTTTATTTTTAAATCTTGTACTTTTTTATAAAAAAAGTACGTTCAAATACTTATTTTTTTTTTTTTTAAAAAAATATTTTTAAAGTTTGGCCTCTGTGCGAATGTATATACGTTTGACAAACATTTTAATTTTAGCGTTTAGTTTTTTACTTTTATTTGCGAACTTTTAAGTTTTTATTTTAAATTAATGTAATGACATATTTATATATCATTACACTATGCTTATAGAAGCTGTTGAAATAGAGGCAACACTTTCCATACAATAGTGCCACTCCATGCAAGACAAAGTAATCAAGGGATAAAAGTGTGCACAAAATCTCTATCTAATTCCTACTCATCCAATACCCCTTGAATAGTCTCCATGCAAGACAAAGTAATCAAGGGATACAAGTGTGCACAAAATCTCTATCTAATTCCTACTCATCCAATACCCCTTGAATAGTTTTTAGCTGTGGCTTTGATTAGTGAGGAATCTTGGATTTGAGAGTACTGCACCTAGATCTTAGAATATAATGCAACCCTCCAGCAGCTACCTTTTATCTATTTAATTAACTATAAATCTATGAATCCAAATCAAAACATAATAATGTTTCCAATTCAAGCTCATTCACATGTACAGTCATATAGATCCGAATCCAGTTCAACATCTATATAATTCAGTGTCTTTGGTTTATGCACAAACCTTATTGAATCTATTGATTACTGTGGCTTGAACTGGTGGAGTTACTATATGGAGAGTTTTGACACCTCTGCTTCTGAAGTTAAATGACATTTATTCTCCAAAAGTGATTGGTGAGTGGTCTATCCAAGAAACTTTATTTTTGAAGTTGTTCCTATGATTACTGCAGTAAACTGTACAATACTATATCAGCATTCATGGAACACTTTTTCTTTAAATATATATATATATATATATATATATATATATATATATATATATATATATATATATATATATATATATATATATATATATATATATATATATATATATTAACCAATTTAAAATGAGAATATTCACTATTATATAAAAGATTAGGATATAAAACAAAGAAAAAACCCCAATAAGTATAAGTTTATTATTTCATTAGCAATGGTAGAATGGTTATTTGTTTGGAAGTTCATATGGTACTCATGAACTAGAAGAGACAATTTGAGTTTCGATTTATGAAAGTTTAGCTCTCGATACTCATGAACTAGAAGAGACAATTTGAGTTTCGATTTATGAAAGTTTAGCTCTCGAATTTGTCATTCTATATCATTAGCTAAAACACACAGAACAATCATTCTATTTACAGATGATAACTTTAAAAAAAATATGTGAATGAATTACTTAAAAAAAAAAACTGCCTGACCGGCATTAATAGATACATTTCTGGATGCAGTGGTTGAACGGCGACTTTGGAGCTCAAGGTACATAGATCAAGCTCACTCCTATTGCTTTCGATTTCCGAAGTTCTTAATAACTGTCAAACAGTAAACCATTTTTATTATTATTATTATTATTATAAACAAATAATAAATATTTTTCAACACATACGTAAATACAATCCTCACACACACACGCATATACACACATTATATTTTCATTATAACAGATTATAAGCAACTGTAAAAAATGGGGGGGGGGAGTATTATATTAATAGGAATTTTTTCTCGAGAATTAAGAAACCACACCAGTTGAGATGCATTGATATTTTGATTTTCCTTAAGGCGGACTAGATCTAGGTTGTTAATTTATAATTATGCGAAACACGTTTTTGTTTGTTTATTAAAAAAATATACGATTGTGCCAAACCTTTTTTTTTAAATAAAAAAATTTCCAATGAATTCTTCATATAAATTACACTTTTCCATTAATAATAATAAAAAATTGTCTTAATTTATTAAAATTGTTTAGGACAATAACTAAGATTATCGCAAAGTTATATTAGTTAACGTGAAAGAGTTCATTTTACTTTTCTATATATATATATTTAAAAAAGAGTTCATTTTACTTGTATGCAAATAAATATATTTTTATATAGGTAAAATATATCTAAACAAAGTTGTTTTTTAATTTTATTCTAGAAAAATACACGAAGATAACAAAACAATAAATAAATAAGATATTAGAGATGGCTTTTGTGGTGACTATAAAAAACAATCAGTTGATTTGACATTCTGGAAAATATTGTTTTTTAACAACAGCAGTAAACATGATTCTTTTAAAAAACTTTAACAGTTCTCGATTGTACTTTTTACTTAGTAGTATCAAGCGACTGAAAGTGATCAATAATACCTTTGAAATAATAGTAAACAGAGTAGCTTTTATCATACACCCCAAAAAATACAGTCAAGTTGACCTTAATATACTTTTTGTGATTTTCATTTTTTGGTTGATCAAATACAGGAATATTAGTTGATGTAAAAAACATTAGTAGAAGATTTGGAAATAATTCCAGAATTTCAAAACGAAAAGTTGAAAAAAAAAAAATTTTAGCTATGAATTAATGGTATTCTAATTCTTAATCATGAAAAGCAGTTTGAAGTAAAAAATTTTAATGTAGTTCCCAGTAAAGCAAATTAATCATTACAAATTCAATTTGAACAATTCAAGATCATATGGTTCTGATATACAATTGGAAAATACAAAAATATTGGATAGAGAAGAAATGGTACAAAGAAGAAAATTTAAAGAAGCTGCTCACATGACAATGGTAAAAAATCCCATAAGTCAACCCAGTGTGACTATACTTAATGTATGGAAACCACTAATCAACTTTGCTTTTAAGAAAAAGTGGAGAAATCAGGAGAAACCTCATAGATAAATATATAAAATTATTATATACTGTTGCCCTTGGCAGGATGTCTCTGTTGGTTAGAGCATTACCTTAAAATTTAAAACTCAAGAATATAAGGACCCATTTTTGAATCCCATTCTAGTACTGTCACTGGTCAGGCCAGCAACATCTGAAGAAGAGAGGAGACTAATACCCCTCGAAATGTTGTGCATATACTAAGCTGTTTAATGTGCTATTACTAACAGTTGAATGTATTTGGAATATTTAAATAAAGTTAAATTTTTCTAAAGACATTCAATACATAGTATTAGATGATGGAAATAGTCGGATATAAAAATATAATAATAAACAAAAATATTAGGATAAATGCAACACCTGTAAACTCAGATGTTGCCCCACCTCAATTTAAGAATAAAATAGAGTCAATTTAGCCATAAATATTACTTAATTTTATTTCCACATAAAAGAACCATTTCTTTCATTTTGACAATGATGTCATACTTAGCAATACTTTGGAAATTTGACCCACAAGCTGGTATGAACATAACAAATAATGTCATTCTTACAGATACAGTGCATTGATCTTCATATAAAAAAACTTTCATTAATTCAATTAAAATTATTTATCAGATATGATCATCTGCCTGCAATGCAAATTTGAGCAAGGAAGATTCCCACTGACAGTGAGTGTTTCATGCAATATGAATACCAGAGAGCTATCTTGAGCACAAGTATAATATCAACCAAACCGTATAATGAACAATGCTTTTAAATAAAACCTTGTTCTATTACAAGACTTATAAGCTGACAAGTATAAAAATATGCCTGTTTATTTTTGAGACTTAGAGGCTGACAAATATAAGACTATGCTTAGCTCACTTTTGAGACTTAAAAACTGACAAATATACAACTATACCTAGCTCACTTTGGAAACTTAGAGGCTGATAAATATAATATGATTAGAAACAGTGCTGAGATAAAAACTCTGAAGTATCAATAAAACACGACAATCTGAAAATAATGAAACACTCTCCATTCATCCTCAAAACAGAAAACAACATGATCAAATTTCAACTAACTCATAAAATTAATTTTGGTTTCAAACTATATAGTGTTTTCCTATACATGTTTAATCAATAATGCAATGAATTAGTCCTGAGTCCTGGTGGTTTTTTAACTATTCATTTATAGACATTGTTGAATGTAGAGTATGAAATTTGGATATTAGCCTGATTTAAATATGACACAAATAATTCTGAAACTTCTATCAAACATTTAGAATATAAAGTCAGAACTTTTATTTTTTTGTAACAATCTTTCAATATTGAATGGAACATTATTATTATATTTAGTTCATTTGTCATGATTTTTTTCTTAACTATTGTTTTAGTATTTGAATAGTACAATTCACTTTTTTAAAAATGTCTTTTTTACACTTAGTAGGATCTACATTTGTTTGTGTACTTTATAAATTATTTGTCTATTCTCCATTATCAAGTACCTATTCACAAGTCCAAAATCATCAACTTAAAGGCCATCCTTATTTATAGAATTATTAAATCTTGTCTCTCTCTAAATATTTTTTAATCCATATGCAGATTCTCTCTTTGAATGACCTGTAATACCTTTTATTTATCATATAATAATTCTGTTTTATTTTTTTGGAAAAAATGAATGTTTCATTTTGAGCTTTCTAGTTCTTCTTTTTACTCTCATCCTCACATAATGAGTTCTTAAATATAATTTCTTATTGGACTATTTACTTAGCTTAATTATTTGCCTAAGCTCTTGTTTTTTTTTTCTATCTCTAAATTTTAATCTGGGTGATTTCCTAATAGGCTTATTATATACTTTACCTAGCAAAATACTTTTACATTTGACTCTATTAAAGTGATTTTCTTGATCGTCCATTTATTTAATAATTAACTAACATAATTTGTTTTTCAAATGATACATTTCTTCACTCCTATCTTTATTCTGTGTGAACACAGATGCACAGTCAACCATAATGCAAGTATCACCCTCTAAGGTTTCTGTGTTAAAATTATTTAGATTTATTAATACATTGAACAGTTTTAACTAATTCTGTCAAGCATTTATCACTAGCTTCATCTAACTTTGATATACCTGGCTCTATTTTCATTAATATGTCTCTCAACTTTTATTTGAATATTTTCAATTGCTTGAGTCAAATAGTTGATTTTTATCTTTGCTTGACTCAACCCTTATCTATTCTATATCCCCCCCCCCTTCAACTATCCCATATAATTGTTCAAATTTATTATCCTGATCACCTTTATTCAATTGAACTTTGAGTCTCACTTCACCAATTTTGCTTTCTAACTCTACAAAACAATTCTCCAACCTACCTTTGCTCAATTAATTTCTCTAGCTATTTTTTATTTTTTTTTGTCTGATTCTCAATTTGATTTTTCATTTCTGTGAACATGGTTTTTATGTTCTCTTTAGTTTCTGTATTTTGTTTAAACGTGCTTTTCATGTTCTTTTTAATTTTTTTATTTTGTGTTTTAAAATCCTCCATTTGGCTTTTCATTTCTGTGAACAGAATCATGATCATGTTTATAAACTCATTACTGCGAGTCTCAGTTTTACTTTCCTGAGTTTTCATTTTTACTTTAGCTTGAATAATCATATATATAATTTATATAAACAAAATTAGCTACTCACTTTTCTATAAAATTAAAAAAAAAAAATGTATATAAAACTCTAATATTTTTTTTATTTATTTAATAACTAGAATGCTCACCCCACTTTCTATCATGTAACCTTTCTAAATTTGCAAGATACTTTAAATTTAATTCCTTATTTTATTTGCATATTATCATTATCTCTACCAATCTATTTCTATCTCTATTTTTGTTTAAGACATTTATGACTCTATTGATTTATTTTTATTTATAACAAAGTAAATGATTATATTTCTCACCTGTCCAAGTATGTGTTTTCTATTTCAAAGACCGATTTGTATTTTTTAAAATTTTAATAATAATAAAAAATATATTTTAAAACTAAACTGGGTTCAATTCATGTTTGTTTTAATCAAGATAATCTCAGATACAGGCCCATTAATGTAATGGTAACTATCCTTTTTGAAATTGGTATGAATCCAGTTAACAATAAAATAAAATAATATTTGGCAATTAATTTTTGTCTAGAGGAATTTAAAGATACTAAAGGGTGACCATATACATGGCGGAGTGACTACATCTAAATTATTTTTAGTTGACAAGTCAATACTAGACACAAGCAACAATCAAATTGAACCCACATAAAAACAAGTTTCCATGTCAATTCAATTATATTTCCTGATTGTTTTCCCCTCCACCTAATAATTTATTATATTAGCAAAATAATCTAAAGTATAAACAACAAAATTATTAATAACAACAATAACTTTAATTAAAGAATAGTATTATATGATAATAGTAATAAAAATATTTACATAATTACAATTAAAAATTATATGGTGATCACGTGTGAGAGGGAAAATATTTTTGTAACTTACACTAATTCTTTGAGGATGGTTATAGAAATTTCAGTTAATTTACTTTAATGTCTTTGTGGGAATATATTTTGTATCTGTAAATGTGGAAATATAACAATTAATCATTAAATTGTAATGTCTTCTGGCAATATAATATTTTAGCTTGTTTTGGTTCATTCCATGACATTTTTTCTAGAAGAGTTTCCATTGCAATTTCTTTCTGAGAATTTAAAATAGGTATATTCACAGATTAATTTATAGAAGTACATTTCTATGGGATAATAATTTTCAATAACTAGTTTTCCAGTTTTGCAAGTAAATGTCAAATATTTTTTTACCATTCAATAGTGATGAATAGATGAGCAGAATCAAGGTTTAAATTGTAAAGCATTTCTTTGTTTACAGCTCCATATTCAGCTACAATCCTGAAAAGATCAGATTTTTTACTCTATAAAGTAAATGATATTAACTTAAAAATCCTTATAAAATTTTTTTGACTTCCTTACAGTCAAAGACATGATGGCAAAGAAGGGTTATAATTCTTCCCACAGTTTCCTGGAAAGCAGATGATTTAGAAAGCTTCTGTTGGTTCCCATAGCAATGTTTTTGTTTTAAAAAATATTCTTTATTTTAAAAAAATAAAATAATAACATATTATATCTTTCACTTTTAACATTTAAAACCACTTTACATTTTATTCTAATCCATATCTTTTAATATTTTGTTATACATAATAAAGAAAAATATATAAAATATTAGCATAAAAGCAACTCACAAATAAGGGTTACACTATATATAGAAATTAACAGACCTTGTGATACAGAAGTAATATATCCAACTGTGATAGCTGTATTCTGGTCTGAAACTCTTTTCAGTTACTTAGGTTTTTCTTTTAGGTAAGTTGCTGTAGCCAATCTAGTTAATTATCAAGTATTGATTTATAAATGGAAAACTTCCTATTACTAAATAGCTTGAGATAAAATAAGAATGAAAACTGCTCAAATTCTCATTATTTGGCAATTGACAAGCCTAGGTGTATTGCTTTCTTTTTCACTATATTTATATATGACAGTCTGTTGGAGTGGCCTCTATTTGTATAAAAGGCTGTGTTATTTTTATATAAAAAATAATTAAATAAAACATAGTATGACATGTTTTAAGTGTTCAAGTGAAGATTTTGTTTTTAAGGATTTAATGAAAGCAAAAGAAGTAAATTAATTTAAGCTATATGTGATGAATGAGTTGGCATGAGGATATTAAATTAGCAATAATATTCTCTGAACTAAGAAAGACAGCAACAAAAATATACAAGCAGCAATGGACAAAAAACACCACTATATGATGAGACAATTATCCCACTATTAAAAACATTAATAACAAAAAGAATAAAAAAAAACATTCTGAAAAGTCTCACAATTGTGCAAAGAAAAAAAATCAATTTTATAATTAGTTGATATAAAAAACTTGACAGAGCAATAAGAAATGTACATTCAAATTTATATATAAAAATTACAAATATCTTTAAAAAAATGTTATAGTATTAAAACAAATTTTAAATTTAAATTATTAGAGAATCACATATATAAAAGATTGCTGAATACACACCCACAAAAAAATAACTTGGCAGAATTAAAAAAAATAGGAAGAAATATGATCACTGAGAGTAGGCAAAAGAAATTAAGTAATAAAAATTAATATTAAGTAAACAACAATATTTTCAATTAAAGATAGTAAAAATGAGAAACAAATAATAAAAGAATAATGTGTTGGTTATGTTTAAATAATGCAAAAAATAAATAAAATAAATACAAACTAACATGGAATTTAATAATTTCAAAAATGTAGCCATACCAACAAGGACTACAAAAAGCCATTAAGTATTAATAAGCAAATAGAGAAAAAGAAGACCTAATTCCAAAATTCCCATGGAATGAATAAAACTGAACTATAAATAAATACAAAATTATAATAAAAAAAAAATTGTTAACTATACCACAATTTTAAATAAATATTAATGCAAAAATTGGAGAATTGTTCATATCAATAAAAAATTAGGACTACGTTCTATTTGGAGGATTTTATAAAAAGAAAAGATAATAAATGTAATATAAATCCAATTCATTGTGATGGAGATGAATGATTCAAAACTACAATACAAGTATATCTTAGAAGAAGATAAAGAATATAAATATGATCACCACATAAATTGCAACAAGATTATGTGTAACAGATAGATGTTATTGTTTTGCAAAACTAAATAAAAAGAGAATGACCTGACATAAATTAAGTTGTTCAATTGAGTTGTCTAATTGGTAATCATAATTCTGATATTAATGGATCTTTGCTCTTAATTTATAACTATATATTGCTAAATTTACTAAAGGTATATTGTTAAGAGACATATTAGAATCTAACAAGTTATAAAACAGATGAAAAGGCATTATTATCTCACAAATGAATGTTTATGTAAAAGATGAGAATAGTCTTCAGGTTAACATTCAAAATAATTAATTTAATATATTGTAGGTATTAGAGGTAAAAGGATTAATGATGTAACTAATATGATATTCCTTTTGAAAAATTATTATAAAAATAATGAAATAGCCTTTACTTTGAGCTAAGTTTAAATAATTCCATTTGAATCAGGTAAACAGAAGATTTAGGAATAGACTTGATTTGAATGGAAGCATTTTTATAAGGATGAGAAAAGTAGATTGAAAGTAACATATAAAAATTTAAAAAGCCCCCAAAAACAAACAAAAAAAAAGATTATAAACAGCTATTTAAAATACTGAAGCATTCCTAAGAATTAAAATATGGTCATTTTATTAGAAGTGAAAGAAAGACTAAGTCACGACTTCATAATTCTGGATAAAACAATTTGGATTTCATTAACAAAAGGAAAAAGACCAACTGTTTGTTTATAGCAAAGGGACATAAATGATTAAAGGCTTTTGACAACCTATGACATAATTAGGTATATATATAATAAATAAAATTTCACAGTTCTAAATATTTTAGGTAATGTTCTGGTATTAATTCATTGCAATTGTTTAAATATAATTAAATTGCCCTCTAGTGTCTGCTAATGACAATACATTTTTAAAAATAAAGAGATAACTCTTTACCTTCTTCCTCCTTCATGTTTCTGAAAAATTGTCTACATTGCTTTTGTTAAAAGGTATAATTTTTTTAGATATATGAAGGAGGAGGAAGTAAAAGAATATCTCTTTCATCTTTAAAAATATATTTTCATTAATTAACACTAGAATGCAATTTAATTACATTTAAATAGTAGCAATGAATTAATCCCAAAACATATATGTATATTATCTTTGTCACATGATGAGTAGGGTGTTTAAAAATGTAATAATTAAAATAAAATAGGAAAAAGGTTTAGACCATAATTTTAAATACTGAAAAAATGTTATTATTATTAATTAATGAAGTGTTGCATTATTAAATATCAAGTTATAATTATTTTATAATTTATAAATCATTTGTTAATTTATAGTCTTTTATTAATTATTTATTTACTTATTTTTTCCCCCTCTATACCTTATTTTATTTAAAACAATACAACAAATATTAATACCAAAACAATATCATTTAATTTACTATATTATAAACAAGATTAGATTCCTCTCTCTACTGTTTAATGTTATCTATTACAAGCTTGAATAATCAACAATTACTAGAGAAGACTACAATATATTTCCCATCTTCAAACCAGTTTTTCTGACTTTTGTTTTTACCAACGAAAACTTAGGATTCAATATTGGAACAATGTTTTTACCAACGAAAACTTAGGATTCAATATTGGAACAATAGAGTTATGCATCTGGCAATTTTACTGTCAAACTAAAATTGTGAAATTAAACCCAAGCCAACTAACCTGTTTATTTATTACATAGATCTTCAATTTTTATCTTTAAGCATCTTTATTTTTTATCTAGGAATGTTGATACCAACACAGCATATAGATGACCCTAAAGCCGTGAAGAAAGAAATCAGCTTTTATTAATATTATCGCTAATAAACAAGTGTGTGTGTGTGTGCTTATATTAAGAATAAAACGGAGATTGCTTATATAAATGAGTATACTGGTCTGTTGTATGATTTATATAAATATACGAACAGATTGGCTTGAGTTAACTTCAGACTATTAGCTCAATAATAAAACAAATGGTTAAAAATAGCTGCTAAGTGCATAACTGCATTGCTTTCAAGTGTGAATTCTAAGTCCTCGTTGACATAGGGCAGGGGTCCCCAACCCTATGCCCATGGGCACCATGGTGCCCGCAGACCATTTTACATGTGCCCGCCACTATCTGAACATGATAAAAAATTATTTATCTGATGCAAATAAATTTAATTTTTAAAATTTCTTATAAATTATTGTATTATATTGTAATCAAATTGTAGGGCATACTATACTTTTACAGTGTAAAAATATAAATGTTAATTATATGTTAAAATTTTATTTTTGAAATAAATATTTTTTTGTACATTATGTGTATTATTAACAATATCCAACTATAAATTTACATTGAAAAAAATAAATGATGCCCGCCATCTGGTTGAAAAAAATAAATGGTGCCCGCCACCTGGCCGGCATTATAGAATGTGCTCTTAAGTGCAAAAAGTTTGGGGATCCCTGACATAGGGGAAAGTCACAAATGGGTCTGGGGTGAGAACTACTAATTGCAGTTTATGTAAGCTTATAATAGATAGTGCTAAAGTAATTGAGAAACATATGTCTATTGGACCAACTGATGATTGCTGATTTAGCATGAAATATGTATATTGGTGATTATTTATCTTTTCAACATATATGTGTTAAAGTGTATCAGTGTTATGAGATAGTGTGGAGAGTGGTGGGTCGCGTGAAAGTCTGTGCTCATATACCCTATATATTACATGTATAAACACAGGTATATAATAAGTCTGTGTGTTTCAGTTATTACATAGTAGAGATGTCTGCCCATCCCTTGTATATGTATTAAATGGATTATGTCCTGTACATAAAGGGTCAGATTGACCTTAGGTTAACGTGGGTGTGACAAGAATCTTGGCCTCATGGTGGCCTTTGAGCATTCCATCATCAAATTTTCAATTGAATGGTCGGTTGAAGATTTGGAGTGTGGAGTAGATTGAAGCCTGTCCATTATAGTATGAGGATTTGCTATCTTAATATATATTTGAGCACTTATAGCATATATGTGTAGAGATGGTAATCTGGACCAACTGATGATTGCTGGATTAGCATGAAATACGTTATTGGTGATTATTTATCTTTTCAACATATATGTGTTCAAGTGTATCAGTGTTATGAGAGAGTGTGGAGAGTGGTGGGTCGTGTGAAAGTCTGTGCTCATATACCCTATATATTACAAATATTTAAACAAATGTATATGTGCACTATTTAAATAAATATAAATTTTTGTTCTGCATTTAAAAATAATTGATTTGCTGTAAGAGTTTTGATCTATTCTATCACTCTTCTCTACAGATGCGTAATTTAGTTAGTTAATAAATTTAGTTTTTAATTAAAATAAAACTATCTCCTTTGACACAAACATATAAACGTAATTACGATTAGGAAATTAGATATGTTACGATCTTATAAAGTCTAGAGATCAATGCCTGCACAATTTCACAATCAATTTCTTTTTATGCGACCTTCATATTGAAAATCATAACTAAAAGTTAATTGATATTTTAAACTTGTATAATTTTAATGATTTTGAAATAATTAAGCAGTTGATTTTTTTCATATAATAAAACAAGTTAAGGGCATAAATTTAAACCTAACTAATTCGGTGTTACATATATCCATTACTTTAATAAAAACAAATTATAATTTTATGTAAAATTCAATAACTATATACAAAACTAATTACAAACGAAAAAAAATAATTTAAAAACTTAAAAATAAGCTGATAACGCCTAAGAGTACCACCACCAAAAATTTACCGAAGAAATCTGGAATTAACCATTTCAAATGCATGACAGAAAAACATTAAAATATGTCTTCATAAGTTTTATTAAATATCATTTATTTACACAAACGGAATCTATTCAATTAATTTATTTAAATAAATTGAATTGAATTTATTACATAAATAATAATGAGATTATATCACTATCAAATCCCAGTTTATTTATTCACCATGATTTCAATCTATAATTCTCAAAAGGATATAATAATATCATGTAAAGAACTTCACTTTTCCCATCCATATTGTGATTTTGGACCATAATTAAAATGATGTGTTACAGAAATCAATGATTTGTTACATCTTATCTGTCCATTGAATTAGAATATGTCCATGTGGTTGGAACTCTTTTATATAGTTGAGTCCTTTTGCTATAAGTCTTAAATATGCCATTATTTATCTCTCGTTCACTCTAAGTTCTAAAATAAAGACATTATCCCTGTGGTAATTATTAAAATTAGAATCTCTGATAGCAACACGTATTAAATACATGCAAACAGTTTTGATATGACTGTTTGAGTGTTCAAATTTCAGCTGCATGAGGTGTATCTTAAAATATCCATATTTTATCCAAGATTTATCATTGCTGTTCTTGCTATGGCCATTCTGCATATTTTCTGATCACAATGACTATTATTAATTATGCTATAAACTATTTATTAGAGTTTATCATTTCAAAACTTTTTATATCTAATGACCAAATTTAGTTTCTTTTACACTTGCACATAAACAAATACCAACTGTGTAAAATAAATTTTAAAAGAAGAGTAGTGTAATTGCTTTTTTTGCAAAGAAATAAACATCAAAGTGCATTTTGGGACTTAAAATGGAATCATCACTTTATAAAAATGCATAAATCACACTTAACACTATTTTTTCACCAAAGCAGTTTGATCCTGAAAGATAATGGAGTCCAGAAACAGTTTCTGGGTGGATTTCCAGCTGAATAAAATAAGAAAAAGACTCAGTTTGGTCAACTGGATAAAGCTAGTATGTTCAACTGGTATTTGGTTGTGTGAATGTCACATGGCCTCCTAAGAAATTAATTGTATAATTCTCAGCTGTGTAAAATGGATTTGTTGTGTGAGAGCACCATACTATGCTGTACATAAATAACTATCTTCCTTTTTATTTTAAATAGTAGACAGAATAAAGGTTTCTCTTTTTATCTTAACTAATCATAAGTGCAGTCAGCTATTTCTGAACAATCAGCTTATTTATAAAATGTTTAGCATATCATATAAAAATAACTTATTATTATTTTTTTTTATGTTATTTGAAATAATTATTTGTTATTAACAAAATTACATTAACATTTTTATTTCTTTTTAAAGACTTTTATATATATATATATATATATATATATATATCTTTATAAAGATTTAAAAATATATATATATATATATATATATATATATTGTAACGATATATAAATATGTCGTTACAATATATATATATATATATACTGTACTAGAATTAATTATACCTTAATATTTTCAATTTTATAATTATTTAATTTTGAACTAAATTAGGATATTTTTAAAGGACTCAGAATTAGTAAACAAATGAAAGATGAAAGTGTTGTAGGTAATTTTGGTTATGGTAATAGAAATGAAAGAGGTCATAGACTTGTGGAGTTTGCAGAAAAAAAAAACTTTATATTATGAATTTTTTTTTTCAGAAAAATATTAAAAGGAAATGGACATGTAAGGATCCAAATGAAGGTACAGCAGAATTGGATTATATTTTGACTAACAGAAAATACATATTTCAAGATTGTAATGTTCTTAATAAATTTAACACAGAAAGTGATCATCAATTAGTAAGATGTAAGATACATGTAATATTTATAGTTGACATTCCTAATCTTCAGAAATACTCTAATGAAGTTAAGTTAGAACAAACAAATCATTTCAAGTATTGGTAGATTTTTTAAAAACTGCAACAAAAATAGCTGGTAAAAAAAGCAGCAATTCATCAATAAAATTTCTACTGAGACTAGGGAATTTATGAAGAAAAGAAAGAATATGATATATACAAATGATGCATTAAAAAGGAGTGAATACCTCAAATTCTGTAAAATGGTTCGGAAAAGAGTTGAAAATGATATAAGAAAGTATAACTGTGAACTAACAAGGAAAGCTGTAGAAGAGAATAAAAGTCTCAAGAGTGTAAAACAACATTTTGGTATTGTAAGAAATTTATATTTGCAATAAGGAAAAAAAGATGAAACTATTACTAAAAAGAGAGATGACATCATAAAATGGGTAGAAGACTTCTATCAAGAATTGTATTGTAATATAAAACAACATTTTGGTATTGGTAGGAGATTTATATTTGCAATAAGGAAAAAAAGATGGAACTATTACTGAAAAGAGAGATGATATCATAAAATGGGTAGAAGACTTCTATCAAGAATTATATTGTAATAAAGAACAAGTACCTCCTATATCTATTATATCTTCCAAATTGCCCAGAATTTTAAATGAAGAAATATGACATGCAATTAAATGTATGAAAAAAGAAAAGGCTCCAGGTAATAATGAAATTATAATTGATATATTAAAAGAAGCAGGTGAAGAAATAAATTTTTTTTTAGCAAAGTTATATACCAAATGTCTAAATGAGAAAGATGTACCAGATGATTGGAAGAATGCAGTATTAATATTAATATTTAAAAAAGGTGATAAAGATGATGTTAGAAATTACAGACATATCAACCTTTTATCAGTTTTATACAAATTTTTTACCAAAATAATTACAATTCGTCTACAGAGAACATTGAATTTCCACCAACCAAGGGAACAAGCTGGATTTAAAAGTAGTTTTAGTACACTAGATCATATCCAGGTATTGAGAGAAATTATAGAAAAAAACAAATGAATATGAGTTGCCATTATGCTTTGGATTTGAGATTATGAAAAGGCATATGATTCTATAAATATTTTTTCAATGATTAAAGCATTGGGTCATCAAGGTAGAGATCCAGGATATTGTCATATTTTAAAGAATATTTATAAAAATGCAACAGCAACAGTTAGATTAAATAATGATACTAGGAAAGTTAATGTTGAGAAGGGTGTAAGACAAGGTAATTCCATACCTCCAAAACATTTTACAGCAGCACTGCAAGTAGTATTTTGTGGATTAAAATGGGAATCTAAAGTAGTGAAAATAAATGGAGATTATTTAAGTCATTTAGATTTTGCAGATGATGTAGTTGTTTTTTCACATAGTGCTTCAGAGCTGCAGGAATGTTGCAGGAGTTATCAAATGAAAGTAGAAAAGTAGGACTAAAGATAAATGTTAAAAAGACAAAAGTAATATTCAATGGAATTTCTCAAAATATGAAAATAAAGATTGATTATGATGAGTTAGAAGAAGTTAACAGCTACAAATATCTTGGTCAGATTATTAATACAGATGGAAAAATAATAGATAAAATTAATCATAGAATTAAACTTGGTTGGAGTGCTTTTGGTAGAAATAACTTGATACTAAAAGGAGATATGTATATGTGTCTGGAAAAAAAAAGGTTTTTAATAAATGTGTTTTACCAATTCTTACTTATGGATTTGAGGCTTGGGCACTTAATAGAAGAGCAATACAGAGACTTTAGACCTCTCAAAAAGTGTGGACAGATGCATGTTAGGACTAACAAGAAGAGATCAAAAACACAATATATGGGTAAGAGAAAAAACAGGTGTTATTGACCTCATTGAAAAAATTAAAAGACTGAAGTCGAGTTGGGCTAGACATTGGTAGAAGAGATGATAATAGATGGACAATTGAAATCTTAAACTGAATTTCAAGATATTGTAAAGGACCCAGAAAGGGATCACATGTGAAATGGATGGATGAAATAAAAATATGTGCAAGGGTGATGTGGAGAAGAGAAGCTAAATATTAGAGAAAATGGTTTGAACTTGGAGAGACCTTCATCCTGCAGTGGATTGGTAATGGTTGATGATGATGATGATGATATATGCATGTATATACCTAAAGCACAATTTAATTTAAAAATGAGAAGAATTAAGATATTAACAAAAACTAAGTAATGCAGTTATGCATGATAGACTGCATTCAAATCTATGCGTGTACATTTAATCATTTTTTATAGTTATGATTTTTCATTGCTTTTTTTTTTAAAAAAATAAAAATTGACTAGAATGATGATGAATGCACTACCTAAATGATGTTTAATTTGTAAATTTCAAGTGTGCTTACTTATACACTGTACAGGTAGCAGAAGCCGCTTTGGGAGGTAATAGTTGTGATCACAGTGCCAGTAGTAGCACACTCAATAAAAAATTGCAATTTTTTTTTTTACTAATTTATAGCAGCAGATTTACAATCGCAATTGATAAACTGCTTACGTCACAATAATGTCGTCACTGAACGAGTCAGACAAAAATGGCTATCTCTATACTACATATACAGCCATTTTATTTATCTACTTTTAAACAAGAAGTGATTGAAACAATGAATTTTTTATAGCAGATAGCTTGAACTTATTATTTTATATTATACGCTATTAAAAACATCTTTTGAATATATTTAGTTTCAGTATTGATTTATTTACGATATAATTATTTGCTATGTGATTATTATTATTATTCTAAAAACAGTAATTAATCATAAAAATTTTCTAAATTATATTATGCTCTAAATATAGTTCACACATATATTTATAAGTATGTATGCATTTAAAAATAACGCCTGTATTTCTGATTATCTTTTTACTATTACGATAAAATGTCACATATCTTGTTTGCCTTGATCTGCTTAATTCGTCTTTATTTTCTATTAAATTTACTTACAAGTCTTTGGACAAAGCCAAATTACTTGTCTGCAACTAAATTTAATCTGATAATTCTTAGGCTTGATAACACATTTGATCCTCTTAAATTCCTTTTATTATCTAAATAATTATTTTACATTACCGTATTAAGAAGACTTCAAGAAAAGAAAGTAATAACGTTCTAACATTTTTATTAAAGAAAAAAATTGCTTTACATACGTATATAGCTGTGTAGTTTCAACTACATAGTATCAACGTAAAGCAATTTTAAACAGCTAAGTCACACCATTGTTTTAATTAAATAAAATATAAAACATAGTGTAGATCTTTAAAACTGATTGACAAATGTTAAACATTGATAATAAATATTTTGATACGATTCAAGAGCTTAAAAAAATAATTATATAAAAATATCTTTTGTAATCATTCTATTGCATCAAAAAAGCAAAAAAAAAACACTGTTCCACTATTTTAAGAATAGCAGTTGTTACAACAGTCACTTTTAGAAAATCACATGATCACCATTTCCTATGCTTACACTAATTATTAAAACAGTGATGAACTCTTCCTACAATAATGTTACCCAATGCAATCAATAAGAATCAATAGATGCAAGAAGGTTTGTGCATAAAATTCCTATCTTATGCATACTCATCCAATATCCTTAGACTTGTTTCTAGCTGGATTTGAGAGCACTGTATCTAGACTTTTTTTTCTCATGTATCATAACATCAGCCGGAAAGCAAACCCGCTAACCCAGGACAACTGCTTGTAAAGCAGCTGTCACTGACCTCTCGACCACCAATGCTTAACACTGCATTTTAGCCATCACCTTTTACCTTTTTAATTAATTATAAAGCTATGAGTCCAAAATAAAACAGATGTTTCCAATCCAAATTCATTTGCTTGTACAGGCATACAGATCTGAACCCAGTTCAGGGTCTATACATTTTCATTTGGTTCTTTAATAATCATATTCACTATCATCCCATGGACAGAAATAATTTAAAAATACTGAACATCACATGATCACCATGCAAACATTATCTGTTTCATTTTGGTCTAATCTGGACCAACTGATGATTGCTAGTTTAGCATGAAATACGTATATTGGTTATTATTTATCTTTTCAACATATATGTGTTCAAGTGTATCAGTGTTATGAGATAGTGTGGAGAGTAATAGATCGTGTGAAAATCTGTGCTCATATATCCTATATATTACATATATAGACACAGGTATATAATAAGCTTGTGTGTTTCAGTTATCTCAGCTTTAGAATAAATTAAAATGATATAAGGTGACTGCTGTAGGGTTGCATTAGATACTATGATCTAGATACAGTGCTCTTAGATCCAAGAGTTCTCACTAATAAAAACCGCAAACTAGAAACTTGTCTGAAAATATTAAATAAGTAGGCACTAGATAGGGATATATGCATAAACCTTCTTGTATTTAATATTATGTACGTAATGAATGTGCGTTTAAATAAATTTATAATTACTTCTTGTATTTAATAAATTCCCATGATTTGCACTGGGTGTAACTATTACATGGGTTGATTGTCACTTTTTCAATCACTTAGATAAATATGGCCATTTCAATTTGAACATCAACAACAAAAAGGCAGGAAACAAAAAATAAATAAATGAAATAAATAGTAGATATAAATTCTAAGACGATAACACAAACTAATATGTGAACCACTGACATTTCTACATGTAAAACTTTTTCGTCTATTTTTATGTTTATTATTTTAATTCGAATCCAAATTTTCATGTGATAATACAAAATATTATTAGACAAGATGTCAAAATCTTTAAAAAAAAAAAAAGTCTAATTGTAGAACTTAAATTGCATTAATTTCTCTGTTCTATCTTCCTATAAAATTAATTGAATTAGACATTTTTAGAATAACTTTGAAATAAAATTTTTTAAAAAAAAAAATAAGGCCTGCTTCTCCCAGGAAAACTATGCAAAAGTTCATTATAAATATCTTTTTATAAAGTCTCATCTTTTATTCATTTCATAAGGGATCAGTCTTATGATCAAGCCATCTTATTCTTAAAAATTTATAAAGCATTCTTAATAGCTAAAACACACAGGCTTATATATACCTGTGTCTATATATGTTATATATAGGGTATATGAGCACAGACTTTGACCCACCACTCTCCACACTATCTCTTAACACTGATACACTCGTGGCCTTTGAGCATTCCATCATCAGATTTTCAATTGGATGGATGGTTGAAAAGTTGGAGTGTGGAGTAGATTGAAGCCTGTCCATTGAAGTATGAGGTTTAGATATCTTAATATATATCTGAACACTTATAGCATATATGTGTAGAGATGGTATTCTGGACCAACTGATGATTGCTAGTTTAGCATGAAATACGTATATTGGTGATTATTTATCTTTTCAACATATATGTGTTCGAGGGTATCAGCGTTAAGAGATAGTGTGGAGAGTGGTGGGTCAAAGTCTGTGCTCATATACCCTATATATTACATATATAGACACATGTATATATAAGTCTGTGTGTTTCAGCTATTACATAAGTAGAGATGTCTGCCCATCCCTTCTATGTGTATTAAATGAATTATGTCCTGTACATGAGGAGTCAGATTGATCTTAGGTCAACATGGGTCTGACAAGAATCTCGGTCTCAGGGTGGCCTTTGAGCATTCCATCATCAGATTTTCAATTAGATGGACGGTTGAAGAGTTGGAGTGTGGAGTAGATCGAAGCCTGTCCATTGAAGTATGAGGTTTAGCTATCTTAATATATATCTGAACACTTATAGCATATATGTGTAGAGATGGTAATCTGGACCAACTGATGATTGCTGGTTTAGCATGAAATACGTATATTGGTGATTATTTATCTTTTCAACATATATATGTGTTCAAGTGTATCAGTGTTAAGAGATAGTGTGGAGAGTGGTGGGTCAAAGTTTGTGCTCATATACCCTATATAAAGCATTCTTAAATAAAATTTTTCTACCATGATAAAGATCTCAGTCTTTCTTTCATATAATAAATTGAACAAAATTTAAATCTATATACAAATACCTTAATGACAATAATTATATTACTGCAATGAAATATCCTATCTGTTATCTTGTTAAAAGCAGCAATCATTGAAGTTTGTCTTAAGTCTCATCCATAAAGGTTGTCCACATAAAAACCTATGCCACACCTTAGCATGTAAGTTTGCCTTTCTGTTGGCTACTATTTGTTCACCATCTCAAAAATCTTTCACATTTGTAACCTGACAAATTTATAAAGTATTTAACTCCTAGTATTTTAAAAATTTCTTATACATGAAATAAATTTCACATTTTTTTCAGAAAAAAGAATGAAGTCAACTGTTTTAAGATCTGTTCCTTTTTTGGGCTTAATGATATTGGTCTTTTATTTCAATAAGATGGCATATATTGCTAAAAATTTGTATAAAAAAATTGTAATATAAAAGAGGAAGGTATCAAAAATAATTATCCAGTTAAAGTTATTGATAAATTATGTAATAAAAAATACTAAAAGAATAACAAAGAAGAGAAACAATGAGAAAGATGTAATTAAATTTATATATAATCGTTATGATGTTTCTATAGATACTTTTATGAAGATTAAAAAGATTATAAAAAGTATAAATAATAAATACAAGGGGGAAAAAAGGTTAATTATTAAACCAGTATATAAAAAGAAATTGAATTTAGGAAATTTAATTAATGATACAAAAAATATAGAAATTAACAAAATGAATGGAATTTATTTAATCGAATGTTTAAATTGTAAGAGGGAGGGGAAAAAGATTTCATATATTGGTACAACAAATTTATATGACAAAAATTCAAATATTTACATACATTGTAAAGTTTTAGGTCATAAAGAATTTAATATTAAAATGTTGGAATGGGTTAAAAATTATAGGGAAAGGATGGTAAAAGAATATTTTTACATAAACAATTATAATCCTATTTTAAATAGAATTAATAGAGTAGATAAGGAATCTAAAATAATGTATAATTAAAATGAATGTTTAAATAGGTTTAGGTAAATTGTTAAAAGCTGTTTTGTATAAATAAAGATGTTATTTTTGTTTTATATTAATTTAAAGCTATAGTTTAGAAATGTAGTTTTATGATGGGTTTTAGATAAGATTTAAAAAGGGGGAGGTTATTTGAAATTAGGGTTCGTTTTTAAATTTGTATAAAAAGTTTCTTGGATGATTTTAAGACAGATTTGTAATTAAATAATGTAAAAGAAAGAGTAATAAAAAATAGCAGTGGGAGAGAGATGTAAGTAAAATATAATTATGTATGTTTAATATGTTTGTTACTGTTTGTTACTGTTTATGTTAATATAAGATGATAATATTTATGTAATTGAGGTTTATTTATAACTATGTATTTCATATTGTTGTTGCAGATCCTTGAAAATGACTGCATGAAGAGTGCTTCTAGTCAATGTCATTTATCTCTTGCATGATCCAGCAGTGTTTTAAAATTCAAAATGGCCACCGAGTGCGTACTATATCAGCACCAATTAGTCATTATAAAAGACATTAAAGATTCATTCTAGAAAAAAAGATAATATTAGAATTATGCAAATATAAAAATAATATAGATATGCTAATTTGCAAGGAGATAATAAACTCTTTATGCAAATTTGGTGATTGAAAGAAATACTATCTAGTAATACAAAAGCCATTCAGTGTGTAATATATGTGCAAAGCAGTATTGTGTTGCAAAATAGCAAGACATTAGCAGTTTAATATGTTAAAGAAAGCATTATAGTGAAAAGATAATGGTCAAGAGTAAACAAAGAAAATGATAAGAAAAATGCAACATTATAGTTCAACATTATAAAGAACTGTACATACAGAATTAAGATTGAGTTAATTTATGTAATTCAATCAGAAAACTACTAGTTGAAATACAGTCAAGCTACTAATATTGTTTATTCTTAGTAATAAACCCATTGTTAAGTTTAAAATCTTCTTTGTGTATTATTTTTAAAATAATTTAATGAGTGCATAGATGGCTTAGGCCAAATTTGGTTCCTTATACATGTCAGTTGCCAAAGTCAACAGTTAAAATACTAATTATCATTTGCATCAACAATAGTTTGAGGTTTGTAAGTATTAGTTGGCACAATCCTTCAAACCTATGTAAATAATAAGTATAGAGCAGCAGTTGACAAGATGGACATATACATGGAAATGTAGAACAGTATGATAATGCCATTCAATGTAAACAATCAAGAATAGTTGCAAATATATGTAGGTTATGTTGAATGATACATGACAATAAATAACGTTATGAATAATAAAATGAAAATTGCTACTCTTATGTGGATGATGAGGAAGGATGTGATTCAAATAGTTAATCATTGATGTGATCTCTAAAATACTCAAATATACTAACTATAAAGAGTTGCTACATAAGTTAAATTTATATTTCAAATCAACAACTTTGAAATACATAGCACAATTTCACTTTTGAAATAAAATGCAATCACCAAATGAAAATGTAAGACTATGATATTGTACTGTGAAAGTTAATAAAATAATGTAAAGACTATCTAGAAGATAAGCTATTAAATTAGCTGTTATGGTGCATGTGAGATGAAAAACTTAGACTATTATTAAGTGAATCAATACTAATTTATACCATGATCATTATAAGACTAATAGCATATAAAACTGTTCTAGAATATGGAAAAAAATTAAAAATACAATAGATGAAATTAAGCCAACCACCCATATAAACAAGGTGAAAGTAGATGATTGAGAAGACTGCTAAACAAGATATGTTTGCTATTTCTGTGAAGAAAAAATCACATAAAAAATGTGTGTAAATTTAGTAAAGACAGGTCATTTGTTAAAAATTTGTAAAAACAAGTAAAAAATGACTGTTCGATTAATCTGCCAAGAGTAAATTGAAAGGGATATTCAAGAGTTCAATGAATATAAAAAATATAACAAAGTAAAGATATACGTAATATAGTAGATATCAAAATTTGCAATTAAATTATCAAATTGGAAATTGATAATAGAGCAGGCATATTACTCATCCTGTTAAAGGATTGGATAGTCATTAATAAAAAATGGAATAACAAGATTCAAATCAAAAACACAAACTTGGTTATTACAGATGAAAATGGTAATCCTATTGATATAATAGTAATAGTGGCAAAAGTAAACAGACTGATAATACATTTATTATATGTAATAGTTAAGAATCTTAGTCCTATATAGGAATGCAATTGGTTCCAACCTCTGGGAATAAGTACTGAGCATAGAAGAGTGTCAAACATAAATATAAAATTCAGAATAAATTTCCATCACTGTTTCAGTAAATAACAATCTTCATTGCTAATTATAATATACAGGGGGTTTGCATGATCATTAATTATTCATGCTATCTCATGTGTGTAATAAAGTGTGTCAGAAATATGAGATAGCATGAATAGTTGAGGTCATGTGAAAGTTTGAGTTCAAACCCCCTATATATTACATACTGGAGTGCAGGTATGAAAAAACCTGTACTTTAGAAAAAATGCATATATTTCTAGTTATAATAAAATTACTATTTAAAATGATCTATATAAATTTAAATTATAATGAAAGTACAGTTTCAAATAATTTATTCTTCCATTGTCAAACATTGATAAGTAAATTAATACACAATTCCTAATAGATTAAAATATAATTTTCTATTTACTTTTTCGATTTTTTGAATAGTTTATTTACATATTTTATTTCCATTTTTGTTGGCCAACATATAATTGAAGTAATGCACATTAAAACAACTCATATTGCAGTTTCATTGTATAAAGATGAATAAAATCGTACAAAATAATACCTAAAATAATTTTCACTTATTAATCCAGTAAACATCAGACCATCAAAAAGTCTAAAAAAGATTTAAAATAAAACAAGTCTAGGTTAAATGGCCTATAAACTTGACTAGCAATAATGTAACTAGAAAGGAGTTTTGCTATTAACTGAAAGGAAACTCTTTGATTACTCTTGGAGGCCTTAAAGGAACCGAGCAGGGGAAATTCCTAATGTCCACTCCATACATTCTTGTCGTTGCAGCTGTTATTACTATGTGATTATTCATATAGTATACAAACATGGATCGGCTGCTCACCAACACGCATTATCCAGTGTGGTGAGTTTATTGGCTTTTTACCTCTGAGTTTAAGATCAAGAAACACCATGGTCTTTCTTTTCAGTGCCTGATAAGGCAGAATGAATGTTTGTGTAAATGATAAATATTTTCCCAATACATATATACAATTATGACAGACAAAAATAAAGCATGGCCCTTATTCCCAGGAGGCTGTAAAGTCACCAACCAAGGAAGCAGTTGGTGGCTGAAGGGGGAGGGTGCTAAGAATCCCCTGATTGCAGACCCAGGCTGCCATTTGATGATGACTTTTTATTTAGGTACTTACAACTGCAGATCACTTTCAAGTGAAGGAAGATTGCAAGAATTAGAAGAAGAACTCTCTTATATTAAATGGGACATTATTGGACTTTGTGAAGTTAGAAGAAAAGGTGAAGAGACAATTGATTTAAAAAGTGGACATATACTGTATTATAAAGGCACATATATTGAAAATACAAGTGGAGTAGGATTCATTATAAATAAAAAGTGGAAGAACAATATTGTGGAGATTGATGATGTATTGGACAGAGTGGCAAGATTAGTTATACAACTTAATAGCAGATACCAAATGCAGATAATTCAGGTTTATGCCCCAACAAGTTCTCATAGTGATGAAGTAGTAGAAGATTTTTATATGGATGTATAAAAGGCTTTTGATCAGAGTAAACACCATTTTAAAATTGTTATGGAAGACTTTAATGCTAGAATTGGTAAAAAAAAATGAAAGATGAAAGTGCTGTGGGTAATTTTGGTTATGGTAATAGAAATGAGAGAGGACATAGACTTGTGGAGTTTGCAGAAAAAGAAAAACTTTATATTATGAATTCTTTTTTTGAGAAAAATGTTAAAAGGAAATGGACATGGAAGCATCCAAATGAAGGTAAAGCAGAATTGGACTATATTTTGACTAACAGGAAATACATATTTCAAGATTGTAATGTTCTTAATAAATTTAACACAGGAAGTGATCATCGATTAGTAAGGTGTAAGATATGTGTTAATGTAAAACTAGAGAGACAAAAATTATTAAGAAAAACAATATTTACAGTTGATATTCCTAATCTTCAGAAACATTCTAATGAATTTAAATTAGAACTTACAAATTGGTTTCAAGTATTAGTAGATTTTGAACATGATTCAGATTTGAATGAAATTAATATGAAAATAACTGATACACTTTTGAAAACTGCAACAAAGATAGCTGGTAGAAAGAAACAGCAATTGACCAATAAAATTTCTACTGAGACTAGAGAATTTATGAAGAAAAGAAGGAATATGAAGATATACAAAAATGATTCATTAAAAAGAATTGAATATCTCGAATTTTGTAAAATGGTGCAGAAAAGAGTTGAAAATGATATAAGAAAGTATAACTGTGAACTAGCAAGGAAAGCTGTAGAAGAAAATAAAAGTCTTAAGAAGGTAAAACAACATTTTGGTATTGGTAGGAAATTTATATCTGCAATAAGAAAAAAAGATGGAATTATTACTAAAAGAAGAGATGACATCATGAAATTGGTAGAAGATTTTTATCAAGAATTATATAGCAATAAAGAACAAGTACCTCCTATATCTATTACATCTTCCAAATTTCCCACAATTTTAAATGAAGAAGTGAGACATGCAATTAAATTTATGAAGAAAAAAAAAGCTACAGGTGATGATGGAATTATAATTGATATATTCAAAGAAGCAGGTGAAGAAATAGAAATTTTTTTAGCAAAATTATATACCAAATGTCTAAATGATAAAGATGTGCCAGATGATTGGAAGAATGCATATTAATGTTAATATTTAAAAAAGGTGATAAAGAAGATATTAGAAATTACAGACCTATCAGCCTTTTATCAGTTTTATATAAAAATTTTACCAAGATAATTACTACTCGTCTACAGAGAACATTGGATTTCCACCAACCAAGAGAACAAGCCGGATTTAAAAGTGGTTTTAGTACAGTAGATCATATCCAGGTATTGAGAGAAGTTATAGAAAGGACAAATGAATATGAGTTGCCATTATGCTTAGGATTTGTAGATTATGAAAAGGCATTTGATTATATAAACATTTCATCAGTGATTAAAGCATTAGATCATCAAGGTATAGATCCAGGATGCAACAGCAACAATTAGATTACATAATGACACTGGGAAAGTCAACATTGAGAAAGGTGTAAGACAAGGTGACTCCATATCTCCAAAACTTTTTACAGCAGTACTGCATGAAGTATTTTGTGGATTAAAATGGGAAACTAAAGGAGTGAAAGTAAATGGTGATTATTTAAGTCATTTAGATTTCGCAGATGATGTAGTTGTTTTTGCAAATAATGCTTCAGATCTGCAGGAAATGTTGCAGGAATTATCAGATGAAAGTAGGAAAGTAGGACTAAAGATAAATGTTAAAAAGACTAAAGTAATGTTTAATCGATTTGCTCAAAATATGAAAATAAAGATTGATTATGATGAATTAGAAGAAGTTAACAGTTACAAATACCTTGGTCAGATTATTAATACAGATGGAAACATAATGGAGGAAATTAATCATAGAATTAAACTTGGTTGGAGTGCTTTTGGTAGAAATAACTTGATACTAAAAGGAAATATGCCTATGTGTTTGAAAAGAAAGGTTTTTAACAAATGTGTTTTACCAGTTCTTACTTATGGATCTGAGACTTGGACACTTAAT
This sequence comes from Epiperipatus broadwayi, assembly GCA_028023455.1. NCBI lineage: Eukaryota > Metazoa > Onychophora > Udeonychophora > Euonychophora > Peripatidae > Epiperipatus > Epiperipatus broadwayi. The sequence goes on along the minus strand of JAQFVV010012393.1, from coordinate 12,366,902 downwards.
AGAAGAGCAATTCAGAGACTTCAGACCACTCAAAGAAGTATGGAGAGATGTATGTTGGGAGTAACAAGAAGAGATCGTAAACGCAATGTATGGGTAAGAGAACAAACAGGTGTTACTGACCTCATTGAAAAAATTAAAAGATTGGAGTTGGGCTGGACATATTGTTAGAAGAGATGATAATAAATGGACAATTGAAATTTTAAACTGGATTCCAAGAGATTGTAAAAGACCCAGAAAGAGACCACATGTGAGATGGATGGATGAAATAAGAAAGTGTGCAAGGGTGATGTGGAGAAGAGAAACTAAAGATCGGAGAAGATGGATTAAACTTGGAGAGACCTTCATCCTGCAGTGGATTGATAATGGTTGATGATGATGACATTTGTATAAGCAAATAATTTCATAGTTGTTTATGAGATGAACCATATTAAGAATAAAAATATCAGAAGTGAAAATTTTTCATGGTAACTATCACTAGTATATATTATAGATATGATAAAAGTGTTTAAATTCTGATGAACTTTTATTTATGTTATAATTTTTATTTTGAGTTTTCGTTTTAGAAAAATATTTGCATTCTATTATTTTTCATCAGTATCTTAATAAGATTATCAAAATAAATGGCTTTTTTCCCCCCCAAAAAATATATAAATTTACTTCTAAATGAACTTTTATCTTGATTAAAATGCTTATTATTTATATAATTTTATTTTTTAAAAAATGTTTATACCATAGGTTAATATCAATCAAAATAAATTTATAGTTTGAAGGACACAATAAAAAAAAAAAAAAGAGGTGTTAAGCATTAAGGTTTTTAAACTAAAAAATATAAATAAAACTTTTTATAAATAATATTAATATTAAACTATATTATAATTTTTTTTTTAGAATTTGCTTCTAAATAATAATAATAATAATAATAATAATAATAATAATAATAATAATAATATTATTATTATTATTATTAATATTAATAACGACACAATGTACAATGAGCTAAATTTTAAGGGAAAGGCCATAAGATCAATATTCGTTTATTTGAACTTAAAAAGATCTCAAATCCTGATGAGTAAATAGGAGACTGAACACTAATTAATTTATGTTAAAATTTAATTAGGATATTATTTTGAATATATTAAAGGTGAACCATGAATTCATTTTATGCTAGCATATAATATATATACTACCAATGATTAAGATTTCATAACATTGCAATCATATTTTCTTTTTATGATTACCACACTAAGAATACATCTAAACAACCTCTTTATTTACTATGGCAGATTTCTCCTCAAGGATCCTTTGTTATTGATTGGCAGGTCATATATAAACCAAAGAAACAACATTACAACGGATTGTGCATTAGCTTATATTTTGCGGGTTCATTCATGTTAAAAATTTAAATATTTATGTACTGACATTTCGACTGATCACACAAGTCATCTACTGGGTGATAAAAGGTATAAAGACGATTGTAAAGGCGCTACAATCACTGATTTGAAAAAAAAATGTTAAAGTTCCACCAATAGCAAAAATGTTAAAAATGTTTTTTAAAAAAATCTTTCCAAATAGTGACAACGGATTGTGTATCAGTTTATATTAAA